>CM070722.1:60608993-61256130 GCA_036346275.1 Otatea glauca
GCGCCGAACCGAGGCCTCGCAAGGCCGGTCGAAGTTCTGCGACCGCATCCTTGGGCCGGGCGGGCCGAGTGCCCTTGCCCCGTGCTAGCCCGAGTGCGGACCGTAGAGAGGCGGTGATCATCGGCGCGCGCTTGGCAGCCGTCGGCGTCTGGTCAACACCGTCTCGCACTCTGACGGCATCGACCTCGCGGTGGTGGCAGCGGCGTGGCCGAACCGGACCGACGAGGAGATCGGCGGTTTGAGCTCTGGTCGAGCCGCACGCCCGAGATCGCCACCACATCCGCCAGCGGTGCCCCTCGAGAAGCGAGGCGACCAACTCTCCGTCGCCACGGCCCACCGGGGAAGAATAAAAATAGTTAGCTTTATCCTTTTTTAGATTGTAAAGACTGCTATGTAAACAATCTTGAATTTATCAAGTTCCAAAATCGCCTCTCGTCCTCTTTCGTATTTAGGGTGAGTGTTTGACCGACCATAGCCTTAAGGACCATGGGGGTCACTTATCGTAGGTTGGGTCGTTTTGGGAGGGCGAGGTGGATTGGAGACTTGGCTATGCAGGCGATTAGGCGCACTTGTGAGGATAGGAGTGTTCTAGACCGGCCAAGGATCTTTCCACTTGGGCACTTCCTTCTTCCGCGAAGTGCTACTTAGCAACCATAGCCGCTGGGGCGTAGGCCGTAACACTTGGGTTGAGAGGGTTACCGCTCGGGATGGACCTCATGACCCGGTCGGTCACGTGCCCTCATAAGCGCGTGGGATAGCGAGTTCGTGCGGGAGGAGTGTTCCTGCCGACCAAAGGTCACCCGCTCGGGTACTTCCTTCTTCCGCGAAGTGTTAGCAACCATAGCCCATTGAGGCGTAGGAACATAACTTGGGTCGAAGGGGTTACCGCTCGGGAAGGACCTTGTGGTCGGTTGGGTCATCAACCAGCGCAGCGCCGGCCGAGGCGCGCTGAGCAGAGGCGCGAAGGGCAGCCAGTCGTCGCATGGCGACGGTGCTCGGAAGGAAAAAGTAAATAGCATGCTAGGAAGAGGAAAGAGTTTAGGGATAGAATCGCCTTAACTTTTCTATATTCCATGCATTCGGAAGGATCTGGCCGTCGGCGTCCTTGAGTCGAAAGGTGCGGTCGGAGGATCTCCACGACGGTGAAGGGGCCTTCCCAGGGGGGCGACAGCTTGTACTTATCCTTGCTGGTTTGGACCCGGCGCAGGACCAGGTCGCCAACGAACGAGCGATCGCCCTCGAACTGGCGGTTTGTGATAACGTCGCGAGCTTGTTGATACTGGCCGATCGCGGGATGGCCACGTCATGCGCCTCGTCGGTGGTCGGCGGCGTCTTGTTGTCTTGTGAGCCCCGAGCCTCCTCGAAGCTTGTAATCTTGGGGCGCCATACTCCGTGCAGCCGGCAAGGCGGCCGGCCGACCGTATACCATGAAGAACGGTGTGAACCCGTCGCCCGGTCGGCGTGGTCCGCGGACTCAGAGGGCGGAGGGTAGCTCGGTCACCCGGCGCCCGCGAAGTGCTTGAGCCGGCGAAGATCCGCGGCAGAGCCCTTGAAGGATCATGCGTTTGCGCTTCGACTGGCCGTTGGTCAGCGGATGGGCCACGGCGCCCAATCGACGCGGATGTTGAAGTCATCGCGAGAACTCGAGAACTCCTTCCCGTGAACTGCGTTCTGTTGTCGGTGATGATGGAGTTTGGGACTCGAACCGAAAGACTATGTCGCGGAAGAAGATGGCGCTTGTGCGGCGTGGCGCTCACGACGGCTTGGCCTCTATCCATTTGGTGAACTTGTCCACGCGACGAGCAAATGGGTAAAGCCCGGGCGCTTTCTTGAAAGGCCCGACGGATCGAGTCCCCAAACCGCAAAAGGCCACATGATGGAGATCGTCTACAAGGCACGAGTGGCGGATGTGTCTGCACGGCAAAGAATTGGCATCCTTCGCGGTGCGTCGATGTGCTCGGCGTCGGACATGGCGGTCGGCCAATAGAAACCTTGCCGAAAGGCCTTTCCCTGAGAGATCGGGAGCCTGCGTGGTGACCGCAAATTCCGTTGTGTATGTCGTCCGTGATTGTTTCCCTTGGTCGGCGGGATGCACTTTGGAGGACCGGGAGCTCCTTTTGTAAAGTGCAGGCCGACCGGGGCGAAAGACTTTGCTGCGGGCGGCGCGGGCCTCGGTGGGTCGGAGAAGTGACCCGTCCGTCAAGCGGTCTATGAAGGGCTTTCTCGGTCGGACTCGGTCGCTAACGCAGCTGCGGCTCGACCGGCCAAGTCTCGCCCGACAGCGCGGCGATCGGCGGGCCGTGCTAGGTAGGTCGGGGACCGTTCGACCACGAGTCGGTGGATGGAAGGCCGCAGGAGGTCGCAGACGAAGATCTCGGGCGGGACCAGCTCTCTGCTGGAGGCCAGATTGGCTAGGTAGTCGGCGTCGCTATTGTAGCGTCGGTAGCTATGGTGAAGCTCAAAGCCCTTGAACGCTCTTGAGCCGCGCGCTTCGGGCGATGCTGCGGCCATGCAGGCGTCTCGGGGCTCGCGGCCTTCATGACTTGGTCGACGACAAGCTTGGAGTCCCGTGGATGTGGAGTCGGCGAGCACCGAGGTCGGCAGCGATCCGGAGACCGTTGGCGAGGGCCTCGTGCTCGGCGGCGTTGTTGGTGGCGTCAGCGGCTGATGGCGTCTTGAAGCTTGTTCCCGCGGGGAGATGATGGCGACTCCGCGCCCGCCCATTCTTGTTGTAAGACCCATCGAAGTACATTGTCCGTGCTCGGGGTCTTGATCAGGTGGTGCACAGGTTTGATCCACTCGGCGGCGAAGTCGGCTAGGAACTGCGACTTGATCGCCGTCAGGGGCGTATGTGATGTCGTGGCGCCAGCTCGGCGCCCACTTGGCTATCCTTCGGCGTCGCGGTTGCGAGCGATCTCGTGGCGGGGGCGTGGTCACCACGGTGATGGTGTCTTGATCAGTAGTGGGCGAGCTTTCTCTTCGCAATGAGCACCGCGTAGTAGTAACCACTGTAGATGCAGAGCCTTGGACTCGGAAAGGACCTCGCTAATGAAGTAAACGCCGTTGTACCTTGAGTTCGCGGCCTTCTTACTCGCTCCACCACGAGGGCGCGGCGACTTGGGTAGTGGCGCGATGTAGAGAAACAGCGGTTCACACAGCCGCGGGGTTGGCGCGGGACCCCATAGCGTCGGCGTCTCGGCGTAGAGGATGTTGAGGCCAGCGCCTCCGTCCATCGACACCTTTGAAAGGCGCTTCTTCCCCACGACGTGGTGACCACGAAGGTATCGCCCGGTGTGGAACGTGGTGGGGTGATCGGTCCGATCAAAGGTGATCGGAACTCGACCATCGGAGGTATTGGGGGCGCGTGGCGCGGCGGTGTGGACCTCGCGATAAGCGAGCTTGAGCCGGCGCTTGCTCGGCATAGCGAGCGGTCCTCCAAAGATCATGAGGCGGCCGTCGGGTTCGAGGAACTCGTCGTGCGCCTTTCTCGCGGCCTGCGGGCCGCAGCGAGCTTCTTCCTTGCCACGCGGCGTTGCGGGGCCGGAGAGGTAACGCCTCGAGGACCTCGCGATCCGGTACTTGTGCTTGCGGAGAACCGTGGTTTGGGCGCGGCCGTCCATCAACTCTCGAAGTGGTCGGCGCGGCGATCGGTCGCACTCTTTGCTGGCGGCGGTCGGCGGTGGCGACCACCAGGTCTCGCGGATCCGCTTCCGTGCGCTTGGTTTGTCGGAGTGGTCGAAGGGACCCGATGTGGACGCCGGATTCTAGCTGGGCCTTTCCTCCTCAAAGATGGCCCCCGGCCTCCTCGCGGGCGTGGTTGAGTGGCGATATCGAGGAGCTCCTTGGTAGTTACGGGCTTGAGGCAACCTAGTTTGTGTACCAAGGCCTTGCGGGAGTGCCGTAGATGAATGCTCCCACGACATCGGCGTCGGAGATGTCGGGAGCTCGTTGCTGGCGGAAAACCGCCGGATGTAGTCCCGAGGGTTTCCACAGGCGTTTGCATCCTTCGAGTCCCAGGAGTTTCGTGGCTTGTAAGTGCCACGGAAGTTGCCGACGAAGAGGGCCTTCAAGTCGGTCCAATTCGATGGTTTTGGCGGGCAAGTACTCGAGCGAGCTCGGGCCGAGTCCGTGAGGTAGATGGGAAGGTCTTGGATGATGAAGAGGTCATCCGTTGCTCCTCCCGCCCGACATGCGAGCCGGTAATCTTGAGCCGACACAGGTTTGTGGCCCGGTGTATTTGGCAATGTTGGTAGCGCCGGAATCTAGCAGGAAGTCCGCTGGCGGATCCCTGGCGAGCGCTCGCGGTCCAGACCGTCGGGGCTCGGTGCGGTGGTGGTGTCCGCCGCCCGCACGTGAGTGGCGGCCTCCTCCTCCCCATCTTTCTTCGCGCCTCAAGGGTAGCGCGCGAATGTCGTAAACATCACCAGGCGCGGCGCGCCGGGTGCGAGAGGCTGGTGTGGCTCGCGGTGCGGCGCCGCTGTGCGGACCAACCGGCTCCGTCTGGCGATGCGGGCACAGTGGCGAGGTAGCTCGGAGCGATAGAGTCGGAGGCGTGCATGTCTTTACTGCCGCCGCGCTCTACCAGCCCGGAGGTTTTGATAAGTGGCCTTGGCCTCGGGTCGATCGGCTCGGGAGGCCTCGGCGGCATTGCGGCCAGCGCCACGTTTTAGCTTGCATGGGAAGAATCGAGGACCGTCGGACTCTTCCGCTTTGGGGTGTGCTGCAGCGTGCGTCGCCAGCACATGCGTGGATGGAGGCCGGCATGTAGCCAGCCATCGCCACAAGTTCTGCGAGCCTACGAGGTGACATGGTCACTGCCCGCCTCTGGGATTTCGCGAGCGTGGTGGAGCACTCCTCGGGTTCCGGCCGGGGCTGCGGCGCTAAGCCGAGCTTAGCGGTCGCCGGAGAAGGGCGCCCGAGCTCTCGGGCGCTGTCCTCGGAGGCGGCGGGACAGCGTGAGCCCTCTGCCGGGGTGATGGCGAAGTCGAGGAGCGGCGGATCCGGCTCCCAGCGCGATCATCTTTGTCGCAGTGGTGGATGCCATCGAGAGACAAGCGGAATCCGGAGATGGTGACGCGAAGGCGAAGGCCCCTACAGCGCCAACCGCCGGCGTTTTGGCGCCGGCAAGTAAATTTGTAAGTCTAAGGGTTGCGCGTTCCACTCCTGAATGGTTAGACTTGAGAGTCCAAGATGTATCTTGGTTGGTGAAAGTCCCTACTCCAGTTCGGATGGCTGTATTGTATTGCTTTGCACAACGTTTTACAGATGAGGGCGCTAAATTACCTAATCTCCTCCTGTTCTCATGTGTTCGTCCTCTCTAGAATCGTTAGTCCTGCCTCCTTTTATACAGAAGGAAGGGGCAGGTTACATCGAGAGTCGGGGGAAGGGCGAGGCGACCTATGCTAGGAGCTCTGGTCCTTCGTCTGTGGATGAGTCGCCACACATCTTGCCCATGCTGGGTCGGTAGCTTTGGTGGTCAGGGAGGTTAGGTATTCCCCGGGAAATAGCGTACTTGCCCTCTGTGATCCTTACGAATGCTGACGTGCGGTGTGTGACGTTGGCGCTGCCTCGGGAGGGCGTGCGTTAAATCTTGTCTGTGGCGGTTGATGGGGTCGGAAGCTCGACCCGTGATCACCAAACCTTCTAGGAAGGAGCCACCTTCCTTGTATAGTCACTCGATTGACCTTGTTCGCGAGGTGCGTGGCGGTAGGTGATGAGGGCCCGACACGCGCCCTCGGCGTCTGTCACCTGGTTCCGGTCGGTCGGGAGATCCCGCCCGCCAAGGGGTCGGGAGCGCTGTCCGATCGGAGTTAGGAGATCCGCCCGCCAAAGTCGGGGCGCTGTCCCGTCGGATCGCTTCCCTGGCCGGTCGGGAGCGGATGTCTTGTGTGGTCTCGCAAGCGATTCGGTCGATGGCGGGCGGCGCGCCTGTTGGTGGAGATATGCTTGAGGCCGCTGGCTCGTCGCTTCGGGCCGTTGGGGTACCCCTGTTATTAGTATTCGTCAGTCGCCATCGGTGGTTTTGCCGATGCGGCGAGGTTGCTAGTCGACGACCTCGCGGCTGCCGTGCCTCAGTAAATTTATAATTTAATTTTTTTTGAAAATAATTTTATTAAGTACAAAATAATCGAAAGTTTTTTTGAGAATTTTTCTAGAATTTTTTAACCTAATGTGCTATCTTTTCAAAAATCCTTCTATATTTTTTTAAAAAATGAAGGCAACCCACCTGTAGCTTCTTCTAGCTGCAGCCCAGACCAGAGAAACTTCTTCTCTTCCCTCCCTCCATTAAAGCAAGAAAGAAGCTCCAAAGCTTCATCAATCCCGCACCAAATCTCCTCTTTCCATCTATGGTGTTAATTCCCCAAATTTCGTGCTCTATTGCCAAAATTTCCTCCCAATCTAATTTGATCCCAAATTATAGTTTTCATAAATATGCTTGTTTCGGGGCTATAAAAGCTGACGAGCTCTCCTCCACCCCATCGCATTGCGTAAATCCCCAAGTGCTCCTCTTGTAAAGATCGCGGATTTTGGAGGTAACCCAAGCCATCACCGTCATCTTTCCGAAGAAATTCACATAACCGTGACTCCTCCCCATGGCGCGGTGCCGGCGATCTCGCCGCACCAGTGCCGACCCACTGCGACCGGTCGGCCACCCCTGACCTTCCCTCCCTCTTGCGCTGGCCAAGCCCAGAGAGCACACTGTGCTCTCTGTGAAAGCTGCAAAAAAATAATCTAAAATCAGAAAATTCTTTTCTCTTTCTCTTTCTTGATTTAAAATCTTTTGGGAGCCCGTTTTCTCCCATTCGACCTCCATTTAGTTCCGTTTTTCTTTCTAAATTCATTTAAAATTCTAAATTTCTCTTTTATTATTAAGTGTTGTATTCATACTTATCTTCTCATTTAATTGATAAGCGAGTGTACTGTCGTCGTAGCGTTAGCACAGGCACTATACTAGCGGTTATAAGGTGCAATAAGAAACTACGCTTCGCACACAATCAGATACAAAATTGTTGCGCCATAACGAGCGAACGGGCAATAGCGTGGCAAGGCGAGTGATTGAGCACGCATGTGCACTCTTCTTTTTCCTGCTTCAATCAACCCGACCTTATAAGCTAATCTCCTCCACTTAGGGCCTGTTTGTTTCAGCTTTGGATTCTCTAAAAGCTGATTCTGGATTGTGGTTTTAGAGAAGCTGATTCTCCAAAAGCTGGAATCCAAAAGCACATATGAAGTGGATTGTGGATTCTAGTGTATATGGGTGGACTGGATTGTGAGAATCGGATTCTAGAATTAGGCTGTTTGTTTCTGATTCTGCTTTTGGGTCCAGAATCCAGAATCAAAAGCTAAAACAAACAGGCCCTTAGACTAACAACATGATACTAAACTTTCCACCTTTGGGCCTTTAGGATTTATAGGATTTATGAGAAATATTAATTGGACCAAGCCCATGAACTCCAACAATCCGTCACTAGATCCCAAAAGCACCACAACACAAAAAATAAATTTTATTGTCCCAAAACGTTTCAATATGTCATTTTTTTAGTGAAGACCTGTAGGGTTGAACATCCATCTAGAACCAAAAGCTACATTCATCCAAAACTACATAATAGACTAATACCTTAAATTGGCAGTTCTGCATGGATAAATTTCACTTAGAGCTTAAACTGATACTTAGTTGCCGATATGCTACCCTTTGTTTGAAGCATATAGGTCCTACTCATGTCTCTTCATGAGTTTCTTATAGAGTTCCTACGTCTCATCGACAACAACCAAGCGGTACTACCGACCCCAGGTTGGCGGTAGTACCGATTTTCCAGTGAAATGTAAATTAAATTTTACCGATTTAATTGCATATATTTGTGAACAGTGATATGTGATGTGTTTCTTGTCTATGTTGGTTGCAGGACTCTGGGCTAAATCATGGTGAGGCGAAGGCGAGACCGGGACTAGGCTAGGAGAGCTGAGGTCCAGAACGGTCGAGGAATGCAAAAGATGATTGAAGCTAGGAAGTGGCTGTAAGCCGGGAAGACAAGAAGCCGAAGCATGAAGCACTGATGATGGACATGGTGGGCAACAATATGGACCGAGACTAGGCTCAGGGAGAAGTTGAGGTCCAGAACGGTTAAGAAAGCCGATACCATCATGGTGAAGCAAGAAAGGATACGTGACGGTCAAGTGACTTGTGCCCGTGGATGGTTTGGGGGGAGTTCGAACGCGTGAGAGGCTTGGCGGGAAGTCATTAGGGCCACATGGAAAGCGCGAAGCATGCCGATGCTTCGATAAGAAGGAAGATCGGTCATTGGGGGCAAATTAGTAATTTGTCCAATGCCAGCAGTCGAGATGGTTTGAAAAACCGCGACGGTGCCCTAAGTGGTTTAGGTCACGTCAAAATAGTGTTGGCCACAAATTAGGGCTCGCGGAGTGGATTTAGCGTCAATATAATGGCCGCTTTGAGAAACGTGCTTATATAAGTGTAAAACCCATTAAGAGTGTTGGATTTCGAATTAGCCCATATAAATGTAGATGATATATACTTGTAGTATCCAGGTTTAGAGTTATGGTTGTCTCTACTATATAAGGAGATATAGTGGGAGATGAGAACTTGAGATCTTAGACTTAGTTACTAGGAGTGTTAGGGTTTAACACAAGATTTTGTGTTCTTATGTGGTGTGTAAGTGTTTTTTGGGAGCTTTGCATTCGGGTGAGAGCTTTTATAATTTATCCTCATGCTCTGAAATAAAGATCAAATTTGTGCTTAGGTTTTTGCCTCAAATTTTGATCTTCTTCTTGCTTTACTCTTGATCTTTCTTGTTGGTTTCTTTTCTCTTGATCTTGTGTTGTCAAGGATAAATGATTGATGAATGTATTCTCTTGAGATGATCATCCAATCATCTAGGCAAGCTCTCATGATCATCAAGAGATTTTTAAGAAATTGGGTTTTTGTTTGAGAAGGAAGGATTCGAGTTAGATCTTGATCTTGCACGTTTCGAGACAATCTCTTTAGAGTTCTTACTTGCTGTGATATGTGGGAGACCATCTAGATCCATTTTGATCGTCAAATCTCCACGAACAAGCTCGGAGCAAAGTTTTTGTTTTTACTTGATTTTGGTGCAACTTTCGGTAAATTTGAAAAAGGTCAGAACTTTGACGTTAATCCTTGTGATTAAATGTTGAAATAGGTTCCTGACTCCCATAAGAAGGTGTATATAAAGTTTCACAGATTTTCGATTAGCCGATCAAAAGTTACACCAATTTTTGTTTTTGAAGTCGTGCTAATTTACTGTTCAGATGCATTTTGTGCTGTTCACTGTTACTACCGCGTTACAGCGATTCGGTAGTACCGTGGTTACTGTTCATTCTGATACTATCAGCCATATATGAGCGGTATTGCCGCCCTAGAGACGAGTTTCTTTAAAAATTTATTCTTCCATGCTTATTTAATCTTTTAAGGCTTTGGTAAATCCCTCTACAGAAAAAAAACTTATTTAGTGATCATTCACCCCTGTGATACTCATTTCCGTCCTTCACTCTAACTCATATAACAGTATCAGAGCCCCCATACTATCACAGCGTTCAATGGGCCAACGGCAGTTCTGTATCAAGGCCACAGAATCCCTGGTCCGTCCTGCCGTCCGCGCTGCGCGGGGGCAGCGACCTCGCCCAGCACGACGCCTCGTCCCGCATCGGCGACACGCACCGGCGGGCGGGGTATGCGTCTTGATTCAGTACCTGGTCGTAGAGCTTGGAAAATAGCCAGATCAGCTCCTCCCATCGAGAGTTCCAGTGTGATCGATTTGATTTTCCCGAAGGGCCCTTTCTAAGAACACAAGACCAAAGAATCTTTATCCTGTGTAGAAGAATTGAAGTCACCCCCGACAGCCGAATTAGCTTGTCTGGTACACTGTTCAGTTGGCGCGTTGAGGGGGGCCATGGCGCAGCTCTAGCCAGCCGCTTGCCCGCGATCGTTACCCAGCGTCCGGCCTTTTCCCCGCGTTGAGCTGTACGATTTCCTTTTCTGAAGTGCATGCGCGAAAACTGACTGAACAGCTGAAGGACCGAAATAACATAAGAGGGAGTAAATAATCATAATTAATTTTTTTTCTCTACTCAGTGGATCCAACTAAAGCCTCGTTTGAAACACTAAAACGCAAAGGAGCAAATCAGAGAAAACTCGCTTTGACCGGTACTACCACAACATAGGGGGCGGTAGTGCCGAAGGTCGATACTACCGCTTGATTTGGGCAGTAGTGCCGGCTTAAAAAACAGAGGGCAAAACAGCACGATCTCAAAACCAAAATCTATGAAAGTTTAGATCGGCTGGACCAACAACCATGGAACTTTAAATGCACTTTGTTATAAAGGCCATAAACCTATTCCATACTTCAATCCAAAAGATTGACGTCAATGTTCTGATCTTTTCCAATTCAAAGGAAGAATGCACCAAAATAGAGTAAAAATCAAAGTTTTGATTTTGGACTTCTTCGTGGGTTTTGACGATAAATGTGATCTTGGATATCCTCCTACTTATCACAGCAAGCAAAAATACAAGAAACAAAAGCCTCAAACGCAATCTACAAAAATTTCTCAGAGATTTGGCAAAAAGATCAAGTTCTTGCAAAATATTGCCAAGATGATAAGGATATGATCTGAAGAAGATTCATCCATTAATCATTCATTCTTGACATAAAATCCACAAGCATTTAGAAGGAAGGGAGGCAAATCCAAATGAGCGGAAAGTAAATTACAATAATTTAAATTGTAGAAAGTAAATACTGAATTTAAGTGCTGAATTTAAAGTATAATGTAAATGCTGAAAGTAAATTCAGAAGTAAGGAAATGGAATTTTTATTTTTTAGGAAATGTTTACAAAGCCTCACAACAATAAAGTAGTTAAAGCTCAAAGGAGCATACAAAATCTTCAAGGAGAGACACCCCTCTCCCTCTCTATTTATAGCAACATCAAAGCAATCTCCATCATTGGATGACCTTCTTAGTTCTCAAAAAATCTCATAAAGGGTTGAGATCCACTCCCTCATTCATACATGGGCCGACTCGCAACCCAATAATATAACGGGTTTTGTATGCTTCTCAAAATAAACTAACTTGACTGCTACTTTATCATCTAAACCGTAATCTAACGGCTTTCATTAATCTGAACAGCTCTAAGTTAGCATCTCAATTGTTCCATTGTCTTCTAGGCACACAGCGACTCCATTTCTGGTCATCCTCCGACGATCATCGATCATTTGGACTTCCGACACGCATCGTCTAGTCCTGGTCATCCTCCGCCTCACCATGACCTAGACTGACGTCCTGCAGCTATCAAAAATAAGGAAACAAATCACATAGCAATGTCTAAATTGATATGCAATAAACCTCACATAAATTCAAAATTCAATTATCAACTTCACATACAAAGTTGGCACTACTGCCTACTAGGGATCGGTAGTACCGCTGGCTGGCACTACCACTCTCTAGTAGCCAGTAGTGCTGCTCGCTCTCAAACTCGTGCGAAGATCTTATCTGAAAAATAGCTACCGTCATCTATGGGCCGGTAGTACCGCTCCAAAGTCCGGTAATGCCGCTCAACTCAACTCACAGAAAAACTCGGTACAACCGTAGACCGGCACCACCGCCGCCTAGGTCCGGTAGTGCCGTTTAAGACAGACACAACTCAAGTTACTTCAATTTGAAAATTAATTCAAATCAAATTCAAACATGAGCAGCTGAAGCAGCCATGGCCACCTCTTTTGCTCCTCATAAATGAAGTTGTGCTATCATCGTGGCCACCACCCCAAAAACACTGGAAATGTTTGCAAAATGGGCCGTCGTTTGGTGGTAATGGTGGACGGTATGCTGATAGCAAAGAGAAGGTGATTGGCTGGACTATGTTTTTATCTATGGGTAGTGGAATTAGGTCAGCAGCCTAGATGTTGACACAGTTGAAGCAAGATGGGATTATGCTTAGATGCTGCAGCTCTGCATACCCACATGAAAATCATACAAGGGATGGTGAGCGTACCTGAACTTTTGGAGGTTATTCCTGTCAAGATACTGCAATTACCATGGGATCCAGGTGATGAGGTGGGTTCTTGACCTAGGATCCGCTGCTCAGTTGCCAAGCAACATCGCAAGAAGGTGGATGGAATTCTCATGTATGCCATGTGGAATCTTTGGAAGGAGAGGAACAACAGGAGTTTCAATAACCTATATCGAACCGTGCAATTGGTGGCTAATACCATCATTGATGACCTACAGAACTGAAGAAACACGGTCGCTTCCGAATTTCAGTAGTATTGCACGAATTTTCTTGAAAGAGGTTTAGTATTCTAAAAGTTGATGGTGCCATGGTTGAGGCATGGTCGAGGTTGAGTCAGGGCTAGGGTTATTCTCTGTTCGCGGTGTAATATCTCATTTCAAAAAAATCAGGATGCATTTGAACAATTGCTCTATTGTATTTCGAACCCTCTTCTTTAATACATGACAGAGCTACTGCCGTTTCTTTCAAAAATGAGGTGAGTTCTCTTGATGTGCTAATAGACATCTTATTCACTGCAAAGGAAGTATGTTGATTACTGTTGGAAAAGTGTTTACTAGAGGAAGACGAGTGGCCTCGAAGGTCGCTGCCATGTTCAGACTCTGAAGCTTCTAAAGCCCATAGTAAGAGCAGCCAGGAGGTGTCGTATGAATTTGTTGAGCAGCCAATGTATGGTGAGCAGCAAATACAAGCTCAGGTGCAGGAGCGCCATTTCTTGGAATTTTTTTAAATAACCAATTATTTTATTAATATGACAAAAATAAATGCTCTTTAAATTTTTTGCAAGAATAATACTTTGTCGCCAATTCATTTGGTGACATGCCAACACAGCATCTCTTGTTGCCAATTGATTTGGCAATAGGACCTATCACCAATTGGCGGCATGAGCTTTCACATTAGCATGTTGCCAATTCATTTGGTGATAAAAGTTTTGTCACCAAACCATTCGGCAATAGAGTGTTCGATAGAATAGCTTCTGTCACTGATTCATTTCGCTGATAGATTAGTTTGGCCAACAGGCCTAAGGTGCCTGCCCCATCAGTCTGTGCTATTTCATTAGACGGTAGAGCTCTGGTTATCAATCCATTCGACGACAGAACTTTTATTGCTAATTCATTTAGCAAAAAATATTATTTTTGTAAAAAAAATTCAAGGGCATTTATTTTTGTCATATTAGTAAAGAGATGAATTATTTTAAAAGAAAACTCCCATTTCTTGTGGGTGGTTACATATCTTGTACCTGCTTCTGATGTTAAGTCTTCCCTAGACCTACAGCAGTTCTGTTCCCAAAGGTGTGCACCTGCTTCTTATGTTAGCCCCAAGGCTTCAACAGGATCAGCTAACGTTTCACAATACTTGGAGTGCAGCAAGGTTATTTTGCATTTCCTGAACCAATCAGAAGGATGCAACAGAAGCGTAGTGGGAATGGTTGGCTTTCAGTTGAAGCAAGTTGAATTGAGTAACGTTGTTGAGGGTCGAAGGGCATCTGACATCAGATTACAAGTGACTGGGTTGAATGTACCCTGGGATCCCGGTGGCATTGAACTTCTTGATCGAGGTGATCAACTTAGGGATAAGCCGAATTTAAGGAGGAAGGAATGTCATGATATGTACCTTTGGTAGTTGTGCTGCAAGGCAACAATCAAGTGTGCTTGGGTCTTGCTCGTGGCCCGTTCAACTCAGAGAGGACAGACTGCAAAAAATGATAACGGCACCGACGAACAAAGAACAGGCAATAGCCTCGGCTCTCCTCTTCCCCATTGTTGCCTCTCCCCCAAATTCCAATTCTCTGATTCCCAATCTAATTCTTCTTTCCAGTCTATTGCTCTTCCCGATCCCTGCTTCCTATTCTTCTCCGTTTGTATCCCCAAATACTTGTATCCGGTGCTGGTTTTGCAATCTAGCTCTTGTGCTCGATTTTGAGTTGCACTGGTTTTGCAACTTTAGAAAAGAGCTATAGTCTGCGGATTTTGAATCCTACGGAAAAAAAAGAGAAAGAAATGGCCATATTTTCAACAACAGATGTTCGACCTCATCCTGTAGGGTGTGATAAATCGAGAAAGGACATTACACCAGCAAATTTCACCTGGCTAGCGTTAGGAAAAACACGGGGACAAATCACTTGCCTCGGCTTGGTGCCGCAAAGATGTTTCATCACTCTGTTTCTTCCCACCTGTTGTTCTTAATTTTTCGGCTGTAACCTTTTGTGTGATCTTTAACTTTATACTACTTGTTCATCTACTTTAAGGAATAGCAAAGCTCCTGCCAGTTTCTTTTAAAAAATGTATGGAACCACCTCTCAGAATCGTAACATAGGCAACGTAATGTCAGGTACTGCGCTGAGTGGTTTAATCCGCTCTTTGCGATACTAAGGAGTTATGGATCTTATATATATATATATATATTGAAGATATTTCTACTGCCTTCTATTTGTATTGTAAAGCTCATTGAACCTGCTGTATTTGGACGTATTTTGAATGGTCTTTCTGGAAACAATACCAGCTAAGAGAAGTAGATGCGATACGAGGAAGTCCTGAGCTAGCTTAATTTCGCTCGAGCAGGCCAGTAAGCAAGGAAAAAACTTTTTTAGAGAACTTTGTGTGTCATCTATATATACTAATTAGAGATCCTCCAGAAGTCCTCACGTTAATAAGAAAATGCTAGAAATTCCCACGTTAATCTAAAAAAGAGAAAAAATGCTAGAAAATACCACATTATTCTAAAAAAAGAGAAAATCTTGATCATCCAATCTACTTAATCACTTTCAACTACGGCTTAGATCTATTTATCTATTCATAAGAGATATATGTTAAATCAGAGAAGTACCATATGGAGAGGAAGCTTTGCTTTCCTTATCTACTTACCATCTTCAAACGCCTAATAAAGAAGCAATGATCTGGAAATAGAAAGGAAGACAAGAAGATATTATTGCATGTGTTACAGATTAGATCTATTTATAGAAATTGCTAGCCGTACAGGCGTACGGGCCGATGACTAGTTATAATATTAAAGCAGAGGCAAAAGAAGCCACCACGTTTGATCTTAAGGCTATAAATTCCTACATTAATCGAAGGAAAAAAAGAAATATCTACACCGTTGAGATAAAAAGTGGTGGCTTCTTTTGTCTCTACTTTAATATTATAATAGATCTGAAATAAAAATAAAATAAAAAGAAAGACCAAAGCCAAAGGAGTCAAAAGCTGTGATGACGAGTGTTGTATGTTTGCATTGTTGAAGAAGTCAGTAGCCAAAGAAGCTTGATGACGGGGAAGCCCTGGTAGAGAGGAGAAAAAGCTTTGCATTGAAGACAAGCTACAGAGGATATATATCTATTGGGTAGTTAGAAACGTACCATCACTGCTAAGGGACATAACATCACACACGATGGTGGAAAAATTCTTCATATTGTTAGATAACGACAAAAGCAAACATGCTAGTATCATAGAAGATGGGAGGTCGCCGCGTTAGTGAGGAAACAACATCGTTGAGTTGGCAAACATCGAATAAGAGAAGCGGTCGATATGGGACAAGCGTAAATCAAGCATGTATAATATATTGCATATGTATATGCATGCATGAATTTGTTTGAATCAAAACAAATTGCAAAAAACTCAGAAGAGAGATGGCGCTACTTTATGGAATAAGCTTGGGGTTACTGATGAGAGCGTGACCGGTGTCCCTGGTAGGGATAAGCAATACTTGTACATGTATACATTGCATGTTGATATCGTAACATTCAACATTAAGTAATAATTAAAGAGAAATAAAAGATAGTTATACGATAGAGTGTTGCATTAAAAGGGTAGCAGTTGAGAGGGATTGATAAAAAATTAGATTTGCTATTGGCGGTTGAAGCAGAAAAGTTGGGAGGCTATCAATAAGATATATATGACATATGATTCTGCAGGGTAGCCAATGTGTGAGGAAGATACGTTCAAAGTTGCCCATGATGTATCAATGTATACGTGAGCAATGTACTCTAATGCTATGTAAAATAATCAGCGTATTACTTGAGATTAAATAGAGTTACATGTGTTACATGTATTTTGAAAAAAAAGTTACTAATAGAGAAAGAACAGAGGTATATAGCTATATGTTCTATACGAGATGAAAAATTGCTACATTTCTAAGAACACCTTAACAACTTTTTATTCTTAATGATTTTCTTCCATCAAAGCTTTTACTTTAATTACATCTATTAAGTTGAATTTTTCTTCAAACTTCTATTGTCATTTCTAATATTTATGATATCTTAAAATTCTAAATAGTCTATAAAATACGTTAATATATTATCAAGCATATAAGTTATATCATTTGATACTATAAACTGTTAAAAAAATTAGCCACGCAAATGCGCGGATCACCTTTCTAATTAAGATAGAAGCAAACAACGCTGCGTAAACAAGAACAACCTCAAACAACAAACCGAAAGAAAAACAACCATGGGTTGAGGGGGAGCTCCCTGCAACGCGAACACACTTCGCCCATCACCGAGAAGACTCCACGTCCTGGGGATCCAAAGAGATGCCTTCAAAAACTCTCGCATCCTCTCCTTCCACAGTTTCCAGATAATCGAGATTACCAACGAATCCCAGCCTTTCCGCTTCTCCTTAGCAACTCGTTTCCTAGAAACCAACCACCACTCAAGCAAGGAAAAACTGATCCAGTCTAGCACCGATATCTGAAGTCTAGTCTTCAGCAATTTTGTTCTAGTACCGACCTACGGTGTCTTGGTGCGCTGTGACTCTGTTCTGCTTTCTTCTATCTTTTGGAGATTATGATTCAGTTCTTGTGAGACCGCAATTGTTAGCTTTCGCCACACTCAAAAGCAACTGGGTGTCATATTTTTTTCCGACTTCCGAGCTGTGCACTTCCACTGTGCTCTTTGTCATCTCTCCCAAAGTGGTATTGCAGCGTGCAATGTTTTTAATCGAAATCAGTGGTATTCTTTTGGGAGGTCTGAATTTTCGAGTGATATTTCCAATTTTGTTTTCTTTTAAGGAAACAAAAAGTGCTCGTGTCAGCATCACAGCTCTACACTATCAGTCTACCACGGCGTGCAATGTTTTTAATCGAAATCAGTGGTATTCTTCTGGGAGGTCTGAATTTTCGAGTGATATTTCCAATTTTGTTTTCTTTAAGGAAACAAAAAGTGCCCGTGTCAGCATCACAGCTCTACACTATCAGTCTACCACGACGTTCAATGGCCGAACAACAGTGCTGCATTAGGGCCACGACTCCCAGCCCAAACACCAGGGATACAGATAATAAATCAAGGTGAAAACGCCGGCACGCAGAGTACAACAGCGGTCCGTCGTGTCGGCGTTTCCCGGCGTCTTCACGGCCTGCCGAGCCCCAGCTCGGCGGCACCCGCACGGCTCGTCCCATCGGTCCTCTAATACAAACTGCACGCGTCCGTCACTCCACTCCGCTGTCCATGTAAAGCGACCGGATCCGATCCTCTCCTGCTGCGCGCGACGCCGGCGGCACGCCACGCAAAGACCAGCGTCGCCGCCCGGCGCGGCGCTGCGCCACGCACGACACCAGACCTGCCCCAACTCACCGGCGGCCCAGCGCGCGCCGCTCGGCTCGGCGGGGTCTCGAGGCTTGACGTTGAGCAAATTAAGGCTACGCGTCTACTTGTCGTTGTGACACATGCATCCGAATGGACTGAACTGATCCATGTGAAACAGGCAGGTCTCCATGATCCATCTTCTTTTCCATCCGTTGAAGTCAGGAGGAGAGTAGGAGACTCGCAAAGTTCATTTTTGGGAATAGTAGTATGAATGAATCAAAAGAAACGAACCAGATACGGAGACCTGGAGAGAACCGACTCAATGCCACCGCTAGAAAAGGACCGGGCGTGAAGTTTGCGAAAGTATAGCATTTTAGTTGCTATCAAAGCCTTCGAATAAATTTTGCATCTTGTGCGGCTGGAATATGATTTATACGCGTTTATTCTTTTCATATTTGTTTTAAAAAATTTTACCGCACCTTCTACCAAAAAGAGTTGTAGTATGGATTAAATATGGCTATGGATTTATTATGGTTATATAGACTGTTTGTTTGGACTCTAAAATACTTTGGGTATTATATTTTTTTGCAAAACCTAAACTAAAACAACACTAGTCCAAATTTCCTATGCCGCCACCGATGCCGAACATGTTTGTTTCTATCTCACAAGCTTAGAGTGTATTCGCTAGTTTCCAAACTTACGGCGCAAATAGTCATAAAAATTTTCTTAGATATTTAGCTAGATAGACCATGATATAAGCAAGCATCCCAAAAGCTCAAATAAAAACATGACTTACATAGTTCCATTAGGAGAAACAAAAGAACAAATTTCCCTTTTTATTTTCTAATTTTCTATTCAGTAGAACTATGTGTAGATCGAATTTAGATTTGAAATTTGGTAGTATATATGATCGATCAATTTTGTTTCAACGCTACCAATTTAATTTTTTTAGAATTATATGGCTATTTGCACTGTATCTTCAGAAGGGAAGTAGGCTTGTGAACGAGCCGAGCTCGAGCAAGCTTGGCCTATCAGGCTTGAGCTCGATAAAAGCTCGAGTTGAGCTTGGGCTCAGGCTCGAGCTCGCCTCAGTCTAAGTTCGAGTAGGCTCGAGCTCGGCTTGAGTAAACTCGGTAACGGTAAACTATTCAATATACACTATTTTTCAATAATAAAAAAATGTTCAAGCTCGAGCTCGGCTCGAGTAAGCTCGATAAGTGTTAACATATGTAAGTAATTTATAAATTTACTAGGCTCGCGAACTATTCAAACTCGGCTTAGTGAAGCTCACGAGCTTGGGATCAAACTCGAGTTCGGCTTGTTTGGAGCTTGAATCGAGCCGAGCTTGAGTAGCTCGCGAGTCTCGAACTTTTTTTACAGCCCTAGAGAAAAGTATGGAAGCACAGTAAGGATGGGAAGCACCGAATATTCCCTCCGAGAGTTACTCCCTTCGTTCATTTATAAGGTGTATTTTTTGAATGATTTTGTCCACAAATATAAGGTATATTTCATATTTCAATGCAAAATTAGTGTGATGTTTCCTCTAAACCTCTAATAAATGTCCATTTTTACTTTATAATCTCTACATGTATGCATTGAATATAGTGTTTATTGATAACAATTAGGGATAGCGTAGTGTTGTAGTTATTTTTATTATCTTCTTAGTCTATGTGACAAAATATATATGTCATACAAATTTAAACGAAGGAAGTACCTCCGATGGCCAAGGAATTTGAAATTACTAATTAAGCAGGCCACCATGTCGCAATTGGCACACCACTGTGCCAAACAATTTCGAGAAGAGTAGTGCTTTAATGTTTTCCCTCTTAGTGCAAGTTGTACAAATTTTAAAGCAAGCGAAAAGGTAAGTAATCACTGTCTACAATTTATTCATATTTTAATATTTGTACGACTTTAAAAAAGAAAAATAAAGAAACACCTCTCTTTATAGAATATATCTCACGCTATAGCCGAAGCAATCGAATTCACACCATCGATCTCCCGTGCAGTTAAGCAGCCCTGCACTTGCTTCTTGTACGTTGCGCCAAAAGTGGTTATCACCATCATCTGCAGCATCCCGCGTACACCCTCTTTTTCTTTTCATTTCATTCTTTCTTTCCTGCGAGGAAGCATCCCGCGTGAGGACCGGGTTGGGGACTTGGGAGTTGGGACTTCCACTAACCAATCACGCCCATAGAACACACGCACTTGGAACACAAGAACCACAAGTCCAGCATCAGAACCAGCCGAAGCAATCGAATTCACTACCATCGATATCCCAAGCAGTTAAGCGGCCCTACATTTGCTTCTTGTACGTTGCGCCAAAAGTGGTTACCACCATCATCTGCAGCATCCTGCGTACACCTTTCTTTTTTCTTTGGACGGCTATAACACATCGGTGAATCTAAAGTTTTTTTTTTGGAGAAAATCGGATCTAAACGTATTGTTTTTTTCGGGTTCACCCTGCTAAAAACCGTAAGGAGGACTTGAACGTAAACGGTAGAGGGACATAAACGTAATTTTATTTTTTTCGATCTATTTTGTTAAAAGAACCGACAGAAGGACTTGAACGCAATTTCTAATTTCTAGAGGGCCTTTCCGTGAGGGGGGCGACGGGATGCTGGCTAGATTCTAGGGATTCTTGCGCGTATAATGATATTATTATTATTATTATTGGACAGAAATGATATAAAGTACTGTTTTGCTAAACAGCATGTTTTACGGTGCAAGAGCAAAAGACATTCTTGCGACCTCGAGTCCTTAAAAGGACAGCCTCCGCCGCAGCTACTGTCGCCACTACTGCAAATCCTAATAAAGTGGTAGCAGAAAGGAAGGAGGAAATCAGGAAAAGCAGGCTCCCCTTTCTCACTAATCAATCGAATTCACACCATCGATCCCCCATGCGGTTTAACAGTCATGCACTTGTTAAAAATTTACAATGTTTGATCATTATCTGACAATTTTATAAGAATATTATGAATGTGTCAATGCCATCCAAAAAAATTCAAAATTTTCTTAACTCGTTTGTCCTAATTTTCATTCGGTTCAAACTTACTTGCGAGTGTTTTATCAGGACAGTAGTAATGTTTGAATTTTTAAAAATTCCTCAGATTTGATAATCATCTGAAATTTTTATGAGAACATCACTTATGTGTCAGGACACTAGAAAAAATTTCAAAATTTTTCGTTATCGTTTGACCCACCTTTTGGCAAGTGCAAAACCACCGAAATTTCGGGATTTTTCGCCGAATTTCGCTTTTTTCGGTAGCAAACGAACCGTATTTGAATTTTGGTTTTTGAATTTCGGGCGAGAGTTGTCTAAAATACCTATCTTTCGACGAAATTTCGGATTCCGATTTCAAGCGATATTTTTTCCGAAAACAAAATTTGAATCGTGACCCTTCGACTCAGCCTACACTGGCTCCCACTCTTTTGCTTGTAGAACCATTCAAGAAGAAGAAATGCCAGTAATATTTTTCTGAAACGAGAAGACAAGGACAGAACATGCAGAGAGAGACACACCAGAACTGTATCGTGTTCCTGGCAAAAAAAAAAAAGTACTGGACTGTGCACATCTCACTGTCCGAAAGATTGTAAACTCTGGAGCCTCTTAATTTACACCGCTTCGTGCGAAATTTCGATATGTGATGATTTAGATTTTCTTTTTTTTAAAAAAAAGGATCGTTAGGGCCCGTTATTGAATCTGTGGAAGTCTATAAACCATTGGCGAAACTATATTTTTTCGAAGAAAACCCAATCTAAATGTATTGTCGGTGAATCTTTGGACGGTTTTAAACTGACAGCGAATCCGTAGGTCTTTTTAACGGGGAATCGGACCTAAACGTATTGTTTGTTTTTTTGGTCTCTAGGCCTCGTTGGCGTGCGAAATCTCGCCATCCGACGATTTGGATTCCCCTTTTTTTAAAACGGATCGCTAGGCCCCTTCGGCGAATCTGTAAACGGCTATAAACTGGTAGCGAGGACCCGTCAGCGAATCTGTGGACAGCTATAAACCGTCGGCGAATCAATTTTTTTGGGAGAAAATCGGACATAAACGTATTGTTTGTTTGTTTTTGTCGCTAGGCTCTGTCGGCGAATCTGTGGATGGCTATAAACTGTCGGTGAATCTGTATTTTTTTGGAGAAATTCGGACCCTCTTTTTTGGGAGAAAACTGGACCTAAACGTATTGTTTTTTTTTTTGTTACTAGGTCCCGTCGGCGAATCTGTGGACGGCTATAACACGTCGGTGAATCTGAAGTTTTTTTTTTGGAGAAAATCGGATCTAAACGTATTATTTTTTCTGGTTCACCCTGCTAAAAAC
The DNA here is from genome assembly GCA_036346275.1 of Otatea glauca. NCBI lineage: Eukaryota > Viridiplantae > Streptophyta > Magnoliopsida > Poales > Poaceae > Otatea > Otatea glauca. The sequence goes on from CM070722.1 coordinate 60,630,868, forward strand.
CGCAAGGAGGACCTGAATGTAAACCGTAGAGGGACATAAATGTAATTTTATTTTTTCGATCTATTTTGTTAAAAGAACCGACAGAAGGACTTGAACGTAATTTCTAATTTCTAGAGGGCCTTTCCGTGAGGGGGGCGACGGGACGCTGGCTAGATTCCAGGGATTCTTGCGCGTATAATGATATTATTATTATTATTATTATTGAGCAGAAATGATATAAAGTACTGTTTTGCTAAACAGCATGTTTTACGGTGCAAGAGCAAAGACATTCTTGCGACCTCGAGTCCTTAAAAGGACAGCCTCCGCCGCTGCTACTGTCGCCACTACTGCAAATCCTAATAAAGTGGTAGCAGAAAGGAAGGAGGAAATCAGGAAAAGCAGGCTCCCCTTTCTCACTAATCAATCGAATTCACACCATCGATCTCCCATGCGGTTTAACATCATCCACTTGCTAAAAATTTACAGTGTTTTGATTATTATCTGAAAATTTTATAAGAATATTATGAATGTGTTAATGCCATCTAAAAAAATTCAAAATTTTCTTACCTCGTTTGTTCTAATTTTCATTCGATTCAAACTTACCTGCGAGTGTTTTATCAGGACAGTAGCAATGTTTGAATTTTTAAAAATTTCACAAATTTGATAATCATCTGAATTTTTTATGGGAACATCACTTATGAGTCAGGACTCTCTAGAAAAAATTTTAAAAATTTTCGTCATTGTTTGACCCACTTTTTGGCTAGTGCAAAACCGCCAAAATTTCGGGTATTTCACCCGAAATTTCGGGATTTTTCGCTGAATTTCGCCTTTTCTCGATAGCAAATGAACCAGATTTGAAATTTGATTTTTGAATTTCGGGCGAGATTTGTCTGAAATACTTATATTTCGGCGAAATTTCAAATTCCGATTTAAGACGATATTTTTTCCGAAAATATAATTTAAATCCTTGATCCAAGGTCAAGTACACACAACCTAACGATGTTCCCACCCTTCAACTCAGCCTACACTGGCTCCCACTCTTTTGCTTGTAGAGCCATTCAAGAAGAAGAAATGCCAGTAATAATAAATAACCCTACTATACCTTGCAGAGTCCCTGCATGGGCAGCCTGCCCACGTATCTCCGGAGCCGGCTCGCGAGCCAAAAAAATATTTACGGATGGGTCCTTTTTTATTTACGGATAGGTCCTTTTTCATAAAAAAAATTACAATCGGGTCCTTGTCCGTAAAAAAAAATTACAAACAGATCCTTCTTCCCAAAAAAGAAAATATATTACGCTTTGGCCCTTTATGCGTTTTTGAAGCTTGCGCTCGGGTCCTTTTCCACAAAATAAAAATTACGTTTAGGTCCTTTTACGCTACGAATAGGTCCTTTTTCGAAAAAATATATCACACTTAGATCCTTTATGCGTTTTAAATACTTGCGCCGGTCCTTTCCACGTAATCAAAATTACGCTTAGGTCCTTCTCGTCGGAAAAAACGCACGGATCCTTCCTCCCAAAAACCCATACATTTTTTTTCGCTTTTTTTACCATTACGCTTAAGCCTTTTCCCAAAAAACTCAACTTTCTCGTAGTAGAGCGGCGCGCGCACAGTGGCACGCCGCGTCCAACTTGCTAGTAACCCTACTATACCGGAAGAATCTCGATGGGAGAGCGTGCACGTGTCGCCGGGAGCGGCTCGGCTCGAGCCGCGAGCCGAGCCGAAAAATATTTATGGATAGGTCCTTTTATTTACGGATAGGTCCTTTTTACAAAAAATTACAATCGTGTCCTTGTTCAGTAAAAAATTATAAATGTGTCCTTCTTCCCGAAAAGAATATATATTACGATTTGGCCCTTTATGCGTTTTAAGGCTTGCGCCGTCCTTTTCCATAAAAATTACATCTAGGTCCTTTTACGCTACGAATAGGTCCTTTTTCAAAAAAATTTATATCACACTTAAGTCCTTTATGCGTTTTATCGCTTGCGCCGGGTCCTTTTCCACGTAATCAAAATTACGTTTAGGTCCTTTTCCACAAGAAAAAACGTCGGATCCTTCTTCTACCAAAAAAACATATATTTCTTCCCGCTTTTCCTTTTTATTTACTGATAGGTCCTTTTTACAAAAAAATTACAATCGTGTCCTTGTTCGTAAAAAAATTATAAATGTGTCCTTCTTCCCAAAAAGAATATATATTACGATTTGGCCCTTTATGCGTTTTTAAGGCTTGCGCCGTCCTTTTCCATAAAAAAATTACATCTAGGTCCTTTTACGCTATTTAATAGGTCTTTTTTCAAAAAATTTATATCACACTTAAGTCCTTTATGCGTTTTTATCGCTTGCGCTCGGGTCCTTTTCCACGAATCAAAATTACATTTAGGTCCTTTTCCACAAGAAAAAACGTCGGATCCTTCTTCTGAAAAAAACATATATTTCTTCCCGCTTTTTTTTACCATTAAGTTTAAGCCTTTTTCCCGAAAAAAAAACTCAACTTTCTCGTGTGGAAGGCGGCGCCCGCGGCGTGGCACGCCGCATCCAAGATGCTAGTATATTTCTGAAACGAGAAGACAAGGACAGAACATGCAGAGAGAGAGAGACACATGCATACACACCAGAATTGTATTGTGTGTTCCTGGCAAAAAAAAAAGGTACTGGACTGTGCACATCTCACGGTCGGAAAGATTGTAAACTCTGGAGCCTCCTAATTTAGGCAGATATGATGATAAAGTACTGTTTTGCTAAATGGCATCTTTTACGGTGCAAGAGCAAAAGACATTCTTTCGACCACCAAGTCCTTAAAAGGACAGCCTCCGCCGTTGCTGCTGTCGCCACTACTGCAAATGCCAACAAAGTGAAAGCATATGTTGGATGTTGATTCAAACTTCTCTTTAAGTTTTAAGGACGTCTTTATTCTATATTTCGGTATAGCTAATTTTAAACTCTAGTCGTTTCATTCATTTATAAATACCTCTTGTAAGCTGCTGGGGTGAGTTGGACGGCTTATTATAAACCCTAGCGTTTGTACTCAATTCCACAAAATAGTGATTTCGCCGATTGGCACCTATGGTTTTTTTTCGCAAGGTTTTCCACGTAAAATTCTGTATCTTGTGTTTGATTTCTTTGTGTGTGATTCGCAACAAGTGGTATCAGAGCCAGATCAATCACGAGAGAGAAAAAATTCCAGAACGGATCGAATCGGCGCAACTGTTCATCTTCTAGATCCGGTTTGGCTGCTCCTCGTTGGCGCGCCGCCGCCTCCCGTCGCGTCGCCACCTGATGCGTCGTCGCCGTCCCTCCAGCCTGCCTTCTTTTTTGCGCGTCGTCGTCGTGCGCCGCCTCCCAGATCGGATCGCAACGACCGTTCGTCTTCCCAGCGTGATCTGCTTCGTCTTTGCGTGTCACTTCGGTTTTCGACACGCCGCCTGCTCCTCGTCGTCGCACGCTGCCTCTCGTCGCGCCGTCGTCACCGGCTCCTCGTCGCGCATCACCGTCTGTCGCTCCGCGCCGGCCACCTCACGCTCCACAGCCCGGCGGCTCACCGAGCGCCGTTTTCGCCGACGGTCACCGCCGCTACTGCCTTGCCGTCGGTGTCGCCATCGTCGCGGCGCCACCGCTTCGTCGCCATCGGCCTCGATCGAAGTCGAAGAGTTTGCCACCGCCGACGATCGGGACCGTCGACCGCAAAGAAAGAGGGTGAAGGGTAGTACGGAGGGCGAGGCCCAGAGCTTCGCTCGTCCGGGAGGTACCCTCGGCGGGCGTACTGAACAGGGGGGACCAGCACAATCAAACAAGGGACACGAGATTTATACTGGTTCGGGCCGAATGTCCCTACTCCAGTTCGGATGGTGGTACTGTATTGTCCTCAATGCCGATGGCTGCTCGGCCTTTACAAATGAGAGCTAGGAGCTCCAATATGGGAGTACCGGAGCCTCGTTCGTGAAGGTGTAGTGAGAAAAGGAGAAAAGCCCCCCTTCCAGAGGGCCCTGCCCCTCCCTTATACGGCCGAAAGGGGCAGGTTACATTGGGGATTGGGAACCGAGAGGATGAAGGGGCTCATGTCAGAAAGTCTTCGTCTTGGTGACTAGTCTTGTCTGGCCTTGCCCACGTCGGGTTAGTAGATTCTCCGAGCAAGGCAGGTCGCTGCTTCTTCGGGAAACAGCGCACCCACTCTCTGTGGTTTTGTCGATGATGACGCTGTTATCGTGGCCCCGCCACGCTCGGGTGAGCGGACTCCCATGTCAGACGCGATCGGGATGATGGGACTGAGGCTTTGACTTTGGCGACCTCCGTGCCGCCTTGGGAAGGAGCCACCTGCTTCTGTGCGATCGCGACCGTTGGACACGTGGTTAAAGGTCAGCGGAGGGCCCGATGCTCGACCCTTGGCGGAGACCGGGATCGGGCTGGTCGGAGGTCGGGGGAGCCCGGTCTGTGACAAAGGTCGAACGCCCCGCTAGGTCGGGAAAGAGCTCGGGGCAGTCGGTTAGGTCGGGGAAGAGCTCCTTTATGGCCTTGCGGGACCTTTGGTCGGAGCCTGACTCGGAACAGTCCGATTGGTGCTTCGGACTGGCGGTCCGGGGACGTCTTCGCCCGAGCTAGGGAACAGTCCTCCGATCTTAGAGGAGGGCTGCTCAAAGCCCCCCTAAGGGGCCACGTGTCAGGGTGGCCGATCCCCGACAACCAGCCCCCAAGGCTCAAGAAACGGTCTGAGACTTCTAGGCGCTCTTGAGTCTGAGGTCTTTTTGGGGAGGGATCGCTCCTGCTCGAGGTTTCTTGGGCTCACCTTCAGGCTTAGAGAAGGCCTCCTCGGGGCACACACTTGGATCCCGACATCTTGTTTTCCCAGGTGGGCTCAGAAGGTCCGGGAGCCTCGTGGATAGGGAAGTCGGAGGGATTCGATCTGGCGGATGCGTGGATCGACGCGCCCGTACGGGGGTTTTGAAGGGGTCCTGGCGCCTCGGCTACCGCCCGCCTGCTACGGGCGCTCCTTTTGAGGCGATGGTGACGCCGGTAGACGAGGCGTCTTTAAAAGCCGGAGGGGTCTCTTCCTTCAGGGTTTCGATTCCCATTGCTCGTGCTCTTGCCTTCTTCTTCCTTGTCCTTCCGTGACCATGCCTTCTAGCCTTCGCTATGATCTTGTCCCCCTCGACCTCGACCTCATGGCGAAGTTCGAGAGAGTACGCCATCGCGGAGCGGATGAAGGAGATGGAATCCTTGGGGCTTCGACCCATTCACCGGCGGCTTCCGTCCGGGAGAGCGTGCCGCGACCTCGGACGACGAGATCGTGAGCACGGAGGCGAGACATGCTCTTCGGCTCACGAACCCCGAGAGCGATTTCTTGGTCGCATCCTTGCGCGAAGGCGAGATCGAGCTCGTGAACCCGTGCCAACTCCCTTCTTCTCCTTTCCATTTTCGCACATCTTTGCGAGGGTTCTTGGCGCCCTTCCCACCCCTCGCTTTTCTTTTCGCTTTTACTTTTGTCCCGCATCGCGAAGGATCCCGTCGTCGGTGCCTTTACTTCCGGCCGCAGGCGGGCTCCTTGTTCCTTCCTCCAAATCCCGACCCGGACTCGCTCGGTCATGGACGGAGAAATGGTTCTATCTCAAGAAGGGCGAGGAGCGGCTCGCCACAACGGCACCGCTGATCGAGGGAAAGCGGGAGACCCGAGCTCGAGGACTCGGCGACCACCAGTAGCGGTTGCTTTTATCCATATCTGCGCCATGCGGGCCTCAAGGGCGCGATGCTCACGACTTCTTGCGAATCGGTGCTTCCTCCGGAGGAGGTTGCACCCTTTTTGAGATCACCGGAGGTGAGACGCCACCCTGCAAAGCCACCAGGTAAGCGCCGTCCGACCTTAAGTCCTTCGGGTCTTGGTCGGGTTCCTCATTTCTTGATGCTCTCTTTCGGACCTTGCAAGACCGGCGGCTTGATCGCCGAGGACGCAGGAGATCTTTGGGAAGGCCGCCACCGCCTTCAACCTCGGCGGCATCGTCCCCAAGAACGTTCTGGGGCGTAGCAGCGAGGTAATGGCCTTCCGCTTTGATTTTTTCCTCGGGGGCTCGGACTCAGATGCTCATCGTGATGAACTTGCGCAGGCGACCAGGGAGCTCTGGGATACGGCGAAGCAGCTGTTACCGCTCCCCGGTCCGAACAAAGGCAAAAAGGGTGGTAAGAGACCGGCTCTTGACGCCCCGAAGCAAGTCGCCAAGAAGCCCGACGTCGAGTGGGGCGACCGGGTCGTGGTAAGTCTGAATGCCCCGAGTTCGGGAACATCCGAGCCCGAGCTTGTTTCCTTCGTGTCGCCTTTTCGGTCCTTCCACCAATCCTTGCTTCTTTGCCAGCAACAGAGGCGGCCGCCGCAAGGGCCTCGATACGCAAATGAGCCACGAGCTCCGGCGTTGAGCCCCCGGGGAGGGAGTCCCCCTGCTGCCGCCGCCGAGGAACCATCACGCCAGGTACGGCCTCCATACATTTTTCGTCGTCCCGCCCCGTCGCGACGTTCGAGCGTCCGAGGGGCACTGACCTTTCCCGTGGTTCAGGGCGAGGCCGGGGAGGACGACGACGTAGACGATTACCGCCTTGCGCCGCGACCCCGGACGCGGCAGATGTTGCTTGCCGCGTTCTCCGAGGAGGACGAAGCGGCCGGGGGAGGAGCGGTTGAGAGCGCCGCGGTCGAGGGCGTCGCGGCCAAGGGAGGAGCGGTTGAGAGCGCCGCGGTCGAGGGCGCCGCGGCCGAGGGTGTTATCATCGTCGTGCCCCAGGTGGGGGCGTCGCCGGGGGTGGAGTCCTCAGAGAAGCGGATGGCGAATCGCCCCCGGGGGGAGGTCCGACCAAAAAAGCGAGGTTGCCGCGCATCCGCCGCGCAGAAGTATCGCGCTCGCTTCTTGACTTTGTGGTGGTAGGGTCGACCGAGCACCCACGATAATTTGTTGCGCGCAAAGACCTACACCAGTGGTGGTCGGTCGCAATCTATCGTCCGCCCCGCACTTCGACCAGAGGCGCCCCCGACCCCGGCGCCCCCGACCGAGGACGGCATTGTCGCCGCACCCAGCGAGGCGCCCCAACAGAGTCGGAGTCGCCGAAGGAGCGAGCGACGACTTCGAATAGGCAAATGAGCCAAGGCTTCTTCTTCCGCCGAGGGCGCCGGGGATCCCCGAGCCGCTCGCAGGCCTAGAGGGTCCGGCCGTCGTTGCCCTGGCCGAAGCGGACCGCACTGGGCCTTCGGGGGGTTCCGATACCACCGCGGTGGCGGAGGCCGCTGGGTACGCCACTGACGAACCGCCTGTGGTTCCGATGGCGCCGTCGACCGCCTCGCTGAGGTCCTTAGCGGAGGTAAGCACGGTTGTGGTGACCTCTCCTTCTTTTCTCCCTTTTCCTTGTGGTTGTAGTAAGTTTTCCTTTGCCCTTGTAGGGTCCGCGTGATCTCTCGGGGCATAACGCCAGCGTGACCATGTGCTCACCTTTCGGTCCCTATGCGGCGCCCTCGAAATCAACCAGAGGGACACCGCTGAGCTCGAAGCTGCTGTGCTACGCGGCCAGGAGGAAGTCTCACGCCTGAAGGAGGCCCAGGCCCTCGAGATCGCGCGAGCCGTTGAGGTCGAGCGGGAGCGCGGGGCCCGGGAGGTTGAGCGGGAGTTAAACACCGCGAGGGACCTTCAGGCCATAGCGCTCTCCAAGGCCATCGAGGAGGAGCGGAAGGGCGCGGTGGTCGAGATCCAGCGCCTCGAGCTCGAGGTCTCCAACCTTCGATCAAAGAAGGAGGTCTCACAGCAAGGAGCGTCCTCCTCCGAGCTCGAGGCCAAGGCGGCCGAGCTTGAGAAGACATTTGCGGGATTGGAGGCGAGGGCCACCGGGGCGGAAGCCATGGCAGCCGGGGCGGAGGCCAGGGCCGCCAGTCTTGAGGAGAAGCTGGCGCAATTGGCACGAGCGGGAAAGGACGCCTTGGCCCAGCTCCAGAGAGACGGTGACCGGGTCGATAAGGCCGAAGCCGAGGCCATCGCACTGCGGCGGAGGGTTTCCGACCTCGAGCGGGAGAAACTTGCCCGAGATATGTCCCTGTAAATTAAAGTTAGCGGATGGGTCGGGGGCGAAGGATTCCCCCCCCCCTTGTAAAGAAAAATAACTTTTTGCTAAGTCTTATAGAGTTGCGTTTCTTTGGAAGACTTAGCTCGTTTGTTGGTTTGTGTTGCCTTTGTAGACTTTGCGTGGCTTGCTTCGTGGAAGGGTCCGATCAATACCGGATACGTGACGCGTAGTGGGCACGTTTCTGCAAGCTCTCGCAATTAGACTCACCTCCTTTCACTTGAATCACTCAGTTCAGGCTGACCGAGTAAACTGATGCCCGAGGTCAGTTTAACCGAGGCCTCGCCTGAAATCACTTGGGCTCGGGCACGACTCGGATTGATATGTCTTGATCATCTGGCCACAGAGAATTAGTCGGCTTATCGCGACAGAGCGACTTATTGCGACTGAGATCATCCCTGGCGGTAATCTTAAGAGTCGCGACCTCCGAGCCCGAGAATGTCATCGGGCCCGGGGCGCTACTTGAGGGCGTTCATCGGTCGGCAAGACAGGGAATAGCCGGCTTACTTCGATAAGAATCGCTATCGCGGCCTCTGAGCTCGGGAATGCATCGGGCTCGGGGTGCTGACATCCCTGAGGCGAACCTAGAGAACGTGGCCCCAACCGAGGCCTCGCTGCGATGCTCGAGTTTGGGCACAACTCGGACCGCTTACTGGGGTAGCTCAGGCTCGGACCTGATTTAGGCCTCGGGTCTGACTCGGCGAGCTCGGAAATGCATCAAGCTCGGCAAGGCCCCCTCAGAGGACGGTTTAGAAATTCGAACCCGGCCACTCGGCCCCGGAGGAAAGATCGGCTTAGTGCGCAGGCCGGCTTATCGCGACCGAGTCATCCCCGGTGGTGAATTCCAAACTGCGACCTCCGAGCCCGGGAAATGTCATCGGGTTCGGGGCGCCCTCTGAGGACGTTCAATGGTTGGCAGCACGGGGAAATGGCCGGCTTACCCCGATAACGATCGCCTTACTGCGGCCCCCGATCCTGGGGATGCCTAGGCTCGGGTTGTTCATCCCCAAGGCGAACCTAGAGAACGCGACCCTAGACGCTGCAAAAAAGAACACGTATGGACGCCCTGAGGCCGAGCCCGCCGCGTGACCTTATGGTCGCCCTTATGGTCACGCCGCGGGGTCGCGCCGCTTGAGGCGTTCTAAAAGGGGAATTACTTTAGTTAAAAAGGAGAACGGGACTCAGGGCCCGAGGTCTTTTAAGACGGCACGACCTTTGGCCGAAGGAATCTGCAACTTAGGGTTGTGGCGGAACGCCACCCCTTCCACAAATCAAAAGAGGTTAGTACCGGGAGCGAAGGAAATCTTTATTGCGGCCACAAAACTGGGCCGAACCAGGGCATGGCAATACAAAAGTTCCGAGCAAGCCGCGGGGCGCGTTTGCTCAGAACACAAGAACGAACATAACAGTAAGGGAAGAAACATCTTAGCTTAAAGACGGGTGAAAGAAGAGCGCTAGGCGTAGAACTTCCGGAGTTGGCCTACGTTCCACGAGCTCGCGAGCTCCCTGCCATCGGGGACCGCCAGACGGTAAGCTCCCGTGCGGCTTGGCCGAGATGACTCAAGGGGCCTTCCTGCCGGGACAAATTGTTGGCGTGGGAGCGATCTTGGATTCGTTTTAGGACCGGGTCCCCAACGCGGAAGCCCCTGGGTCGGACAGCTCGGGCGGCATGCCTGCGGAGATCTTGCGGAAGCGCCGCGAGCGCAGGCTGCCACACCTTACTTCTTCTCGCCAAGGCGAGGTCGAGGACCGCTCTCCGCCGAGGTCGACTGTCGATCGAGCTCGCCACGACGGAGCGGAGCGTGACTCGGCGGTAGGACAGCCTCGCCCCAAGACGAGCCGAAAGGGCTTGTTCTGCGTTCTTACCGGTCGAGGTGCGGACAGACTAAAGGACTGTGGGGAGCTCGTCCACCCACGCCCGGCCGCGGCGACCGAGCTCGTCGAAGACTCGCTTCTTGAGCCCTTGGACGAGCTGCCCATTGGCGCGCTCGGCCGCCCCGTTGCTCTGGGGGTGGCTCACCGAGGCATAGCAGACTTTGGTTCCCATATCTGCGCAGAACTCTTGGAACAGCTCACTGGTGAACTGCGTCCCGTTGTCGGTGATGATCCTGCAAGGGACTCCGTACCTTGTGACCATGAAGGAATAGAAGAACCTTACCGCGGCGTTGGCGGTGGTAGCGGAGACCGACTCTGCCTCGATCCATTTTGAAAAGGTGTCAATGGCCACGAACAGGAACTTCTTCCCCCCGACCGACCTCGGGAAGGGACCGAGAATGTCGAGGCCCCACGTCGAGAATGGCCAGGCGAGGGGAATGGTCTGCAGAGCGTAGGCCGGTTTCCTGGCTTTTCGGGCGTGAAACTGACAGGACTGGCAAGAACGAACGATGCCCCGGGCATCTTCGAGCGCCGTTGGCCAGTAAAAGCCCATCCTGAAGGCCTTCCCGACCATGGTTCTGAAAGAGGAGTGAGCGCCGCATAGGCCGAAGTGTATGTCGTTGAGCAGGTATTTACCTTCTTCTGGAGTGATGCATTTTGACAGAACACCCAAGGCCCCCTGACGGTAGAGCCGCCACGACGAAGCTCAGACGAGCCCGCACGTCGCCGAGCCTCGCTTCTTTCGGTGGAGGGCGGGAGCTCTCCTGGTCGAGGAACTTGATGAATGGATCCATCCACGACGGAACGCTTTCGAGGAAGGCCACTGGGTCTTCCTTGTCTGTGACGGACGGTGTGGCCAAGGTCTCAAAGATGACGTCCGGCGGAAGCTCATCGCCGGATGATCCGAGCCTAGACAGAAGATCGGCGGTGGAATTGTCCTTCCTTGGTATGTGCTGGATTCTCAGGTTTCGAAACCATCTCTCCATCTTGCGTACCTCAGCGAGGTATTTGGCCATCAGAGGTTTCGAACATTGGTAAACTTTGTTGTACTGATTGACGACAAGCTGGGAGTCTCCTTTCACAATGAGGCGGCGAATGCCCAGGGACTTGCAAGCTCGAAGGCCATCCAAGAGGGCCTCGTATTCCGCCGCGTTGTTGGTAGCGGGGAAGCCGAAGCGGATCACATATCTCAAGTGGTCACCTTGAGGGGTGACGAGGAGAACGCCGGCCCCCGAGCGCTCAAAGGGCCTTGATCCGTCGAAGAACATGGTCCAAGGGTCCTCGGCCTCGACCTCGGGCTCGGGGGTAGGCTCCACCGTCTGTTCGGCCACGAAATCTGCTAGCGCCTGTGATTTGATGGCGGTGTAGGCCGTGAAGCGGAGGTCGAACTCGGTCAGCTCCATGGCCCACTTGGCGACGCGACCTCTGGCTTCAGGGTTTCTGAGGATCTCCCCGAGCGGGAGGCCGCTCGGGATAACCACCGCATGTGCTTGGAAGTAGTGCCGAAGCTTCCGCGAAGCCATGAAGAGTGCAAAGAGGAGTTTTTGGACCTGGGGATAGCGCTCCTTTGGCCCGTGGAGTACTTCGCTAACATAGTAGATTGTGTGTTTGCCGCCGCTCGCTCGGCTACCGTGACCACGCCGACGACACAGGTTGCGTACCGCGAGGTAAAGCAAGCAAGACCTCTCCCCGCCGGGGTTGTCAACAGAGGAGGACGCGAGAGGTATGCCTTGAGCTCATCGAAAGACCGCTGGGCTTCGGGGGTCCACTCGAAACCCTCATGACTGCGCAGGATCTTGAAGAAAGGCAACCCGCGCTCGCCGAGCCAGGAAATGAAGCGGCTGAGGGCGACGACGCGGCCGGTGAGGCTCTGCACTTGTTTTACCGAGGTCGGAGCGGTCATTTGCTCGATTGCCTCGATCTTCTCTGGGTTCGGGCCCAGGCCCGACCCCCCGATCATGTAGCCGAGTACTTTTCTCAAGGTCGTGCCGAAGACGCATTTTTCGGGGTTGAGCTTGATGCCGATCTTGTTCAGGTTGGCGAAGGTCTCAGCCAGGTCGTTGACGTGGTTGGCCTTAGAGGGGCTCTTGATGATGATATCGTCGACGTACACTTCGAGGTTCCGACCGATCTGTGGGTTGAAGGTTTTGGCCATTAACCGCTGGAACGTGGCGCCCGCGTTGCGGAGGCCGAACGATATGGTCGTGTAGCAGAAGGTTCCGAACGACGTGATGAAGGCGGTCTTGTCCTCGTCTTCCGTGGCGAGCTTGATCTGGTGGTACCCGGAGTAGGCGTCGAGGAAACTCAACATCTCAGCGTTGACAACGGAGTCCACAATCTGGTCTATGCAGGGGAGTGAGAAGTTATCTTTGGGGCATGCAACATTAAAGCCCGTGTGGTCGACACACATTCGCCACTTCCCGCCCTTCTTCTGCACAATTACAGGGTTGGCCAGCCATTCGGAGTAGTTGACCTCGCGAATGAAACCGGCCTCGAGGAGCTTGTCGAGGTGCTCCCTGATTATCGCCGCCTTCTCGGGGGAGAAGCGCCGGAGCTTCTGGCGCACGGATCTGCAGCCAGGCTTTGTTTGCAGTTTGTGCTCGATCACCTCCCGTGGGACCCCTGGCATGTCTGCCGGTTCCCATGCGAAAATGCTTTTGTTATCTCGGAGGAAGGTGGCGAGCTCGTCTTCCTATTTGGGATCGAGCTGGGCGGAAATGCAGACGCATTTGCCCGAGTTCCCTTCCTCAAGCTGCACGGCCTTGGTCGGGCCGCTTGGCTGGATAGCCGTCTTCCGACGGGCGCCCTTCGGGGTAATCTCGGGGCGGGCCGGGCGAGATCTGGCCAGCGCCGTGGCCTTTTTCTTCGCACCGTCGCGCTGCCTTAAGGTCGCCGCGACCGTTATGACGCCACCGGGCCCGGAGCTTCATGCACCGTGCCGTAGTGATTCGCACCATAAACTTGATCGTATGGGGGCCCGAGGATGGCGTTAGGGGAGATCACCGTCCATGACTTCAAAGGTGATCGGCTCGGTCGCGAAGTTTACGGAGTCGCCGAAGGTGACGGGGAGGACCACTTGCCCCAGCGGGGTGGTCGAGCTCCCCGGCACGATGCCGAAGAAAGGGATTGCTATGTTCTTGATTTTCGACCGGGGTATTTGCATCCGGTCCAAGGCGCTGGCCAGAGCGAGTTGAGGAATCGCCCGTCGACCATGACCCGCCAACGATCGTGTTGCTTATGGTCGTATGACGACGAGAGCGTTTTGAAGTCTCGGACATCCCCGGGCGGCGCGTCCCGAGAAAAGGTGATGGGGACGCCGTCCCACCTGCAGGGTTGGTCAGCGGGCTTCCCGGCGGTGGCTTGATAAATGGCGCACGCGGCGTCCTTCAGCTCGCGCCGAGATCGGTATGCGGAGGAGCCACCGAAGATTACGTCCACACGGCGGTCGCCCTGTTGGAATTCCAGATCGGGGCCTGCTTGGGCCTGACCGGTGTCGATCCCTCCGGGCCGTTCATCGCCTTTTGGGAGCGCGGGCATCTCTCCAGTCCCCATATAAAAGGCGTCCAGTTTGAACAGCCATGTCCTGCAGCCTCGCAGGTCATTGCCGTGAATCTTGTGGAACAGGCAAAACTTATTGGCATCGAAGCCGGGCTGTTCCTCGTTGCCCCAAGCTCGGACGTTCGTGCAGAGGGGGTCCCCTACCTGCCCTTGGCCGGCGCGCGCTGTTGCGGCCGCGACGGTTCTGCTGAGGCCGGGGCCCCGACGATCGGCCGGCGCGCTCGCCCGCGCTTGTTGTCGACCGTGGCGACTACGCGGAGCTGGCCGCCCTCGACGCCACGGTCTTTTCCTCGCCTTTTGTCGCGCGGGGCCGGGTCTCCTTCCTTAGCGCCGGATGGTCCCGTTTCGCCAAAGGCGAGGTCGAGCTTGCCTCGGTCGTAATCATGCTTCCAGCGGACAGCATCGTCCACGTCCGCATATCGCTCCGCCATGCGGAATAGTTTGTTGACGGTGAGCCCCGTAGCAATCTCGAGGTCCTCCGTGAGGCGTCTGTCTCGGACACCAAACTTGAAAGCCTTGATGACGGTTTCATCAGAGATGTTGGGAATCGAGTTGCGCACGCGGGTGAACCGGCGCACGAAGTCTCGCAGATGTTCCCCCTTTCCCTGGATAACACGGTCGTGTCTCTTTCCGTCCGTGCCGCTCGTGGCGGCTCGGAAGTTGGAGTGGAGAGCGCTCCGCAGCTGGCGCCATGATCGGAAGGTGCCGGGCGCCTGATTGAAGATCCAGGTGCGGGCGGCGCCGTCCAGAACGGTGGGGAGATAGTTGGCCATCGCGGCCTCGTCCCCTCCGGCCGCCAAGATGGCGGTGGAGTATATGGAGAGGAATTCCGCGGTGTTCTTGGTCCCGTCGAACCGCTCCATCATTGCTGGCTTAAACTGGGCCGGCCAGCGTACCCGACGGAGATCATTCGAGTACGCCGGGCAGTCGTAGGCCGGAAGGCCATTGCCGCCGCTGCTGGCGTCGGAGTCGTCATCAGCCGACAGGGAGAACTCGAGGCGGCGGCGCACCCCGCGTCGACCGCGATGGTCGATGGGAGCGTTGTTTCGATGGCGTCGCGGGTGGTTGCGGATCTTCTGTCGCTCGAGCCGGACGTCCGGAGAGAGACTTCCAGAAGTACTGCTGTCCGGGCGAGAGTCGCCATTACGCCGCTGGCGACGGGCAAGCCCACGCGCCACCCCTTCCTATCGGAGAGGTGGTGAAGATGGCGTTGGGGCGCGAGCCCGGGGGCGGGGATCCTGCCGGTGGAGCGGCCGACGATCATGCGACAGGGGGCCGCTGGCCGTCACGGGGCGAGACTCAGAGCCCAGAGAGCCTGCTTGCCGCCAGGGTGTGATGCCGTCGGTCGCCTTGTTGAGCTCTTCGGCCAAGGACCGTCGAAAGAGGGCCGAGCCAGCCCGAGCGAGGTCAGCCATGACCCAGGCGATGGCCCGCAGGCATTCTTGGGCAGGTTCGTCCGGACGGGGAGGGCTGAGCTGGCCGGACCGGGAGCGGGTCGTACCACGCTCCTCACGTCGAATGGCGGCGATGGCCTGGTCGATGGCGATTTGGGCGAGCCGATGCGCCTCCCGAGGAGTCTCCGGGCCACCGTCGTCCGCCCTGGGGGTCGCCTCACGTCCACCGGCCGTGAAGGCCCGGCGTTCGCGGGGCGGCAAGGAGGGCGAGAGCATGGATGTGGAGCCTTGGCACTCGGGGACAGCGTCCGAGCCCAAGCTTGCTGTTCGTGACATGCCGATGGTGGAGCTGGAGGTGTTGAACTTCGGACAAACGAAACTTCGGGCCCCACGGTGGGCGCCAGCTGTCGACGATCGGGACCGTCGACCGCAAAGAAAGAGGGTGAAGGGTAGTACGGAGGGCGAGGCCCAGAGCTTCGCTCGTCCGGGAGGTACCCTCGGCGGGCGATCTTGAGGGGACCAACACAATCAAACAGGGGACACGAGATTTATACTGGTTCGGGCCGAATGTCCCTACTCCAGTTCGGATGGTGGTACTGTATTGTCCTCAATGCCGATGGCTGCCCGACCTTTACAAATGAGAGCTAGGAGCTCCAATATGGGAGTGCCGGAGCCTCGTTCGTGGAGGTGTAGTGAGAAAAGGAGAAAAGCCCCCCTTCAAGAGGGCCCTGCCCCTCCCTTATACGGCCGAAAGGGGCAGGTTACATTGGGGATTGGGAACCGAGAGGATGAAGGGGCTCATGTCAGAAAGCCTTCGTCTTGGTGACTAGTCTTGTCTGGCCTTGCCCACGCCGGGTTAGTAGATTTTCCGAGCAAGGCAGGTCGCTTCTTCGGAAAGCAATGCACCCACTCTCTGTGGTTTTGTCAGATGATGACGTTGCCATGCGTGGCCCCAGCGCTGCCTGGGGTGAGCGGACTCCCATGCTGTACGCGACTGGATGATGGGACTGAGGCTTTGACTTTGGCGACCTCCGTGCCGCCTTGGGAAGGAGTCACCTGCTTCTGTGCGGTCGCGACCGTTGGACACGTGGTTAAAGGTCAGCGGAGGGCCCAATGCTCGACCCTTGGCGAAGACCGGGATCGAGCTGGTCGGAGGTCGGGGGAGCCCGGTCTGTGACAAAGGTCGAACGCCCCGCTAGGTCTAGAAAGAGCTCGGGGCGGTTGGTTAGGTCGGGGAAGAGCTCCTTTATGGCCTTGCGGGACCTTTGGTCGGAGCCTGATTCGGAACAGTCCGATTGGTGCTCCGGACTGGCGGTCCGGGGACGTCTCCGCCCGAGCTAGGGAACAGTCCCCCGATCTTAGAGGAGGGCTGCTCAAAGCCCCCCTGGGGGGGAGACATGTCAGGGTGGCCGATCCCCGACACCACCGATCTGTCCGCGAAGCTCTGGCCACAGAAGATCCGATCGATTCGCAGCGTGATCCGCTTGCTGTCGTCATCGCTGACGTCAGTAGAAGCAATCTGCTACGTGCACCCGAGGGTTACCTAGACTTCAGATCGGTTATTGCTTCGTGCACCCAGCGCGTGTACCAAGAATTTTGCTAGAAGCTCATTTTTCACCCAAATTTTTTTCCTGCTTGTGCACTTAAGAATATTTCTTTGCATTATGGCCTCATTGAAGTATGATATTCCTCTGCTTGATAGTGACATCAGGTTTTCTCTATGGCAAGTCAAAATGAGAGCTATTCTTGCGCATACTGATCTGGATGATGCGCTTGATAAATTTGGAAACAAAGATCAAAAAGCCTGGACTGATGAAGAAAAAAGAAAAGACTGTAAGGCTTTATCTCAAATTCATCTTAGTTTATCAAACAATATTTTGCAAGAGGTTCTGCAGGAGAAATTTGCGGCTACCTTATGGTTAAAGTTGGAATCAATTTGCATGTTCAAGGATCTTACTAGCAAGATGCATGTGAAGATGAAATTATTTTCGCCCAAGTTGCAAGAGGGTGGTTTCGTGCTGAATCACCTATCGGCCTTTAGGGAGATCATTTTTGACCTTGAATCTATGGAGGTAAAATTTGAAGATGAGGATCTAGGTCTTATACTTTTGTGTTCCCTGCCTCCGTTATTTTCAAATTTTAGAGATACTATTTTATATAGCCGTGACACATTAACTGTTGCTGTAGTTTATGAGGCCTTACATGCAAAAGAAAAGATGATAGTATTGGTGTCTTCTGAAAGTTCTAGTTCGCATGGAGAAACTTTGTTTGTTCGTGGACGGACAAAGGAAAAGAAATCATATAATGGATATAGAGTCAGAAGTTCAAGCAGTTACAGGGGCTGTTCTAAGTCCAGAGGTAAGGAAAAATTATACAGATATTGCAAGAAGAATAATCACGACATATCTGAATGTCATAAGGTAAAGAACAAAGAAAAAAGGAACAGCGTCTACAAGCCAAAAGGTAAATCTGATGAGGAAGGTAAAGCTTCTGTTGCTACTGATGATAGTAGTTCTGATGGTGAGACCCTTGTTACTTTTACTGGATGTGCAAGTAATGGTGATGAATGGATTATTAATTCAGCTGCTTCATTTCATATATGCATTAATAGATTTTGGTTCATCACTTATGAGTCTGTTAAAGATGCTGGTTCTGTTAGAATGGGTGATGATTTGCCACATCCTATTGTTGGCATTGGATCCGTTCAAATTAAGATGCATGATGGCATTATCAGAACTTTGACAGATGTGAGGCACATTCCAGGTATGACAAGGAATCTTATTTTTTTAGTACTCTTGACTCTAAAGGGTATAAGTATTCTAGTGGCAATGGAATTTTGAAGGTATCAAAAGGTTCTCTTGTTGTTATGAAAGGTGGTTTGAAATCTGCCAATTTATATCGTCTACAAGGCACTACAATTACAGGTGATGTCTTTATTTCTTCACATTCATCACCTGATGTTGCTAATATTTGGCACAAACGTCTTGGACATATGAGTGAACATGGTTTGCCAGTATTAAGTAAGAAAGGACTTCTTGATGGATATAATAGTGGAAAATTGGATTTCCATGAGCATTGCATATTTGGTAAGCATAGGAGGGTAAAATTCAAGACTTATGTTCATACTACATAAGATATTCTTGACTATGTGCATTCTGATTTATGGGGGCCATCTCGTAAGACTTCTTTTGGAGGTGTTCGTTATATGTTAACAATTATTGATGATTATTCTAGAAAAGTCTGGCCTTACTTCTTGAAGCATAAATCAGAAGCATTTTCAGTATTTAAAGATTGGAAGGTTATGATTGAAAAACAAACTGAAAGGAAGGAAAAGAAACTTCGTACTGATAATGAGATGAAATTCTGTTCTAATGAATTTAATTCATATTGCAAGTCTGAAGGTATTGTGCGTCACTACATTGTTCCTCATACTCCACAACAAAACGGTGTAGCTTAGCGTATGAAGAGAACCATCATCTCAAGGGCCCGTTGTATGTTGTCTAATGCTGGTTTGCATAGGCATTTTTGGGCTGAAGCTGCTTCCACTGCTTGCTATCTTATTAATCAATCTCCTTCCATTGCTATTGATAAGAAAACTCCAATTGAGGTATGGTCTGGTTTTCCAACTGATTATTCACAATTGAGAGTTTTTGGTTGCACTGCTTATACTTAGGTTGATAATGTTAAATTGGAGACTATAGCTATTAAGTGCATCTTTCTTGGTTATAAATATATTGTTAAAGGTTATAAATTGTGGAATCCTCAAACACAAAAGGTTGTTATCAGTAGGAATATTATCTTTAATGAATCTGTTATGTTAAATGACAAATTGGATAATAATGTTCCTATTGAGAAACAACAAAAAACTAGTGTGCAGGTGGATCACCTTATTGATTCAGAATATATACCAGAAAATAATAGTACTACTGTTCAGGATGTAGCTATTATTTATGATTCACATATTGTTGAGCATTCTTCTTCAGTTGTGCAGCCTCCACAACATTCTATTACTATTGACAAACATAGGAGGTCTATTAATCCACCCAAAAGGTTCATTGAAAAATGTGATATTGCTTGTTATGCTTTAAGTGTTACAGAAGAAATAAAAAATAATGCTGAACCTTTTAATTATGTTGAAGCTATTACTTCTGCTGATTGCAAAAATTGGATGACCGCTATGCAAGATGAGATGAATTCACTTGAAAAGAATGGTACTTAGGATTTAGTAAAATTGCTTAAAGACAAGAAGACTGTCCGTTGTAAGTGGATTTTCAAAAGAAAAAGGTATTTCTCCTACTGATTCAACAAGGTATAAAGCAAGGTTGGTCGCTAAAGGCTATAGCCAGATTCCAAGTATTGATTTCAATGATGTATTTTCTCCTATTCTGAAACACAGTTCTATTCGCACTCTACTCAGTATTGTTGCCATGCATGATTATGAACTTGAGCAATTAGATGTTAAAACTGCATTCTTGCATGGAGAGTTAGAGGAAGATATTTATATGGACCAATCCGAAGGATTTGTTATTCCTAGAAAAGAACATCGTGTTTGTAGATTGAAGAAATCCCTTTATGGTTTGAAACAACCCCTAGGCAATGGTACAAGAAATTTAACTCATTTATACTCTCTCATGATTTTAAGCGGTCCAATTATGATAGTTGTGTTTATCTGAAGACTGTTAATAGTTCAACTATATATTTGCTTCTTTATGTTGATGATATGTTGATCGTTGCGAAAGATAAATTAGAAATAGCTAAACTAAAGGCACAATTGAGTAAAGAATTTGAGATGAAGGATTTAGGTGCAGCAAACAAAATTTTTGGCATGTAAATTATTAGAGCAAGGAATCTGGTAAATTATACCTTAGTCAGCAAGATTATATTAAGAAAATCCTTCGTCGCTTTAATATGCATAATGCAAAACCAGTGAGTACTCCTTTAGCTGCTCATTTCAGATTATCTTCAGCTTTATGTTTAGAGTCAGATGATGATATTGAGTACATGTCTAGAGTCTCATATTCCAGTGCAGTTGGTTCTCTTATGTATATCATGGTTTGTTCTCGTCCTGATTTATCTCATGCTCTAAGTGTTGTCAGTAGATACATGGTTAATCCTGGCAAAGAGCATTGAAAAACTGTTCAGTGGATTTTCAGATACTTGCGTGGTACTTCTAATGTTTGTTTACAGTTTGGAAAATCTGGAGATGGGCTTGTTGGTTATATTGATTCTGACTATACTGGTGACTTAGATAAGAGGAGATCTCTCACATGTTATGTTTTCACTATTGGTGGTTGTGCCGTTAGTTGGAAAGCAAGCTTGCAGGCTCCTGTTGCTCTTTAAACCACTGAAGCTGAGTATATGGCTATTTCTGAAGCATGTAAAGAAGCTAATTGGTTGAGAGGTTTGTACACTGAGCTCAGCGGGGTTACTTTTTGTGTTACTTTATTTTGTGACAGTCAAAGTGCTATTTACCTCATAAAGGATCAGATGTATCATGAAAAAACAAAGCAGATTGATATGAGGTATCATTATATTGGAGATGGCATTGCTCAAGGTGACATCAAAATATCCAAGATAAGTATCTATGATAATCTTGCTGACATGATAACAAAGTCAATTTCTGTTAGTAAATTTGAGCTATGCTCAAGCTTAGTTGGAGTTACAGTTTAAGTCCTAGAGACTTTTGGCTCTTGTGATATTTATTATTGAAGGGGGTTCAATGATGATGTTTTTGCTACAAGAGAGAATTCGTCTCAAGGTGGAGTTTGTTGGGCATTAATCCGAATTTCTCTTTGGGCTTTAGGGACGTTTTTGGCCCATATTTCGGTGTAGCTCGTTTTATACACGAGTCGCTTCATCCATCTATAAATACCTCTGGTAAGCTGCTAGGGTGAGTTGGACGGCTCATTGTAAACCCTAGCATTTGTACTTAATTTTACAAAATAGTGATTTTATTGATTGGTGCCTGTGATTTTTTTCGCAGTGTTTTTTTACGTAAAATTTTATGTCTCATGTTTGATTTCTTCGTGCGTGATTTTACAACAGCATAAAGGAAGGAGGAGATCAGGAATATACGTTGCGCCAAAAGTGGTTGTCACCGTCATTTCAGCATCACGCGTACCCTTTTTCTTTTCTTTTCATTCCTCAATCCTTCTTTCTTGCGAGGAAGCATCCCGATTCCCGCGTGAGGACCGGGTTGGGGGCTTGGGGCTTCCACCAACCAATCACCCCATAAAACACAAGAACCACGAAGTCCACCGATCAGAACCAGGCAAGCAAAAACCAAGCTTAATTTTGGCAATGGCGTCATCGCACCCCTTTGTTCTTTACCTCGCTTCCTTCCTCGTCACCTTACAACAGTACCAACCTCATTTGCTCCTTGCCGTCGCCCAATTAACGAACCTGACCACTGGATCCAGTCTAGCACCCCCCAACTACATCACCAGCCCCTCGGGTGACTTCGCCTTCGGCTTCCGCGCCCTCGACTCCGACCCCGCCCAGTTCATCATCGCCGTGTGGTTCAACTTCAAGGCAGCCGACCCCGCGCAGCAGAACGTGGTGTGGTTCGCAACTGACACAAGCTCAGGTTCGGTGGTGTTCGCCACGGAGCAATCCGTGCTCAGCATCACCGGCGGTCAGCTCTCCCTCGCCGACAATGCTGTCCCACGGTGGACGAACCCAAACCCCAACCAGAGGTCCGTCTCCGTTGTCGTGCTCCGAGATAACGGCAACCTCCAGCTCCTCGTCGATGCTGATGATGGCGGCATCGTGTGGGAAAGCTTCGCTTTTCCAACAGATACGCTCCTCCCGGGTCAAACCATGGTCTCTGGAATGAGCCTGTTGTCCAAGAACACGGACACGGACTTCTCTGTCGGGCGGTTCAGCCTAAACGTCCAGGGAGACGGCAATATCGTCCTGTACATGATGGACCTCCAGGGTCGCGCGGCAACCGAAGCAACTCCGTATTGGGCGACGGAGACCAATGGCAAGGGTCCAACTCTTTTCTTCGCCGACCCCGGCAACCTCTACTACAGCCTCAAGAATGACACCGTCCAGTATAACTTGACGACGCCCAAGCCCAACTCCACGATGAAGCATTACCAACACGTCAGGCTGGATCCAGACGGCACCGTCCGCGTCTACATCCGCCCCAAGAACACCATGGATGGTGGCAAGGCGGACACCTTGTGGGATGTCGCGGGTCAGTTCCCAAGTGCTGGCTGCAGCAGGAAGGCCGGTTCGCAAGGTATGTGCGGCCCAAACGCATACTGCACAGTGCACTCCAAAGCGCAGTACCTCGACTGCGAGTGCCCAAGTGGCTATGTTTCCGTGGATCCGCAGTACAAATACCAAGGTTGCAGGGCGGATTTCGCCCCGCACAGCTGCGACGGGAAGAATCACTCGGCTGAATTCAACCTGGTGGAGTTGTCAAACACGACCAAGTGGAGAACAGACTTGGCCTGCTACAAGAAGCATCCATCAACAACAGAGGCGCAATGCCGTGACATCTGCCTGAACGACTGCTTATGTACGGCGGCACTGCTCACCGGAAGTTATTGCATGGAGATGGGGCTGCTAATAGAAAACCAGGAGGCAGACCACAACGATGTTAGGAAGGCACTGATCAAAGTGCCTACGGTCAATCCTTCCGTCCCAGCTACGTCGTCTAGGCACTGTAAGCTGCCTCACATCATATTCATCTCGTTGTTGCCATTTGCCACGGTCACTATCGGTCTCCTCGTGTGCTGCCACTTCTGTAAGAAGAAAGCCAACGAGAGCCTGCTGAGTGTTAGAGTTTTCACTTACAATGAGCTCAAGCAAGCAACCAATGGCTTCAGACATAAGTTGGGTAGCGGCGGCTTTGGTGTAGTCTACAAAGGGATTGTGAAGCCGCCGCGGTCTGAGGTTGCAGTAAAGAAGCTCAACCGCTCAGATGATTACAAGGAGAAGGAGTTCACAAACGAGGTGCAATCCATCGGGCGGATCCACCACCGGAACCTAGTCAGCATGATTGGGTACTGCAAAGAGGGGAAGCACCGAATCCTGGTGTTCGAGTTCATGCCAGGAGGCTCACTTGGCGACTTCATGAACCGATCGGAGAGACCAACCTGGCGCTGGCTCGCCGATGCTGCACTTGGCATCGCCAGAGGATTGGAGTACCTACATGACGGCTGCGCCATTCCAATCATCCACTGCGATATCAAGCCGGACAACATATTGCTGGATCGCGATCGTGCTCCGAGGATAACAGACTTTGGGATCTCAAAGCTCCTCAAGGACCACAAACTGCAGCACACCATCACCAAAGTCATGGGTACCAAGGGCTATATCGCACCTGAATGGTTCGATGGTAGGGACAAGGTGGACAGCAAAGTGGACGTCTACAGTTTCGGTGTCGTGCTGCTGGAGATGATATGTTGGAAGAAAACCTTTGAGGAGCATCCTCCCGACGACCAGAATGCCGGCGCAGTGGCCATGCTAAAGGACTGGGCAGAGAAGTTGATCAGGAACGGAAGGACCGAGCTCTTGGTCCAGGGAGAAAGCCAGGCGTTGGAGGACATGGAGAGCGTGGACAGGTTCGCGCGTGTGGCGATTTGGTGCGTGCAGATGGACCCGTCAACCAGGCCAGCAATGCGCGAGGTGGTGCAGATGCTGCAAGGAACCGTGAAAGTTGAACCTCTGCCTGACCCTCCAAGCCCTCCTGACTTCTCTACAATTCTCCCCGTCGGCGGACTCCAAGGGCACGGTTCAAACTCTTTAGATTGAGGTGTCCTTGACCTTGAGACGCTCTGCTCAGCCACTACGTAGAGTCTTCTGTTGACTACCGCAATTATTAATTAGTTACCTCGTTTTTGGATGTCAATTCACCTGTGTCGTTGTACTCGTGGGGACAGTCATGGAGTGTAATTGCGTCTAGGTGTTGTAAAGCAGTCGTGTGACTATTCTGTAATCGTGATGAGTGCGACTATGTGCGTTGTGTTCTGAAGATATTTTTATGGTAAAGCTTATTGAGCCTGATGTATCTGGATGGATTTTTACTCGTCCTTGTGGAAACAATACCGGTTAAAACAAGGTAGGATAGATGATTGTGAGAAAACCATCATCCAAAAGCACTACTACTAATCAGGTAAGAATCATACTGGATAACAAGGTGGGTCCAAACTGCTTAACATTTCATCCAGAAATCTGTCACTTTGGCAGGAGCGTGGACGGAAGTGAAAGCTGCTACAAAGTTCATCACTACGATGTAACCTCAAATCTATGCTGCCAAACTTTGGTCTCCGCCATAAAAACAAGGAAAACTGATTAATCGGTCTGTAGAACAGGACTGACATCAGCCGCTGATGTTGCCTAGCCAAAACAGTATGGGGAACTGCACAACCGCAAGGAAAAGAAGAAAGTAGTGATTCCGGCTAGGATGCCTTTCATAACTCCGCGGCACGCCCAGAAGAACCCTCTTCATGGTCTTAACCAGGAACACCCCGGTGCAGATGCCAAACCATGGCAGTACGAAATAGTACGAGAAGCTCCAGAAGATGCGGGCCAGCATCACAAGTGATGTACCAGCAAATCCGTACCCAGCATATGCCACAATGTCCAGCAACGGTGCTTCACCACTTCCCAGTGAGTACAGTAGAACTCTGATGAGGATGACTTGCAGAAACCAGCCAAGTAGCCCTTTTGTGAACTGTAGAGTCAGTGCCTCGGGGGTAAACCTGCATTCAGGAAAGTGCGTTTCAGACATGCATCATTGAAGCAAGAATATCCTGTACTACGAGCAAATGAATATTATCATTGGAGACTGGGAACAATGTGTTTCAAAGATGCATGATTCAAGCAAAAATAGCACACAACAAAAGTTAATTTCTAGATACTGCAACTCTTTTAACATTTCTCCGGTCTGCGCTTTCTTTTCTCAAATTCCCAACAGAACTAGCCTTCTTACTAAGAAGTTCTCGCATTGGGAAAAGGTGCATAGCATCCCCTCTGTTCACTTCCACCCACATCATTCATAGTGTACCTTCCTCTTCTTAGGACAAAGCATACAAAGTTGTTCTGAATGTGCAGTTACCTTCCAAGAACACCCAAGGCATATCCAGCAATTACAACATATGTGCCAAAAGCCATCAGAGGGATGTATAGATCCGGAGCATTGATATCTTGAATTGGAGGTTTGTATGACAGCCTTCCTCCCACTGGTTCAGTTATCCTTGTCCAGTGCCCCTGAAGGAAGAGAAATAGTACACAGGTTGCATGAGAATTCACAATTTGCATACAATAACCAAAAGAAGAGGTAACCAGTCATTCCTTACCCGGTGCAGGAAAGGAAACAAGACCACCTTCAACTTGTTCCTTACATACTGGCTGTTGACTTGAAAGTAATACTGAGGATTGGACAAATATTGGGTGATCTGTTCACGTGATGAAGCAAAGTTTAGACTCGACGGTTCTTCAAAAGCACATAATACAAATATCTCTCTCCCTCCCTCCCTCCCTCTGATATATATATAGATGGAATATCTCCCTGAATGAAATTTATAGACGACTTACATTGCTTTGCATGAACTCAGAGCTTGAACCTAAAAACTTCTCGCCATATGCTCCTAACCCAGTTCGGATGAGCCCAGGTCCAGCTCCATATAAAGAACTTTCAAAAGGATTTGATTGTGAAGCAGTAGCTCTACTTGCCAGTCCTCCCAGATCACTGTTCATTGCTGCCATGTCAACTGAATAAACAAAAATGGATGAAAACAGTAGTCAGAAAACAATGCATCAATGAGCAGGTCATGTGAAATCTACTGCCTTAGCTGTTATCCCCTACAATGCAGTTCACAATAGCTCTCAGAAACAAACAGAAAGCCTCACGTTAAGAAATAAATTCTGTAATGTCCATCCGTTGTCTTAATAGAAAGATAATAAAAACCAGTGTGGACACAGTGCAGCTGAGTACAACATCATTGTCATGATTCTAATATACCAAAGCACAACAAAGATATCATCACCAGCCATATTCCAGCTTTGTATCATAAAGCTATGCTCACATCGGAGAAAAATAGCATAATACCATATCATTGCTTCTCATAATATCACATCATATGTTAACCCAATCCCATCGTCGACTAAAACAATGGCAGGTAGCTGATGCTTTTGGAGAACCAATGTGGAATTTGCAATCCCATGGTCTACTAAAACAATGGCAAGTAGCTAACACATTTGGATTAGCACCAACGAGGAATTTGTACCAGTCTTTCACATTGTTTTACACCAAGGACTGCAATATTGCCCTTGAACCAACACAAATTCTTAAACCAAACAATGGTATCTAGGGGTAGAGATCAACAACCAGTGAAATGGCACCTTCACTGTAACCCTGAGCACAGTCTTACTGATACCACTAACAACAGTTGATAAGAAAGCCTAGACACATGATGAGCAACAGGTCAGAAGCCTAGAATAAAACTCAAAGCAGAATCTCTCTAAAGTTTGCAATGGACTTCTGGAGTGGATGAGATCTAATCCTGTGAATGAAGAGTCATTCAGGACAGTAGTTATTAGTGCACCAAAGTTCCTCACATTAGGAATCAGAGATCACAACACACGAAGCACAAAACGAAAGAGTCAGAGATCACAACACACGAACATCCAAAGAATCGATTTCAATTTGCAAATCAGTGTCTTATCCGAAAACCCTAGATGCAAAATATTCCTAGATTGAAATGGCCATTTGTCCCCTCTTCAGATAATTCTCCAATTCGAACCGAAACATGTCATTCCAGCACAAAATTGCTGATAGCGACCCAACCCTTCTCAGATCTTCCTACTGCTAGCTTACCGCTACTAGTCCGGTGTCCGAACCCACCAACACAAACCAAACGCTGCAATTCCCGACCTCCAATCTCTCAACCATCAATATATCCAACAAGGACACCGACCACGATATCACCTAAAGATAAGCAAAACCGCTATTAATTTATGCATATATCAAATATAGATTCGAACAAGATTGCCACTTCTTGGAGCAAGAAAAGAAGGCAACAAAAAGCAAGATCCGATTAGGGCGTTAGGGATTCACACGAGTGCGGCCGGAGATCTGAGACCAAGAACTGGAGCCAAATAAATGGACCATGGAAGAAAAATTATTACCTGCGGTGACGATGCTGCCGGTTTGCTCACGTCTATTCGCGGCAGTGTGATGATTTCTCGGCGAGAGAAGACGAAGAGGGGAAGAAGCCCTCTTACTGTGGTGTCCTTCGCGCTGTGCGAAAACAAACTGCTTTTTTTCTTCTTTGATTCTCGTGTTTTTTATTCTCGTAATTACGTTTGGCATTTGGGTATTTCGAACGGAAGGATGCAGTCTGGACTCTGGAGACGCATTCCGAGCTCGACGGCTAGATGTTAATCCTTCGGTTTCCTACCGCCGTGAAAGGGTAGAAAGAATTGCAGTTAAGCCCTTCTAAGTTTTTTTTTACTTCAAGATATATCCCTCGCAGGATGTGATTTTCTGAGTTTTCGTTCGCTTGGTGCGGGTGCGCGCGGGCAACGGGGTCGGCACAGCGAGCGGGCGAAGAGCGCGGTGTCAGTGTGGCTGTGGCGAGAGCGCGCCGTGCTGCTGCACCGTCGCGAGACATGATGTACCGCAGATGGACAATGTAAAGCTAATTGCCAAAACAGTGACGAACAAGCCGTCGGCCGGGGATCCCTGCCCCATCGTCCTTCGGTCCTGCCGCCATAACTGGATACAGCCGCCCCGCCTCGCCGCCACCCGCGAGCCAGCCGGTGAACTGATTGGGAGCATCATCCGCTCCGGCCCCCGAGTGCTCTCGCCGGCGGAGGCAGGCGCTACGTTGTGTTGGCCTGTTCGCTGCGCGTCGGTGGCCCGGCTCGACTGTTAGATGTTTAGAACGGGCCGAAAAGCCTAAGCCCATCTGGATAGATAGAAGATGGTGCTCAGATGGGCTCAATGTACTTTAGCTGGGCCGAAAACTGGGGCTTTTCTCGGCGTGGTCTATTAGAAACATGGAGTACAAACTACCAAGACAAGGATGTGTCATATGTGCATCCAATAGGAACTACTACTAAAGTTGACAGCATAGGATCCTCTAAGAAAAATGTTAGAGAATAGGAGCTTTGAGTACGAACCGTTTGATCGTTTGGACGAGGCCAATTTTACGTATTTCCGTAAAATCCGGCAAACGTTAAGCACACCGAGGTTAAGATTTTGTTGATTGGACGGTCGAGACCCTAAGCTTATGCTAGTTCATACCTGATACGCGCTACCACGCGTGAGATGGATCACTTATCACTACGGTCGAGCAATATGTACATGCCCTGCTGTCCTGGTCCATGAGGCAGTACTATACTACTATTACGAGCTGAGCTCAGACTCAGATCGCGTTTGGATCCTGTGTCACTGGCTCTCACGCTGCTCGTCTGCAGCCTACTTGAAGAGCCCAATCCGTAGGCAGGCGCTAGCACGAGGAGAGAATCAATCCAAGGTCAAGGACACACGACCTAACGAAGTTCCCACCCTTCAACTCAGCCTACACTGGCTCCCACTCTTTGCATGTAGAGCCATTCAAGAAGAAGAAATGCCAGTAATATTTTTCTCAAACGAGAAGACAAGGACAGAACATGGAGAGAGAGACACACACATACACACCAGAATTGTATTGTGTGTTCCTGGCAAAAAAAAAAGGTACTGGACTGTGCACATCTCACGGTCGGAAAGATTGTAAACTCTGGAGCCTGAGACCTTTGTTAGGCAGATATGATGATAAAGTATTGTTTTGCTAAATGGCATGTTTGAGAGGGTGCCAAAAGACATTCTTGCGACTTGCGAGTCCTTAAAAGGGCAGCCTCAGCCGCCGCTGCCGCCGCCGCCACTACTGCAAATCCCAATAAAGTGGTAGCAGAAAGGAAGGAGGAGATCAGGAAAAGCAGGCTCCCCTTCTCCTCCCCTGTGCTCGCATCGAACCACAGGCCAAGCCAAAGACTACACATTTCAGTCCAAGAAACACACCTAAGACAACTCGAGGCTCCCTCCTCCAACTCATTACCGTCACTCCTCTTCCCTACAAAAGAGGCAGTGAGTCAGTGACCACCAAAGGTAGGGAGTGCGATGAGGTCTCTGCTCCTGTTCTTGCTGCTGTTGCTTTCTGGTGTGGGCTTCAGCAGCTGCATAAGACTAGGCAATGACGGCTATGAGTGGAGGCTGGGCACGGCAACTTATATCAAGGAGTCCCAGCTGCACCCACTTAATGATGGTATGTATCCATTTTAGCTTCTTAATCTTTCTCACTTGGATAAAAATATAGAATCAAGTCACTCGCAAAAAAAAAAAAAAAAAATCAAGAACAGCAGCAATGTCCTCTCTCTCTCTCTCTCTCTCTGGATGGAGATGGTGAATGTAGTTTGCAAAGATGGATGAATGGCAAGCAAATGGTGCAGTATTAGACAGATCCGGCATACTGGGCAGGGAAGGGCTACTAAGAAGTCGCAATAGGAAGCAGAAGATGGATTCGCTGTTGAAACTTCTTCCCTTTTCTTTCTTCAGATATATTGTGACTCTTGGAGCTGAACATTCCCTGTATGTTCTGCAGACGATAAGAGTACATTATTATGATTTGTGAAAGGGTAGAAAAAGGTTCATTTAAGAATGGTTAAATATGGTGACTTGCATGTAGTCTTTTAAAATTTGTAAAGGTGTGCTAGATAAACCCTAATAGAACTAGGATTCCTATCTAGTGCTTCGGAGGAGAACTAGAGATGTTATATAAACACGGGGTGGGGGGAGGGGGTGATCGTGGAGAACTCAAATAACAAAAAAAACCACAATCCAACTAATCCGAAGCAAGAGATGCATCAGGAGATTAGAGACTAGGTTATTCTTTAGCACTAGATTTTTATATAGTGCAAGAATCCGAGTGTCTTAAAAGACTCAGGAGTTTTGAGAGAGCAACAATCCCTTGAACTCTTTTGAGATTGTGGTTAAAGGATTTGCGGTCGGCTTTACCAAATCTCTCTCTCTCTCATCGTGTTTGCTTCAACGTCGTTATTTTGGTTCTTCTACGAGATTCATTTTCTTTGTTGTTGAGACCATGCACGTTCCTTCCGTATCTCATAAAACTTTGATCCGATCCGAGGACTGCTGCGCATAAAAAGGGGTATCAGAGTGCAACAAGTGGTATCAGAGCTAAGGCCAGATTAATCATATTTGTGAGAATGTAAGTAAAGCTTCAAAGTGACACAAAATCAAGATTGATGTTGATGATGTGGAATCAAGTAGAGGAATTTTGACGGCAGAGGAAATTTCAGCACGTGGCAATGTGTGGTGAAGGGTGTCCTTGTCTAGCAAGAGTTAATCGCTACTCTTGAAGGGGATAAATCAGAAAAGACGTCCGGAGAAGACTAGCAAGTGTGGAGCGAAAGGCTATCAGTATAATTCGTCAATGTCTCCGATAAGGTAAAGTACTTGTGATCAAGGAGAATTCATCAAAGAAATTATGGAAGGACTTAGAATAATTGTATATAGCAAATTCAGCGACAAACTGGTGAGTGCTGAAGCGACAACTATACCTGTTGCGCATGAAGGAAGGTACATGGTTCGTTGGCCATCCTAATATCTTCAACAAGCTTATCACGCAGCTGATTAGTGTGGATGAGAAAATTGAGGAGAATGATAAAGTCGTCATACTGGCATCATCTCTACCACCATCTTGGGAGCAATTGGTGATGAATATTCTTGTCGGAAAAAACACATAACTTTAACAAGGCAGTTGCATATCTATTATAGGTGGGGTCTTTGAAAAAGCCATCAGAATCTTCATTCTTGAGTGATTAAGCATTAGCTGCAGTAGGTGTTGTTGGCAAAAGCAAGGGTTACAAGAAGAAGGACAAGAGCAAGGACAAATGTGTATGTTATCTATGTGACAAGAAAGATCATATGATAAAGAACTATTCGAGTTTGAAGCAAATGAAGGGTGCATGCTCAATGGCGGTAGCAAAAGATGATTCAGATGTACTTGTCATCAGTCAATCAGGTACTTCTCGTGGATGGATATTAGATTCAGTTTGTTGCTTTCACATATGTTCGGCGAGGGAGATATTTGACGAAGGATCTTTACACTCGGCGCATAGAACTGTTCACTTAGCTGATTGCAAGGAGTATGCAATTACTGATATGGGAACAGTTACATTGGAGATGTATGATAGAACATAGCGCACATTGACAGGAGTTTGGTGTGCTCCTGGTTTAAAGAAAAATCTAATATCTATAAGGTCGCTTGAACTCGAAGGTTGTGAGGTGAAGTCATATGAATTACTTGCAAAGTGCAAATGATCATGAAAAGTATATGGAGCGATGGATGATATCGATTGATGAGTAAACCTAAAAGAAAGAGCAATCAATGGGAGGTCTAATAAAATACCTGATCAGGAGAGGGAAACCATGTCGTCCGCGATAGTTAATCTGATCTCAATTGCAATTATTTGCAGAATTGCAAAGACGGTTGTAAAATCTAGCAGACGTGAAAGCGAAAGTGCGGGCTGTTGTAAGAAGGAAGACGTGACAGGACCAACCACTAAGTACCATTGAGTAGGTGATGCTCGGAGGCAGTACAAACCTATGGTATAGAGAGCTATAGGAACATAAGGTGTGGTTAACCAAACTACACAAAGAAATATCTCTCAAATAAAGTCGGATGGCCAAGCCCGAACACTAACACACATATTGCGGTGATGTGCGTGAACTCCTTTAGTGGAGGCACTCGCGAAGGTGGGAGGAAAAACAAAAAAAAATACGGAGCTGACTTGGAGCGAGTTCTTTAAGGAACACGATGACTTCAATGGATAAGAGTCAAGATGGAGATTGTTAAATATGGTGACTCATATCTAGTCTTTTAGGATTTAAAAAGGTGTGTTAGATAAATCCTAATAGAATTAGGATTCCTAATCCTAATAGAAGTATGATTCCTAATCCTTGTAGGAGTATGTTTCCTACTTGCTTTGAAGGAGAACTAGAGAGGCTATATAAACCTAGGGGCTGATCATGGAGAACCCAAGCAACTAAGAAGCCACAAACCAACTCATCTGAGGCAAGAGGTGCACGAGAGGATTAAATGTTAGTTTATTCTTTAGCACTAGAATCTTGTATAAAGCAAGAATCTAATGATCCTAAAAGGTTCGAAAGGTTGTGATAGAGTAACAACCCCTTGTACACTTTTGAGGTTATGCTTAAAGAATTTGCAGTCGGCTTCGCCAAATCTGTCTCTCTTGTCGTTGTTGCTTCAACATCGTCATTTTTGTTTTCTTTACGAGATTCATCTTCTTCGTTGTTGAGACCATGCTTATTCGTTCCGTATCTCATAGAACTTTGATCCGATCTGAGAGCTGGTGCTCATAAGAAGGGATATCAGAGTGCAACAAAGAATTATAAAAAATTTATTGATGGTAATGCTAATGCTGTCCTTATCATCTGCATTTTCTTTTTTATCCTTAAAGAAACTTTTTTTGTTTTCATTATTGCACTAATGCTGTCCTTGTCCTAAAAAACTTATTTTGTCCTAATCAGCAGAAAAAAAGGAGTTATTGAGTGGATTACATTTTGGATTAAATAGGCTTTAAATTTTGAGTTCTTTTCTCTTTGGGTAAGTTGTGGAAATAATGAGGCACATTGAATGCTTGGACAATCCTAATTATTAGTGGCAAGCTGATGGCAACATGAGCTTGTCTTCCTGTTACTGTCTGTACTGAAGTCTTGCAGTGTACTCTATAGAACTAGACTCTGAAGTCTACTCGTCATATTGGCTGAATAGTTCATGACAACTATACATTGTTTCTTCAAAGAATGGCAAGATCCAACTTGGAATCCTGGATTTTAGCCATCTTTACATTCATTTGGTCAGTGCTGATTCCTCTTATATTACTTTATGAGAAAACAAACTTCTTCCATGTAAGTTAGAATACTAGATTTGAGGATATCGATCTTTGCATTCTTTTGGTAATGACGATTCTTTCTGTGTTCTATGTTTCCTGGTAATTGATCAAATAAAGTATGACTTTGTTTAATGTAATGAGAAAACGGATTTGTTTTTTGTTTGATGCAATGGTGCTTTCTTTCAATTCCCAAGGTGGTGGTGCCTGTGGGTATGGAGACCTGGACATCTTCAGATACGGTAGGTACACGGCCGGCCTGAGCAGCGCACTGTTCGTGGGGGGCAGCGGCTGCGGCGGCTGCTACGAGCTCCGGTGCGTGAACAACATCCTCTGGTGCCTGCGGCGCAGCCCGACCGTCGTCCTGACTGCGACCGACTTCTGCGCCCCGAACCTCGGCCTCCCCGACGACTTTGGCGGCTGGTGCAACTTCCCCAGGGAGCACTTCGAGATGTCGGAGGCTGCGTTCCTCCGGGTTGCTAAGGCAAAGGCTGACATTGTACCGGTGCAGTTCAGAAGGTAACAGTTAGTATATACTCCTGTTCTTGAATTGCTCGATGCTCATTGGTCTCTTTTAGCTTATCATTCTGCATCTAGCTAATGTGTGAATTTCTATGCAAAAGTATGACTATCATCTTTGAGTTGTGCATTTGGTGCAGTTCTTTAGCCTGCCGCAGTGCTGCTTTTGCAAAAGTTCAGAATGATGTTTGATCATTGGAAAATGGAACATATAATATGCGATACCTGCATGTTTCAAGCCACTTTGCATTGTTGGCTACTGGGTATAAAGCATCTGGCTGAGAGGGTGTGGAGAAAAAGAGCAGCTTTAATCAGTGCTCCTTTTTTATTCTGACTTCTGGTTGTTGATTATGAGCGACAAATGCTACGAGTGTGTCCCAACAGGTGCAAGAGTATACAAATCCTTTATACGAGATAAGATTAAGTTATTGCCATCTACTCATCTCTGCAAAAGAGGCCATGCCACTTGGATCATTGGCATGCATAAATCAAGCAGCATTTCGTTGCGGATTTGATGTAAATAGCC
The DNA here is from genome assembly GCA_036346275.1 of Otatea glauca. NCBI lineage: Eukaryota > Viridiplantae > Streptophyta > Magnoliopsida > Poales > Poaceae > Otatea > Otatea glauca. Next base: position 60,664,729 of record CM070722.1, read on the forward strand.
ATTGATTATGATGCATTGCAGGGTGAGCTGTGACAGAGCCGGTGGCATGCGGTTCACGATCACCGGCAGCGCCAACTTCCTCCAGGCGCTGATCACCAACATGGCCGCCGACGGCGAGGTCGTCGCCGTCAAGGTGAAAGGGTCGAGGACCGGGTGGATAACAATGGGGCAGAACTGGGGGCAGAATTGGCAGTGCGTCACCGACCTCCGCGGCCAGCCGCTGTCATTCGAGGTCACCAGGGGGGAGGGGAGAACGATCACGTCGTATAGCGTCGCGCCTTCGAATTGGATGTTTGCACAAACGTTTGAAGGCAAACAGTTCGCTTAATAGACGAAATGAGTGGTGGTTGTAGTTACAATTACGGGATTGTGGGTGGGTAGGGGTTGATTCAATTGTTGACCCAAGAACGTGAAGCGTGTTTGCTCTGCCTACCATGTGCAACAAGTACTTAAGCCTTCTCACAATGTTTGGGTCGAGCACGGCATTCGCTTATCGGCTATGATCCGAGTACTAGTACTGGAGTACCATAAAAAGCACATGTAGGCAAATTTCAGGAATGAAAAAAAGGAGCGAAACCAAAGCGAATATATGAGGTTGGACATATCATGGCATATCAAGATCTGGCTTGCAACTTTGCACATGTAAACGAGACACTTTCACCTTAAGCATGCAAATGGCAGTTCAACAAGAGTTTTACATAACAATGCAAAACGGAAAGAGCGCACACAGCGCAGTGAAGTAACTCTTTCCTCCTAGTGAAAAGTGCACAACAAAATTTGGTTTGCTACCAAGCATCCGATGTACCTTGCACCTATTTGGTGCACATACTTATATACACAGTTCGCCACCTGAAAAGCTATAAACTTTTGTAAGCAAGGAAACCACTACTTACAAACAAGCAAAGAATCCACAGTTTAATTGTTTATAAACAATCCAGCACGGTTGATGATTCGAGTTCGTTTAAGCAGAAGGATTGGGATCTACCTGCTGAAGCACCCTGGGGATCGTTGTATTTTGTACTTAAAGAAGGCATCATGCATCGGCCTCTACTATCTGGAGAGGAAAAAAACTAATCAGACATGAGAGATAATAAGAGAAAGGAAGAGTTGTTAGAGTGAGAAAAAGGAACTGGGTGAAAATGGCTCTTATAATGTTTTAATGCCTCAATTACAGAATAAAAAAACATAATTGTTACCGTGCATTTTCATTCTACATCACTGCTTAAGACTCCTCGGGGGGCCCCTTCGTAGCCTCTTCAAAATAGGGCGAGGGGTACCAGCCTCAGTTTGTGAGAACTTACCTTCGAAATCATCTGATAGCCGATTATTAGTTCATACAAGAAAATCAACTAACAAAATTAAGGGTTTTCATTATTATTGTTACTTCACAGGTTCTGTTTTGTCTATACAACATGCCTACCTTCGAGGTTGTACATCGATGGGGTCCCATTTGAAGATTTCTTTTGCTTGTTGGCAATCATTGGGGTTACCTTGACATTCTGAGGACACAACAGGATTAAGTTATTTAATTTCACCCTTCACCATAAAAAAGTGAAGTACGTATAAGCTTTGGATTTCTAGTTACCTTCATATCTTCTTCATCTTGAGTATATCTTTGAACCTCATTGTTATCAGACCTCATTTTCTTCGTATTTACCTTAGTTGTTTCTTCCTGCTGGGCAACCCTATCGCGTCCATCATAACCAGATCTCTTCTCACCTATCACGATGACACCACGTCCCATTTGTTGCTCTGGAACCTCACAACTCCCATTAAAGGGTGGCAAATAGCAAAACCTGAAATTTCAGAATATCAACACTTCAGACCTGTCGAAAAGCATGGAAAGAAAAGGCTATCCCATGTATAAACTCTACTAAATCAAAATATTGTTCCTGTTTCTTTACGTCCTATAATTGTGATGACACAAGACAATTAAAAAAATAACTAAACCTTTCAATGCATAGAGTTTCCGATGCAAATATTATTTAGCTGATGAATACTAAATTTAACCACAAACTGACATTCATCCAGTAAGCTGAGAAGCCGGCAAGATGAACTAGTCTATTACACTTTCTATAAAGAAAGATCTCAGCAGTTAACATGTAAATTATTACTAGAGTTGTGTCAAGGTAGCCAAGAAGGGTACAATCGATATGTTGCAAACTGAAGAATTCAAATTTTGCCCAACAAGATTGGGGGCCACTCCGAAACATCATATAGATAAAATCACTACATTTTATCAACTATGCGTATCCTGCATGATAAATGAGAGCATGACTGCCTGATACAAACCATTCATCCGGTAGAGACTGTGTATCGAACCCTGCAGTCAACATTCTCCATTTACGACAGCTGTAGCACTGAACCCAGTCATGATCAGCCTTGTAGCGCTCACCCCCTTTTCTCTGGACGAAGAAAGTTAATTAGAGTGAACAATGGTTAAAAAAAGTGTGAACACAATCTTTGCAAGAATAATGTGGAAGAATCTAAAAAGTAAAATGACAATTTAAGTAGAAACATTTGGCTCCTGATGGCTAAATAGCCATGTTACTCGGATACTTCAGAAGACTGACGTATTGGTATCGGATACGCATCGCATACTCTCATCCGTATCGAATATGTCCAGATACGTATCTTGCCTGTATCGGTGAATTTCCTATTTTTCGAAAAAATAAAATAATTTCTGATATTTCTCTTATACTTACCTGATACTTCCCCAATACCTCTCAACCATAATACCTCTACCAACTCAAAAGGAGACATTGGAATCGTTTATTCGCATCCCGCAGTCCCTTTTCACTCCCTACACCACCGCCCCTGCTCCTCTCTTCCCACGGGCTCCCACGCCGACATTCCTCCCCCTTATAGACAGTGGCACGTGGCACCCCTCTCTGCCTACGCGACGGCGCCACTGGTCCTCACGCACGGTGAGTCCTCCCACTACTACTCTTCTTCCCTCTTACTGTGGTAGTGTGGTATACCCCCAAGCAGCCAGCGGCAGCCAAAAGCTGATGAGGGCAGCAGCGGCTAGAAGGCAAGACATATGGCTGCGGCTGGCAGGAATAGAAGTATATCATTGTGGAGACGTTTAGGCAGCAATAGACTAAATGTCCTTAGTCGCTTGCTATGGTCTGATCGGCCATCGAGATGATCTAGCCCATTTGTTTCTACATATCTTTGTTAGTCTCTCTTATGTCTATTTTGTGTATGATATATCATATCTTATGTATGTTTCTCTATTATTTTATTTTTATTATATATACACATGTATTGCCGTAACGGTGTTCTTAGGGAAACAGCGTATCGCGTATCCGTATCGGTATAAGCGTACCCGGGCAGATAGGAGAGCAACCCCATACCTGCCCCCACTCCCTAGCAACATGATTATATACATGTTAATATATGTATTTGCTATGGCAAATACATGTATATCCCACCCATACTTACATGTGTATCCCCTTATTTACAAATGACTAACTTTTCAATGCATCATATCCATATATTGTCTACAAAATAACTAAAATTCTTTTTTGTGTTTAGGTACCATGATGGTATGAGATGGCAGATTAACCCCGTAGAGAGCCCCACTCATTTGCCATCCCTACTCATGTATGGCTAACATTTTCTTTACTAGAGCTGTCAAATACTTCGCATACACAAAAATACAGTAGTATTTCCCATTAAATGCATTATCAAAAGTTGTGTCTGCTATCAAACCTATGTTGTACAGGGTCATCATCTACTCGTATCTTGTTCTTTTATTTTGAGAGGTTTAGTTGTCCAATGCAAAGAGATTTCACATAGCACTTCATGACCAGTTATATAGAGAAGTGAGTTATTTAAAAATATTTTCCCATATATTCTAAATCATACATTCATACCAATTCAAGATTATCAAAATTTGAATCCCAGTATTCATCTGCTTTCCTACCGAGCCACTCCTCCAGTTTGGCATACATTTCACAATCTTGAAACCCTTGTTTGCTGTTAAGAACCCATGAATTACCATCTTCATCATCCTGCCAAACATATGGAGAAGTTTATTCCAGGGACACAAGGATAAGACAAAAGGAAAACTGAGCTTCATGGCACTCAGAAGTCAAAACAGCAAACACGCATAGCAAAGCCAAGATATTCTCAACCATACAATGAGATCTGTAATATCTGCAACTCCTATTACTCCACGTCCACTGTCAGCATTATGCTTTTGGCCTCCAACTCGTTTGTAAGACTGAGAAAAGAACACAAAATCAAAAGTTGGAAAAAGCATGCACAAGTTAAGAGGTAAGAACATTCATACTAATATGTGTGAAAGTACTGCAAAATGCATAAGCCAAAGAATGCAAATAGCTTTGCCACAATATAACAAACATATATTGTTTGCAATGTAAAACTAAATCCACTTGAACATGAGAAAGCTCAATCTAATTCCTGCGAATAGATGTTACATTTAACATAGATTTCCATGCTCAACACAGATGGGGCTAAAATTTGCTCTCCAACTCTACTCCAGCAAGCAATGCAAAGAAAATATATTTGCATACCCTAATCGAGTAAAAGTGTTGTAGTTTGTAGAATACATCAAACATTGACGTTGACAGTGCTTTTTGAATGTGGGCATGAGCATGAGTGACTGATTGTAATGCAGCATGGGTGGGGAGGAACATGTATGGAATATAGCTGAATGAAAATAGACAAGTTTGTGTGATTAATAGTTTAATACCAGAACAACTAATCTCACCTCTATTAGACGACCATGCCAATACAAGAAAATTCCACAGTTCATTCTGTCCCATTCTCTATTGCTCCTTCCTAGAGTCAATTGAATAGTTCTACCCATAATTTCACCAGACATAACAGAAGTCTTGTTAAGGCTCTTTGCCAAAGGGCGGGTTTTGACCTACCCAAAAAAGAAGCAAATGAAAACAAGCCAAAAATATAAATGTGTCGCAACATAGAAGGACATATGACATGAGTATTTACCAAAGACCCTTGGACAGAGATCTTCATCCGAGGATTCAGGAACATAAATTCCAAATAGGATTGAAGTGAATAATCCAATGGCACCTATAGAATATGATGAAAGAATTAGTTAAGCCAGGCCATGTTTTGATCATTTCCATGAAATAAAATGCATGGAAAGAATCAGAAATATGAATTTACAAATCATTTGCACTCATGCTTGAGCAAAAATGGCTAAGTTCCAAATCACAGTCATGCACAACATACAAGATACAATGCACTGAATGTGTGAATGCTATGTTTTTTTTTCTAGCGAAACCAAAAATCGACCTTAAGGGCAGTATGGAAAATAAAAGATGATGAGAATTTACAGGACGTACCTTGGTACTTGTTTGTCCTGGACGTGATCTGACTCTTCTCGAACGGATTAATATGTCTCCACAACCATGGTGGACAGGATCTTCAGACGGCTTCCCCGAACTCCAGTCCAAGGTGTAATCTGTACCCCATCTATCTAAATTCCATATATAAATCTGTGTTCCAGTACCCTCTTCACCAAATAAACCTAGTTTTTCTCCAATGAAATACTCATTAAAGGGAGAAAATTCCTTGATGGCATTCAGGTTATATTCTGCAGTAGCTTCAGACTGGACACTCGAATCAACTTCCATGTATTGCCCTTCCTTACAGTATGTCACCACAGGGATCTCAAGATTCTGCAGTAAATCATACTATGTTAGCTTTAACATTCCCAATTGACTAAGAATGAATGCGGTAAGTAGAACCATGCTTACATCTTTATTTTCATTAAAAGACTGAGATAGAAAGGCCACCGATCTGGAAGTTGAAGTTTGGGTAAGCACAACTGCATCTTTTCCAAGTTTCATAGCACCAGTCTACAAAATAGCACCAAGAAAACATTAAACTTGACATAACAACATAATTTTCACGACAATAAATATGGGCATGCATAAATTTGGTCCAACAAGACTGCAGATATGATTAAAGCACACAGAGATATGATATAAACTGTTTAGAGCAAAGTGAAGGTTGGAGGTGTATGGTTTTCTTTTACCTCCTTAAATCGAGTGGATAAAAAAGAACATTAGCAGAGGCTATTTTCCTGTATGACAATTCCTATCAGTGCAAACCAGGAAGTTTCAAGAGACAAAACTAATACTCCCCCCATTCATTTTTATAAGGCGAATTTTCACTTTACACAACGATTAAAGTTGCGTTGAATTTGAGAAAGGTATGAGAGAAAATAACTTAGATGCCCACACTTAATTGTCTTGGAAGATGAAAGATATATTTTGTGTGGGTGGTAATGAATAAACGCATATGGTTGAGAGAGAATAAATAGGGGTATAGAACGAAAGGCCTCGTTAAATCTACATGCAAGGCTTATATTTGTGAACAAGACCATTAAAAAAATAAGCCTTATAAAAATGAACAGAGGAAGTAGTTAATTGGGCTCATTGTGTTGTGTAAATTTAATGCTGAATATTCCTAGTCTACTAGCTTACAACACAAAGGATAGAAGGTACAGCGACTAGAAGGAGCATTAGCATTGCACACTGTAGCACTGATGCTGTATAATATGCACACAAACGCATGTTGGAAGTAAATTGAATAACACACAAACAAGTTTCTCGTTTACTCAACAGCGTTACACATCTAAGCAGTGCATTATAGGCTGAGGTAAGTATGAAGCTATCTATATCGCATCCAGACAAGTTTCAGTCACATTTCAAATAAATCAGACACACCATAGTAATACAACATAAGGCAGCTTGGGATGTAAAAGATTGAAATATTTAAAGGTCAACTATAACACAGATCACAGGAATGCTGAGGAATTGAGGAAAGCATAAGAAGAAGGAATCAAATATCATGAGAAGAAAGACTGGAAGATGAAGCCATTCTACAGAATTTTTTTGAGAAATATTTACCTTAAATCCAATACCAAACCTACCAATCTGATCCTGGCAATGTTCATTTGGTCGTTTGTGACCAAATGAGATCATTCTCATCATTTTAGCGTAAGTCATTCCATGCCCATCATCAATTACAGATAAGACAGGAATTTTTCCTTCTGCTTTCTTTGAAAACATAGATTTGATGGAAATATTCAACCTGGTTTCCAGAAAGATATAAACAGAATAAACAAAAAAGAAGCAGTTAACTCAATCAAACAACAGGAATAGTCTTCAAAACAATCAAACAATGGGAATGGTCTTTAAAAAAGTTAACACTAAGAAATGTTTAGAAAACATATTGCTACAAGTCACATTCTGTCGAAACTACAGAGAAAGGTAGGGTACTTTGTACATAGTCTACACTAATAGAATATGCTGTACACATTTGTTAGAGATAAACATCTCTTAGAGATAGCATATCTTTTTCAATCAATCTGTATAGCTATGGTAGGTCTAGAGATAGACTTCCTCCTTTGTATTGATTGTGCTATATCTGTTTTGCTATATATATGTGCCCGGTGTATTCAACACCTGCGGCAATTGATTCACCTCTAACAACATTCATCTGGAAGAGAAGCAAAATAAGATGGTAAAAACAAGGCCTAATTTGCAACGATGGTCGATGGCTTTTAATCTACTGTTTTATATTATTACTATTGGAAATATTAACTAATTGAAAACCTTTTTTCAGAGCTACAACAGAAATATATTATTACTAGAACTAATAAAGATTCTTTTAACTAAGATTACACAGTGCAGCACAACACATTAGCTGCGGCGCCAACCTGTCCCTAAAAATGATTTTAAAAATAAACAAACCATAACTTTCTGATTATAGCACCTTGAAGACATAAACATACCTAGATGCGCCAGCATCTCTGGAGTTGTCAATGAGCTCTGCTATTGCTCCGAAGATCCAGCCAGCATGTGTCTGACTGAGCGTTCGTAGATAACTAGGATCTGTGCTGACGAAATTTTTTGTAAGAGTAGCTGTTCTCTTTTTCACTATTGGATCTAAAACTCTAGGACCATCTTCAACAGACTCACATGGTGAGGATTCTGGCACTGGTGTATGGAATTCTGTGATATATGGATCATGATGTTTACGTTTACATGAAGTATTCATCTCCTTTGGATTTGGTCCATTATCACAAATCTCCTCTCTCAAGTATGGCCTAGGATTTCTGGAGCCATTCGTAGAATTATCGACATGTTTCTCTGGTGGCACAACAGAAAAGCGAGGAAAGTCAATAAGCAAAAATAATTTAAATCACCAAAAGTTAATAGCAAACATGGCATATGATGATGCACAGCTTCAGTTTCAACTATGGATAGAACTTCTTCCTGACAACATGAACAAGTAATTATCCAAATGAAAAAAGTGAAAAAGAAGAATGCTCAGCAAATGTGAGATTTAGGAAATGACATGATGTCACCAACATAAATTAACCGCTAATGATGAAATAGATATTACTGTAATGTCTTGCCAATGGTCAATCAGCTTTCCACTATTAAATAAGCAATACAAGAGGCTGGCTACAATGAGAGACTAATGAATAATCCCAGCAAAGCATTCATGTTCAAGAAGCAACATAGCAAAACTCTCACCAGCTAATCGTGCCATCTGTTTGCAATCTCCAAGATCTTTTTGTTCAGTCTTGTACATGACCACCGCATGCGAGAAGTTAGCGCGTTCATGAGATTGAGGGGCGAGAATGTGGAAGGTGAAGGACCCGAATCTAACAATACCGGCCTTCAAAGAACAAGGGACCTCACATTACAGGGACTAAAATAGAGCTAGTAGATTGTGATAACAAAATACAACATATTGCTTACTCGCAGGCGACAAAAAAACCTGCCTGAAGTTGATTTTAGTTAACTGAAAATTAAAAATTCCTACAACCCATATAGCTAACCACACACCACCAATAAAAGTGTAATCTCTCAGGGCAGTAACTTGGCAGTTCCCCGATCCTCGCCCCCAGTTTTTTTTAAAAAAAATTAAGAGTAATTTAAGATAGATTACATTGTATCTTTCATAAAATAGAAATTACGAGTAAATATCCATACAGTGGAAATAATATTTACCCTTTGATTGTCCCAAAGGAAACGCATAAACCTTCCCCATTCATTATTCTGACGATCATCTTCCGGATCAGGGAGCAGTGAAAATTTTGGGAATTCACTCAGCTGGTATGCCTTACTTGGCACAAACTTAATAATCGACCAAACTGAGGGCCTGTAAAAGGAAAGCATAAATTACTCTAGTGTTATGACTTTATAGAACACTGGTGCAAATTCAGCCAAGTATGCATACAAATTTCAAAAGTACAAACACGGGATGCTTCCATAAAATTTAAAAAATATTCCCATCCTTTAGCAATATTAGTCCATTTTCTTGGGATGTGTTGATTTACAATGTTTGTCGATGGACAGAATCAAGAGTTTATTTATTGCAATAGTTCACTCTCTACCCCTATTTTAGTGCTACAAAAAGAGGTTGAGCAGTTGCATTGCAGTATGTCATTTAATAGGGGAATGTATGGTACAACGTCATTAACTATTTCTTAGTTTGGGTGCCTCCTTAAATCTGTGTGCATGACGGGCTTGAACAAGTTTTGGATTAGACTAGTATTAAACATGAGCACAACAGCATTGCACGTTATAACAATAGTCAAAAGGCCACCCATCCAAAGCGTTGTGAGTAGCGGAACTATTACTCTCATTGAGAGAGGATGACACTAGGAGCTGGGGCAATTTTTTCTAGTTTATTTCTCACACAATGCCATGCCAACCTAAGGGGTTGGGGTTACATATTTATAGCTGGCCAAGGCAGCCAATCATATACCTAGATGCTAGTCTAAGATGCTGTCCTAAAAGCTGTTAAGATGCTGTCCTAAAAGTCATTAAGATCTTGTCCTAAAAGCTAAACAAAGACCAAGTACAACAAAGACCCAAGTACAAGACTTATTCCATCATTCTCCCCTAAGTCTTGTGCGTCGTCTTGTGAGACAGTTGGACCATCCGGTTACAGAACAGAGCTCAAGGAACTTGATCCTCCCAAGAGGCTTGGTGGCGGAGTCCGCAAATTGGTCTTTGGTGTTGATGTAGCTCGCCTTGATGCTCCTTCCTCCAAGCGACCTCGGATGAAGTGATACCTTACCGGATGTGCTTGCTCCGTTCATGGAAAACGGGGTTCTTTGCCAGGGCCAGAGCAGACTTACTGTCCACTCTGAGTTCGACCGCTCAAGTATCTCTGCCGAGGAGATCACCAAGCAGTCTAGCAAGCCAGAGCGCCTGAGTCGAAGCGGTGGAGGCCGCTATGTACTCGGCCTCGCAATCGACAGGCCACCACTGCCGCTTGACCGATCGCCTAACGAGGCTCTTGCCGAGGAAGAAGAGAATCCCGCCGTGCTTTTGCCGGTGTCGATGTCGCGGCGTGGTCATTGTCGCCGCATGCGGACAAGGTGTGCCTTCACAGGGTACCTCGGGTAGTAGAGACCGTGGTCGAGAGTCCCCGCAACATAGCGGATGATCCTCTTCACAGCCTGCTGGTGTTCCGTCGTCGGTATTGCATGAACCGACTAACGTAGCCGACGGAGAATGTCAGGTCCGGCCGTGTGTGGGCGAGGTAGCGAAGGCTTCCCACAAGACGCCGATACTGCGTAGCATCCACCTCCTCCGTCGTGCTGTCGCAACTCAGCTTCAGCCTCTCCTCCATCGGGGTGAGAGCCGGGTTGCAGTCGGTGAGCCCAGCCAGCTCAACGACGCGCTTGGCGAGGGTCGTCTGTCGGCGTGATCCCGGGGTCTCCCTGGTGCACCTCGATCCCCAGGTAGAAGGAGAGAGGCCCCAGGTCACTCATCTGGAAGATGGCTTTCATCTCTTCCTTGAACGCTGCCACTTCCGCATCCTCGGTGCTGGTGATCACCAAGTCGTCGACGTAGACGCCTACTAACGAGGCGTTCGCCGCGCCCACCGATGAGCGGCCGGCTCGTCGCGGCTTTGTCCAAGCCCATTCCTTGAGCGTGGAATCAACTTGGCATTCCACGCCCTCGATCTGCCTCGAGCCATGAGGGCTTGCGCAAGTGCAACACCTTTCCCTCCTGCCGGGATCGCAAATCCCGTGGTGGTGCACATAGACCTCCTCCTTTAAATCGCCGTTAAGAAACGCCGACTTGACGTCCATGTGATGAACACGCCCGACCTTCTGGGCGGCCAGCGCAAGGAGGAGTCGCACGGATTCCATCCGTGCCCGCGAAGCAAGCATCGTCAAGTCGATTCCCTCCGCCGCATGAAACCGCGTGCCACCAAGCGAGCCTTGTGCTTGACGATGGCGCCGGCTTCATCCCTCTTCAGCTTGAATACCCACTTAAGGGTAATCACGCGGTGACCACGAGGGAGGTCAGCGAGCTCCCAGGTGTGGTTCCTCTCAACCGCGTCCATCTCCGATCGCATCGCGCACACGCCAGACGTGTGTCTTTCGGCCTCCGCGATAGACCGAGGCTCGCCTTCGTCGCACGCAAGGTGCAGCTGCACCTCCAGATCGTGAGGCGCTAGTCCCGGCACCGGCTGGTCTCTGAGAAGGTCCTCCATCGTACGATACCGCAACAGCTCGCCGTCGTGGTGCGCGTCGATCGCTCCTCGTCGTGGGAGGCGAGTGCGAACTCCACCGGCCGTGCTCGACTCGGCCGGTGTCGGAGTGGTCGTGCCGGAGGTGTGATCGTCGGTCTTTGAGTCGTGGGATTGGAGTCGGTGGAGACTCGGGGACTAGGGTAGGCGTGCTCGGTGAAGAGGAGCAGCCTACTCCCCCAGCTTCCTTGGAGTGGACGTACTCGACAGTGAAGTCGTTGTACGTCGGAGTCGAGTCGTCGGCCGCCGCCTTGTCCCATGCCCATCCTCGCCTTCGTTGAACACTACGTCGCGCGCCGCGCGCTGCACGCCGTGTCCTGGGTCAAGAATGCGGTGAGGCCTTGAGCCCTCCGCGAGCCGATGAACACCCCGAGTGCTCTCGCCGTCGAGCTTGCCGATATGGCCAAGCTCTTTGGCAAACGCGAGGCAACCAAGACCCGTGGGTGGGAGATCGCCGGCTTGCGCCATGCCAAGCCTCGTATGGCGTCTTGCCGCTGAGAGCCTTGGTGGGCGGCGGTTGAGGATGTAGACGGCCGTCACCACCGCCTCCCCGTAAAGGCGGTTGGCATTCCCGCCGCTGAGGAGGGCCCGAGCCATCCCCACAACCGCAGTTGCGCCGCTTCGACGACGCCGTTCTGCTGCGGGTCAGTATGGCGCGAGTAGTGGCGCTGAACACCTCATCCGCAGCGATCGACGCGACCACCGCCGTGAATTCGCCGCCGTTGTCGGTCGCGCGATCGCGCAGCTTTGCGGCGCGCGCTGCCTCCAGCAGCGACTGCGCTCGCTGATGGCGTTCAGCGCCTCTCCTTCTGCCGCCGAGGACCATCACCCACGTGTAGCGGGAGAGGTCGTCGACGAGCGGCGGAAGTAGCGTCGTTCTCTGGTGTGGCCGGTGTCACGGGCCACACAAGTCCTCGTCACGAGCTCGAGCCGCTCCTTGGCTCGGAAGCTCGAGTCTTTGAGGAAAGGAGCCGCCTCGCCGTCAATCGCAGACGTCGCAGAATCGCTCCGCGTGGTCGAGGCACGGCGGGCCTCGTACCATCTTCATGGCACCAGACGCCTTCAAGGCCTCGAAGTGAAGATGCCCGGCGCGTGCCGCATCGCCACGCTTCGCCGTCCGACGAGCGGCAAGGCGAGGGTTGTGCAACACGCACGTTGAGGATATAGAGTCGATTGGTGCCTCTGGTTACCTTGGCAAGAAGGCGACGATGGCGATCCCAAATCCTCATGACTCCATCCTGACCTCCACGCGAACCGTTCTCATCCATCCGCCCCAGTGATGATAGAGTTCCTCAGCGCGGATGTAGTAGACTCCGGTGAGCGACTGTGCTCACGGACTTCGGCGTGAAGATGACGGAGCCGACGCCTTGATTTCCACGCGGGGCGTCCCCAAACAGCGACGCCTCGGGCGTTGGAGTCAAGCTCGGTGAAGAACTCCGTCGACCGGTCATGTGATGGGTGGCACCGGTGTCGAGCACCACCCGCCGGTTTTGTCATTTCGAGCCGTCACCAAGGAAGGCGTGCGCTCTCGGCTCATCAAGGTGGAGAGAGCCGCGCGCGATGCCGCGCGAGGCGCTCGATGATTGCGTGTGCGAGAGCGGCCTCCTCCTCCTCCGCTTTGTCGGCGTGGGCTCGACCGCGTCGTGGTGCCGACACTCTCTAGCCCAATGGCCAAGCTTGCCACACGCTTGTGGCGGCGCCGCCTTGTGTCGGCCGTTGCCGGCGACGCGCCTGGCGCCTCTGCGGACGCCACCCTCGACGCGTCCTCGTGCCCGGCCGGCGCCTCGCGCGCCTTGCGCGGTTTGCCGCACCGGGCGGCCGCTGTCGAGGAAGGACTCCCTTCTTCCGTCACCACGGCAGCCTCCCATCGCTCCCGAGTGAGATGTAGCTTCCGCCGATGGTAAACGGCCCGAGAGACGTGGCTCGTCATTGTCGACGACCTATCGCCTCCTCGATCGACATCGTGGAGAGGTCCAGGAGAGACTCTATCGAGCGAGCGATCCGTTTGTACTTCGGGATGCAACGGAAGAGCTTCTCGACGGCTCTCTCTCGTTGTAGGTGTCGCCACCAAACCGCACCATCTTCTGCGCAGCAGAGTGTTGAGGCGAGAGCAAAGTCGTCAACGTCCTCACCGGCTTGAAGGCGGTGTTCTCCCACTCCTGCGGTGCCCTACGGTGTGGTCTTGCGGCGCGGTCGCTGCCGATGCGTGCCGCAGCAATGGCGTCCCAGGCCTCCTTGGCGCTTCGCTTCGGGAAAGCGAATCGCATCTCGGGCGGGATCGCGACAATGAGGGCATCCAGGCGCCGTCGATCCTCGTAGTAGTCGACGCCGCCGTCGAATCGCCTCCCACATATGCCGCGCTGAGCCGCACCTCATCAATGCGGCCCATTCGGCGTAGTTGATCTTGGTGAGGTAGGCCACCCACCGCCGGGACCGATGTCACGACAGCGGCTGGATCCCGCGATGACCATGGTACCGATCCGGGAGGAGAGTCGCGCCGCTGAAAAGGCCGCGATCTCCGTCGACCGATTGCCGCCGCCGGAGCACCGCCGTAGCGTCGCACTTCCGTCGGGCCGCCGCCGCGCCCGCCCGAGCGCCGTCGGCGCGTCTGCGTCCGTCTCGATCGCCGCCACCGCGCCCATGGGGATGCGCGGCTATCCATCGCGCTGCTCGCTCATGTTGCCTCCTCGCCGACCTAAGCTCGTGCGTTGGCGGGAATGGGCTGCTGGCGCTCTCGCCTCGCAGAGCCTCGAGCTCATCGCGCGCGACGCGCGCATATTCCGCCGCCTGCTTCTACCTCCGCCCTGCTGCTGCCGATTCCGCCGCCGGCCTTGCGCCGCTCGCCGCCGTCGCTGCGATCATTGCCGCTTGTGTTCCTCTGCGCGGCGACCTCGGCCTCTGCCGGTGCCGCGCGCTCAAGGCGACCGAAGGCCGAGGCATTCTTGGACATGGCGTGCTAGTGGGGCATTGCGTGGGAAGAGGCGCCTCGCATTTAACTGTTGCTCGTCATGCGGGAGAGGAGGATGAGCGACAACGATCGGTGTTCCTGCTCTGGTGAGGACCGGGAGAGGCGTGGGTAGGTGATGAGCAGAGATGTTTAGGTTGCGGGACAACCGTGCTCGATACCAATTGTGAGTAGCGAACTCTTACTCTCATTGAGAGAGGATGACACTAGGAGTGGGCAATTTTTTCTAGTTTATTTCTCACACAATGCCATGCCAACCTAAGGGTTGGGGTTACATATTTATAGTGGCCAAGGCACCAAGCATATACCTAGATGTTAGTCTAAGATGCTAGTCTAAGATGTCATCCTAAAAGTCATTAAGATGCTGTCCTAAAAGCTAAACAAAGACCAAGTACAACAAAGACCCAAGTACAAGACTTATTCCATCAAGCGTAAACTAAATTCAGTGATTGGCGATAGTATGCTACAGAAAACATGAAAAAAAATCTTTATTCACCAATAGTTTTGGTCCAAGCTAGTATATGAAGTACTCATTAGAATCACCAGTTGGAAAGATTATGATCAACTTACACTTCTATTGGAAGATCACAAACTTTGGTACGGCATATGCTCTTATAATCCTTTTGCAGCAATACATAGTTCAAGCCACCACCTACCATAAAAGATATATCCTTTAGGCCAAATTTCTCAGCACTCTGCAGCAAATATATTCTACCACGAACAACATAGTCCGAACACCAAGCTAAAAGAAGCAAACATTATTCATAATAGGAGATAAGTGTTAAGTTCAACTTAAGAAAAAACTGGATACATATGTTGACAACTTAGACATTATTTAACTGATAATTTTGGAAACTACAGCAACCTGTAATTCTAGAGATTTGCAGATTCTCACTCTTTTAATTTTGAGGCAGTAACAACTGTACTTCAGATCTAAACATTATCCCTTATACATCTTAATCAGTACAAATTAACACCTGATACCTTTTCTTATTTTCTTTTGCTTGCTATTTACTGCTATCTTTAGAAAATTACAAATTAGGAATGAGAATTTTGGCACTTAGCATGTGTTAGCATGAGCACTGAGCACTTGGACCCTATCTAAGCCTATCATCCATCGGTAAGCAATTACAATACAAGTATAAAACTACAACTGTTAATATGGACTTTAACACTAGGAGCATATGTGGTAGATATCAAAATTAATGTACAGGTGGGATTTTGCAATATGTAAAGTTTCGACAGTACAGGTGGACTTGGTGCAATTTCCTCTTAATTTTTTCAGGGGAGCCTGATGTACAAAAAGAATGTGGCTATGCCATTGTAATATCGACACTCATACAGTCATACCTTCATTTTCTTGTGATGGCTGATTCAAATCAATCGCTTCATCCCTCATCTCCTTTCCTTCACTTCCTAGAACAGTAACCCATCAAATGAAAAAAAAATATCTCAAAGCATAAGACAATGGGCGTACATCCAAACTAAATCAAGCTTATGTGTTACTCTAAACTGGTACATCTCTCTTTAAGTCGAATAAGGAAATCAAAGTAAAACATTAAACATAGGTAGCCCAGACATGCACAAAGCATAAACATGTCCACAACAATTCTAAAATAATATATGACCATTATACCAACCAATAGAACCAATAAGACGATTTTCTATCCTCAAATTGTACCACAAAAGAAATCCTAATGGGAGAAAATAAGCATTTGAATGCTACTAAGCATTATTAATTGCCCAGATGTAGCATAATTAGTTTTCCAAGATCAAACTAGCAGGGAAACTAGACGATTATCCTTCTAATAACACGTGGAAACCACCCTCCCAAGTAATACAACTGCTCATGTAGAAAATGCAAAGAACACAAATGGTGCAAACAAGCCAATCCGACAAAGACCAAGCAGGTCAAGCCTCACCCCAAAAGGCCAAACGCCAAAAATTTCAGCAGGCAAATCACATACACGGAAATGCCTAATTACATGTCAGAGCATGTGCATCAAGCTACCACCAAACCGCAAAATACCACAGGATACCCCAAATTACTCGAACTAAGGCAATGCTAAAAAACCTTCAAATAGAGACCATAAACAAGTCAAGTAACAAAGCTCAACCCCAGTACATGTCAATGCAGCCCCAAGGACTTAAACAAGGCTATGAATCCTATCGAATGTCCTTCTCACACAACTAAAGATATTGCTCCGATTCCATGAAAGAGAGGCAATTTAAAAGCTCCGATTCCATGAAAAAGAGGCAATTTAAAGAAATTTTACGTGCACTATACTAGTAAGTATATGATGGACAATAGAAACCAGATCTAGTCATTGATTTGTTGAAGTTATTCCTACCGCCCTCTGCCAAAGAAGTATAAATAAATAGTTAATCTGATCCAATAGATCGAAAAAGAATGAACTATCCGTATTAAATTTAATGGCTCGCAATTTAGGTTGCTTATTACTTCGATTCCACCCCCAAAGTCCGCAAAAAGAAACCATCTTGAAATTTTAAAAAAAATCCCCGAAAACGAAAATCGAAGAACACAAGTTATTTGTGCGCACTCTGCAGAGTAATTTGGCCACCAAAAAATCACAACGACGAGAGAGAAATACACACAAATACATTTTTCCGCAGCCAAAAAAAATATGGAGAAAAAATAACATCCGATCACGCACTAACCATTACGCAAGCAAAGCAACCCGTAAGCACGTAAGCCGCACACCAAAGCATCATACGAACACCAAAACCCACTTCGCCTCGAACACCCCAAACCCCAAGCGCCAACTACGAACAAACACCCCCAAGCACACCACACCACATCCACGCCGCAACAACAGGACGAGAAACCGAGCATTACTTGGCGCCGTGCAAGCGATACGCCTCGGAGACGCACGCACGCCCGCCCGCCCGCCCGCCCACGAACCCGCGCTAGGGATCCCCGGAGACCTACGTTGGGATCGGCGACGCAAGAGGCCGGAAGCGAGGAGGGGAGGCGAAGCTAGGGTTTGGTTGGCATTACCCGGCGGGAGCGGAGGAGGGGAGGCGAGGCGAGTGGGAGGGGGACGTGGGTTTGGAGGGCGGCGGGTTTGGTGCTCGTACTACTACGGAGGAGCATGCGCAGAGGAAGGCGGGGCGGTTGCAGCCTTGGTAATCGGTATTAGCTTCTCCGATATATAATGGCTGCGTTGGAAATGACGGAAATAACCCCGGTGCTGTCTGGACTAATCACGGACCGGACTGGGGCCGTCCAGGCGTCCACGCGACAATGTTTTGCCCTTTTTGTTTGGTGAGGTACTTTCTGTTGAGAAACCCTAAAAGCTCATTGAAAGTCCATATGGTCCCTTATGCCGAAACCCTAGATGAGAGCTATAAAAGGAGGAGGGGGGTCCCCCTATGTACCAGAATTCATTAGCAATAAAGAATTTCCGCTTTCGCTCTCCCTAAACACGTGTCTCTCTCTCTTTCTGTTCTCCACTTCAGATCTGTTCGGGAACCCCGGACTATTCGATAGCGAGGTTCCTCAACATGTTATCAGCACGAATTACTCTACGGAGATCAGAATAGAAAAGGTGAGAAAAGGTGGGATTAGCGTTTGAATCTAATCGTTCTTTTCCTATGCATGCATCTATCCTACGTGGCACGGCTACACGAAGAACGCTCGAAGCGGCTCGGCGCGGCCACAAGATACATGAATTCACCGTTCATCACGAAAAAGAAAGAAAGAAATCAACGGCGCCGGACTTGGCAAGACGCAGCGTCGCCGACGGCCGCCGCCGCAGCGCCCACCGGCCGCGGCGCGTCGCCGCAGCCGCCTCGCCCGGCCTTTGTACCACCGCCCGACCAAGCGCCGACCACGCCAGAAGCGTTGGCGCCACGGCCACCATCCGGCGAAGCCGGCCATCGCCGCCGCGGCCGGCGATGCCTCGGCCGCGTGCCGCCGCTGGCCAGACGGCGACGCACCGCCGGCCGAACCGCCGCGCTTCGACCGGCCGCGACCGCCGCAGCCGTAGCATCCCGGCTACAGCACCGCACGGCGCAGCTGCCGAAGCCTCCGCGACTCCGGCCGCCGCTCGACTACAGCAGCTTGGCCGCCGCCGCCGCCAGCACGCTTCGACCGCTCTGCCGTCGATCGCCGGCGCCGCCACCAGCGCCGCGACGGCCAGCCACGAGGCCGCCGGGCCCTCGCGCGACGCAGCCGCCGCCGCCGCCGCGACGCCCGGCCGCTCCGCGCCGATCTTCTCGCCTCGCCGCTGCAGCCGGCCGAGGCCGCGCCCGCCGTTCGGCCGGTCGTCGCAGCCTCGCCGAGGCGGCCGGTCCGGCCGGTTCGGCCGCCCGCGAAGATCGCCGCACCCGGCTCGAGACCGCCCCACGTGACGCTGTCGCCGCCCGACTCGAAGTCGCCGCGCCATGCCATGCGTCGCTGGCAGCCCGCCGAACTTGCACCGACTTCGGTAGCCGCCGCGCTCGCCCCCCGCCGCCGCCGCCCGTCCGTGCCGCTCCGAGCCGCCGAGCCGCCCCGCCAAGCTCGCATGGAAAGAAAAAGAAAAACGATGGCCTCATCGTGCATATGAGGAAGAAACAAGGAAGCAACGCACGGAAAAGAAAAAATGGCGCGCTAGGGAAACCCTAGCATGCGCGGCGATAATGGGCCAAAAGGAGCGGGCAAGAAGGCCCAGCTAGCCGTCGGCCAGAGAAAAAAAAAAGAAAAAAAAAGAGAAGAAAAGAGAAAGAAAAGAGAAAAAAAAATTGCAGAAAAATTACAGAAATTTTTTAAAAATTGCCAGAAAATCAAGAAGATTTATTTGGCTCTGTTTTTAATTTTTCTTGCTTTATTTCTCTATTTTTCGAATTTTCTTTATGAATTTTAAATCCGTTGCTTTATTTAATATAATGCAATGCATATGAATTTATTTTTCTTCACTTTATGCTTTTTGCAACCTTTTTTCTACCAGATTACACGCAGTAATCTAAACCGAATTTTGAAATCATGCGATGTCCGCATTGTGAATCGTGAGTTTGAAGAACGGCCCCACAGTCGTAACTACCTCACTTGGGCATCGGACGTAAAGATTGTTCTTGGGGCAAGAAGCTCGTTCGTGATTGGTCTAGGGTCCTCGTAGGACACAAAACCTACCGCTGAGCAGAACGATCAAGCTCTGCATTTTCTCGTGCACCACCTCTCGGCCACCCTAAAGAATGAATATATGGTCGAGGAGAGTGCACTTGAGCTTTGGACCGCACTTGAGCGGTTCGAAAAGCTCAAGTACACCATCTTGCCCCAAGCACGAAGATTGGGTGCGCTGAGGTTTGCGGACTTCAAAGCAATGGCGAGTACAATTACGCTTGCACGAAATTTGTACCAATCTCTCTATGTGGCAAGAAGATCACCGATGAGAAGATTGAGAAAACTCTCTACCTTCCACCCTAATGCTATCCGAGTGCACGCACTATCGTCCGGGCGCATACAAGGAGTATAGCGAATCGATTGATGTAATGCAAGTTCGGAATCGCAAGACGATGTTCTACGCAAGAACTATATCTCGCACCACCGACGCGAGGCACCGCATCAAGTCAATGCCAATAGCTACAAGGTGAGAAAGCCCACTCATAGAAAGAAGGGCAAGCGGTGGAAAAGAGAGGCCCTGTGCCAAAGGAAAGTCCAAAGCCCTGTGAAGAGGATGACAAAGAAAAGACGCACGCCAAGTCGTATGGACAGCAGAACGGACGTGCTTCAAGTGTGGCACTTGGGGACATTGGTCGAAGATATGTCGAGAATCCAAGGAAGCGATCAACGCATATCGTGGCTAAGAAGAAGGCAAAGGAAAACGCCCAGAGGCGCGCTTCGCCAACATCGGTGAAGATGATGTCATGGATGTAGACACCCCACTTGCCTCATCCTCACGAATAGCACGGACATCGATCTCGCAGCCATGATTATGGCAAATGAAGAGAAAACTTCTGCAGATAATATAGAAGCAGAAATTAATGCATATTTTACAGATTCTGTTTAATGCATTTCTTTTAGTTTTTGGTTGTTAGCATTTTCTTTGAATAAAGGATTGTAAGCTCTAGAAGAGCATACTTCTTTCATAAATAAATACGCAATTTATTCTTTATTCCAAGATTCTTCAATTTTTGCAAGTAATATTTGGATTGTTTTGCCTCTATCTGATTAGAATTATATTTCTTTTATCTAGAAATCGTGTAGCGCCCAAATGGAAGAGATATGTATTGTTGATAGTGGCACAACAAATACCATCTTAAGAGAGTCTAAGTATTTCCAATCGATCACGAAGAACGCTGGAAAGATTACTACGATCGCAGGAAGCGACTCATATGTAATCGGCTCAGGAAGAGCCACTATTATATTGCCTATGGGTACAACTTTGGTAATTGAAGAAGCCCTTTTGTACCCGGAATCAACTCGCACTCTCTTAAGCTTTAAAGACATCCGCGCCAATGGTTTTCACGTAGAAACCAATGAAGAAAATGGCAAAGAATACTTGTGCATTGTGAAGCACGCGGTATGTGGAAAAATGGTATTAGAAAAATGTCCTCATATGAATCAGGTTGTACTACACGAATATTCATGCACCAAGTGTATACTTCCTTGAAGACTGTTTTTAGAAGCTCTGAATTATTTTCTTTATGGCATGGTAGATTAGGTCATCCTGGTCTTAGAATGATGAGAAATATAGTGAACAACTCACAGGGTCATGGCATAAATGTTAAAAATTTCCCGAATCATGAAGATTTTGTGTGCCCTGCATGTGCCACCGGGAAATTAATAACTAGACCCTCTGTCATGAAAGTGCAAAGTGAAATCCCTGCATTCCTGGAACGCATCCAGGGGGATATTTGCGGTCCGATTCAGCCCCTGTCAGGGCCGTTTCGATATTTTATGGTGCTCATCGATGCTTCCTCGAAATGGTCGCATGTATGCTTGTTGTCAACAAGAAATCATGCTTTTGCAAAGCTGATCTCGCAGATCATAAGAATTAAGAATGCTTTCCCTGATCATTGCGTGAAGTCCATTAGAATGGACAATGCCGGAGAATTTACTTCAAAGGCATTTGATGATTATTGCACAAAGAACAGGATAGCGATTGAGCACTCCGTCGCACGCTTCATACGCGAGCGGACTAGCGTACACTAATAAAGAGGATTAAGTTCATTGCCGCACCGCTTTTGCGAGTTGTAACTTGCCCAACACTTGTTGGGGACACGCACCCTGCACGTAGCAGCTCTTATCAATTTAAGACCGTCGGCCTACAACATCCATTCTCCTATGCGGCTTGTGCACGGATCATCCCAAGATCTCCCATCTTAGAAAATTTGGGTGTATGGTATATGTACCTATACCACCCCTCGTGATCGCAATGGGCCCTCTCCGCAAGTCCGGGATATACGTTGGTTATGAGAGTGCATCCATAATCGGTATTTGGAACCCATGATCGAGACTTGCATACTGACTCGATTCACGATTGCATCTTTGACGAGGATCGTTTCCGTCATTAGGGAGGAAATCAACCTTTGGATGAAAAATGCCGGAAATCATATGGCATTCCACCGAATCCCGCACATGACCCCGAACTAATGAAGCAAATCAAGAAGTCCGTAAGATAATTGATTTGCGAATTTAGCAAATGAACCGCTGATCATTTTGTGATCCAAGGGCGTGGTTAAGTCGCATGTACCCGCAAGGAATGCACCGAGAGGGTGGAAATACCAAAGAAAATAGAAGGTATCCTCAACCTGCTCAGAGGCCTCAAAGAAAAGAGCAGCAA
Organism: Otatea glauca; assembly: GCA_036346275.1. Classification (NCBI taxonomy): domain Eukaryota; kingdom Viridiplantae; phylum Streptophyta; class Magnoliopsida; order Poales; family Poaceae; genus Otatea; species Otatea glauca. The sequence continues at coordinate 60,687,052 of CM070722.1, forward strand.
TCTGCTCCTCAAACCCAAAGTACCGGAGACGTCTGGAGAAAATTGGGCGAGAGGACTTACCACAACCAATCACGAAAATGCCCCAAGGAAAGAAGGGGAGCCGTTGAGACTGCACCGAAAGAAGCCAACAGAAAGGCAATTCCTGACTTGAATCTTCCATCGCAGAAGCGCGGAAATAATGTGTGCGCACACAGGCGATGAAAAGCTAAAGGAACTTGCTCTGCGATAGGGAAAAGCAAGAGCAAGTAGAAGTGCATGAAGCACCCCATGAAGAAATGGCCATAAACTTTGTAGTAACAGAGAATCCTGAATAGAGCAACGATAGCAACGTTGATGCATACTTCGCAAAGAAGATTGCCTCGATCATTGATCATGATCCCGAGCCCGCATCTCTAGCAGAGTGCAAGAAAAGGCTAGATTGGGAAGAATGGAAAAGGCAATCATCTGCGAGTTAGTCTCTCCGAACAAGAGAGAGGTGTTTGAGCAGTGTCGCACACCTCCCCATATAAACCCGTGGGTCACAAATGGGTCTTTGTTCTAAGAGAAATGAAAACAACGGTTGTAAGGTACAAAGCAAGGCTTGTAGCTCAAGGTTTCACTCAACGTCCGGAGTTGATTATGAAGAAACCTATTCTCCGGTCATGGGAGGAATTACCTTTAGATATTTGATCTCAATGGCGATCAACTTGAAGTTGAGAATGAAGCTAATGGATGTTGTCACAAAGATACCAGATGGAAACTTGGATTCGAGATATACATGAAAGTACCTAAGGAATTCCTATCCCAACCAAGATGGAGCAAATAGAAACCCGCATATGTGAAATTGGAGAAATCACCGTATGGATGAAGCGATCGGGAAGAATGTGGTACAATCGCTGAGTGACTTTCTCTGCAAGAAAGGCTACACAAACAAATAAGATTGTCCATGTGTGTTTATACAATGATCCCGAATGGATTACAGATAATCTCCGTCTATGTAGATGACTTGAACATCATTGGGACGGATGAAGAAATTGAAGAGGCATGCTCATACTTGAAGTCCGAGTTTGAAATGAAAGATTTGGGTAAAACCAAGTTTTGTTTAGGCTTGCGCTTGAACATGTCCAAGGAGGAATCTTGGTACATCAATCAACCTACACACGAAAGTGTTGAAAAGGTTTGGATTTGAAAAAGCATATCCTGCAAAGACTCCAATGGTCAAGGTCACTCCAAGCGCACCTAGACCCATACAGCCTAGAGAAGAGGGGAGGAAGTCACGGGAGCAGATTCCCATATCCGAGTGCGCTTGGGCGCTCATGTACCTTGCGAATAGCACTAGACCGGACATTGCGTCACTGTGAATTTGCTAGCTCGATGCAAAGGCGAACCCACCAAAAGGCATTGGAAAGGGATCAAGGATATCTTCCGCTACCTCCAAGGAAGCAAAGACCTCGATGCATTTTCGAAGAAACAATGAATTGAATTTGGTTGGCTACGCCGATGCTGGGTACCTATCAGACCCGCATACTGGCAAGTCCCAAACTGGCTATGTTTTCCTATGTGGAGGAACAGCAATTTCTTGGAAGTCGTCTAAGCAGACTCTTGTCTCAACGTCGACAAACCACTCGGAAATCATCGCCTTGTATGAAGTATCTCGTGAATGTGCATGGCTCAGAAGAATGGTTCACCACATCCAGAAGTCATGTGGTTTGAACATTGAGCAAACTCCCACGATAATTTATGAAGATAATGCGACTTGTGTTGCCCAAGCACAGATGGGTTATGTGAAGAGCAATCTCACGAAGCATATCAACCCCAAGTTCTTCTATGCTCATGAATTGCATAAGATGAACGAGATCAAGATATTGCATACTAAGTCATGTGAAAATCTTGCAGATTTGTTCACTAAATCACTCCCAGCATCTACCTTTGAAAGGTGCGTGAAAGGAATTGGGATGATGAGACTTAGAGAAGTGCAGATTTCAGGGGGAGATATGTCACATACTCCCACATGAATCCTGAGCATGAATTATGAATACCCAACATAAATCTCGAAGATTAGCAATTGAAGTTGGGAGAATTGTACTCTTTTTCCTTAGCAAGTTTTTCATAAAGTTTTCTTGCATAAGGTTTTAACGAGGCAATTCGTGCAATATAGTAAGCGTATGCTATGTACTCTTTCTCCAAGTATTTTTCCCACTGGGTTTTTCTGGAGTTTTAATGAGGCATATGCATCTCGCGGCAAAGGGCCCAAGGGGGAGTGTTAAGAAACCCTAATAGCCCATTGGAAGGCCCATGTGGTCCCTTAGCCAAAACCCTGGATGAGCGCTATAAAAGGAGGAGGGGTCCCCCCTTAATGTACAAGAAATCATTAGCAATAAAGAATTTCCGCTTTCGCTCTCCCTAAACACGTGTCTCTCTCTCTTTCTGTTCTCCACTCCAGATCTGTTCGGGAACCCCGGACTATTCGATAGCGAGGTTCCTCAACACTTTCTTTCCATCTCACTTATTTGACCAATTATGATGCACATTAGACACTGCAGATATAAGTTTTATACACAATTAGGTTGTACAAAATCTTGCGTCTTTTACTTTTGACGGTTTTAACCCCGGTAAAACAGGTCTCACCGATCGATCATCCACCTGTGTCACGGGATTTGTAGTCATCGTCCACCTGACCGTATCTATACCCCTTTATAATGCACTTAAGCAATTTTTCTTACGTCCACCTAAATAATGCACCTCATTAGAGATGGTCCAATGTTCGTGCACCCAGCAAAACATCCCCAGAAACTTGCATTCATCAAAATGAACGTCTCAGATCTTTCCTCAGTTTTACTCACCCACATCCGATGGCCGTTATTTAGTGTGTCTAACTCATCCTCAACGAAAAGGAAACAGAATCAAGGAAAAGGAAACAAACGTCCTGGAATCAAGAAAAAGGAAATAAACGTCCTGAAAAAGGAAAGTATCATACATTACATGCATGCATGTTCCATATTCGGAAAAATACGATCACGAATTGCATGCAGAGTGAATTTATGATACGATCAAATGACACTGATTTATTTCCAGGAGTCGCAGTTGCCAACCAGCGATCAGCGAACGAATCAATCAAACTAGCATAAGGAATGTGTCATGCACAGTAGCGTACGTCCTTCCATACCTCTCCAATAGTCTATATACGATCCTAATACAGCGAATCGAAGATTAAAAACTTGCCATGGTTATGACGATACGGTTGTTCTCCTTCTTGCCAATGTTTCTAAGTTGCTTGTAAACAAATTAATATTCGTTTTGTGGCTATATATACGCGCTTCCTCCCTGTGATTGCAAGACGAGTTAGTAGGTGTCTAGCTTTTAGCCATGTCCACGCCAATCTCACCAATGGCCGTGGTGATGGCAATGTTGCTGACTTCGTTACTGGTTGCGCCGTCCACAGCGCACGGTGACCACCACTACCAGGGGCCGGCAGGGTCGCCGGCCTACACGCCTGGCCCTCACCACCATCGTCGTCATTCGCCACCGCCGACAATACCCTCGCAAGCCGAGACGTCGACCTCTCCCGCGCCGAGCCTTCGTCATCATGATGGTGATCATGCTCCGGCGCCGAGCCCTCCTCACCACCATGGTCATCACGGTCCGGCGCCTGTTCACCCACCGAGCGCTCCCTGTCACGATGGTACCCCGGGATCAACTCATCACGGCCATCATACTTCTGCTCCAAGTCCGCGTCACCATGACCACAACGCTACAGCGTCGGCGCCCGTTCACGCCCACCAGCCTGCCCACGCTCCAAGTCCACGTCACCATAGACCCTCCTTGTTTATTTTCTTATTTGATTCGCTCTCATTCCAAATATATAGTACGTACAATATGATCACAAGATTATTTATTATTAAGTATTATATTCATACTTATCTTCTCATTTAATTGATAAACGAATGTACTGTCGTCGTAGCGTTAGCACTGGCACTATACTAGTCACCCTCCAATGCCAGTAGTATGCCATTAGCAACTTGCTGCCCATCAAACAGGCACGTATGGTAATCAGGGTTTCCAAAACGACTGAAAACCGCTCGAAATAGCTACGATTCAAGATTCAAAACGATCGGTAAATCGGTCTAACTAAAAAATAAAATAAAAAATTCAAAAAAAATTAAAAATTGCCCGCTCGAAAACCGTTGAAAACCGCTCAAAAACCTTTTTAAGGAACATTTAATTGGTCAGTTAGTTTTTGGTGAAAACCGAGCAGTTTCACGTTGAAAATCGAATGGTTTTTATTTTTTTCATTTTTTTTTATTTCGAGTGGTTTTCGACTCAGTTTTTTCGAATTTCGAATTTCGAACGGTTTTTTGAAAAACGGTTTTTGAAACCCTGATGGTGATGATCCCATGAGTTTTAGGTAGGCATGCATACAAACTTAAGAGGCTGTTCGAGGAGCCATAGCTTTTTAAAAAAAATATTCTTTGGATGGTTTTTTTTGAAAAACAGCTATAGCTTTTTATAAAAGACCGTTTGACAAATAACTAATTTCCTTTATCAATAAGCTGCAAAAATAGGTTTAGCTTAGCTTTTATTTTTTTTAGTTTTTGCTAGTTAAATATGGCTTCTAGCTTATATAAAAAATCGTTTAAATGCTGAGATATTTAGATGAACTTACTAACTTTTTAAAAATTAGAGCTGGATTAAAGTCCCAAACATGGGTTAAGGTTCTTTTAACCCTAGGCGACGTGTTCCTTTCTACTATTTGTAAAAAGGGATTTCATGAGAAAAAATCTATAGAAATTCCTAAGGAGAAGTATGATCTTAGAGAGGTGCTTTCATATTTTTCTTTTTAACAGTTGCATAAATATTAAAGCATGAATAAAGAGTAGATGGTGATTATTTATCCCTCCACTTACTTTAAGATTTGTACAACTTATATTGAGAGGGAAAGTATTGAAGCACTGCTCATGATCTTATCATATTCTTATAAAATCATGTGTTATAAACTTATTTTTAAAATAGTCGTAGCGACAATTGTCCTGCACAAAATTGAAAAGGAGAGAGAGAGCTAGAAGTGGCCATGACTAAGGAATTGCGGTAGCTCCGAGTTATTTTTTAAAAAAATCTCGTGAATTTTAAAATTACGTCGAGATCCTATGTCGGCTCTTTTGCAAAAAAAACTCTCATAGTTCTAGAAATTCCTCTCAATCCTAAATCTTGTTTTTGCAAAAAAAAAACCTATAATTTTTCTAAAATCTTGTTCTTATTCACCTTTTCTGCGAAAAGGCCCCGTTGCGAATTCCGAAAATTTTATTATTTCAGTTTTTCTTGAATTTGCGTACGTTTTGCCAGAGAAAAAAAATGGCATCCACCTTTTTATGTTGGTTTTGTTATCTGATAGCTCTATTAAAATTCACCCGACGTAGTGTAGCGCACAGCTATGCCTTTTATTATTACTAGTCGTACCATTTATGTTGGTGATGCATTCAATGTACCAGATACTCCGTCCATTTCTTTTGACGTAGTATTAGGCATGGGGATTAAGGAGATTATGGATCAAAAGAACGGTAAGAGGAAATAATCTTTATATCACTGTGCTAACGTCTTAGGAATAGCTAAGTGCCCTTATGTTGTTGCAAAATACTATATAAAACAGTGCAAAGCCTGAATGAAAATAGAGGGTGGGCTTAAAAAATTAGGCTAGATTAAGACAAAGATATTAAATAGATTGTGTAGTATTTTCATCGGTTCGAGATTTATTGTTAGTATTTCATTATTTGAGAATACTTGTGCAACTTTCACATGTCCAACTTTTGCAAATCTATAAACAAGCTAACACCAACTAATCAAACAAATCAGCTATCGTCTCTATTCAACCCATTGACATAGTTACAAATGAAAAAAAATCATAAATCAAAAGTGGGACTTACATTGTGTATTTGTTGTTGTGGTTAGCTCACTTAGTCGGCCAGGTACTCGCTGATTCATGTTTTGCCGCCTTCCTTGCCCACTCGCTGTCGATGTGGTGGGTCGGCCCTCGCCGCATGCCCGCGCCCACACTAGCTCCCTTGTCGTGCCCTTTTAATCGCCGACTATATTAATAATAATAGAATTAAACAATTAATAACAACATATTATATAGTAACTAGAGCAAACAATGAAATTAAATGATTAATAACAATTTATTGCAGATTATATATTATATTTATATACTAATATACCCGAATATACCTCCTCACCTTCACCGTCGGCCAACTGTTGCAGTCCCCTGATGGCTTGATCCCTACCCTAGTTACTCGGCTACCTAACTCCTTAAGTCCTCATCCTCAGGTCGCCCGCCTTCTACTGAGCAGGAGCAGGCAGAGGCAACGCTGCAGTGAAGCGGTCCAGATCCAGTCGTTCCCCACGGCTAGTGCTCAGTGGATGGCTCCCCCACGCCCACGGCCCAACTCCCCTGTTGCCTAGCTCCCCCTATTAACCCATCCCTTGCGGTCAGCAGCCTAGACCCATCACCTTTGGCTCGCAGCCTGGCTTTGTTGCCTTCGGCCTTTTGCTCCACGGCCTGGCTCCCCTTCCGTCGACGGCCTAGCTTCGCCGCCTTCGCCTAATGACCCAGCCCCTCAGGCCTTGGCTCCTCGACGCTGGCTTGGACACCCCAAGTGGCGACCAACAAGTGTCCCCCATTGTCTTGTCCTCCTGCTCGATCGTGTTGTTCGACACTGTGCCCCCGCCCCTCCCTAGCTTGGCGTCACCTCGCTGCTGACTCCCCTTTGCTCGACCGCTCCTCATCGGGAGCTACGCTATAGTCTCCCACCAAGTGTGATCCTCTGTTGTTCCAATCGAATTGAGGATTGCCGGATGTGGTAGGTCAGTGGGGGAATTTGTTGTGTAGTGGGGTGGATGTGAGTGAGGCTGTAAGTGGGTCTTATTGGATTCGGCAAAGGCCCACGAACAAGCTTCCCTCTTTTTCTAACTCCTTTTTCTACAGCTCGCCCGCCAATGCCCATAGAGGCAACCGCGAGGTTGCCAGTGACAGGGTGAAGCATCTAGGCCCCTAAATTCGTCTTGAATTTTGGTAATTAATGACAAACATGTTGTTAAGGACTAACAAATCTCTTGAAGAAATGACAAACATGTTGGTTCGAAAAATTACACAAAAAGAATAGAGTCATGAAGAACAAAGGAAATTAAGTGTCAAGCTCAATACCAAGGTACGAGGGTTTAAGGACCTCTTCATAGTTTTCGCCGATCTTGGTTGTTTGGAGAAAGATCGGGTTACTAGATTAGATGTCGTACTATCAAGAGGGACCTTGGTTAATAGCTTGATGTGGATCAAATTTCATGGCTCAAATGCATGCACACACGTTGATCATATGGTTCTTTTAAAAATTACTCTGAAAATTCTTTAAAAATCTGTTTGGCTGGCACTACCGCCCAACTGGGAGCTGTACTGCTGCTTAAGTGGTAGTACCGGCCCAGAGAGTGGTAATTATATTGCAGACAATGCCATGGGGTCGGCATTACCGTCCTACTAGGAGCGGTACTGCCCCTTGAGCGGTAGTACAGTCCTTAGAGGCCGATAGTTATATTGCAGAGAATGCCATTGCTGACACTACCACCCTACTAGGAGCGGTAGTACCGGCTCTAAGGGTCGGTAATTATTTTTCAAAAGGGATCTAAAATATGCATTTTTTGTCCCAGAGGTCGGCACTTCTGGTCCTACATGGGTAGTAGTGCCGGGGGGTACTGTAGCAATGGCTATTTTTCAGTGCATTTAATGCTACAGTCGATCGTTGAACCTGAGTATAGCATTACCGGCATTACATGGCGATAGTGCCGACTTTCCTGAATTTTTTAGGAATTAGGTGGTAACGGCTAGATTTGTGAGTGGAGGCTGTAAATACACTCTCTCTTGCAACAAGGAGCTACTCTTGGTCATTCATTGCATATTTGTGAGCCCTTGCAAGTCTCTCACCATCTCTAGTGTATTAAATCATCATTTTTGAATAGGTGAGGGCAATCAAGTGTGAGCTTCACTCTAGAGTCATTTAGACACTTGATCAACCTTAAGCAAGAGTAAAGGTCTATTCTCTTAAAGGTTATCGCCTCCTAGACAGCTTGGAGGTGTGGAATCGGTGATCTCTTCAAGGAAGGTTGTGAAGAGGCCTGGTATTGTGTGAAGGTCGGAGCTCGCCTACCTGTAGCAGGGAAGAGCTACCACTAGTAATTGAGGGAGGCTCAATTGCGCAAGGAGCTGGATTGATTTGTTCAAGCTTCCTCAACATCCGGCAAGTCTCTGAGACCACAGGAAAAATCATCGTGTTCACATTATTGTGGTTTGCTTTGTTGTGACCTTTAATACAATTTACATTCCTGGTGATTATAGCTATTGATTACCTCCCTAGAATTGTTGTTCTAGTCTAGACATAGGTTATTAATGCTCTTAGCAAAACCAAGTTTATTTAGGCTTTAAAATTATTGTAGTATTGCAATTTGCATAATTCTTGATAATTGTTAAATTAGAACCAAAGTATTTAAAAACCTCCTATTCATCCCCTTTAGTCGGTTATTCTTCATTCTATAAATGGTATCAGAGCCCAGTCTCTCAATTCATAGACTTCACTGTCTGAAAGAAAAGGATGACTAGCGAGGGGGTGTCAATAGGCAAGGCACCATTCTTTGATGTCACTAATATGCATATTGGGAAATACGCATGATCGTTTATCTCAAGGTCATGAGGTCAAGTATATGGAGAATTGTGGATGAGGGTTTCGCTACTGGATTAAATCCTACACTTACTGTTGAACAAGAAGAGTGAAACTCTCACCTCAATACTCAAGCGATGAACACTCTATTTGTAGTCTTGAATGTGGATGAGTTCAATCGAGTGAGCAATCTTGACACCGTTCATGAGATTTGGACTACCCTCCCGAAAATCCATGAGGGAACATCCGCTGTCAAGGAGGCCAAATTGCATATGTTTAGGATCAAATATGATAGTTTCATTATGTTACCACATGAGAACATCAATGAGATGTACTCAAAGCTCAATAACATAGTGATTGAGCTCAAAAGCCTTGGGGCTTCACTAACCGATATTGGTGTTGTTCGTAAGATGCATAGGGCTCTACTGGACAAATATAAGACGTTGGTGATATTATTCTTCAACTCTCCCGAGTTGGCAAGGATGACGCCAACCGGACTCTTGGAGAACCTCATCACGAATGAGCTATACAAGAAGGATAAAGAGGGGCTTTTGGAGCAAAGTTCTTCAAAGAAGAACATTGCTTTCAAGGCTAAGGCGAAGTCAAGCGATGAAGCACTTGACGATGAAGAAGATGACTCTGAGGAGGAGATTGCCCTCCTTGAGAGAAGAATGAGGAGATCCATGAAGAAGCTATCAAGCTCAAGCACCTCCCACAATTTCAAGAAGGACCAACACTCAAGCAACAAGAGGTATTCGAACATCCATTGTTATGAGTATGATGAGAAGGGTCATATTGCTTCACATTGCCCAAATAAGGAGGACAAGTCCAAGACATCAAAGAATAAAAGAGTTCAATAGCAAGAAGAAACTCTTCAAAAATCTTCTCACAAGGATGGCAAGGGAGAGGCTAATATTAGAGAGTGGAACTCCGATGAGGAGTACTCCAATTCAAACTCCTTTGATGATGATACTCCTTTCAAGAAGAAGGGTATGGCTGGAGTAGCTATCAAGGAGGCTCCTTCTTTATTTTCTACACTGACATGTCCCATGGCAAAAGGAGACAACAAGGTAAAATCAAATATTGATGATGATGAACCTTCCTATGATGAGCTAATGGATATGCTAGATGAATTGAATGAGTATCTTGGCAAGAAGTCAAAGTATAAAACCTTGAGAAAAAAATTTCTTTCTCTCAAAGATTCTTATGAGGAGCTAAAGGAAACTCATGAGACTCTCCTTCTCAAGGATCACTCAAAGTCCATGATAGATTTAGGATTTCTTGTGACATTCTTGATGCCATGCCTAATGTTGATTTTTCATTTAAAAAGATATCTTGTATTAGCACATCTACTTCATGTGATGATTTGCCATGTTGTTCCAAAATTGATGCATTTGCTTATTCCAACAATGATAATGATGCAAATTTTAAAATTGAAAATAATGAGCTTAAAGAACAAATAAATAAACTTAGTAAAAGTTTGGATAAGTGCTGCAAGAGTAAAGCCACCCTTAATAAAATTTTAAATGACCAACGGTGCTCATACAATAAAGAGGGTCTTGGATATATCCCTAAGAAGGGGAAGAAAGAGACCAACAAAGCACCTAGGTTCAAGTGTCATGATGTGGGACATATGGCAAAAAATTGTCCATTAGGTAAAACACCTAAACGAAATGTTTATGATTCATGTTGTATTCTTAAGAAATCTAGTAGTGGTAAAATAGTAGCTAAATTTATTGGCACTCCTATACTCGGTTGTAAAAAGAATATCATTTAGCTGCCCAAAGCCTTGGTTACTAACCTCCAAGGACCCAAACAAATTTGGGTACCTAAAAAATGTTTGATTTTCTTTTGTAGGTGAACTACATGACCGGTGAAAGGCATTAGGTGCTTGATAGTGGTTGCACCTAATACATAACCGGGGACAGAAAAATGTTCACCACATTTGAAGTTGGGAGTGGAAGTCATGACAAGATCACATTTGGTGACAATAGCAAAGAAAAGGTAATTGGATTGGGTAAAATTGCTATCTCAAATGACATTTCTATTTCAAATGTTTCATTAGTTGAAACGCAAAACTTTAACTTGCTATCGGTTGCTCAAATTTGTGATCTAGACTTAACTTTCACATTTTCTAGAAATGGTGTAGTAATCTCAAAAGAAAATAATAACTCCTTGGTTTTCAAAGGTTTTAGATTTGACAATCTTTACCTAGTAGACTTCTCTTCAAATGGCTCATGCCTTCAAACATATTTAATTGCAAAAACCTCCCTAAGTTGGCTTTGGCATAGGAGGCTAGCTCATGTTAGCATGAGTCAACTTAAAAAGCTTTTTAAGTATAATCTAGTTGTGGGCTTGAAAGATGTAAAGTTTGAGAAAAATAAATTGTGTAGTGCTTGCCACACCGGTAAACAAGTTGCTAGTTCTCATCCTTCTAAGAGTATCATGTCCACATCTAGATCATTAGAGCTCTTACATATGAATTTGTTTGGCCCAATAACCTATAAGAGCATCGGAAGCAATTCTTTTTGCTTAGTCATTGTAGATGATTACTCGAGATATGCTTGGGTTTTTCTTCTTAGATGACAAATCCGAAACCTCCAGTATTTTCAAAAGTTTTGCAAAAAGGGCTCAAAATGAGTTTGATTTCAAAATAAAGAAAATCTGTAGTGATAATGGTTCCAAGTTCAAAAATACAAGAGTCGAAGATTATTATGATGAACTGGTTTTTTGTGAGCCACGCGATTTTTTCCCGATGTCCGCGTGGCGGCTAGTGCGGCATGTGCCGTGCCCACACATCTAGTTTGTTTTGAGAGGAGCTAGGAAACCGATGAACCACCACTATTATCTTATTTTAAAATGTGTGTACATACAATGAAGATAAGAGAGAATAGTCTAAGAGAAGCTTTACTCGTAAAATATTGAAGAGAGAGGTGTCATTAAAATTATACACGCGCTTTATATTTTGGCACAATATTGAAAATATGTCATAATTACTCCACCAGTTGATAAACCCATTGTTATGGGATTCTCACGTTTTAGGGCAAGCACAGTGGTGCTTCGGTTCATCAAATAAATATGGGACCACAGTTAATGATGTGGCCTTATATACTAAGAGTGTATTTGATTGGTGGGATAAGGTTGAATGTAATGGGATGATCATGTACCATTTAATTCTATTATTTTAGGTGAATGGAATGGTTCAACCTCTATAAGGAATATTTCTCAAATTTGTATCACATCATCCAAGATGGAATGATTCTATTCAAGCAATCAAACATATGTATGACTTTTTTATTGAATCATCTCATATATGTATCATTTAGTACAAGCAACCAAACACACACTAAAGAAACTATGTGTGCTAGTTTGAAAGACGTCGTTGTCACTTGACCTCAACCTAGATAATGTAAACCCACCCTTAGGGACCATCCTACTTTCTGATACACTTTTTCTATGAACCATACTGCACTAATGCCCTCACAAACCACGTGGCATGGAAAATACAAATCATGGAAGAGGCTGGAATTAAGACCTGAAACTTGGTTTCTTTTGTTGCAAAAGGTAGCGAAGAAACATATCTTCACATGCTGATAACCTCGACCTAATTAAGCAACCAGATCGATGGCAGGCTGAGAGGAGCAGAGAGGCGATATATACCTGAATTCTTTGGTGTTGCTGATGAAATCAAGAGCTTTATCTCACCATGTTCAGCTAAGTAGCAGCAGCAACCACCAGTGAACGCACGCGCGCTGCATCTGGCCAGAATGCAACCTCGGCTTGGGCCGTCTGCTACAGACGTACCTGGGAGCGTGGACTGGGCTGCCGGGTGCACAATTTAACCATTACTCGCTCCGTTTGTGAATAAATGTTATTCTAACTTTTAAATTTTATTCTTAAATACATCTTATTCTATAATTTTAAATTAATTTTTTAATAATTGTCCCTTCTATACTTCTCCCTTTAGCTAAGATATAATGAAGAGGCGTAATACAATCTTTCATAGATATATCTGTTGGAATTAATCCTGAATTAATTCAATGGAAGAAGTCAAAAGGGTATTAAGTTGAGAGTATAGACCGTATTGCTTAGCTAGGTGGAGTGCAACCAACTCATACTAGAGTCCATACATGAACTCTCCATATAAGTTGGTTGCATTCCACCTAGCTAAGCAATATAGTACTAAAGATCATACCATCAACTCAACACCCCTTTGACTTCTTTCATTGAATTAATTTAGGATTAATTCCAATAATCTCCACCAAGAAGTCAAAGTCTGTAAGAAAAAGCTTCCCAGCACTTTCAATATACCGATTTTACAGTGTAGATCCGTCCCAGATTGAGCTACATCTAGCACAGCAAAATTCACTTAGTTACAACTATGCAATTGCCAAAGACTTGAATTGTCAGTCTTGTGCGAGCAAGGTTCACTTGAAGGCTTCACTGATACTAGGCCACCTAGAGCCATGCCTACATTTGGAGCGTTACAGTAATGATCCCGTACCCTCTCGTGAGTTTATTAGAGATTATCCAAATCTCATAGACTACGACCTCACAATCTAGCTCACATAGGTGTGTTATTCCAAGTGTACTCTACAAGATAGTACCTCGCCATAAAAATAAGCCTTAGAACACATTAAGACATAAAAGTCATCCTCCCATGTAGACTTGAGAGTACGCATCTCTCCTAACGGGAAAAGGTAAGTACGAATGTACTCTCCAGTTACCCCGACAACTTGGTTTTCCCATCACCTAATTCACGGGATCTCCATTCACATAGGATGGGTTTTCGAACAACTCAGGTGGGTCTCAAACCAATTTTCCTCGATGCTCCATCTATCACTGCACGTGATAGTCCCTTCGTAAAAGGGCCCATCAGGTTTTTAGATCTATTAATATAATCTATGGCGATCACTTCAGTATTTCTCAAATTCCTGACAGATTCGATTCGCCATTTCACACGTCTTGAGGACTTCAAATTATGTTTTGCACTCTTAACCTTAGTGGTCACAGTTTAGTTATCACATTACAAAAAATAATCGGTATTGGTTTTTTAACTATCGGCAAGTCCAACAAATTTAGCCGATATCTTCTGCTATTTAGAATGAAACAATTTTAATATTGGTGATTTTAGTCGAAATTCTGGAACTTCGGTTTCAAATTTATCGGATTTCAAATTTACTTTTTGAATTTTTTCCTGAATTTCAATCGAAAATTTTGGATTTTGGCCGCCTTCGAGATGTGATCCGAAAACAAAATTTGAAACCTTGCTCTTAAGTACCAAATGTGCAATATCCACTCAAATATATAAATAAAATCGAGTGTGCACATTGTATCCAGTAAACTAAAACATACATGTTAGCCACTAGTTGAACATGATTTGAGTTTGTTGATGTGTAATAAAATAGTTTATGAACCGCATAGCTATTAATGTACATCTTCAAATAACATAGCATATGATGATCTAAATATCAAATATTGAATCTCAACTTTGATGTATATAAATATCCAATCCACCTGTAAAAAGAAATATCCAACAGCTTATTTGTACTCATATAATACGTATGTGAAGCCTACGGGGGAAAGTCTAATCTCCATTTTGATTTATAAATATATGGGGCTAACATATGGTGTATGCAATAGTATCATTGTTGTTTGGTATATACACATTAACATAACTCTAAGTTACTAGGTGTGTGTTTGGTTGCTTATACTAAGTAGTACATGTATGAGGTGATTTAAAAAAAAGTATAATATGTTTGGTTGCTTGAATGGAATTATCTTATCCTAGATGGTGAGATACAAATTTGAGAAATATTCTCTATAGAAGCTGAACCATTCCATTCATCCAAAATAATAGAACCAAATAGTGCAGGACCATCCCATCTCATTCAACCTCGTCCCACCGACACCCTAAGTATCAAATATGAAATTCCCACTTTAGTAACTAGCCAAGTACGATGTACATTAAGTGGTTAATGGGTTTGTGCACACTAAATTCCTCTGTAGAATTTATGCCGCAAAACTTATATGAATAATTCTTTTACAGTACACAATGACAAATAAACTTGTCGATCGAAGATCTTCCGTATGACATCACACTCTTCGTACTTTGTTTCTACAACTATATGTTAGCGATTTTCATGTGTATATTCCGCCCATGATATCACACTCTCCACACACCCCTTCCAGCAAGAGCTAAGAGCCCATTCCCCCCACTTCCTCTCATTTTTCCTCTAAAAACTTTCAATCCAACCTTATGGTATCACCTGCTAGATGTGGCCATACCACTAATGGTAGCTTAGGGTTTGGAGAATTTCATGAAGTCAGACTCGAGATGCAACAAGTGAAAGGTGGGGATGAGTCATCACCCTCATGAGAAAGGCAAGTTGCAACTGACTGGTGATGTCCCCGTGGATGAAACCACAGTGGTGGAAGAGGATAAATTTTATAAGAGTAGGGGCAGCCAGTCTGAGGCTATCAATACTGTTAATTCTATGAAGGATTCATCAAAGTCCAAAGGTGTGGTTGTGGAGGAGAGGGAGGAGAAGGATGATGCGGTGGCGGATTTAGCAGATGAGGCAAAGGTTGTTTCTGTGACTGATAAGGTTAAGAGTGAGGCTGGAGGAAATGAGGGGATTGACATGGCGGTTGTGAAATTAGAGAATAAGGATGGGCATGCGAATGTGGACGCCAAGAAAGGTGGCTCCCTGGAGGAGGAAGGTGCTAGCCATGATGATAACAAAGATATTGATGGTGCGAATCAGCTTCTGTTGGCGCTAGATGGGGAAGACAGGGAGGACCAAGCTCTTTCCAAATCTCAAACAAGTCCTTCATGTTTGATTATACCTTGGGCAATGATGACATGGGAATTGAGGAGGAGCAAGTTGCTTTCATGAGGGAGCTTGAGCGGTTCTATAAAGAGAATTTAATGGAATTCAAGCTCCCAAAGTTTTATGGTGAAGGGTTGAACTGCCTCAAGTTAGTATCACGAGGATTTCTTTTTCTGTATGATACAAGGTTTTATGACTGTGCTGAATGAACTAATTTTATCTTGATTACGTTTTTACTGGTTATGGAGACTAGTAACTGGATTGGGTGGCTATGATCAGGTACTCATTTTCATGCCTTGGTGATGATGGGGCATATTATAATTTCTTTAGATCTATTAGGTGCTTGCTGCATTGCAATATGATATATGAACATTAAACTGATAAGACTACAAAAAATACCTTTAAATTTATGCCTTTTTGTGTTAGACGTTCAAGAAACTCAAAGATGATGGATTTGATTCATGTAGGTCATGTGGTATTGGTTGAGTTGCAAGTTTTATCTGGCAATATGCTTATCCAGTCATTAGTCTTTTCTTTGCTAGGAATGAACACATTATGTTTGGAAAATGTTTCTAACAAAGAGGTTTTAAGTGAGTGTTAAGCCCAAAATATTTTTAGCAACCTATGTGCTTTTAGTTATGTTTCCTTTGTTATCGTATCATTCTCATTTAATTTCATACCTCTATATAAAGTAGGGGGTTGTGAATTTTGATTTACTTGCCCAATTTTGTGTTCCTATACCTTTTCTGACCATCAAATCCTCTTAGCGCATTATACACAAAGTACATGCCACTATTTTTTTATCCGATTTTATCCTTTCTCTCTTCCAGAGTTATACACCCGACTACCTAAATGCTAATCATTCTATTATTTTGTTTTGGTGTGGGCTGTGTTTGATTTGTTATCCCCCTATTGTGGGTTATAATCCTTGTTCAAATCTTCAACTGAATATCCAAAAATGTTTTTCCTGTCAACAAATGACTCTATTTCTATCACCGACATAAAAGAAATCAGGTCAGAAATTCTCTCGTACTGCACTATTATTTTAGCTTCATTCAGTTTATTTTGGTAATAGGAATGCTATGTTCCTTCCATACATGCACATGTCCAGCCCTCCCTCCTGCCCATCTCACACGGCCAGCGACACACCATCCCTCATGTTGTGATCCTGCGTGTTACTGTTTGTGTATTCGGTCAGTTGATTGCAAAGAATAGGATGTAACAAAAGCAATGGTAAGAACAAATCATGACGTGAAAACTTAACCTTATTAAGCAATTCAAGAAAAAAAACTATAAAACATTTCTATTTTCTACAAGATAAAACATCGATCTCTTAATGATAGCTCCACCATTTGGAGAGGAAACAACAATATTAATCATAATTTAATCACAAAATTTACCCATGAATATATAGTCATACGCAAACATTGGGTTGCTTCAGAGGAAAAATGATGTGATCCATGTTGCTTTTCTCTCCCGAATAGATGTAAGATAAAATTTTCGTCCTTGCCCACCAAATGTGGTATTTAAGCTATTTCATATTTCCTCTAGCTACTAATGTGTTTCAGTTCGCCAGGTTGTCTCTTACCTGCTCATGGATTTAGCAGGCAGTTCAAAAGGTTAACCTATTTGGGAATCTCCGGATCTATGCTTATTTTCATGCGATGACTCCGTTAGTTTCGGTCGGGAGCCGGACGGTAATGGACCTACAACCCTTGCTTGTGGACTAGCTGCAGAGCTAACCTTTTTTCTATTGGTTTGGTGGTTGCTACCAAGACGATTTCTTTATGCCCATCAAAGAACCTCGAGATGCTAATCCATGAAAAACGATACTAGAAATGCGAAAGAATTCAATTACGGAACGAGGGCAACCCGTGAAAATACCTCGGTTTTTGACTCGTGCCATTGGACTCTTTCTTGGTCTTGTTTTGTGCATGGCTTACGACAGGCAAGCAAGCCAATCAAGAGTAGACCAAACCAAGCAGAAGGCCCTCAACCAGGGGAATCCTTATTGATCAGTAGTCATAGAAAACTCCATACCAAAAGAGCTAGCCCGGGGCATTCCAACATCTAGAACGAAGCCTATCAAGCCAACCTTCCCTCACTGCGAAAATGCAACATCTAGCGTACTCATTGGCTTTGACCTCAGATTCATTACTTGCTAGAGAAGTCAGTATTTCACGGATTCTTGCCATCACTGGAAAACAAATTGAGTTGTGGGCTTCAAGGTAAGGGGAGGACCGAGATTATATACCCATAGCCAAAGAGGACCAAAGGGATGACAGCTTTTGCATTCAAATCCTGTTAGTAAGGAAAGTTTGGAAGCTCAGTCTTAGCTCTATATTTATTCATCTTATTCAGCTAGGATACTTTTTTACTGGAAGAGTCAAGCGAAAGCAATTAGTTTAGAAGGAAGAGGAAGACCTAGGGGCTTACATCCTCAGTTCACTCTTTTTGCTCCTGCGAGACACGACTCAACTACTTTTTACAATTGACAGGGTGGGTAGCTCGGAGGTGGATCGAATCAAGACTTTGTGTTTTGAGGAGAAGCTGGGATGCAACAGAGCTTTTACTTCCTTCCTTCCCTTGCGCCAAACAAACTGAACGTGCAGGGCTAACTGCCCGAACCCGCTTGCTTATGTTCTACGATCTAATTAAGTTAAGTAGTGGTTTTTTTTGAAGTGACTAGAACTTCTATCAATTACTATATTTCTTTGCGTGACTATAAGAATATGCATGTGCTATTTTGTGATTTTGTAACTTTGAATTGTGACCGCCTAACTTTGTTGTGTAATCTTTAGCCAATGAGCATTGTATGTTTGCTTACTAGTTGCATCAACAGGTGACGCCGTGCAAACTATGGCATCAAGTGGGTGAATCGTTCAAACCTCCAAAATATGAGTTCAATTTCTTCTGCAATCATCCCATTCAGGCCTTCTCATTTTATGAATCTCAATTGAATTTTTACAATGATGGAAATTGGAACTTAGTTGACATAAGATCTTTCCATACTCTCATGTGATGTGACTAACACGTTTTATGCAGGACATGCACAACTATTTCATGGACCTTCCATGACTTAATGAGAAGGTACTTTCTAGATTCCCTACCTGGGGCGATCATGCCATCCTTTATAGTTCTCTAGTTGTAATTGAATCCTATCATGTGTGATGAGGCGATGATGGTAAATGGTTGAATAAAGAACTTATTCATTTAAACATATTCTACATTATTCTTGTAAAGTGAGTCTAACCAACTAAAAAAATACAACTCTTTGGAGGTTTTACCAAGCTGTCAATATAGGACTGTGTAGTATGTCCTAAATATCTAATCTTCATAACTGGCATAGGCATGTGGAACAAATTTGAGGCCACATGTTCTAACTCTACTTTAGTGGTAGAATCTATGCAGGGAAGTGAGAACAACTGTCTGTTTGTGTGACTAACTTTTCCCTTTGAATGGCAGAACCACAAGAGTAAATTCTTTTGTAAATTGTAATGCCAGTTTTGTCAAGAATGTTGAATATTATTTAATGGACATTGATTTAACCCTGCATGTTTCCTACATATCTCTGTATTGTTTTATCTCATGCAGGTACTCCTTGAAAATGAGAAACACAAAACTAAATCAGGCAACTTCCATGTGGCCGCGTCTACATTAATAGAACAAATTGCTTCTGAAAGTCATGTACGGTTTTACGAAGGCTAGCACAAGTCGTTTTGTATGGAAATCAAATAGAAAGCAGTCCTGTTTGTAACTAATTTAACAAGAACTAGTTTCAAATGCAATGAAAAATGAAAATTCATTTTGCATCTAGAACCGCGATCATGCTAGAACTCTTTTAGTGCTTACAAGATGTTCATGTAGACATGTAGTTATGATAAAATAGCAGGAAGATATGTTTTGATATGTCGAAGTAAGGAGCTTGGAAGCTGAGCTTGTAATTTTTCTACAGGTGGGTGGAAGACATGCGTCAGGCTCCGGAAGAGCTAGAAGAGAATCTGCAATTCGTGGTATGAAAGGCTGGTTTTCTCAGCGCCAGTGTTACGCGCCAAGTTTTTGATCAAGTTTATTATCGTCGGCGTGGTCGGGTGAGTCTAGAGGCAGATCAAGGAGTTGGCGTTCGGCCGCGCGAAGGAATTGGGCCGAGCCATGCAGCGGCGTAGCCGCTTAATCCATGCACGTCATCTAAATTGAGTCAGTCTTATCTTTCCAAGTTGTGTTTCCCTGATTAGGTGGTGTTTTCTATCTTTAGTTTGTTAAGAACAGATTCTTCATAATCTGTTGGAGTCTATATCTTAGGCTATAAAAGGTGGAATAGAACTCAGAAAAAGGCATGATTATTTTGGTGCCTCAAAATTACAAGTCTCAGACGGTGGCTCTGTCGGGACCCGAATTTGCAAATTCGAAACCCTCTATGTATACTGCACTAGTCCAGGATCACGCTAGTGCACACAGTGGAAACATAAATGAAATATCATTCCATACAACTAATTAACTAAGAAGAAGCAAATTATTATTAATAAAGCAAACGACCTTATGGTCAAAGTTTACACCAATATGCCTTAAGGGCTTAACAAACAAATAACTATTGCAGCGAAAAAGATAACTTGAGCTATTCGACATGCCACAGGCAATCGTCTGGGGAGCGCATTCCTAATCCACGTAGTCTTCATAGAATTCCTCCTTATGATACTCAGCATTTCCTGATCCTTCCTCAGCAACTGATCAACAAAGGCGTATAGCCGTGAGTACAAAAAGTACTCAACAAGCCGTAGGGAAATGATGCAATATATTCATGTACGGCTTGACAAGGATGGCTATACGGTTCATTTGCAGAAAGCAATAACTTGAATTGAAATACAATAAATAGATTGAAAGCATATTTTATGAAAAGATAAATAAATAACTGGTAGATCAATGGTAGACAACAAAACAACAGTGAACTCCTCGTTCACATCCCAACAATCCCACATTCCACATTTCATGAAATACTCTATACCCCGTGTGAAATTCCCGGGCTTGTCCATGACCGCGGACGCGGCTATTCGAATAGTTTTACACTCTGCAGAGGTTATACAACTTTACCTACAAGACATGATCATCTCTTTGTGCAATCGATCTTAACACACTTTCTTTGGTGTGTCGCAGAGATATCATGACAAAGTCTTTACAATGCACTGTCTAAACTCGGTACTGCCCGCTAAGGTTTCGCCCCTTAGGGCCCTCTCTTGCGCCTTGCGAATCTACCCGTCCATCCCGGAACCCACACCACCAATTGGCAGTACACAAGGCTAGAAATTGCAATTTAATCAGCTAGGTCTGTCCCATACCAGACTTGTGGTAGTACGGTTAGGCCCAGTTCAATGGCGCACAAGATTAAGTCCTTAAGTTGTCTCAGGCAAGACATCTACATCCCAATGTGCTAGAAAGCACCCCCTTTACTGCACGATCACTTACCCGAGGGAAAACAATTCGTTCAACCAAGACCAATGGCAAACCCCGCCATGGTACAACAAATTTTACAACAGTGGCTAATGGCCACAATTCAATATCTCATTAAGTCAAGATTAACATTTATTCAATATGTGACATAAATCCCTTTGTACAACTAAGCATGTCTAAGCATAGCTACGATAACCCAATGTTGGTATAATGATTATGTCCAACTAGTAATATCCCAACCTAGGTTTAACAATGGATACATGGCATCCCAATAATCAAGGTGGCATAATGTCAACTAGGTAAATAACTACTTTCATAAAGTAAGCATTGATACACAAATAGCATGCAATTGTATAAAAGTAAATTACATTTGTAAACAAAGGATCAATATGGTCAAGGGCTACGACTTGCCTTGCTGATCTAGTGCTGAGTCTTGGTCTTCGAAGTCTCTGTTTGCTCCCTCGGAACTAGAGTCTACCGGAAAAGAAAGCAACGAAATCAAATAAATACCAAACAGAGACTCAAACAAGATCAAAACGGAAAATAAATGGCTTTGGAAGATAGATCTTGATTTTAGAAAAATTTAGAAACTTGAATCGCCTCAATCGGAGTTCGTATGAGCGAGAACGGGCCTCCGAAAGATTAAATTAAGAGAAAATACAGAAAATCGGAATTTCCGGATTTATTTTTATACGGGAAAAATGATTTATTGCGCAACGCTGACGTCAGTCGGCTTTTGGTGGACTCGGTGCACGGCATTGCGGTCGGTCCACCGTGCACTCGGTGCACTGCCGACGTCAGCGCTGACGCAGCGGCTCGGCTGACGCAGGCGATGACGTGGATGGGCCACGCGTCACTCATCTGGCGACAGGGCCAGATCGGACGGTGGAAAGCGAGGCGCGGGCGGCGAAAGAGGTGGTGTGATCAGGAGCATCGGCTGGCGATCGGACGGTCACGAATCGACGGAGGAGGACGGCGGCGAGCGGCGACACGGGGCTCACCGGCAACGGAGAAGAAGACACGGCCAACGGAGAAGAAGACGCGGCCAACGGCGAAGACACGAAGGATCGGGAGCAGCTCGGCACAGATCTGAGAGGGCTCAACGCAGGCGACTCAAAGACGCCAACGGAGACGGCGGAGGAGCAACGGCGACGGAGATCTGGGCGGCGGAAGGCTTCGACACGGCGGAAATCGACGGCGAGCTCGCGCGGAGCGGCGGCGGCTGCTCGGGCAGCGAGAGGTAGGGCAAAATAAGCGACGCAGGGAGGGGATCCTCGGGAGGTGTGCGATGCCTTAAATAGGGTCTCGGGAGGCGGGCCCGACCCGGAGTCCGAGGAAGGCGGCGTGAAGCGCGCGAACTCCGAGCGGCGCGGCGGCTAGGGTTCATGCGGCGCGCGGCTGAGCCGGGCTACCGGGCCGCGGCGAGCGAACGGCCGGGCGGAGCGATCCAGGCATGAGAAGGGCAGCCGGAGAAGCGGAGCGGGCCGAGGCGAAGCAGGCCTGAGATGGGCCGCGCGGGGAAAAACAGCCCGAGGTTTTTTTTGGAAAAACAAAAACCTTTTCCAATTAAGAAAAATTCCAGAAATCTGAATACAAGCAAATAAATTCAAATAAATAGAAAATAAATTCAGAAAAAACTCCAAAAATACAAAAAAAAAATCCTTGAAGCACAATGAACCCAACTAAAACTGAAAATATTTAGTTTGATGAATAGTTTAGTCAAATTAAATCATTTCTTTAATATAAAATTCAAATTAAGCTGGGATTAATTCAAGAAAAATGCAAATGGTTTATTTTTGAATTCAAACATTCTAAAACTCAAATTTTTAGGATGTTACAGGCTCCGACAATAACCAAGCTACCCAAATCACGCGTTGCCTCGACGAGCAACGTTAGTTCTGGCCTTCGGCCAGGTACTTGAGCATACGAGCGAGCTCATCGTGAGACTGCTCGTATCAATTTGGTATCAGAGCCTGGTTCTGGTACCATGGCTACACCTTCACTAGAAGAGCGTGTCGCGGCGCTCAAGCCGATGGTAAGGAGACACGACGTCTGTTGGAGGAGTTGCTCAAGCACGTCAAGGCTAAGGGCCAGCCGAGGAGTCGAGCCCTAATGACAATGCTGATCATCACTCGAGAGGATCGGTGCGGCTTCCAGATGGAGGACGCAATCAACCCACATCTCGCGGGAACAACGAAGGAGGTAGAAGAAGGTCGTTCAGAAGAGGGTGAGAGGACGATGAAGACTGGAGGTGGACACCCCGTCCTCCACGGTTTGATCTGTCCGAGTACGACGGAATCGAAGACCCTCTGAGATGGTTGAGACAGTGCGAGTGTTTCTTCTGTTTCCATCGAATTCCAGAGGAAGAGTGGGTTGAACTTACGGGAATCCATCTACGAGGGGAAGCCTTGGAGGTCCTCGATAACTGGCAACTGGAGGAACCATGGATCGCTTGGGAAGGTTTTTATGAAACTTTTAACCAACGATTCACTCATCACTCAAGTGTCGGAACCCTAGGCGATCTCGTTAATCTTAAACAGGGAAGCAGTTGGGTAGATGAATATGCGAAGGAATTTCAGCGCTTGTTAACTTGAACGAGTCGCATGCGACAAACTGGTCAAATTGAAACCTTCACTGCGGGGCTCTCGGTCGCCTTGGCCACGGATGTCCATCATTGAAAGCATCTAGGCACCCAATATGTTTTGGTTTTGATAATTAATGACAACTTTGCTATATGATCTAATGCTTTTCCTGAGAATGTTGAAAGTAGGTCAATTCCAAGCTTAATGGTCATGGAAATACCAAGGAAGGTTCAAACCAATCGGCAATATGTCAAGATCATGAAAAGGTAAATTTATAAGGCTCTTTTCTTGTCTTTTAACGATCTTGGAGTTTGGAAGAAAGATCGGTTTACTAGATTTAGGGCCGTACTATTAAGAGGGATTTTGACGCTTATCTCGATGTCTTTTAGGGTTTAAAGGCTCAAAATGCATATTCAAATAGTTGCCAAATGATAAATAAGTTCCAATCTTAAAAATCCTTTAGAACAAATCAAATCTTTGAAACTCGGTGCTCATTTATGACAAATACGGTGCTACGGATCTGTGCACCGGCTCAATAGGGCGGTGTGAAAATTCCAGAGAAGGGTTTTTTGGGCGTTTTTGTAGCCCGGTGCTACCGGACCATCGGTAGCACCGGACCTCAACCCGGTGTGAAAATTCCAGAGAAGGGCTTTTTGGGCGTTTTGTAGCGGTGCTACACGCCATAGTAGGCGGTGCTCTGGACCATCGGTAGCACCGGACCTCAACCCGGTGTAAAAATTCCAAAGAAGCACCTTTTCTGGGCACTTGGAGCCCGGTGCTACCGACCATTGTATCCCGGTGCTACCGGACCTACGGTAGCACCGGCCCTAAGCCCGGTGCTATAATTCCAGAGAGGTGTCTTTTTGAAGAAAGAAAATGAAGAGGAGACCGGTGCTACCGGCCCTAGTTGGGCGGTAGCACCGGACCCCCTGTAACGGTCTCTGGCAAGTGCATTAAATGCACTGTTCTAGTCGTTGAAGTGGAGCCCGGTGCTACCGATCCTACATGGGCGATAGCACCGAAAAAACAGATTTTTGCAGATTTCGAGCTCCAACGGCTAGAAAGTTTGGTGGAGGCTATAAATACCCCCCACCTGCATTCTAGAGTATCTCTTGGTCCTCATTGATGATATTTGAGCTCTAGCAAGTGTTCTCCACTCTTGTGGCATTCAATTTCCATTTGTGAGTGTGAGAAGCAAGATTGAGTGTTGCATTTAGTGTTTGAGCCTTTAGACACCGACATTCGACCTCAAGCTAGCATCAAGGTTTATTACTCTTGGAGGTTGCCGTCTCCTAGACGGCTTGGTGGCGATCGTGCGCGGTGAGCTTCTCCACGAAGATTGTGAGAAGCCCCAGCAAGTTGTGAAGGCCGGAGTTCACCTACCCGGAGCGAGGAAGAACTACCTTAGTGATCGAGGAAGGCTCAAGCGAGTGGAGCCGGCTTGACGTAGTTCAAGTCACCTCAACGTGGAGTAGGGGAGACCGGCAAGTCTTTGAGACCACGGGTTAAATTCCTTGTCTCCTATTTATTTGTGTTTGGTATTCTTGTTTGTTGAGATTCTATTTCATTAATACCATACTCTTCATAGTCTTTGTGCTCACAAGTCTATTTGTTTCACTTGTATTGACATAGCATCTTAAGAAATTGCTAGAGACATTAGTGTGTTCCTCAAATTTGTATCTCAATTTCGTAGTGTCATTTGTAATTTCTAATTTGTGTTGAAAAATTTAGAAACCTCCTATTCACCCCCCCTCTAGTCGGTTATCCTTGATCCTACAATCATGAACGACCTCATGATCTAGCAGAAGCAATCGGGTTCGCAAGGGATGATGAAGTAAGGAAGGACGCCTGGCTCGCTGAGGCGGCTCAGCTGGGAGTGACGTCCGCAACAAAACCACGGCTACCTTCTAGCTGAGGGGTCGCGCCTATCATGGCAGCTCCATTTGGAGCACTTGCACTCCTGGCAAGAGGTCGGTCGAGCACTTCCATAGTCCAGGGTCCCAGCTAGTCAGCAGGACAGCTTGGGGTATTAGTCCGGGCGGTGGCCACCACACCAGCGAGATCCCCAAGGCAGCGTGGCTCCAGTGTCTTCACGGCTCAACCTCAGCGTGGATCGGTTGGCTGACCAGCACTAAAGGCCTGTGTTACAATTGCGATGAAATATACTCTCGTGGCCATCGGTGCAAACGCCTGTTCTATCTCGAGATTAAAGAAGATGAGGAAGGAGAGGAGGAAGATGCTGCACCGGAAGAGGAACCATCTGTCATTGATTTCCGTACTAGGACCAAAACATGGAAACACCATGCAGGTTCTGATCCATATTGGGGGGCATTGCCTTCATGGCCTTATTGATAGTGGAAGCACCCACAATTTCATGAGTGGCTATGCGGCAAGCCATGGCACCTGGGAGCAATCCACCGGAGCACCTTGGCAGGTCAAGGTGGCAGGAGGCGACTGTCTGCCATGCCTAGGCGTGGTTCCAGCCACCGTTTTTACCATCCAGGTGCAGGAGTTCAAGGCTATGTTCATCATCATACCCCTCAACGGGTTCGATGTGGTGTTGGGAGTCCAGTGGCTGCGCACGTTGGGTGAAATCCAGTGGAATTTCAAGACACTAATGATGACTTTTAATTGCCTTGGCAACCGTGTGACACTGCAGGGCATGCAAGGGAAGCGATAGCCGCATCTGCTTCATGTCGCGGCAACTGAGGATTTGTTCGTACAAGACATCCTGGGCGCATATGAAGATGTGTTCGCCGAACCCCAGGGGTTGTCGCCATCAAGGCAATGCGATCACCGCATATGCTTGGCCAAAGGCACAGATCCAGTAGTGGTGCATCCTTACCAGTATCCTTACCGACAGGATGAGATTGAACGACAATGTGAAGCCATGCTCCAGCAAGCTATCAGCAAGTTCGTATGAGGGAGGAGGACATCGACAAGACGGTGTTTCAGACACATGAGGGTTATTACAAATTTATCGTGATGCCCTTTGGATTGTCCAATGCACCATCAACTTTCTAGGCTTTAATGAATGAGGTGTTGCACGATTTTCTCCGCAGGTTCGTCCTTGTGTTTTTCGACGACATCTTGGTGTACAACTGAATGGAGGAGGAGCACTGCGAGCACTTGCATCGTGTGCTCGATCGTCTTCGCCAACACCAACTATACTTAAAAAGATCCAAATGTACTTTTGCGCAAGAGCGCATTGGCTACTTGGGTCATATCATATATCCTTCAACGGCATGGAGGCAGATCCAGCCAAGCTTCATGTCGTTTCCACGTGGCCGCAACCAACTTCAATGACGGCGGTGCGTGGTTTCCTTGGTCTCACAAGGTACTATCGATAATTTATACAAAATTATGCAACCATAGCGAATCCATTAACGGCCTTGCTGAGGCGGAATAATTTCAGTTGGACCACTACAGCCGAGGAAGTTTTCTACAGTTGAAGAAAGAATTGATGTCGGCACCAATGTTGCAAATGCCGGATTTTTTGGCACCCTTTGTTGTGGAGTGCGACGCGTCGGGTATAGGAATCGGGGCGGTGCTACAGCAACATGGCCACCCGATCGCGTATTTCAATCACAAACTGGCAGACAGGCACACAAAGCTAGCAGCCTACGAGCACGAGCTCATTGGATTATCAAAGGCAGTGTGGCATTGGTGGCCATATCTATGGGGACAAACGTTCGTTGTTCGGATGGATCACGACATCCTTAAATACTTGCTCGAGGAAGCACTCGTGACACCGCCACAACAACATTGGTTATGTAAACTAATGGGATTCGATTTTCAGGTGGAGTACAAGCCGGGGAGGGCAAATTTAGTAGCGGATGCACTATCTCGCGTCCAAAATCCAGCGGCACTATGCGTCGTGGTCTCAGTTCCACTGGATCTCACGTGAGATCAATGGTATGCAGAACTACGCGGGCACCCAGAGGTGCAGCGCCTATGTGCACGTTGGGTTCAGAAAGCACCCATAGCCGGCCACTCAAAGGCATTTGGTGCACATGCTGGGACCAAGCCAAGTGAGCACCAGTCGGACGAGCCATCCACGTCAGAGGTGGCTGGGCCGGTTCTTGCTGTCGAGGCGCCTTCAGGCGGCAACAATGTGGGCTTAGGCGAGTACAACATCTAGAGCAATCGCAGCGCTGTGGCCAATCCAGTTGTGCAGAGTGAGCACTGGCTTGTGAACAAAGGGTTGTTGTATCGCAACAACCACCTCTTCGTTCCAACAACATCAGTCTTGGTGGACACAATCATTGCTTCCGTGCATGATCTCACGCACGAGGGGGTGCAGAAAACCTTGCATCGCATCCAAGCCAAGTATTACCGGGAGAAGCAACGCCAGACAGTGGAACAGTATATCGCCAAGTGCCAGGTGTGCCAACGCAGTAAATCAAGTTCCCTATCTCCTGCTGGCCTTCTCTAGCTGCTCTCCATAACGCATCAGGTTTGGGCCAACATTTCAATGGATTTTATCACGGCCCTCCCTAAATCGTAGGGGAAAACGGCTATCTTGGTGGTCATTGACCGACTATCCAAGTATGCGCATTTTATGATGTTTAAACGGTCGGCCACTGCACCTGTGGTAGCTTTTCTCTTCTTCAACCAAGTGGTACAGGTACATGGCATTCCGAAATCCATTGTTTCGGATAGTGATCCTGTCTTCCTCAGCGCTTTTTGGTAGGATTTGTTCAAGCGGTGTGGCACGACTCTCCTTCTATCGACAGCTTATCACCCCCAGACGGATGGACAGACAGAGGTGGTGAATCGCACGGTGGAAATGTATCCTTGGTGCCTCGCAACTGACAATCCTTCCACACGGGCGAAGTGGTTGCCTTGGGCGGAGTTCTACTACAACACCTCTTTCCACTCAGCTCATTGATTGACTCCTTTTGAGTTAGTATATGGCCGCAAACCTCCTCCATTGATACCATACCAGCAAGGAACCACGGTTATTGATGCCGTAGATTTCCAATTGGTGGATCGGGACACTCTTCTTTAGCAAGCAAAGGAGTGTTTGCTACAAGCCCAGAACCGTATGAAGCAACGGTATGACACTCATCATCGAGAGGTGGAATTTCAGGTGGGAGAGTTTTCAGTGCGGGACTATCCACCTAATAAGTGGGAAGCTTGTTTCTTTGGGCCCTATCAAGTGGAGGCGCGTATCGGTCCGAAGCCCATCTCCACAACGTTTTTCATGTTTCCTTGCTCAAGGAATTCAAAGGTGAGACACCCGCAGAAGTACCATCATTGCCCGCGGAAGTGTCTCCAACAGCGGCATCAGCTAGGCTTGAACCTCATCAGTTATTGGCCCAATGATTTGTTCACATCAAGCGACAATTTTTGGTTCACTGGACGGGTGAGCCTCAGGACGAAGCAACGTGGATGGATGCGGAGGTTCTCAAAAGGTCCTTCCCGGATTGCAAGCTTGAGGACAAGCTAGTTTTTCAGGGGGGAGTGATGTTACACGCCAAGCTTTTGATCAAGTTTACTATCGCCGGCGTGGTCGGGTGTGTCCAGAGGCAGATCAAGGAGTTGACGTTCGGCCGCGCGAAGGAATTGGGCCGAGCCATGCAGCAGTGTAGCCGCTTAATCCATGCACGTCATCTAAATCGAGTCGGTCTTATCTTTCCAAGTTGTGTTTCCCTGATTAGGTGGTGTTTCTATCTTTAGTTTGTTAAGAACAGATTCTTCGTAACCTGTTGTTGGAGTCTGTATCTTAGGCTATAAAAGGTGGAATAGAAGTCAGAAAAAAGCATGATTATTTTGGTGCCTCAAAATTACAAGTCTCAGGCGGTGGCTCCGACAACAACCAAGTTACTCAAATCACGCGTTGCCTCGACGACCTCGTCGAGCAACGTTAGTTCCGGCCTTCGGACGGGTAGTCGAGCATACGAGCGAGCTCATCCTGAGCCTGCTCGTATCAGCCAGCTAGGCAATGGTAAAATTGTTGATCCGGTAATTAAGGTATGTGACTATGTCTTGCTTTCAAGTAACTAAGGTATGTGACTATGTCTTGCTTTCAAGTCAAAGATCATTAGTGATATGCATTATGGGAGGTGTCTACAAAATATTTGAGTGCTTATTTGTTAGGGAGTACCCAAATTTTCATACGATGCAAATATTTTTCCATCCAAAACTGAACATTCAATTTTTTATGTCGTGTCTGCCCCCGCGTTTGCACAACTGAGCTGCCTCATTAACTGTTGGTTGGTTACTTCCTGACCCATTAACAGCCCACTCATATGTGGAAGTTTATCGGCTTGTCTGACAATATTAACTGCCATATATGTATTCGCTGTTACTTATTTTGATTGGACAAACCCACCAAAAATAAAAGACATTAGCCGACCACATCCTCCCGTGCGTGTGGGCTGCAGCTATTATGTTATGGGCTTGTGGGCTACGAGAAACAAATATGTCCAATTTATGCACATGTTTTAAAAAATACATATGGAGTATTATATAACTTACGTAGGGAGAATGTGAGTGTTTTCTTACTAAATAGACCTCAAATTTTGAGCCTTGAGATCTAGATTTAATGGATGATATCAATTTACCTCCTCTCCTCCCATTCGAGTATTGTTGATTATTCCCTCATCATATTGTTCATCCCAAGAAAAACTCACAAAATCAAAATGATAAAGCACAATGTGGATCACAAAGCAATATATAATAAACAAAAAAAATTTGAGTGCTCACAATAAAAAAACACTTGAGTGCTATTTAGCAATTCCCTTAAATTATATAAAAAAATAATGTGACAATTTGTAAAAAAAAAGGAACATTATTCTTTTCTGTATAGCCTTTTTACATCAACTATATTCTAGTTTTGCACAAATTAAATCATGTAAAAAATAATGTGACAATTTGTAAAAAAAGGTGAAACGTAGCAAACTATAAGGAACACAACAAACAAAAACTCTATAAAAACATCTCTACCTCCCAACAATCATAAACGAATTGATTATTCCTTTATCATGTTGTTCACCCTGAGAAAAACTCACAAAATCAAAATGATAAAGCACAACATGGATCATGAACCAATATCTAATCGACAAAAAACATTGAGTGCTCACAAACAAAAAAACACTTGAGTGCTATTTAGCAATTCCCATGAAAAAATATATAAAATAAATGTTGAGGATTCATGTTTTTTTTTTGTAAAAATGATGGCTTGTTACAGTAACTAATCTAAGCGAACCCAACAAAAACAAATTTAACATAAAAGACTAATCTACAGTGGACAAAATAATGTATCGTATGTGAACACCCAACAAATAACAAAATCAAGAGACAAAAGAAGACAGAGTAGTAGCATAAGTGAACCCAACAAAAACAGAAAAGCAACTGTGTTGGATGGCATGCATGCGGCAGTTTTGCACGGAAAAAAAGTTAAAATGGATTCATTTTCAAGAATCATAAAAAGGAAGGAGAAAAACAAGTATTCCTAACCACAAAAAACACTCAGGCACTGTTTAGCAATTGCTTGCATTTTGTTGTATAAATATATTTTAAAAAAAAAATTCCCAGGACAAAGGGACTATTTCTGTCTTAAAGAAGGACAAAACCCAAAAAAGCAGTGATACCTTTCCTGGATTTATTTATTAGACATCCATTTATGTGATTATTTACTGTTCATTGGATTTGTGTAGGTTCTGACAAGAGGAAGAGGACACCATCCTTGGAAGATGACAGAGTGATACTATATAAATCCGATAATTAAGCTGCAGTAAAGCCCTTCTTTTAAACTTCTCTGTATAACCATCATACATAAATGTCGCAATGTTTTTCTTTCCATTGCTGTTGAGCATGAAATAGAACTGCAATATTTCTACCAATATATCCATAGGCTTCAGTCTGTTCATGTGCATGCATATGACATTAATATTGCCTAATTTCACTATTAAGGTTTGGCATGCCAGCAGAATAATATATGATATTTCCCTCTTTCCACCTTTCACCTTGGGCTTCCATGGATGTGACTGGATGAATATGAATATGGTTGCTATTTGGCAGAGATGAATAGATGGTTATTGACATGGGCCCTTCTGCTGATTGGGTGAAGATAAACGTCTGGAGAATGGTATCTCATTTTTAAAGTTTCATGTTTTTTGGTACATTTTTTGCCGTTTCCCTACAGTTCTCAGTTCCAGTAGGCCTCGATAAAATTCCTGAAAAATGATGGTGAACCGACTATTCTATCTGAAATGTGTAGATCTCAGTTAGATCTTCTGGCTATTATGGAAGTTTAGCAGCTGCATGGGTTAACCAGAAACCAGTGAAATTACTGTTTCTCATGGGCATTCTTAAAAGGCAATTTTCTTTTTCTTCCAGAAAGATTGCTATGATGTCTACGCACTGGTTCCTGGCCTTCTGCACAAAGAGGTAAAAAAATTGATCTTTCAATTAGGAAGGATGCAGTTACGAATTAGTGGTTTAGTTATTAAGCATCCTTTAATTTGACACATTTTCTCCCATCCATCCTGCAAGTTGGAATGACGAGCTTTCTTACAGATATTTCCTGATGCATCTTTTCATGCAGGTACAAGTTCAGTCAGATGCTGCTGGCCGTTTGATAGTTACTGGAGAAACCAGATAATCCTGGGGGTGTTACTCCATTCAAGAAGGTATGTTAACCATCTGAATTGTATCATGATGATTTTTGTTCTGTTACATTAGATTCGTTGGTGCTGAAAATGGTACTCTCTCTGTAGGTCGTTAGTTTGCCCTTCTGCATTGATCCTCACCAAACCTCGGCAGTTGTCACTCCCCATGGGCAGCTATTTGTCCGTGCTTTGAGCAGTCGAAATCATGATGCTGTACAAGATGAAGCGCAATAATACAAATATGGCCTTGTTACCCTAAGATTCTCTGCAAACACTACGTTATTCTATTCTGAAGCTAAAAGAAAAGAAAATGAAGACACGTATTGCTAGTCAATTTGAGAGGTGCTTCAATGCTTTTCTTTTTTACAGTTGCACAAATATTAAAGCATGAATGAAGGGTAGATGGAGATTACTTACCCTTTC
The DNA here is from genome assembly GCA_036346275.1 of Otatea glauca. Taxonomy (NCBI): domain Eukaryota; kingdom Viridiplantae; phylum Streptophyta; class Magnoliopsida; order Poales; family Poaceae; genus Otatea; species Otatea glauca. The sequence continues at coordinate 60,719,625 of CM070722.1, forward strand.
GCTTGCTTCAAGATCTGTGCAACTTGTATTAGGAGGGAAAGTATTGAAGCACTGCTGAAAGTGCATCTAGGCACTTATGTTATTTTGGTGATTAATGACAAACACTCACAATGACAATCTATGCAATTAAGTAAATGCTTAACTTAGTGCTTAACAAATGACAAACCTCTAATATGATTATATTGCTATGAGACTAACTTGTTATTGCCTAGTTGAGTATCAGTCTCATTTATTTAGAGGAAAATCAAGTAGGATGGTTAAGCAAAGATAAGGTATGCAATTTTGGTATCTATTCTATATTTGTTATTGCATTCCTTTCGTGCAAATGCATATTGAACTCCAAGTAGCATGTTGATTATATATATGCACATTGGTTCATGTCATATTTATTTGTGCATATATATTCATTTGAGTTCATTATGTGCTTTGTTTTTAGTATGCATGTATTAACTAGAGTTAAACTTACAGATTGCTATAGATTGACTTGGTGCATGCATGTCTTAGTTGTGTATCTTCTCATGCACTTCTCTTGGTGAAGTTTAATCTAGAGTTGGATCACATATTTACTCTTATTCCAAGTATTATTTGCACATGTACAATTCGTGTACATTCTATCATGTGCTTCATTTAAGTAAAGACTGTGATCCTTGCCATGATTTAATTGATTCATCATATTGGCAATTATCTCTCTAGTGCATATAGATCAATTACATATTCATCATGATGTACTTAGTAGAGAACATTTCTTATGTCAAGTGTTTCCATTTTGTGTTGTGCTTCTTTTTATGAAACACTTGTTGTAATCAATTGCTCACAAATATCAATTTGTTCATATCTATTGAGCTTTGGGACTAATGTCTTTCATGAGTAGTTTGGAAAGAATTAGGTCCCGTCTGTATGATGACCAAGGTATCTTGGAGGATGATCATTAAGTCGAGGTCAACAAGACGGCGGTGTCACCAAGAGTTGAGGACTAAGTCAAGAGCGACTTGGCGTGGAGATCGTCGAGAGGATGATCAAGTCAAGGTTGATAGGACGAGAGTCTCATGAGGTGAATCGAGTCGAGTTGGACAAGGCGAAGATGTCATCAATTATATGGTGAAGGTCTTCATGCATCGACATCAAGAAAGAAGACGGCAAGTGACTATTTCTAGACTTATATTATCTTTGATTTATTTTGAGTCTAAGGATTGCCGTACTATTAAGAGGGATGCGATGTCGAATGACTTTTAGATGTGTCAAGTGCTCAAGTGATCCATTCTTGTGAATCTTAGGAAGAGAGTGGTGTTGGTAGTGCCGAAAAGTGAGGGTTGTAGGTCTCTCTTGATTTCTTTGTGAAATCTGTATTTATCCTTTGAGTTTTGGGTAGTGAGACCTTGTTAGTTGTGTAGCCCTCGTTCTTAGCTTTCAATAGAGTCCAAAATCACTGAAATCGAGTCCGCAGGTGAAAAGTTATGCTCGTTTTAAATCGGGTGGCGGTGCAATCCGGAGTATCCGGATATTCAATCCGGATATTCCGGGTTGACACCCTCGGTGGCTGCTCTCAGTCAATCCGAAATATCCAGGGTTTTTTCCGGAGTCTCCGGGTTGTGCCCAGCTGTCTCCAACGGCTAGTTTTCTTGGGACCTCTATATAAACCCCCCTTCTTCCCCACTTCAAAGAGGCTTTTACCCTGTAGATTAGAGGTGCTATACCCTTGTTCTTGAGCCCCCAAAACACCTCTTTACCCTTAGATCTAAGTGATCCCCTTGTGAGAAGGGTTGGGGAGAGTTTGAGGAGTGAGGTGCTAGGTTGAGTGAGATTTGAGTTGATTGAGCACTTGATTTCATCTTCAAGCTTGTTCTTCGTGAGCATTTGTTACTCTTGGAGGTTGAGGACTCCTAGACGGCTAGGAGGTTGCCTACGAGCCACCGGAGCTTTGTGTGGTTGGCCGTGGGAAGTTTGTGAAGGTCGGTTCCGCCTCCGTAAGGGAAGGAATCAAAGGAGTGAAGACCGGCGAGTGCATTTGTGCAACACCGGGAGGAAGAGGGTTGAAAGAGACCCCGGCTCAAGTGTGACCGAGCCGCCTCAACGGAGATGTAGGATCCTCAAGGATCCGAACTTGAGTGAAAAATCATCGTCTCCAAGTTTGCTTCTTACTCATGCTTTAGTATTTGATTTTGAATCTTGAAATTGCCCGATCTACTTTTTTGTTGTGTTTGGCTCCAGATCTACAATTTCCCCAGGTACCTGATAGCTTTTAGATCTTTTATATTCAAGTAGATTGTTGAAAAATTGCAGGGATTTAAAATCTCATTTCGAGGTCTTAAATCCGGAGTATCCGGACTTCTGAACCCGGATAGTCCGGACATTTCGGAGTATCCGGAGATAAGTCCCGGACACTCCGGCCTGAGTCCCTCGGATCCAATCCGGAGTATCCGGACTCCAGAACCCGGACAGTCCGGATATTTCGGAGTATCCGGATAAAAATCCCGGACACTCCGGACTTAGACCCTCGGGAGATTTTATTTAGCTGCAAATTTTTTATTCCGCTGCATTTAGTTACAAAGTTTTTAATTCGCCTGTTCACCCCCCTCTAGGCGACATCCCCTGTCCTTTCAACTGCTCGGTCAATTTTTAAGATACATTAGTTGTTCTCATTTGTTTGTTTGAGTCATAAATGGTAAAACTGAAAACTATATATTGTACTGTTGGACTTGTTTTCGAACTACACAAACATAAACATAATCCACTTCCTCTCTTGCAGAGTTGCCTTGCTGGTGGAGTTATGTGATTGTGACTTGGGCTTATTAGAGCTTTTCCCGTCAAGATCTGCATTACAGACTAATTCTTCCTGCTTCAAGACTGCTGCAATGTTCTCTCCTGTATTAAGTTCAACTTCCGAGCTACATAATAGCCTGTTTCTCGACATATGTTCATGATGTCTTTCTTCGTTTTTTATTCAACCAGCAAAAAGGGGACGATTTGTCGCATGTAGTTTTGTCCTAATATTCGATTTATTGTACTGCTTCGAACATGAAGACAGGTACATTCTTGGTAATACTTGGTATGTTACTGTTGCCTGGTGCATTGCTGTTGAACTTGTATTGAGCACATCTGCACATGTAAGGATATCCTTTCAAGATTGGAAGGAAATAAACAAATGAGATCCACAACAACGAGATGCTAAATTGTAAATGCAAATTTTACAGACCATGGTAAATATTATATTACTTAATTGAAAGCAATCAAGCCGGACTTAAAACATGAGCTACGGCCATTATTCATCCATGATAAGCTGACACTACGGACAGACACGAGACGACATCATTATATGAACTACACATTTTCTGGTGCAACATTCTTTAGCTTACTGCTTAGCTCACACGCCAATTCAGAGTTATACAAGAATCGTCATCATTATGGCTTCCCTTCTGCGACGTGACGGCCATCATGCCCCCTGGCCTTGCCACCGGTGATGACACGCTGACCTTTGCCTCTTCCATTCCCAGGATGCTTGCGAAGGTGGCTATTACGGTATCTACTACCGTCCTGATTTTCATTACCACCGTTTGTATCACCCCATTCAACACTATCACCGCCACCTCCATTGCGACCTCCTCCCCCACCACCACCTCCTCCTCCACCACCTCCGCTATCACTGCTACCGCCTCTACTACCATCTCCTCCCACACCACCGTCATCACCATTCTCACCACCATCTTTCTCATTGCCGCTGCCGCCACTGCCTCTACCATTTACGTTCCCTCCACCTCCACCGCCTCCGCTACCATCGTCACCTCCACCAACACCACTGCCACTACCAATAACATTTTCATTACCACCACCATTTCTCCTTACATTGCCACTTCTACAACCACTACTGTCAATTCCTCGACCCACATACCCATTACCTCTACCTACACCTCCCTCTTTTTCTTTACCCCTATTCCTTCCTGCGCCTCCCCCGTTATCACCATCATCACCATTACTCTCACTGTCTCCTCGTCCTCCACCTCCGCCACCGCCCCCACCTCCCCATCCACCTCCACCACCGCCTCCGCCTCCACCTCCACCTCCCCATCCTCCTCCACCACCCCCGCCGCCGCCACCACCTCCACCGCCGCCTCCATTCCATGCCTCCCATCCCCACACACCTTGCTGACGTTTAACAGCGTCCACGTTCTCACCTGCCACGTCACCATGCATCGCAGTCTCGTTCCGAAGCGCCACGCCGTTGCGTTCCCCGATGTCGTGCGGCATGGCCGAGGCTTGCTCCTCCGCTAAGGCGAGCCGCAGGAGCGGCGCGCCGGCGGCGAGGAAGAGCAGGCCGAGCCATGGTGCACTCCTCCACGGCGAGGAGAGTTTCACACACTGTACTGGCATCTTCTCGCACACTGATCACTCACCTACGTACTTTGTTGTTGTCTACTGTGAGGTTGCCATGTTGAGGTGGCTGGGATATATATAGGCCGCTCGAAAGTGCAACGGATGGAAGATGATGATGATTACTGTATATAGAACCAAGTGCATGTGCATGCACGTAAGTAGCTAGCTAGGTGGGTTCAGGGAGAAGTAGTGGAGCAGGAATGGATCGAGTACGTATAAATCGCTTCCGTTGCACGCGATCGATGATGCATATGGAATGCAGTGGCAGTGGCCATCCGAGCTCGCTTTCACCGCCCACCATCTACAGTGAAATGTATATAGCTACTTGATGCATGCAAGACCAATCGGGGGCCGGCCGTGTGATGCTTTCTAGGTTCTACCTGCTTTCATGCATGTCCAGAATTCAGACATGCATGTCAGGTTTAGAACTTTATACGATGGTCTTCTGCCGCGCGCCGTCTACATATATATATACGTACGTACCCAACAAATGATGTTTGGATATACAATTGGTTGCCTCAGATCGGGTTCAAAAGAACGAGCCAGCTTCTTATTCCAGAAACTTAACTCAAAACTTCAGATACGGAGTATATATACACACTTACTCAGGTAACAGTGTAACACCGCCGAGCCTCTTGCTGTAGCAACAATTCAACTCCCCATGTAGATGTAAAGTAGTAGTGTAGTACTACTCTTGTGGCCCACAAGCTCATTGCAAAAGAAACATATGTCATTCTTCAACGTCAAGGATGCATATAGTGTCGAAAGGGAAACGTAGTATAGCTATCACAACAAACGTAAATTGATGACTCTTCCCAATAGAAGGGCCTGTGACGATTTTACTTGGTTACAACAAGTAGAAGTACACAACAGAGCTTTGTCGCTCTGCCCCTGGATACAGCGGCGAATCCAAGATAAAAAATAAAGAGTGGACTCAAAAAGTTAAGTTAATTTGAAATAAACATGTTAAACAGCTTGTGCTGTATTTTCATCGGTTCGAGTGTTACTACTTGTAGTTCATTATTTGAGAAATACTTGTGCAACATTCACTTGTTAAACTTTTGAAGATCTATAAACAGGTTAACACTAATCAATCAAACAAACATGCTATTGTCTCTTTCAACCCACTGACATATTTACAATTGATAAAAAAAAAATCATGAGCTGTGCTTCAATGCTTTTCTTTCCAATACAAGTTGCACAAATTTTGAAGTAAGCGGAAAGATAAGTAATCATTATCTACCTTTCATTCGTGCTTTAATATTTTTGCATCTATAAAAAATGATAGCATTGAAACACCTCTCAAAAATAATATATTAGAAGAGGGGCTCATATTTTCTATTTGTTGTCATGATCAGTCCACTCAGCCGGTTAGGCACTTGCCAACACACACTACACCACCTTCACAATTCGATCACCATCACCGCAATGGGTTGTCCGTTGCTACACGCTCGTGCCCTCGTCAGCTCCCTAACATTCACTCGATGTCCTCGTCGTGCCCTCACAATCGTCGAGTCCCGACGACATAAAGTGCCCCCTACTTGATAAGCTGCCATAACCTCTCAAAGAAGAGATATCGAATCACCTCTCTCTCTATATATATAGTCTCTACGTGCATCGAGGGTTTAAGACCAGTTTTACATATATTAAGTGAAGTTACCGATTGCAAAATTAGGCATTCAAGAAGCAACGATCTATGAAGCCACACGGTCTAAACAGTAGCTCACCGCCTAACAAAATTTCTTCTTCCTCTAGACATACCTGAGTACGTTTACATTCGCCACTGCTATGCCAAAAAATGAACGTCGCTACTAGAAATGGTAAATAGGATCTGGCGATCGGAGGGTGGGCTCGAGCCTACCCGTTAGATACGCCACTGTTTGGCTACATTAATTCTGTGCATTAATTCCCTCGGATTTAATTGGTATCCCAATGGAAATCCTCTCGCTTAATTGGGTATCACCTTGGCTGGATTAAAGAAAACTCACGCACCTCATACATTGTAAGCATGCACTCAGCGGTCCGTCCAGCCTCACTAATACTCTCGTTCGAGCGGTGGTTCAATGCTTTCTCTCTCCAATACAAATTATTCCTAGATCGACGAAGAGGCAATGTATTTATCAACAGAACATGAACCATGCACTAAACCACAGCACCAGACAAGCATGATCGCCTTATTACACTACTCCTAAACTACCCATACTCAACATGCGTGCATGGCATTCGAATTAAGCAACTGCAGAGCACAAGAACGAAAAAGAATAAACGGCGCCAGGGACGCATGCATTATGTATATGCGCCAACAAAGCAACAACCACAAGCACCATGCATCTCGTCAAAAAGCAAGGATCTGTCGCGTAAGGACAAGCGAAATCGTCTGATCGGGACGGGCGTCGTGCCGGCACGACGACGGCCAAAGACGACGTGGTTTCCGTTGGGCATCGTTGTCGCGATCGTTCGTTGTTGCTCCAATAATTGCACCCGAGGCGACAGGCCCTACTGGATTTTGGCAATACGCAGGTAGAGCCTCCTCCGTTTTACCAATGGACGTGAAGCGACGTACATGCACACTGATTGTTGCGTTGTGTTGGTAGGGTTGGCTACGTGAATATATAATATATTGTTAATGGACTCCTTTGCGATGTCAATATGATACCCGCGGAAATGTCCAAATTTCAAAATAAAAAAAATGAAAGTAAAGGATATATTTTACTCTCAAACGGATATCTTTGTATTTTTTTTTCTTTTTGTTATTTCTAACTCATATTTATGAGATAATAAAATATGACGAAAGCTATACCAAAAATTGATTCTAGGACATTTCTACTGGATCGGAAAAAAATTTGTTGAAAAGGAAAATTTGTAGATCCAATGTCACATTCCGTAAAACATTATGATACATGCATAGGATGCACTCAATGTGTATGAGTTTGTCCAACAGATGTATTAGAAATGATATCCTGGGATGGATGTAAAGCCAAGCAAATTGCTTCTGTGCCGAGAACCACACGGTGACGCTGCCCAAATATCGCATCATATCCAAATCACATGTAGAAGATTAGTGTGACAAACGCGAGCAATAATTGCGGAATGTACTACTAGAAAGCAACCGAGTTAGCAACAGAGAGCCGTGGTGAAGCAATGAAGCCTGGAATTTGTTCCGAGGTTGCTATTTTTTGCACGGGATGTCACAAATTCAGTAATAAAAAAAATGTATGTATAGGTTTGCTCAAGGGTTTCGCAGAGAAAGATGGCGTCAAGGGAAAAGTAGCAAAATTAGCACAAGAATTGCTTCACAGTCCACAGATATACTGATCAGACAGAAACCACAACATTGTGACCACTCGTTGCAAGTAAATACTTTCGCTTTTCAAGTACTGGTGGGGAAAAGTAAGAAAACCCGTTGATGTCTTGATGCAACTCACCATACGCAAAAACATTGAGTAAGATCTACCAGTTCAAATGACCACTACATAATGCGCCGCAGTATAGCTTCAAATGGTAAAGACACCTCGTGTTTTGTGCACCTGATCAGCCGTCATATTTGGGGGGACCAAAAATAGATCTTACCCGATCATTTCCATGTGCATGTAAATAAACAGGTATCACACATTGCAGCATGCGGAAGTAAACTTCTCCAGAAATTGCCTGCTGCTGTAGAATTCTTCTTTAATCATTTCTTAATGATGCGGGGTTAGCAGCAATCATGAGACTACCAGCAGACTCAGTATGGCAAGAGAACGCAAGGTTACACTTTGCTTGCATGTAAAGCCATGCACAAATTACATAATTTTATCTCCCACACTACTTACAGTGGCACGAAGCTGACTCCTCGAAGCATCCTTCCGCCTTCTCCATAGCTTAGCTTTTGACTTGTACAGAAATGCTTCCAACCTTGAATATGACAACAAAAAAGAAAATCGATGCGATTCGAGATCTTCTTGAATCAGCAGGATGTCATCCTCCAATGATTTTCATTATTTGTCAATGATTTCTTTTGGTAATCAGACAATTGTACAATGATACAGGTCTCATTACCAACACTCGAACTTGTACACCTAAACTACTGCAGCTGCAGTGCTTGTGCTCTCGGTTTACTGGTTACAGCTAATGCTGCAAAACTGGATGGTTAATGGTACACTAACGCCCCAAGAGAATCCATGGGCGCAGCTAATGCTGATTCAGGATGATGCGCTTTTTTCCATGAACCTCTTGAGTTGCCTCGGAAAGCACAAGCAGGACATCTTTAGATCCAACAAAATGTCCGTTCCTCAATTTGAGCTGTAGAGTGAACTTAAAGGTCATCGTCCATCAGTTCATCTGGAAGGTGCACTTTTTCCATTGCAGACTGCCAAACATTAGACAAACATGTATCTCAGTTACTGAAACACAAATGTATTACAGCCAATAAGATCAGTACGGTAATAGTAAGAAAATAAAAATAAGTGCAACGATTTAACTAGCAATGATTACTGGACCACCCTAGGAAGAGACACAGAGAAAGTTTTTTAAAAAGGATAGTGCGGGAATCAAGAAAGGGGGTTAGAGGGGGGCAGTGGGCAGGTGGGATAAGGAAAATAAGATAGGGCTATACCTTAATTATAGCAAGGTCAGCTGCAGGAGGTTTCAAATCCAGGGCAATGCCAAAGCAAAATACAGCCTTGTCAATAATATTAATTTGCTTGTATATCTTTCCCATCAGTGCATACATACTACTCTCATGAGATGCAATCTCCCTCAGCCGCTCCAACTCATCCAGAGCTTCCGGATATTTTTGGAGACCAACAAGGATTAAAGCCTTCTGATACTTGGGAAGTGGATTCTTCTTATCAGCAAATATAGCTTTCTCCATCATTTCCAATGCATCATCATTCCTCTGATAAGTTTGAATTCAGAAAGAAGGTTCATAGTTAAGCATTGTCCAGAAGATGGTGAAACTTCTAGTTTGGAGGGAAAGTGGAAACCAGAAACTAGTCTATGGTTGTTGATAAATGATATCAACCTTTAGAGCATGCAAGGCCATTCCAAGATAGCACATAAGAACAGAAGAGCGAGGATTTATCTGAAAAGCCCTTCTGAAATGATGCTCAGCAAACTCAAACTTTTCCTGGCGAAGGTACACCACTCCAAGGCCATACCAGGCATTGTAGTGCCTTTCGTCTACCTGAAGTGCACATCTGTAGAATTTAATGCTATTTTCATAATCCTCCAATGCAGAATACCTATAGTTCCAAGGAATGGCAGTAGGATTAGAAAATTTGACAGCTCATCTCAAACATGAATACGGGATGAAGTAGAAAGGGTTAAGTGCTAATTAAGTAGCATTTGGTCTTAGTTAGCAATCGCATGGTCAAACTTTGGATTAAATAGGGTGGTCAAAGTGGGACACGATCATTAGTTGCTAATTAAGTGTGGTTTGAACCTCTATTGGCACACTTATACAAGTTCAGGGACCCAAGTGACAGTGACACGCAAGTTTAGGGACCTATATATGGTGCACTTTGCTTAAATAGACATGTAAAATCAATATTTATGGGAGCCAAAACATACTCGTGACCGCATAGAGTGTGAGCATATGCAACTTTTGAGTCAAGCTGTACAGCACGTTGGAAGTTCTTCAAAGCAGTCTCGTGATCTTTCAGCAAAGCAAAGCAATTTCCCACTGCACACCTTTTGCACATTCAAAACAGATACATTAAAAAATGCAACATTATATCATATAACGAGAGGTCAGCTTGAAAGCATTTCCACTAAAGATTTGCAACTGGCCCCTAGCCTAGACTCATCCAGCTGTATTGCACTGCACTGAGACCAAGGCCACATTTAACATGATTAAACCAAGATTGGTCCAACCAGAGTTTTTTTTTAACGATCCTCAACTTTAGTTTCTGTATACCTCATGTTCAGGTCCAAACAAAAAGGAACCATCGCGAAATAGAGGGGAAAAAAGAATCAAAAATTGAAATATTGGAAAAAAAAGGGACCCAACATGATTATCCACTTTATGGGGATAAAAGACATACCATGCTTGAGGAGATAGTCGATCAATAGAAATAAGCTCTTGAGCAAGGTAACTTAGTCTCATTTCCTCATTCAAATGCTGAAAAAGAAGCATGTGAGCTTGGAGCTAAAGGTGGTTATAAAGTAGGCAAGTCCAACAGCAGTGTTGACTTACATATAGAACAGTGGAGTAGATGTCCATTCCCTCCAATGTGCATGGTGATAGTCGATGCGCCAACTCAAAGAAATGATCAGCTTCTAAATAATCGACCAATTCAAAATATGCCTTCCCAACCTGCGTAATTGACCAAAATGAAAATGAGCTTTTCTTGTCAAAATAACAAATTTACATACTATCGTTTATATCTGTATATAGTACAAAATATGTTAGGATATAGTTTTTATAAAGTAGAGACTGATCTTATATTAAAGTGACAATTAAATATCTGCAATAAGGGACTCATGTGTGCATGAGCACATCTATATTAACATGAAGTAGTCAGAGATTCCAACTCAAACAATCAGTATTCAAGGTCAACACCCGAGTTGTAAGCTTACAAACTTCAATCCCGAAATTGACTCTAAACAACAGATCAACAAGAAGCATAGACTATTCACTATCATCTTACCCTCCCAATAAATAGACCATCATGAATTCATCTCGCCTTCGGGTTGATCTAACATCTAAGTCATTTTCGAATTTAAACCAGAGGAAGTAAAAAAAGTAGTCATCTGAGCCACTCCTCAATACTCTCTCTGTTGATCTTTATAAGGCACAATCTCCTAAATTGAATTTTGACCTTATAATTTCATTTATTATATATTGTTAATAACTACAAAATCGTGATCATATGAAAGTACTTTCAAATAAGAATGTCATAGTACCACTTTCGTTTCACTAAACCTATATATTGTTTAACTAACTGTCTGTCAAACATTATAAAGTTTGAATCTTGAAATATGTGGGCAACTTACAAAAATAAATGGAGGGAGTACTACGCCTGTTAGGAATAGCACTTGTATTCAATATGAGGCCAATAGAGCAGAATATATAAATGTACAAGCGGGTACAAAAAGGAAAGCCAATATAAGGCAATACCTGTACAAGAAAAACTTATGTAAGGAAAACCTATAAAAGGAGAGTCTATACCCTTAATAACCCCCCCCCCCCCCAAAAAAAAAAACAAATGCAAGGCTTATGCAATAGCAATGCATTTGTAATGGTTCACACTAAAACAAGGAAAATCCAAAGTCCTAGTCTTGAAGTAGTAGTCGTAGCATCCAACTCTTGAAAAACAGAGCCAACGAAGGAGCCGAGTCGACGTAATGAGCGGGAAATCGGAGTCGACGGAATGAGCCGAGCCAACGAAAGAACTAAGATGCTAAGGACTTGGATGAACACAACGGAAACAAAGACATTGAATGAAATACTAGCGGTAGAACCAGCAGCAGCCCAAACACACCACCGCACACAAAAAAAACCGAAGAGCCGGAGCCAATTCAAAGAGCCGAAGAGTCGGAGCCAATCCAAAGAGCTGAAAGCCAGAGAAGCCAAAGCCGAAGAAGCCAAAGTTGGAGCCGAAAAACCGGAGCTGGAGCTAAAAGCCGAACGAAAAACCTAAGTTGCTTCATAGTCAAAGCCCAACCAGATTTAAAACAGGTTGTGGGATTCGTTTCAAGTCCGATCGGGAGCTGTCTTTCTCGGGCTCAAGCGAACAGCAGTCGGCACAGGCGAAGCTGACGAGCGACTCGGAGGCAACAGGCGGCTCGGAAGGCAGCCGAAGGCAACGGTGGTCAACGCGAGTTGGAGCTCGAGCGCGTCAGAAAATACCCGATATTGCCTGGCTGCTGCGCCATCTCACAGAGGAAGCCGAGGCAGCGAAGGAAGAAGCCGTGGTGCCGGAGACAAGCAGTGGCATCACAACCGGCCAGTGACGAGGGTGACAAGGACGAGCAACGACAGAGGAGCCGCGACGGTGTAGGTGGCTGCCTCGGGAGTGGAGATTTCTTCTCCCGAGGGTAGCAATAACGGAAGAACGGTGGTGGCTAGGGATGGCCCAAGTGCCACAACCAGTAAAACCCTAACCTTGCTCTGATACCATGTTAAGAATAGCACTTGTATTCAACATGAGGCCAATAGACCAGAATATATAGATGTACAAGTGAGTACAAAAGGTAAAGCCCATATAAGGCAGTACCTATACAAGGAAAACTTATATAAGGAAAACATATATAAGGAGAGTATATATAAGACAATATCAATACTCTTAACGCCGACCCAATGTATCACCGCCATTAGATAACATAGAAATACAAAATTCCAAATTTTCATTACAATAATCAAAAGCATGTAGGGAAATCTCCAACCATCTTGCATGGGTTGTACCTGGCATAGAACCCATCCGGTATTAAATTGTGCCTCTGGGAGTTTTCTGTAGACTTCCAATGCTTCCTGACCATTAAGTGAATGAAATTAACCACATCACTGGGTAGAAGGTTAGCATTTGTAACACAAACATCTTTAACATACCTGGCACTTAAATAAGCAAGAAAGCCTGTAGCCTTCCCCAAGTGTTCGTAAAAGCCCCAAGAGCTCCCTGATACCAATTGCCAATTTGGAGTCTTGTGACAGAATTCGTTCAGCTTTATCCTGCTCAAAGCATCTTCCATCAGCTATAATTACAGAAGATGAGGTTGCTGCTACATTATCTGTCCACATTTCATCAACAGCTTCATACCTGCCTCCTAAGATTCAGAAAAATCACTTTCATCATTCTTGACGATGGCTAAGCAGAACATGCTGCACCATCCATATAGCACAACCAAATGCAAAAAATTATACCTAGAAAGTATAATTCGACAAAATGTATACTATAGCAAATGCTAAGGTGAAAGAATGGTGATGATCCAGTAAAGGAGAAAATATGGGTTCATTTAGCATTCTAAATGTCAAAGTTCTTGAAACAGGACTTCATAGAAAGAAATTGCTTTCAATATTTTATCTCAATGATTATCAGGGAAAATTTCCATAAAGGAGTGAGGAGTTCAAACTAGCATAGAATCACAAAATATATGAATTTGGTGGTGACACTTTATTTATTTTCAAAGATATTTTTTCTAAAAATCAAACAAAGCTACATGCCACATGAAAGAAAAGAGAGAAGCAGTCCTGCTGTTCCTGTGCTATGTCAAAAAAGAAACTGAAAGTAAATAAAGGCAGGCACACACTTGAAGAGAGAGAAGATAATGTTATGGCTATGGTAGTATTATAGATGCTTACAATTTTGAACCGACATTAGGAAGCATATGGGAAGAAGAAACAACAAAACAATATCAATTTGATGACTTAATGTAACTAATGCAGACTCATAAACAGAACATAAACATCTAGGCAAACGCACAGATGGATCCAGATTGAACAGGTACATAACAACATATCAACCACATTTTGCTAGGTAAGGTTTATGTAATTGATGAATCATCCACATTGAAATAATAATCACCTTCATCAAAATTTTCTGTAGCCCGTGGTTTTCCTTTCCTAAGTTGCATGGAACGTACGGCTGTTGAACACAATTTTGATGACGTGGACGAGTTTACTCGCAATTTACCTGACGAGTGATCTGTTCCATTCGCTCCAAACTGCGAGATATTTGAATTTGAATTTAGTGCTGTATCTCTAGAAAGTCTTGCACTTCTTCGAGGTACTGAATCACTACTTTGGTTAAACAGCCTTCCAGAAACCTGAAAAGAGTCTTCGGTTTAATATCATCACAAGCAAAAATTAAATCATAGAATATGCTAATTATCAACAGCCAGACCTCATAGTAACAGTATAATAAAAAACATATAGATCCTATATTAGAATACAGGGGTCATTCCAACAAAAAGGCAATAAGAAAAGAAAGATCACAAAGGAACTGAAGTAAAGATTAACCATTTTCACATCCACTGAATATTATATCATGGACGAATCTGTGACAACAAGATGAGAGCGTTACAGAAAATATTTAGGAGTATAGCAATCTTTTCAGTTCCTACTTCCTAGTATCCCACAATTATTGTATACAACACTACTGGAATGTAGGGAAAAAAAAGAATAGGCAAATAGAAAATGAGGCAACAATCTAGCAGTTAGATAAACATAATCAGAATAGTACTGCAAGACATTAGCAAACCAGCTAGAATCAAGCATATATACCATGACACCATGGTTGCATGTTGGTACACAATTGACTGGTACTGAATAATGGAACTTCTTGCAGCCCATATGCTGATTAGTAATTAATGAACAATACAAATCACCATGAAATAGCAAACAAACTAAAACACATGACTGCAATCCAGGTACTGTGGACCACTAGGCAATAGCACAGAACTGACGTCCTGAATTCTGATATAAAGGACCATGACTGGAAGTTTAGACTCAAACAGGCAGAAAGTTAAGACTAGATTCGCAATCGATACTGAAGCATTACCAAGCAGCACTAGTACAAGCAACTAGAAAATATCAAACTAACGTGCATTTGACTCCAATCACAATATTATTTTCAGAGAAGATTTAAGTAAAATACTAAAAAGAGGAGTATCCGGTATCCACATTAAGAGAAGAAATAAGCACTGCAATGACTTGACATAAAGGAAAACCCCTAGAAGCTCCAAAGTTAAGGCAATAGAAAAACATGAAAGTTACAAGAGAGCAAGTTTCAGTTGATGAAAGAACAACCTTCTTTAGCCTTGCTTCATCCAGATATTTTCTCCGAAGTGGTTGGTTCACTGCATTAACCTTTGGTTTGGCAGGAGCATCACCACTGGTTGTATTCTGATAAGCATGGACATTCCTAAAGGGTGGTGGTGGAACAATACCAGATGTCTGCAAAATTAATTAAATTAAGTAAAATGCAACTCTGCCATAGAGACAAGTCCAACAAGTTACGAACTAAATCTTGTCCATGAAGGAATGAGGTCTCCAAGAACTACTGACTTCAGAGTCTTATAATGTTTCACTATTACTTCCTCTTTGTCCAAAGAAACATAGAAAATCAACTGCTATTAAAGATAATTATGATATGCTATCTCTGCCAGTGCCACCAAATGTGAAACATAAGACATTCCTGGCTGCTTAACATGCTTCTAGCAACTGTTGATTATATCTAGTCCTACAAATCTACACTGAAAGACAATCCTACAGAGTCCTAGGGTCCTATTTTTATTAAAAAAATATATATAATCCTACAGAGTGAAGAATTAAATAGGTTCAACTAACCTGTGTTACAGTTGGTGATGGGGTGTCAAACTGTGCTCCATTAGAAGGTACACTGTTCTGCACATGCAATGCAGTTGCTCTTGCATGAGGATAACTAGGTAGCTCTGCTGTGTTGTTAGCATGCAGCTGTTTGATTTGCTTAGGGCTAATATCCCCGAGGCCTGCTGGCACACTGGAAGATAGAACCCGGTTTTCATTGACAAAGTTCAACTTTTCCAGATTTGATGTGGATGTGTGTTTCTGCTGGAGACGTAGAGCAGTTGCTTCGCTAAAACACTCATTTGCATCTTCGGCGACGCCTACAAGATGGTGACACACTTTTAGGGTATGTTTATAACTTACCGCTTTTTCAACATGCAATTTTAGATTTTTAGTGAGGATGAGGCCTTTCATGCAAGGAATGTTGAGCCATAGTGTAACTGCTATAGAAATGCAGGGATAATAATCCATGTAGAACTCTAGGCATATCACTGAGTATAGTGGCAATGAACTAATGTTATGCATAATGACTGAAAAAGAATGTGTTTTCATTGATAACATCAAGCTAAAAAGAATGGTTGGATGCAATGCATGTTTGTATACAGAATTTATCGCAGTGGCACTCAAATTTGCTGATATACAAAAGTCCCCATATATCAAAAAGTTAAGTAGAAGCAAGACAGCCACAAACAATGCAAAGTACATGAAGAACATATTCAAAATCCACTATAAGTCACATATTTGAGAAGATGCATTCTGCAAAATATGAATTGTATGTTTCATTCTCTACAACTAAATCTTGCAAAAATTTTGATGTGAAGCAACACTTGATGCAAGTACTTCAGTGTATCAAAATTAAGTATACAACTACTAGAAAACTTTAATTATGGGAGCATAACGCACCAACCTAGTATACACAATTCCTCATATGCTGCCCATAAAAGAGGATCTAGAGTCAAAGCTTGCATAAATTGCTCAGCTGCAGCTGACACTCTGCTAGTGTACCTACAAGCAGATGAGGGAAATATAATGAACTGCGCCACAAATCAAAATATGCTGAAAACACAGATTCAGTTATACCATGTATAACGAACCTGTAAATAAGTCCAAGAAGGTAATGTCCCGTTGCACCACTTGGAACCTGTACAAAGGATTAGAAATAACAGAAGTAACAAGCTGGCCAAAAAGAATAAAGCAGGCAAAGATGTAATAGATTTTTCTTTTCACTTGATTATGTCATCCTTGTAGAATCAAATAGTTGGTGGACAACCTTGAAGAATGTCATGCTTCAGAAAAGAACAACAAAAAAGAATGTCTTTGCAGTTTGCGCCATTTCTGTCAATGTTTACCTTGTACACCACTTATCATAATTCCACAATTACCAAGAACAGAAGGGAATGTATGCACATCTGATTTTCACTTCTATAACATAGTTGGTACAATTTCCTCGAAAGGCAAGATACATTTACCGGGTCTAATATTTTTCAACTAGTACTTTGAAATGTGCTTGTTGCTCCAGCTTTGGAATTCTTGGTTCATAAATCATCAAACATGCCAGAACAACTGCTCTTTCTTATAAAAAGAATGATATTTTGTGGAAGCCCTTGTCCACGACAAAACTTGAGATTTTACACACTCGCTTATAACAAAATCTAAGGCCATTGGATGAGATCTTTTCAGAAACACAGGAAACAAATCATGTTTACAAACATGATATATATACCTCCATGTTTGGTTCATTGACTGGACACAGAGCTTCTTCAGCTTCTCGCAAGAGGTTCATTCGAAAGCATGATATAGCAAACAAGTACCGGGACTCCGGCAGCTTCTTCCCTTCATAACATATAGGAAGCAAAATCATAAATCACTCAGAACCAATTTCATACCCAAAACAGGAAAAAAATACTGAAATTTTCAAAACAGGAAAGAGAAATATGCCAAACAGATGGACAAATAATATACTTACATTCTTTTATTTTCAAAATATGTCATAGCATTTCTACACAATAGGTAGTGGTCACGCGGTGAGCAGATGTTATTACCTTTCAAAATGTGGTATGCAGCATAGGGCTGGTTGTTGTGGAGGTAACAAGTCGCTAGCAACTGCACATTGGTCTGCGCACAGGAGAAAAGGCAAGAACATTTATTGCCGCATATAACTCTGGTCAAAACTGATTTAGAAAAAGAGAAAAATTAAACTACACACTCTATTCAATAAGTGAGGCTGAAAATGGTCTTGTTAAAAACTGGCATTGGGTTCAGGATTTCAGGTTACTCACTATATAGCTTTAGCTTAATACCTGCTAAAAAATAAAACCATATACATTTGATCTGCACAAACCTAATCCTACTCGAATTACTGAAAACTACAGCGAAAAAACCCAAATAAATAGCTAAACCCACACTCTCCAGCTACTAAAAGAACAGGAGAAGATGGAAGGGGGCGCGTCATATAATAACCTCTTATATAAGCTACCGAATACCTTGAAATGGCTACAGCTATAGCTACCCAGAGATTTAAATAAGGAAAATTCCCTGTAGAACATAACGCATAGTCGTAGCCATTACTCGCTAAAATCTGTAAAATAAGCTGCGAAACTGTCTCCCGTTTTAGGCTGTAAAGCCCCGTCTCAAACTAAATTCTCCATAAACCGTAGAGAAATATGCACTACCTCAGTTCCATACGAACTAAAACCATTTCCCGAAAGGAGCAAGAGGAAGCCGTTGCTGCTCAAACTCCCCATAAACCCTACCCCAAATCCCACCGCTCAAGCTCCAAACGCACCACTAAACATTAAAATAAGCACTAAATTGAACCCGGCAGGTGAGACCCGCAGACGAATCGCCGCCCCACGACGACCGAACGCCCGATCTAACCGCTCCCCCCCCCCCCCCCAACACACACACACACCACCACCACCCACCAGATTATTCTCAGCACCAAATCAAGCCATCCTAGCCTCCTCGGGAAGAGGGGAAGGGGAGAGGGGGCTAGTACCTCGGTGGGGAACTGGGCGCAGAGGCGCTCGCAGAGGAAGATGGCGTTGCGGTGCATGAAGAGTCGGAGGCTGCTGTGGACGCGGTCCACCATTAGGGTTTCCATCGCCGCCGCCCCGACGGCGAGGAGGGCGAGGCGGCGAGCGCGATGCGAATGCAGTGGAGGGAGAAGCGGGGGCTCGTCTGAATCGCGACGGATGAATTGGATTCGAAGGTTTTTTGGGTGCGATTTGGATCGGGGAGACGAGGATTCGAACGAATCGCAGTTTGTTTTAGAGTGGAGCCCCGGCGTTTGAAATGGCTGGTGCTTCTCTAGCGGGCGGCGTGTGGGGTTAGCTATGGGTACAGAGAGGATTTATCTGCGGCAGGTCTGTGACAGGTGGGGCCAGATCTTCTTCATTTGAATTGTGCCGCCGTGGTGTGTGCCTGTGTGGCACGTCGTGTGTACGTTTGGATCGGCTTTTGAGTTGGCCTTCGCACCCGCAGGCCGCAGCCATGAATGGGAAAGCATGGTTTCTGTTGTGAAACCTCTGTTGTGAAACCATGTAGCCTATAAAAGTCCACGATAGTTCCTTAGCTGAGATCCTAAACGATTACTATATAAGGAGGAGGAAGGTCCCCTGTTGTATAAGGAATCAGAAAATAATAAAGAATTCTCTCTGGCCGTTCCTCTCTAAACTTTGTCTCTCTTTCTCTCTCTGTTCTCCACTTCAGATCTATTCGGGAACCCCGGACTATTCGATAGCGAGGTTCCATAACACGTTATCAGCACGAAGCTCTATCGGCGAACAGATTGAAAATGTGAGAAAATGTGGGTTTCGGCGATTGAATCTAATCGCTTTTTCTATGCATGCATCTACCCTACACATCAGTACTTGTTCGTCGTGTGGCACGAAGCTACAGACGGCTCGAAGCAACAGTACATGCGCGATATTGTTCATCATCACAGAAAAAAAGGACATTGCCTCGGCTTGCGCTGCGCAAAGACACCGCCGCTGCAGCGGCGGCGGCGTCTGCGCGCCATCATGGCTCGCCAGCCGCCGCCGCCGGCCACAGATCGGCGCTTCGGCCAGATCCGCCCGGCCCGGCCTCGCCAACGCCGCCTCGGCTCCGCAAGACGTAGCGCTGCCGCCGCCGCCTCGGCTCCGCCACGCTGCCTGCCCGCTTGCCAAAGACGCCATCGTCGGTTGCTCGCGGTGCGCGCGACGCGCCTCCGACCTCGGACGCCACCCCGGCCGCTCGCGGCCGCGTAGCCTACCCTCGGCCGCGCGCCGCCGGCCCGACGACGGTTGTTGTTCGACCTCGGTGGCTGCTGCGACGGCACCGATCCGCCGCCTCGGCTCGCACGCGCACCACATCATCTCGGCCCGGCCAGCATACCGCTGCCGTCGCCGACTTCGCGATCGACAAGCGATCGTCCCACCCGGCCGGCTTAGAAGCCGCCGCCGCCGGCTTAGAAGCCGCGCAAGATGGCTCGCCGCCACCCGGCCCGCACGTGGAGGAAGACGAGGCGTGCGTGCGGGAGGCGACGACGGCGGCTGCGATGGGAGGCGGCAAGATCGGGAAACCCTAGCCCCATGTTGCGTGGCCCGGGCGAGAAAAGGGCACGGCCCAAAGGCCGTTTCGGTCGGGAAAGGAAGGGAAAAGAAAACGAAAGGAAAAGAAAAGAAAAAATAGCAGAAACTTTTGAAAAATTGCTAGAAAAATCCAGAAAATTATTTGACTTTGTTTCAAATTTTTCTAGCTTTATTCTATGTATTTATGAATATTCTTTATGAATTCTGAAATCATTGCTTTATTTTGTATAATAGAAATGCATGGAAATTTATTTTCTACATTTTATGCTTTTTGCAACCATTTTCTATTAGATTACACGCAGTAATCTAATGTTGGATTTTTGAAATCATGCAGATGTCCGGCATCGTGATTCGTGAGTTTGAAGAACTGGCCCCGCACGGTCAGAACTATCTCACTTGGGGGCAAGAAGCTCCGTGCCGCGATTGGTCTAGGATCCTCGCAGGACGCGAAACCTACCGCCGAGCAGAACGATCAAGCCTTGCACTTCCTCAGGCACCACCTCTCAGCCACTCTGAAGGATGAATACATGGCTGAGGAGAGTGCACTTGAGCTTTGGACTGCACTTCAGAAGCGGTTCGAGAGGCTCAAGTACACCATCTTGCCCCAAGCACAGCAAGATTGGGTCCGCCTGAGGTTTGCAAATTACAAAACAGTGGCCGAGTACAATTCTGCCTTGCACAGAATTTGTACCAATCTCCCCTATGTGGCAAGAAGATCACTGACGAGGAGAAGATTGAAAAGACTCTCCACCTTCCACCCAAATGCTATCCAGAGTGCACGCAACTATCGTCAGGACGCATACAAGGAGTATAGCGAACTGATTGATGCCATGCAAGTTGCGGAGTCATAAGATGATGTTCTACGCAAGAACTTCGTCTCACAGCCATCTGGAAGAGGCATTGGCACAGAAGTCAATGCCAACAGCTATAAGGTGAAAAAGCCCACTCATAGAAAGAAGGGCAAGTAGGGTGGAAAAGAGAGGTTTCAGGCCAAGGGAAAGTCCAAAGCCCCAGTGAAGAAGGATGACAAGGAAAAGAGGCACGCCAAGCCGTATGGATAGCAGAACCAAACGTGATTCAGGTGTGGCACTTGGGGACACCGGTCGAAGATATGTCGGGAATCCAAGGAAGTGATTAACGCATATCAGGCAAAGAGGAAGGCAAAAGAAAATGCCCCAGCAGAGACGCACTTTGCCAAGATTGGTGATAATGATGCCATGGATGAAGATACCCCACTTGTCTCATCCTCACAGAATAGCCTGGACATCTATGCTGCAGCCAATCTTATGGCAAATGAAGAGAAAACTTCTGTTGATGACATAGAAGCAGAAATTAATGCATAATTTACAGATTCCGTTTAATGCATGAATCGCATTATTTTTTTAGACTATGGTTGTTAGCATTTTTCTTTTGAATAATGAATTGTAAGCTGTAGAAGAGCATACTTTCCTCGTGAATAAATATACGATTTATTCTTTATTCCAGTATTCTTTAATTTCCAAGCAATGTTTGTATTATTTTGCCACTGTTTGATTGGTATTATTTTCCTTTTTTTTAGAAATCGTGTAGCGCCTAAATAGAAGAGATATGCATTGTTGATAGTGGCACAACAAATACCATCTTAAGAGAGTCCAAATACTTCCAGTCGATCACGAAGAACGCTGGAAAGATTACTATGATCGCAGGAAGCGATTCATATGTAATAGGCTCAGGAAGAGCCACAATTATATTGCCTATGGGTACAATTTTGGTAATTGAATAAGCCCTTTTGTACCCTAAATCAACGCGCACTCTCTTAAGTTTCAAAGACATCCGCGCCAATGGTTTTCACGTAGAAACCAATGAAGAAAATGGCAAAGAATACTTGTGCATTCTGAAGCACGCGGTATGTGGAAAAATGGTATTAGAAAAATGTCCCTCATATGAATCTGGGTTGTACTACACGAATATTCATGCACCCGAAGTGTATACTTCCTTGAAGACTGTCTTTAAAAGCTCTGAGTTATTTTCTTTATGGCATTGTAGATTAGGTCATCCTAATCTTAGAATGATGAGAAATATAGTGAACTCACAAGGTCATGGAATTAATGTTAAAATTTTCCCGAATCATGAAGATTTTGTGTGCCCTACATGTGCCACCGGGAAATTAATAACTAGACCATCTGTCATGAAAGTGCAAAGTGAAATCCTTGCATTCCTGGAACGCATCCAGGGGATATTTGTGGCCCGATTCAGCCCTTGTCAGGGCCATTTTGGTACTTTATGGTGCTCATCGATGCTTCCTCGAAATGGTCTCATGTATGCTTATTGTCAACAAGAAATCATGCTTTTGCAAAGCTGATCTCGCAGATCATAAGAATTAAGAATGCTTTCCCTGATCATCGGGTGAAGTCCATCAGAATGGACAATGCCGGAGAATTTACTTCAAAGGCATTTGATGATTATTGCACTGCAACAAGGATATCAGTTGAGCACTCTGTACCACAAGTCCATACGCAAAATGGACTAGCTGAAGCACTAATAAAGAGGATTAAATTCATTGTCAGACCGCTTTTGCAGAGTTGTACCTTGCCCAACACTTGTTGGGGACACGTAGTCATGCACGCAGCAGCTCTCATCAATTTCAAACCTTCGACCTACAACATCCATTCTCCTATGCAGCTTGTGCACGGGATCCCGAAAATTTTCCATCTCAGGAAATTTGGGTGTGTGGTATATGTTCCTATACCACCCCCTCAGCGGACTGCAATGGGCCCTCTTCGCAAGTCTGAGATATACGTTGGTTATGAGAGTGCATCATGTATTTGGAACCCATGACTGGAGACATGCATACAGCCCGATTCGCTGATTGCATTTTTGACGAGGATCGTTTCCCGTCATTAGGGGGAGGAAATCAACCTTTGGATGAAAAATGCTGGGAAATCATATGGCATTCCACTGGAATCCCTGCGCATGACCCCCGCACTAATGAAGCAAATCAAGAAGTCGAGAAGATAATTGATTTGCAGAATTTAGCAAATGAACTGTCTGATCTTTTTTGTGATCTGAAGGGCGTGGTTAAGTCACATGTACCCGCAAGAAATGCACCAGAGACGGTGGAAATACCAAAGAAAACAGAAGGTATCCCTCATCCTGTTTAGAGGCCTCAAAGAAAAAGAACAGGAAATCTGGCTCCTCAAACCCAAAGTACCCGGAGACTTCCGGAGAAAACTGGGCGAGAGGACTTGCCACAACCAACCACGAAAATACCCCAAGGAAAGAAGGGGAGCCAGTTGAGACCTGACACGGGAAAGAAGCCGACAGAAAAGGCAATTCCAGACTTGAATCTTCCACTGCAGGAAGCCGCCGAAAATAATGTGTGCGCACACATAGGCGATGAAAAGCTAAAGGAACTTGCTCCTGCGATAGGAAATAGCAGCGAAGAGCAAGTAGAAGTGCATGAAGCACCCCATGATGAAATGGCCATAAACTTTCTAATAACAGGATAATCCTTGAATAGAGCAACAGCCAATGTCGATGCATACTTTGCAAAGAAGATTGCCTCGATCATTGATCATGATCCCGAGCCTGCATCTCTCGCAGAGTGTAAGAAAAGGCTAGATTGAAAAGAATTGAAGAAGGCAATCACTGCAGAGTTAGTCTCTCTGAACAAGAGAGAGGTGTTTGGTCCCGTATGCCGCACACCTCCCCATATAAACCCTGTAGGTCACAAATGGGTCTTTGTTCTGAAGAGGAATGAAAACAACGAAGTTGTAAGGTACAAGGCAAGGCTTGTAGCTCAAGGTTTCACTCAACGTCCTGGGGTTGATTATGAAGAAACCTATTCTTCGGTCATGGGAGGAATTACCTTTAGATATTTGATCTCAATGGCAGTCAACTTGAAGTTAAAAATGAAGCTAATGGATGTTGTCACAGCATATTTGTATGGGAACTTGGATTCGGAGATGTACATGAAAGTACCTGAAGGTATTCCTATCCTGAACCAAGACAGAGCAAATAGAAACATGTACAATGTGAAATTGGAAAAATTACTGTATGGGCTAAAACAATTAGGAAGAATGTGGTACAATCGCTTGAGCGACTTTCTCTGCAAGAAAGGCTACACGAACAGCGAAGATTGTCCATGTGTGTTTATACAGAGATCCCCGAATGGATTCTGTATAATCTCCGTCTATGTAGATGACTTGAATATCATTGGGACAGATGAAGAAATTGAAGAAGCATGCTCATACTTGAAGTCTGAGTTTGAAATGAAGGATTTGGGTAAAACCAAGTTTTATTTAGGCTTGCAGCTTGAGCATGTCCAAGGAGGAATCTTGGTACACCAATCATCCTACACGCATAATGTGTTGGAATGATTTGACTTTGAAAAGGCATATCATGCAAAGACTCCAATGGTCGGAAGGTCACTCCAAGCAGACCTAGACCCATACAGACCTAGAGAAGAGGGGGAGGAAGTCCTGGGAGCAGAATTCCCATATCTGAGTGCAGTTGGAGCACTCATGTATCTTGCGAATAGCACTAGACCGGACATTGCGTTCGCTGTGAATTTGCTAGCTCGGTACAGTGCAGAACCCACCAAAAGGCATTGGAAAGGGATCAAGGACATCTTCCGTTACCTCCAAGGAAGCAAAGATCTCGGTTTGTTCTTTAGAAGAAACAATGAACTGAATTTAGTTGGCTACGCCGATGCTGGATACTTATCAGACCCGCATACTGGTAAGTCCCAAATTGGGTATGTTTTCCTATGTGGAGGAACAGAAGTTTCCTGAAAGTCGTCTAAGCAGACTCTTGTCTCGACATCGACAAACCACTTGGAATCATTGCTTTGTATGAAGCCTCTCGTGAATGTGCATGGCTCCGAAGAATGGTTCACCACATCCAGAAGTCATGTGGCTTGAACATTGAGCAAACTCCCACGATCATCTATGAAGATAATGCAGCTTGCGTTGCTCAAGCACAGATGGGTTATGTGAAGAGCAATCTCACGAAGCATATCAACCCCAAGTTCTTCTATGCTCACGAATTGCATAAGATGAACGAGATCAAGATACTGCATGCTAAGTCATGTGAAAATCTTGCAGATTTGTTCACTAAATCACTCCTAGCATCTACCTTTGAAAGGTGCGTAAAAGGGATTGGGATGATGAGACTTAGAGAAGTGCAGATTTCAAGGGGAGATATTTCTCATACTCCCATATAAATCTTGAACATGAGGTTTGAGTACCCAATATGAATCTCGAAGATTAGCAATTGAAGTTTGGGTGAATTGTACTCTTTTTTCTTAGCAAGTTTTTCATGAAGTTTTCTTGCATAAGGTTTTAATGAGGAAATTCGTGCAACCCAGTAAGCGTATGATATGTACTCTTTCTCCAAGTATTTTTCTCACTGGGTTTTTCTGGAGTTTTAATGAGGCATATACATCTCGCGGCAAAGGGCCCAAGGGGGAGTGTTGGGAAACCACGTGGCCCATGAAAGCCCACGATGGTCCCTTAGCCGAAACCCTAGGCGATTACTATATAAGGAGGAGGGGGTCCCCCCATTGTATAAGGAATCAGAAAGCAATAAAGAATTCTCTCTGGTCGTTCCTCCCTAAACTGTGTCTCTCTTTCTCTCTCTGTTCCCCACTTCAGATCTGTTCGGGAACCCCGGACTATTCGATAGCGAGGTTCCTTAACAGTTTCTGTAGCTTGGTTCCTTGTTCTACTTGGCACAAGTTGCAAGAAGCCACTAGCTCTGATACGCTAGATCTAAGCTTTCGCATGGCAATTCGTGTTAAATTGGTAGGAAGATCGTTCATGTTTTTTTATCCCGTCACTTGATAGCACTGATCTTGCACTCGTGATCCTCACTTTCTATCCTATAACGAGTTTTGAGTCTAACTAACATAGTATTAAAGTAACACATGCAAAATAATATCAGATCGTCTTGGTGTCCACAAAAGAGTATTAGTGAGTTCATAGTACTTTCTAAATGCTAGTAGAGATCTAGATAGAGCGGGGCAGGGTTGACTAATCAACGGTGCTATGCAGGTCAATGCAATTTTTAGTTTGATATATTTTAAAAGTAAGAAACATGTTATTTACTAAACTTTAGTAGCGTAGTATCGAAAAACTATTTATATTTAAAGACCAACTTGTAACAATGGTAACAAATGTATTTGATAGTAAATACTAGTTAATATTGCATTATAGTTTATATATTTTAAGAAGTAAGAATCATATTATTTACTAAACATGACATATTATTGTACATTATCGATATTTAATGATCAATTTGTAACAATGGTAACTATTGTCTTTGAAATAACAAATACTAGTTAATATTGTGTTATTATAGCACATAGAATAATATTAAATCATTAAAAAATAAATAACATTTATGTGATTGGAGCGTGAAAGCCTCTAACCCGCATCCACCCATCCTACTGCGGGGCGAGGCAGATCATGGCCAGGTTGAGGCAGAGTGTCTCGGGTTGGTGCAAGGGGATCTAGAACTCTAAATATTAGTATGCATCGTGACCATTGTACATGCAATCTTTGATTAAAAAAGTACTACACTATCTAAGTCTCAAGATATATCTTTTCAAAAAAATCAATCCCACCCCCATGCTTTATCTCTGGGATAGTCATTGTAATTTTATCCAGTTACATGAGTTCTATTCAGGGGGTTGCACTTGATTTTTCGCTGGATCTCACTCAATAAGGTTTTTATTTTTTTATATATATATAAGAAGAAGAGGAGACTTCAAAAATCTTAAAACAAGCGAAGTGATAAGCAATTAGCGTCACCCTTCATTCATGCTTTAATATTTGTACAACTTTTAAAAAGAAATGCATAGAAGCACCTCTCTTGCAACAATTAGGGTCTATTTGAGACAGAGAATTTTTTCAACTAGTTGCACAGCTGGTACTGCGCGTTGCTGTGTGCGGAACAGCGGAAGGCAACACCTAGACAGGTAGAGATTTTAATAGAGAGAAGAAATATTTTTTCGGAAAACCCCCTAAAAAAGGAAACAAAAAAACGATTATCTAAAAAAATCTAAAAATATTTATTTTAAAAAACGATATTGTAGCATGGAAAAAATACGGTAGCTCAGACACTGTAGAAACTACAATGCCCGAACGTTGCGTGGCGGGATGTCGCCTGAACTTTCGTACCTCTCTATGAATCTCAAGTTTACTAGTTGACCCACAGGGCCCGCACATTGCTGCGGATGTAAGGAAGCATCGAGATAGACGAAGATTTTAATAGAGATAGGAAATCTTTTTCGAGATAAACCTAAAAAAGGAATTAAAAGTAATGTTTTTCTTTTAAAAAATTTAAAAATATTTCTTACAAATTTTGGAAATAAAAAAAATAAAAAGCGATGTAGCACCACATCTTGTAGAAACCACATTTAGAGGAAAAAAGAGGCGATATTGCGCTTATTTGGACTCGAACTCAAGCCCTCTCCCTACCAAACGGATTAAGCTAGGAAAGCTATTGTGGTTTGATTCACTTGTCACCTATGTAGTTTCTGTAGATATCTACTGTAGATAAGAAATGTAGAAAATACAGTGTTTAGCGCAACGTGGCGCAGGGTGGAAAGCACGCCGTACTTCTTCAAAATTATATATATATATATAGTTAGATTAGATTAGATATAGATTACTATAGGAATTGAATTATTTTATATAAAATTTCTGCAAAAAAAACTATAAAAACTCATGGATTCCAAACGGCCCTAACCGAAAGCATGGTCCTCATCGTGTCTGCTGGTATCGATAGGTGCCTTGTCAAGGGCCTACCGAACACATCAACCGAGCACACCGTAGGTCCTAGCCCATCAACGTCAGCACAGCCCAACCAAACTCGGCCCAAACCCTGAAAGCCTACGTGGCATATCCGGTCCTTCCCATTGGCCAGGCCACGGCACCACACCACCTGGGCCCCCTTCCTTCCCCCTCAATTCCAGCGAACCTTCCCTCTCCTTCCTCCCTAAGCAAAACTAAACTACACGAGCCTGCTATATAAGGGGGCGTTTGGTTGCTTGGATGAGGTTGGATAGAATATGGTCATTTAGTTTGGATGGGATGGAGTCATCCAGGTGGTTGTTTGGTTGAGTGGATAGGGCTGAGCCAAATTTTTGTTTAGTTGGGTGGATAGGGATAGCTAATTTTTTGTTTGGTTCGATGGATGAGAATAGATAGCATGAGTCAATTTTTTGTTTGGTTGAAGGGACGAGGGTGGATAAATTGGTTGTGATAACTTGTGATGAGATTACCCCCAAGTTGATGAAGATATTTGACAATGTTGGAGTGACCCTCAGGAAATTTACGTAATTCAACAACTTTTCTCTTCTTTTGGCAATCTAACAAAAAACTTGAATTACTCCCTCTCAGTTATGAACTATTGTGGCTCCCCAACGCCACTTTATACTCACAACAAATGTGCCGACCTGTGATTTGAACAATAACAATTGCATGGAGCAGGGGCTATTGCATTCTTCAGCAGGTCAGTGGCACCTCATCATCTTAAATTGGCCGCATACGAACGAGAGTTGATTGGCTTGGTTAAAGCAGTTCATCATTGGAGGCAGTATTTATGGGTGCGATCATTTACCATCCATACTGATCATTATACCCTCAAATTCATCCTAGATCAGCGACTCTCCACGATTCCTCAGCATACGTGGGTCAACAAGTTATTTGGGTATAACTTCACGGTGGAATTTCTGCCGGGCCGACAAAATAGGGCTGCAGACGCTCTTTCACGCAGGGAGGAGGCCAAACCAATGTTAGCTTCT
This sequence comes from Otatea glauca, assembly GCA_036346275.1. NCBI lineage: Eukaryota > Viridiplantae > Streptophyta > Magnoliopsida > Poales > Poaceae > Otatea > Otatea glauca. The sequence goes on from CM070722.1 coordinate 60,748,600, forward strand.
ATTTCTTCTTCATCCTTTGCCATCTTTGACTAGATCCGCAACGAGCTCAAGTCGTCGGCCGAAGCACATGAAATCAGTAATCAAGTACTTGCCGGAACTACTTCAGTCGGTTGGACCAATGTAGATGGACTTCTTCTCCATGAGGGCAAGGTACATGTGCCACCAAATTCATCCCTATGGACACAATTGCTGATGGAAGCGCACAACAGTCACGAAGGGACCCAAAAGACTCTTCATCGGCTGCGTTCTGCCTTTTATCACCCACACTCTTCCAAGATTGTGAGGGAATTTGTTCGCGACTGTGCAACTTGTCGACGCAATAAAACTGAGCATCTTCATCATGCGGGATTGTTACAACCTCTGGCCATTCCTAGTGTAGTTTGGCAAGATATCTTGACAGTTGTTGATCAGTTATCTTGACAGTTGTTGATCAATTCTCCAAGTATGCTCACTTCATTGCGTTAGGACATCCATACACAGCAAGTTCAGTGGCATGAGCCTTCTTCGCAGACATTGTCCGTTTGCATGGGATCCCATCTTCTATTGTCAGTGACCGAGATCCAGTCTTCACCAACATTTTTTGGGCTGACTTGTTCCGTCTTTCGAGAGTTCAGCTACATTTAAGTACTGCTTTTCATCTTCAAAGTGACGGTCAAACTGAGGTAGTTAATCACATTATTGTAATGTATCTTCGTTGCCTCTCCTGTGATCGTCCAAAACAGTGGCTCCAATGGCTTCCGCGGGCAGAATATTGTTACAATTCCTCATATCAGACGGCGTTGAAGACAACTCCGTTCCAGGTTGTGTATGGTAGGGCGCCACCAACCATGTTCATATATGAGGCAAGTACAGCTCATGTTGCTGCTGTTGATAGGCAACTCCAAGACCGTGATGAATTTTTGGTCAAAATTCAAGAGCGCCTTCGTCAAGCTCAAGATCATATGAAGCAATATCATGATAAATCTCATCGCGATGTCAATTTTGAGAAGGGCGACTGGATTTGGTTGCGGTTGCACCATCGCTCTGCTTCAGTTATCAAGGACGGTACTCCGTCTAAATTGGCGCCACGTTTTTATGGACCTTTTCAAATTCTGGACTGAATTGGGTCAGTGTCTTATCGTCTTCAACTTCCTGCTAAAGCCCGTATTCACAATGTTTTCCATGTGGCTCTCCTCAAGAAATTTGAAGGTATTCCTTCGACTTCTGAAATTCAACTGCTCGACTTTATCCATGGTCGTGTGGTACCTACTCCTAGCAAGATTGTCTGTGCCAGTCTAAATAGGGGGGTGTGGGAGCTGCTTGTGAATTGGCTAGGATGCTCGGCTGCGGACGCTACATGGGAGCGTTTGGCAATATTCAAGGAGAGGTATCTTCAGTTCCAACTCGAGGACGAGTTGTTTCGCCAGGAGAGTGAAAATGTTGTGGACGCCTTTATTGGAAAGGTCGTTGACATAAGTCTAGCAACAACCATCCTTCGGCCAATCAGTGCGACAACAAAATAGAGGGAAGTCGGTTAGTTGGTTGGTTAGATATTCTATCTGTTATTTCAGTTAATTCAAAGTATGTCTTTAGTTGATATATATCTCTATCTCTTTATCTCTAGAATTATTTGTTAGGAAGGCCCCTAATCTATAAAGGGTGGCTTTGGTACGGCTTCAGCTTCACCAGATCTGTGGATCTGGTGGAGCTGGGTATTTCTAGCTCCAAGCTCCACAGATCCGTGAAGCTGGAGTTGTAGATATATTAAGAGTGTTTAGGTGGATCATTTTATTTACATTTTAGTCTAAAAATATAAAATTAATTCAATTTATTTTAGTCTACAAGATTCAGATCTGAGGTGGAGCTAGAATCTGGAGCACTACCAAACAGGACCCGAAGGAGGCAATAAAGAAGAATTTCCCTAATAGTAGTCTGTGAACAGAGCCTCCTACTCGCCAGGGATTCAGCCCTGGGAGTGACGAGGGAGTTCTGCGGTTCTTCCCTTCCCCAGACTCTTGTATTCCAGAAACTAAACCCTAGACCACATCAATTCAGTATAGATTTTTGTCACCAGTTGGGAAGAATCCGTTTAAAGAGTTAAGATGAATGCTTTTAATTGCAAGTGCAGTTGGGCAATATAGTCTCATAATAGCGTTATGTGTTGTGAATTTATTTGGCAAATGAGGAACAAGGATTCTGCCATGAAATCGAGGGAGAGGAAGAAGATGTATATAAAGGATTTGGAGACGAAGAGCAAGTATCTCGAGGCGGAGTATCACCGCCTCAGCGGTGCTGAGCAGCTGAGGATATGACACTGCGCTAGAGCATGCTGAAGGAGAGGCCTGTTGGTGCTCCCGCAGCCATGCAGCTGGAGTCTGCCATACTCACGGGTAAGACACATCGACAAATCGTTCTCATTTTCGTATTTGGCCATTAACCTGGGTGAACAAATCTTTCTTGCCGATTGGTTTTGATTGGTCAGGCATGCTGACAAACTTGTTACTTTCTGGATTGCATGTATCAATCACTAGCATCGTCCTATGCTCTTGTGACTTGAATCATGGATATGATCTGTCAAGCTAATTGGTTTATGCGACCCTCATCGGTATAAATCTAGTTATCAATTGTGATATCTGATCGTTCACTCAAAACATTTGTTGAGTACAAGGATGTATTCTTGCATATGATCACGCTTGCTTAGCCTAGCTAGTGTTTTCTTGCCCTGGGCTTGTCAGCCACCGATAGTCGATAGAAGTTGGCATGAACTGCAACCTGATTGCTACAATTTACCAGGACGATTCTTATCATAATTTTAAGGCTAAATGCAACCGTTTCCTGTTTGCAGAAACCCTGCCACTGGTTTCCCTGCTTTGGCTTGTGAGCATCGTGTGCCTATTCCCAATGCCCAGTCTACCCAGCCGAAGTCCGGTGCCTCCAAGAAGCACCGGAAGAGATCTCGTGATGGTAGCTGGAAAGACAAGCAGTGACAAGCCAGAGACAGTGGAGTTCATTCTCCATGGAAGGCGTTGCAAAGGCACGAGGGCGAGGATCAAGTTAGATACATGCAGCTGCTTCTTGCTAGGCTGCCAGCTTCTTGCAAATTTCCAGTCTGTATTGTAGTTAGCAGGCATATTGGCATGCCACCCTATATCCATGGACTATCTTTTTGTTGCTTTTGCACCTTGTTCTATAATCCCCTATCGAGACTAGTTTTGGAATCTGGCCTTTTTATTGTCTTCTGGGATGTAATCTTGTTCTAGGAGCATCTACAGTTCCACTCCTTATTTGCCTCTTTATCTGCAAGTATGGTCCGTATGGACGTATTACCCCATGCACATGATCAGATAGCTTGCTGAGAATCAATATATTTGCTAAGATGAGATTAAATGAGATCAACAAAATGCAGTTATAAGAGTATCAGTGATTTGCCTTAACCGCAAATATTATCATTTGTAAATTTTGATCAGTACATGCAGCCGATATAAATGGTTCATAAGCAGATAAACTCCTGTCATTTGAATGTGTCATCGTAGCTTCCAGAATTATTTGCAGTCAGGAAAGACGTTAAACTCGCTCCAGATCGGCAGTTTGTGTTAACACTGATAAATCATTCCGAATTATTTCTTGAATCAATCACTGGATACATAATGACCAGTTGGTCCCAGTTATTTTGATTTTGAACCTTGTTGGTATTAGTTCTAAACCAAGTGACTGTACGCGTCCTGGAGTTCGAAGGATGAAGATATCGTCCTATGTGCTGCTGCCAAAGGACACTTGCTCCGGCGCGTGGACGACGAGGGCGTCGTCTAATGGATCATCAGACTCCTCGGACTGGCTACTATGTAGCTCGGCCGCCACCAGTTCTATGTGATTGGAGTTGGACAAGGCAAAAGCAAAATCTTCCGGTGGATACTCCCTCCGTCAGATCCTAAAGGGTAAAATGGCCTTATTATGCTCTTAACGCCGGTTAAACAAGTTTAACCTAAAAACCTAACGGAATAGTGGCAAAAGAGAAATGCAAATCTTCAGTGGTAGAGATTGGAGAATAGCACTCAACCTGGCGGTAAATTTTTTCATGCCACATGTCCTTTTGTAGGTCCCATAGCATCATAAAGTTTATGGTTCGAGATTTGGTTGAAGTGAGTATAGACTTTATTAAATTGCATGCTTAAAGAATTGCAAAAGACCAGGTTATACAGGTACAGAGGTTGCATTGTGTGTTGTCAAACGGCTGTATCATGACTGATGAGGAGTAGAACTCAGAAGTACTGTCAGGTATCAACTGAATAAGAGTAGGCCGGTAGCTTGCTTGCTTCATATCAAGTGGAGATTGCCATGGTTGATGAGCTTTCTTCCTTCATTGAAATGTAAACGAAAAAAAGAAGAGAGGGAGTTCCTAATGATTCTAGATAAAACTAATCCTTATCTCAGTGTAAACTCATGTAAACTTTTTGTACGAGTTCAAAAAAAATCTCAAATAGTTATTGAACACAAGGGAATAACATTATATAACCTTCTAAGGATTTAAGATGAAACCCAATTGCATTTGCAAATAGGGGTGGAGATAAGGTCTTACGACATGGTTCCATTTGCAATTAGTCCTTGCTTGTTCAATGTAATATATTGAAAAGTTAGATTTGGTATCTCATTGTTTAATTAGGTCTTACCATCTGGCACCATCCCTATTTGCAAGATTTAAGAAAAACTAAGTTTGGCAGGAATAGTGGTTTATAGTGTTCATTGTTATCTTTTGTTGCTTAGAAATTCATTTCAATTAAGATTTGATCGAGCTTAGTTCTGAAGTTTTGCAGGGTCATACGCTTATGCATAAAAATTCACCAATAAGAAATTTCCACACACATACAATCCATGACTTAAATCCATAATGGGAGTGTCTAGCCTTCATCCGGATATTTTGTTTCTTACAAACATCCAAATTTTAGACCTTTAGATCAAAATATCAAGCCATCCATCAAAATACAATCCCACCTCCCTTCACGTTTTACGGATCTCACCGCGGATCCAACGCTCCAAAATTTGGATGTTTCTTTACTAAGAAAATATCCGGATGATATTTATCAAAACCCATCCATAATATGTAGATGTTAGGATTTTAACCTCGATCTCCTTACCAGGCATATAGTTTCTTCTCCCTAACAGACCCATAACTTGGTTTTGTGAGATATGACCTTTGCTTTCGAGAAAAGAACAATATTGATACATGTACTCTCTCTGACTTAATAGTTAGCACTTTTAACCGAATCACGCATACAAAGCACTCAAATTTTGTAGAAAATCTATAGAAAAAGTTCAATTTCTACACAAAGTGATAAAAATTCTTGCGGTCCAACAAATTCTAGTTGACGGCCAGACCAGAGTCACAGACTCACGGTGGAGCAAATCGACAGCCGACGTGCTCTGATGCTCAACCGTTGGATACGTTCCCCACTTCTGCAGTGGAGACTTGTAAGCGTTCTCGAAGTGTCCAAGACTTGCAGTTTACTCCGTTGATCTGTTCCAAGCCCCCCTTCCTTTTCCTTCCCTTCCCTTCCATTTCCCTGCTCCTTCCAAAACCACCGGCAAGCGGCGGAGTCCAACACAAGCTCCCACTCCTAGATCTCCCACCCCCACTGCCGATGAGCTCAAGCGCCGCCTCCTCCACGTAGCCGCCCACACCCCGCGCGCACCAGCCGCCCCCCAATGTCGTTGGCGGGCGACGCCGATGCCGAGCCCCTCGGCGGCGCCTCCTCGGCCGGTCGCGTGCTCGGCCGCGCCCTCGACAAGGTCATCAAGCACTCCTCCTGGCGCAAGCACTCCGCACTCGTCTCCGCCTCGAAATCCACCCTCGACCTCCTCTCCTCCGCCTCCGCCTCCGCCTCCGCCTCCGAGTCATCCGCTTCACCTATCCCCGGCCTCCCCACCCCCGCCGCCGACGCCGCGCTCCACGCGCTCCTCCTCGCCCTCGACCCCGCCTCCCCCAAGGTCGCCGAGCCCGCGCTCGAGTGCGTCGCGAGCCTCCTCTCCCTCCGCCTCCTCCTCGGCGACGTCTCCGCGGCCGACCCCTCCCCGGTCTCCAAGCTCTTCGCCGCGGTCCTCTCCTGCGGCGGCCTTGGCGATGACGCTCTCGAGCTCGCCGCGCTCCGCGTGATCGTCGCCTTCGCGCGGTGTCCCGCGGTCTCCGTCTGCGGGGAGTGCCTGGGCCAGATGGTGAAGGCTTGCTATAACTTGTACCTGGGGAGCGCGAGCTGCGGGAATCAGCTCTGCGCGAAGCTGGCACTCGCGCAGGTGCTAGCAGTCGTGTTCGCGCGCGTGGAGGCGGACGCCATGGACGTGCGCGTGCGCACGGTCTCAGCAGCCGACATGATGGACCTCTCCGACCGCAGCCTGAACGACTCCAGCGTCGTGCAGGCAGCACAGGCGTTTATAAACGATGCGATGGAGGGGAGCGACGCTCCGGAGGAGGGCCCCCCGGTGGATGCGCGGGCTGAGGGGGACGGCAGTGGGGAGGATGAGGGAATGAGCAAGATCAGGGAGGATGGGTTGGCGTTGTTCAAAAACCTCTGCAAGCTGTCGATGAAATTCCCCACTACGGATAACCCGGATGATCCGGTGCTTCTGCGGGGGAAGGTGCTGTCACTCGAGCTGCTTAGGATGGTCATTGACAATGCAGGGCCGTTCTGGAAGACGAGTGAAAAGTATGTACTTGATAGTTATGCTGGTTCTGATTATATACATTAAAATTCATTGCATTGCCTATTTCTGTCAATATTATTGTTCCAATGAGTCTTGATATGCGTAATTGACAGGGGAGGAAGTCTAAAGTGGGCAATGTATAAAATTATACTTAACAAAATTGATAGTGCTTTTAAGGTTTTTTTTTTCTAGTCATTTGTGGTGATCTTTCAGTAAATAATCCGTGAAAAAAATAAAGTCATAAAGGACACCAAGCTGGTGGGTGAGAAACAAATAGCACTGCTACGTAGCCTGCACTTGCGGACAGTCCATGTAGAGACAGTGCACACCCTCTCAGACTTGCTGATCCACACTGATCTTTGATTGAGGGAGGGATTCAAAATGCCACTTGGCTCTTGACAATATCATCATAGTATTTTTTTTTTCATACGGGAATGTATCAAATAACCATACCCAAAAAGTCCATACTGGAAGCTGTTTAGGTCATTTCATGTAGGATGCTGAATTGGGCACCAAGCTCAACAGAAAGGAAAGCCCACTAATATTGATTTTTTTTACTGATGCAGGTATCTTGAAGCAATTAAGCAGTACCTTTGTTTATCCTTGTTGAAGAACAGTGCCTTGTCAGCAATGAGTGTTTTCCAGCTTTTGTGCTCCATTTTTGTGGGTCTTTTGTCAAGGTTCAGATCTGGTTTGAAAGAGGAAATTGGGATATTTTTTCCTATGCTTGTCCTAAGAGTTCTTGAAAATGTCCTTCAACCTAGCTTTTTGCAAAAATTGACGGTTCTAAACTTATTGGAAAAGATATGTAAAGAACCTCAGGTTATTATTGATATCTTTGTGAACTATGATTGTGATGTTGATGCACCGAACATTTTTGAAAGGTATGTTAGTTTTCTGCTTGATGGACATTCACCTTCAGTTTTGTTTTATGATCAATAAGAGTCATTAGTATTCTTGTCAAATATAGCGAAACAGTCTGTACACTATACACAGTCAGCACAGTTCTACACTTCCTACTTACGGTTTTTTTTTTGCTATTCTCTTTCTAATTTCACAATAAAGTGATTTAATCACATCAGATCTTCACAGGATTGTTAATGGACTACTAAAGACTGCTTTAGGTGTCCCTGCTGGATCTACAACAACATTAACTGTCGCACAAGACCAAACATTTCGAAGTGAATCTGTCAAGTGCCTTGCAACTATTATTAAGTCAATGGGTTCATGGATGGACCAGCAACTGAGAATTGGTGAATTCTCCCCGATAAGTTCTGAAACTCTAAGTTCAATGGACTGCCATAATATCCATAATGGAGAAGGGCGTGGAATGGATTATGACCTGCAATCTGACTCTCGTAGCTCTGACGTATCTGATTCTTCCTCACTTGAGCAACGGCGTGCTTATAAAATAGAACTTCAGGTGTAAATGTTTGCCTAATTGAATTTGGTTTTTTCTACTGTTAAATTGTTTCTGTTTAAAGGGTCGCACCTTTGGGATTATTGATAGGTCTAAATTTCCTTTTGCAGAAAGGAATTGCCTTGTTTAACAGAAAACCTTTGAAAGGTATCGATTTTCTTATTCGCAGCAAGAAGATAGGCCATTCTCCAGAAGATGTGGCTTCTTTCTTGAAAAACACTGCTGGCTTAAATGCAACAATGATTGGAGACTATTTGGGTGAAAGAGATGACTTCCCTCTCAAAGTCATGCATGCTTATGTGGATGCACTAAACTTCGAAGGCATGAACTTCGGTGTGGCGATTAGGTTTTTCTTGCAAGGTTTCAGGTTACCAGGGGAAGCACAGAAAATTGACCGGATCATGGAAAAATTTGCTGAACGCTACTGTAAATGCAATTCAAATGCTTTTTCCAGTGCAGATACCGCTTATGTTCTCGCTTATTCTGTGATATTGCTAAACACTGATGCTCACAGTGCCATGGTGAAGGATAAGGTAAGTCAATCACGATTAGCTTTTGTTGTCATCTGGGGATGGCTCATTTAATAATGAAAATTTTCATGTGCAGATGTCTAAGGCCGATTTCATGCGCAATAACCGGGGAATTGATAATGGGAAGGATTTGCCTGAAGCTTATCTGAGTGCATTGTATGACCAAATTGTCAACAATGAAATCAAAATGAGTGCTGATTCTTTGGCAGCACAAACCAAGCAGCCCAATAGCATAAGTAAGCTTCTAGGCTTAGACAATATTATCAACTTAGTCAACTGGAGACAGACAGAAGACAATGCACTAGGAGCAAATGACTTACTCATTAAGCACATACAGGAGAAATTTAAAGCAAAGCGTGGGAAATCAGAGTAAGATCAGCATGTTTTTTTTCTTGCTTAGAAAACTTGAAATACTTAAGTGCTGAGTGATATTTTATGAACTTAAGCTTTTGCATAATGCAGGTCTGTGTTTTATGTTGTTTCTGATGCAACCATTTTAAGATTCATGATGGAGGCCTGTTGGGCTCCTATGATGGCTGCATTCAGTGTGACACTGGACCAAAGTGATGATAAGGCTGCCACATCACAGTGTTTAAAGGGATTAAGATTTGCCGTGCATATCACATCTGTTATGTGCATGCAGACCCAAAGAGATGCTTTTTTGACATCCATAGCCAAATTCACATCCCTCCATTCTGCTGCTCACATGAAACAAAAGAATGTCGATGCTGTGAAGGTAGAAGGCCACACAAAGCACTTTGTTTCTGTGCAATTTACAACATGTTTCTTCTGGCAATCAATCTTTACGAAATTTTCTATGATACCTTTGGAACTTATATTCTAGCTTGTTTCTAGCAAAGGCTTCTTGCATAGCTTTTGATTTTCTAATGTAATCGCACAATTCGTTGTTTTTTTTAACCTGAGAGGGGCTTCAGTGCCCTCATGGAAAAAGTGAAAAAGCACAAATGTTAAGGCACATTGAGGGTCAGTCAGATTTGCAACCACCCACTACTCCACTACTAATAGTTCTGCTTCATGATTTGTGCAATTTATCTTTTTGGGGGAACATAGAAGAACTGCTGACTTTGAGCACAGTGGAGTTTGAACCATCCGAAAAGTGAATTTTCTGTTTTACTTTCTGGTGATATCTCCAGTAAATGATTATCGTCAAATATGCCCATTCTTGTACCTATTGTCTACCGAATTTTCCTTTTCTTGAGGGTGTACCCAATGTTCCTGATACAAATCTATTTTTGTTTTGTTCATGTTATACTTTACTAATAAATCATTAGGCATATCTGATTGTTTCAAAGCAGCAGAATGATATATTTAGTTTGTGTTTCAACAGGCTATAATATCCATCGCAATCGAAGATGGCAATTACTTGCAGGAAGCTTGGGAGCATGTATTAACTTGTTTATCACGGTTCGAGCATTTACATCTACTTGGAGAAGGGGTACCTACTGATGCTTCATTTCTGACAGTACCTCTGGTTGGGTCAGAAGAAAATATTCAGAAGTCTACTTCTGTTCTACCTTCAAAGAGGGCCAATGCTCTTCATAATCCTGCCATGATGGCTGCTGTTAGAGGGGGTTCTTATGACAGCACTGTGGAAAAAACCAGTGCCTCAGCATTGGTTACACCTGAACAGATCAGTAATTTCATATCGAACATAAATTTGTTGGACCAGATTGGCATTGTTGAGTTAAATCATGTATTTGCTCATAGTCAAAGATTAAACAGTGATGCCATTGTTGCTTTTGTGAAAGCTCTTTGCAAGGTCTCAATGATTGAGTTGCAGTCTCCATCAGATCCTCGTATCTTCTGCCTTACAAAAATAGTAGAAATCGCGTAAGAGAATTCTTGAGATCCACTCATAAAACCTACCATTTTAGTAATAACAAACAGCAGCCATGTCTCACTACTTCTTAACTAGTCTAATCCTGGATTTCATTCGTGCAGACATTACAATATGAACCGCATACGACTGGTGTGGTCTCGAATTTGGAATGTGTTGTCAGAATTTTTTGTGTCTGTTGGATTATTAGAAAATCTTTCTGTTGCAATATTTGTGATGGACTCTCTGAGGCAGCTGGCAATGAAGTTTCTGGAAAGAGAGGAACTGGCAAACTATAACTTTCAAAATGAGTTCCTTAAACCTTTTGTGATTGTTATGCAGAAGAGTAATGCTTCAGAAGTACGAGAGCTGATTGTTCGATGTGTATCACAGATGGTTCTAAGTCGGGTTAACAACATAAAGTCTGGCTGGAAGGGTGTTTTTACAGTATGTATTACTTTGTACGGTTAATTTTAGTTTACTCAGAGTGCCTAGGACAAGTTTAACATTGGAGCTAGTGTGACCTGTCCTGGAAAAAACAAGCTAATGTGATATTCTTATGCCATTTATGTTGTCAATGTACAGGTTTTTACTTCTGCTGCAGCCGATAATGCGAAAAGTATTGTCCTATTGGCATTTGAGACTATGGAAAAAATTGTTCGAGACTATTTTCCATACATAACTGAGACAGAGACCACAACATTTACTGATTGTGTTAAATGTCTTATTGCGTTTACAAGTAGCCAATTTAACAGTGATGCCAGTCTCAACGCTATTGCGTTTCTCCGATTCTGTGCTGTTAAACTTGCCGAGGAAGGATTTGTTTGTCAGGACAAGGGTGCTGATAAACCCAAGAATTCAGACATGTCAGATGGAAGTACCACTGTGAACAAGGATGATTATGCTTCCTTTTGGATTTCTCTTCTTGCCGGTACAGTGTTTTTTCTTTGATAGTGCTAATTACTTTATAAGGCAGCCTGAATCTTGTTAGATGAAAATCTGGAGGCATGGAGATGGAGGTCTGTAAGATTAACCATATTTGTTTTCTTACCTTTTCAGGTTTAGCCAAATTGACAACTGATTCAAGACCAACCATCAGGAAAAGTGCTGTAGGAGTACTTTTTGACATTTTGAAGGATCATGGACATCTCTTCTCGCAGCCCTTTTGGACCAATATCTTTGAATCTGTTGTTTATCCTCTATTTAGTAGTGAAAGGTCTACGGCCAATGATCGGACCTCAACATTGAATAGCACTGATGATGACTTTTCAAATCTTGAAACACAGACATTGGCAGTGAAATGTTTAGTGGGTTTGTTTGTTAATTTCTTTGATATGATGCGGACAGAACTTGCTAGAATTGCATGTATTGTCACATATTTTGTCAGAAGTCCCTATAAACATTCTGCTAGTATAGGTGTATCTGCTTTGCTGCATTTAACAGAGCAAGTTGGTAGTGAACTTTCTGAGGAGGAATGGAAAGAGATTTTGCTGTGCTTCAAAGAATCAGTGAAACATACCTTTGTCGTATTCTCTAAAATTGTAAGGATGATGCAAGATATTGAAATTCCAGATAGAATTGAATCTTATTCAGAAGCCGAGCAATATTCAGATCATGAAATTTATAGTAATGATGAAGAGGAAGCTAATATGGAGACAACGTCTTATGCTATTGTCAAACTGAAGAATCACATGGCCCTACTGCTCTTGGTTGTTCAGGTACTTGCTTTTTGTTAATGAAATAATGTAAATTTATCTTGTTAACCCACTCATACATGGTATAAGTTCGATTCAATGATCCTTTTTGGATGGTGAAACACAAAAAAATTTAGGCTGCTATTTGGATCTTTTACTCACTTCGGCACTGGGCATCTGGCTAAGATGGGCCTAGGCCATTTTTAACCTAAGTGCCTTAGAAAGCCAAAGTTTTAGTTGCTAGGGCCTAGGGTTTTGGTCCTCAATTAAGGTACTAACTTTTGAAAGAACAGAAAAGAATAATGAAATTGTTACAACAAAGAGAGGGTGCGAGGATCGATGACTAGAGTGGTTGCTATCATGGTTATCACGGCGCCCCGGCGAGACGAGTCGCCTTCGGGGCGCCTGGACGCCTAGGTGCCTAGGCGAGGATTAAGCGACAAAAAAATCCATTAATATCAGTATATCACCAATGTAGAAGTAAGATTGTTCTGATTTAGCAATCAGCTCTTCTCCTTCCACCTGGTAGAGCTTTCCTCCTCCCCTCTTGATTCCTTCCAGCACCACTTAAACGCATCTAGCCGGCCCAGCCGAGCGGCCTAGCCCAGCCCCCCTCTCTCTCTCCATCCATTCGGCGCCGCACTCTCCACTCCATGTCTCGCGGCGCCCGCGCCCGCTCCTGCTCCAGCTCGCGCCGCTCCCCCCTCCCCCTGAGCGCTGCCTCTCCCAGATCTGGCGATTCCGTCGCCCCGGACCTCCCTCTGTCCCGCGGTGCCCGCCCATGCTCCTGCTCGCGCCGCTCCCCCCTCCCCTCGAGCGTCGCCTCTCCCAGGTCTGGCGATGGCGGTTGCGACGGTGCTGGCAGCAGCAACGCAGAGAAGCGGCGTTGTAGAGGAGCCGGCGGTGGAGGCGACGTAGAGCAAGCGGCGGAGCTCCCTTAGCCTCTCCTGTGCATGCGCTAGGTATGGCGGCGCTTCATCTCGAATTTAGTCCCCATTCCCACCCCATATGCCTTCTCCCCACGCTCCCCTTTCCCGGCGAGGCGAGGCGAGCGGCCATGGTGGGCGGCCGCCGGCGACTGGACGCCTAGGCGGCGACACCTTTTCCCAATTTAACCAAACCTTGCTGATTGCCTCTAGGAGACAGGTTGGTTCTACCTAGAGGTTATAGATGCCGCTGTGCCAGTTATTGTGGCAAAGTAAGCTTTAAAGGGTTATCAATCATCTTCCATTGCTGGGTAATACTTAAAAATCTCGTGCCTAAGTGGGCAAGTGATACAGACGTACCAGTCTCTTTGGCTTCAGAATTCGCTGACAATTCTACCCACATCACACTCATTTTTTTCATTCTATGCAGGGCATTATTAAATTGTACAAGGAACATAGTGACAATTCTACCCACATCACACTCATTTTTTTCATTCTATGCAGGGCATTATTAAATTGTACGAGGAACATAGAGAATATCTTCATGCGGAGCATATTAGCATTCTTTTGGAGATGATATCAACAATTGCGACACATGCAAGTGAAGTGAGCTCTGAATCTTCATTGCAGATGAAATTCCATAAAGCATGTTCCCTTTTGGAGGTATCTGAGCCAGCAGTCGTCCATTTCGAGAATGAGTCATACCAGAGCTACCTCAAGCTTCTGCAAGCTCTGCTCCATGACTATCCATTTTTATCGGAAGACATGAACACAGAATCGCGGATACTTGATGCTTGTGAGAAAATACTGCGGATATATCTAAAGTGTGCAGGACATGAACCATCTGATGAAGCTTCTCACAGCAATCCATCTGTGCATTGCATAGTGCCACTGGGCGCTGCTAAGAAAGAGGAACTTGCTGCCAGAACTTCGTTGGTCCTTGTTGTGATGCACTTACTGGGCAACCTAGAGAAGGATTCATTTAGGAGAATACTGCCCTGCTTTTTCCCACTGTTAGTTGATCTGATCCGTTGTGAGCATAGCTCTGGAGAAGTTCAACACGCGTTGTACAAAATCTTTCAATCATCTATAGGCCCCATGATACATGAATAATAGCACATTCTTGTGCTTCTAGAGGCATCCTCCATTTTGACGTCGTAGTCCAATAGCCTACAGTGGACTAAAACTACAATTTGACTTCCTGAATCCTGATTGAGCTCTCTCCTTCAGAATACTGGAGTTCAAGGTGAAAATCTCTTACCAGTTCGGCACTTTCATGTTGTGCTATATATTGTTAGTCAACTAATGAGATCAATCTGCTTATTTCTTATTTTTGCAGTGTCGTATTACCAATCCAGATATCGGGGAAAGGAGCCATTTTTGCCAACATCCATTTCAGCCAATGAGTTTCATCATCTGAAAATTGTAGTGAGACAAGGATTACTCCTTATGATTTTGGACTCTTTTGAGCCTGATATAAGCTTGAGGTAATTTTTCATGACCCTGTTATACAGAAGGGTCTCGTGCTCCTGTCCCACCATTGGCATCGCCTTAATTTGAGGGTATACTGTATAGTGTGATATGTGCCGCGGCCACGGCCGTGCTACTAGAGGAAATCGTTTGAAGCTATATTATTGCTTCGTTATAGCTTTTCTTGTGAAAACCAAACTAGCCTTTCATCGTTGCATATATTATCCTTGTGTCTATAATGGGATGTGTTTGTAATTCTTTGTTCATATAAACGGAATGCTTCAGTGAAATTTTGTTGTTTAGGCATATGAGCCATGAGAATTGTGGTTAAACCACTAACAGGAGATGTGCTTTGCAGTCAAATCATTTAAGCATTCGGACGGTGTAAAGGCAAGCTGTTGGTTCACTGCGGCGAATCATCAACTATGTTGTCCACCACCGTTCTTCCATGCGTTGCAACTCGCAACAAATCTCGCACACTTCCATGGTAGAATTGGCATTATTTAATTACACGTTGCGTGAAGTGATACATAGTTTCACCGTTTGTGAACAATAATTTACACAGCCAACCGGAGACACAATGACATCGAAAGACCTATGCCCTGATGCAATACGGCCACACGCATTTAATGTACGAAAAGGACGAATAGAACAGCTACTATACACAGAACCAGATGCATCAGCACTTTGAAAGAATTGACCTGTTCTACGATTTGGACCCTACATGAGCTATTATACACAGGTTGGAGGTCCGGACTCCATTTCCGGCATCCAATTTGGTCCATGCACAGACCACAAGCTATCAGAATTCCTGGCAGAATTTGGGGAATGTACAGACACTGACAAGCAGAGCAAGAGTGGCTCCATTTTCCAGCTCTCGTGCTTTCCAGCCCCATCCAACGGAGCAGCTTGACATTCACATTATAAGGATTTCAGGTAACCATGTATAAGGACAACCTGAAATAAAGTGCGAAACAGATAGTTCAGCCTAGATGAAGAATAGCCCTTGCGAAGATCTTTAATTAAAGGCATACTGAGTATGTTAAGATCGACGCAATAACCAACCTGTAGAATGCAAAAGATGACAGTTTGCAAGAAAAGAAGCATGCCGCCCAATTAGCAGTAGTGCTGTTCTTAGTCCTGCTGCAGACTATAGGATACCTGTAATGAGAACTAAAAGATGTCAGCCACAACAGTGTCTAACAGGAACTGGAGCATTTAAGAGGTGAACGCACCTCAAATTTGTCACACGTTGGCATCCTTTTGTCAGCCCGACGTTTGTTCGGAAATGTTGTTTGGTGGGAATTGCAGTGCACGAGCAGGGATCAAGAGATGTTGCTGAGGGCGTGGAGCTCCTGTTTCCACAAAAGAGGGGCGTGTTAGAACTATATGAAGAACAAAATATGGTGGGGTTGTGCAAGACATTGTATGTTCGATCCAACCATCAATAATCAATTTCTTGCCTGGAGGATATTGTTGCTGAGCAGTTGATACGCGCACAACATTTGCAGCATTCTGATTGGATAGTGGGTGAACATGACTTGATAAATAGCCAGGTGAATAAGAATGATCACTTTGTACAGGTTGGCCAAACTGCCCATATGGGTAAACTGTCGGGCTTACTGTTCTGGGACCGCCATATACTGGAACATACTGTTGTCCAACATATGGACCATATGCATTCTACAAAACTAAAAATATAATAAATTAGCAAAAGTAATAACTTGGAAAGATTTATGTAATACATAAAAGATTCTGGAATTCTCAACCTGTGGATATAAGTATTCAGGTCCATATGTCGATGGGCTGCATTGAGAAAACAATCGATCATCAGTTGCTACAACCAGTTCACTTGGAAATTATCTATACCACAGTCCTGCAAAGCATACAATTCCAGACTAGCTACAGCTTTAATCAATGTGCCAGACATTTACAGCCTAACAGGAGATCACATCGTTAGCTGTTCATGATCTTTGCCAACAATGCATTGAATGAACTGTTAACCTACCCAAAAGAAGGATATACAAAGGCCAGCTGTGCATGATCTTTGCCAACAATGCATTGAATGAACTGTTAACCTACCCATAAGAAGGATATACAAAGGCCTGTGAGTAGTTGTAGGGGGGTTGCTGATATGTTGGGCTTTGCACATACATGCCCCCTGGAACCGCCACACCTCCATTGTATGGGATGACCGACCTTATAGGTGCTACTACCACATTAAAAAGAAGGGGAAATTCATCACAATAATTGAATATACACACACTAGGGCCTGAAAAGGCGAAGACACAAGCATAAACCAGTAAAGAGAACTACAAAACAATATGTTTTTGCTGCAGAGTCCTGCCAACCGCCAAGTGCCGAACATAAAAGAAATTCATGAAATCCAAAAAATGTTGGCATGTATATATCTGGTTGGGGAGTGTGCATCGATCATGGAGCTATATCACAGTATCACAATTTGGTCTTTCTACTGAATGTATCTTGGTCTATCAATTTTGATTTTCTGAGGAAAGGCTTGACAGAATCATTATTTTTCCAGCCAAATTTGAAAAAGAAAAGAAAAACCCTTGCTAAAATAGCTAACCACCAATTTTATGCTCTCTTATTATAAGCGTTTGTGCATCGTGAAACATTCATGAAGGCCCATGAATGATCAATAAACATCGAGTAAATTTCACAAAACTACAGGTTTCTTGTACAAAATATCAGAAAACTACGGATTTTAGCTTCTATTTCACAAAAGTATAGATTTTAGACAAACTTGTTTCACAAAACTACAGGTTTTTTTGTACAAATTATCAGAAAACTATAGATTTTAGCTTCTGTTTCACAAAACTACAGATTTTAGGATAACTTGTATCACAAAACTACATGTTTTAGAATTAATCGTTTCTTGTAACAGGTCTGACAATCTAGGCCCACATGACAGCCTCACGTGTGAGTGAAACAGGAAATGAGATCGTGTGAGACCGCCATGTGGGCTCCACAATCAGACCCGTTACAAGAAACGATAAATTTTAAAACCTGTAGTCTTGTGATACAAATTCTTCTAAAACCTGTAGTTTTGTGATACAAGTTTTCCTAAAATATGTAGTTTTGTGAAATAGAAGCTAAAATATGTAGTTTTCTGATAGTTTGTATAAGAAAATTGTAGTTTTGTAAAATAAGTTCTTCTAAAATCTGTAATTATGTGAAATAGAAGCTAAAATCAGTAGTTTTCTGATAGTTTGTACAAGAAACCTGTAATTTTGTGAAATTTACTCATAAACATCTCACAAAAGGTTTGCATTCCATCATAAGCAAAGATGCTTATGTTTGATTTAATGCTTTGTGATGATTAACATCTTTCATTGCAAGTTGCAGACAATGAAGAAGATGTCTGAGTTGCAAATGAACAATTTTATCGAGAAAGCAATAATGATTGTCCCACACTTTCTACTACCCACCAACTCATGAGTAGTCCTCTTTCTGTTATCTAATCTCCCCTTCAATCAAGTCCTCAAGTCCTGCACTAACACTAGCACTCCTTCACAAACATAACTGACAAAAGGACTAGTAGCTCTCAAGTTTCTTTTATGTTCTTTTGTTTTTTAGAACTCAAGCTTCTTTTCATAGTTGAGCTTGTACTAGTAGATTCATTAGCCTTCCTTGGCACTACAAACAATTGTGTGAGGAATTACATATTTACTACTCATCTAATGACATGTTCTTTTTTATTCTAGAATTAGTGACAAGACTGTTAGTTAGCAATTGAAAAGAAGAGACAACACAAAAAACAGCATAGTGACACTGAAATGATAGAAAATGCCATGATTATGATAACCTATAACTCCAATAAATTGGGAATGGGCATTGATTAGAAAGTATATTAAACCAAAAGGGCAAAAGGTTAAGCAGCGGGAAAGAGTTTTATATACATTTGACAGTTGTGTAATTAGGACAATAGAAAACCAAGTTAGAAGACCTACCAAAAGGCACAGCCGGCCCAGGCCGCCCTAGGACGGCGAGATTACAGTTCGCACGCCGCCCGTCGATCACCGGGTATGGGTCCATGCAGGCCATCCTCGCTGACTCTGGTTCCCGGAAGGTCACCTGTACACACCTCCACACAAAATTAAGACCCATTAGCATTAGGAAATACGAAACGTATCTCCCAAAATCAAACTGTTTCAACATTCCGTCCTCAAATTCAAATAGTTCCACAATTCATGAGGAAAGTACTAAATTCCCAGTCCAATTTGGAGTCAGTAAAAATCTCCCAAGCATCCAAAAAATGTTAAAACATCGAAACCCTAGACCTCACGAAAAGCGAAAGTTTCCGATCAATACCCGTACCAAAATTAAACTCTTTCCCCAATTTCTATCCCAAAATCAACAATTCCCCAAATTTCCTCCGCGAGGACTGCAAAACTCCCAAATTCACATACCTTTCCCGCCGATCACAATCCCAAAACCTCCCAATTCAACCCAAACCCCTGATCCCCACAAATCTCTGGACCAAAAATCGTAGACTATCTCGAAAATCGAACCTCCCCTGATCCCCACCCTCCAAAACCCCACGAAGAACACCCAAACCAACCCACCCTAGCCAAAAACACGAGAAGAGAGAGAGAGAGGGAAGGGAAGCTTCCTCACGAATCCGTATCCCTTGGACCTCCCAGTGGCGCGGTCGGTGATGACGACGGCCTCGAGGATGTCCCCGTAGGCCTCGAAGTACGCGCGCAGCCCCTCGCTCCTCGTCTCCCAGGCGAGCCCCCCCACGAACACCTTGGTGAACGTCGTGTCCCCGTACGGTCCGCTCAGGTAGTGCAACGCCGGCGCCCCCCCGCCCCCGCCTCCTAACCCCACCGCCGGCGACCGCTGCGGCGTCATCAGCCCACGCGCATGCACCGCACAGCGGGCTCGCAAACCCTAACCCTAGCGGCCCAGCGCAGCGCCACGCAGCGCGGCGGCTAATAACTGAAGCGCAACACGCCACGCGCGAGCGACGAGTGTCGTATTAGCAGCGAGGCTAGCCACTAGCTAGGGTTGATTAGGCCGAGGATTAGCAGCGTTATTAATAGCGGCGGGCCTGGTTGTGCTAAACTGCTAATCCGATGAGCGGTTATAATTAGCGGTTAAATTAGGCGGGAGAAGCGAGTGAGGAGTTGGTGACTAGAGAGAACAGAGGGGAGTTTTTCTTTTCTTGTATGGATTGTAGTTGGGCGAGTTTTTCCCCCCTTTTTTTTTCTTATTTCTGTCGTTTTTAGGTTCTTAATTAATGTAGGAGACGTAGTATTTAAAATATGAAAGTAGTTTGAGAGGTGTTTCAATGCTTTTCTTTTTGACAGTTGCACAAATATTAAAGCATGAATGAATGATAGATGATAATTACTTACCCCTTCGCTTGTTTTAAGATTTGTGCAACTTACATTGGGAGAGAAAGCATTGAAGCACTGCTCAAGTAGTTTTTACCTTTGCTGGTACGAGTATGGGTTGTTTGTTCTTTTATTTATTTGATTTGTAATTATATGTTAACACAAACGTACAAGAATACCACAATGTAAATGAATTTGTGCTAGCTCAGTTCCAAAAAAAAATTATTTGGTTAGTGCTTTAATGCACTGCATTCTGGAAGAATGGAAGCATAAGTATATCCACCGATGTCAGAATATATATGTAGCTGATTAAGTGGTCCTCTACTTATTTGCTGTTTCTTCTACACGTCGACGTCTGCCATCTCAGCCAATACTCACCTTGGTGGAACGATGCTCACTCATCTGCCTTTTGTAGAAAAAGCACCACCTTCTCTGGAAAGGTGGTGATCAATAAGCCGCTTCATTATTTTAGCATTTTATCCTTTTTTTTTAATCCTCCGAGTTATATTAATAATTCATGAATAGTACATAACTACTTAATTTTTACACTGAAGATTCCAGTGAACAATACGTAACTCTTAAGGCTTTGGATCCATGAATGTGCTGGACCTCTTTATCTTCCTCATTTAAGAAATCGGCTCTTGCAACGATATCATGATTGCTGATGATCATGGCAACGTAAAGTAGTAGGTTGTCAAAGACTTTGTTGATGTGTAAGACCTACGCCTTAGTAGCAATGTTGTTCATTGGAAGAAAATCAGAGAGGATTTATTTATACCCAAATTAACCCGGTATCGATCTTCAGCGTAGGTGTTGCCATCGTCGTGCGGGTGCGGGTGGGTTGTACGACAAAATCCATCGTGGGTAACAAAAATCCAGCTAAAAGCTCACCGAAGAAGAACAAAGTATAACAACTTATTAAAAAAAGAAAGAAATTAAAGAAAATATATATTACTTCTCGAAATCAATAGGCTCCCATCTACTCAACATCGACAGAACATCAGAGACGAGGGGAGAAGGGCAGGCGGTGGATCGACGGAGTTGCAGCCGGCTATTTCAACATTTAACCGTTCTGAATGATCAACAAATCTCATGCACGCGTTCTTTTTTATATGTTTGATCATTGTCGCAAGACTGGCTTGCTTCTGAATGTGTCTCAGAAGGTGATTCCAACGGTTGATATATAAAATAATTCCTCGCGCTCACTTAAACGCTTTAACTAGAGTATCTGTGATCTGCAGTCTACAACCAAAAACTTCAACTAACGAAAATATTTATATGTTTTGGTATGCTCAGCCGAATAGACGAGTGATGGAACGTTCCCAGGGAAGAAACAGATGGAATTAGACAGCTAAAAGTCAAAGGGTCGTAGTAATGCAACTCACGGCAACAACTAAATGGCCCAAATAGAAAAAAATATCGTTATCATTATTGTGCCTTATCCATTTTAATCGTGACAAGCTTGCTCAGGCATCTCTTTCACTTGATCACTTCCTACAAATTGCCACTTGCAAAAATTCACATTTAACAATTTTGTCTAGGAAAAGGTTTGCATTTAAGAGTCGACCATTAATATTAAAACACAGTTGACATGAAACAACCCGGAAAGTTTAACAAATTAAACAGGACATATAAACAAAATAATCACGTAATTAACTGAAGCCTGTGACAAAAGTAAATATCATTTTATTGATACAACAATATACTGCATGAGAACCAATTTGTACAATAGGATCATATACAATTTCTTAGGTACAAAAAATGAAATACACAAGAAGAAATTCTATAAGAAACCTACTCTATGGCTATCTCCAAAACGGCCTCCGATGTAGATTACCTGCAACCAATAATTACCAGAAAAGCTGAGCAAGATATAGATAAATAATAAATTAGGAGATAATTAAATTGTCGTCAGACCCAAATGCGATGAGATAACGCATAAATTAAATTACCGTCAGACCCGAATGCGATGAGATAACGCTCATCGAGATACTAGACCATCCGAGGCCGGTCGGCACCTTTCGCTAATCAGGGTTTCATCATCCAGCAAAATACAAACCTATCTGTAGTCAGGTAACCGTAGCCATACATAAATAGTGCCAAAATATCTCACATAGTAAAAAGATAAGCACCAGCATGGTTAAAAAGAAAAGAGTCAGAACCAGCCCCTCCAGTCCATCTCATTCCCCCCACCCCCACACACATATCTAGGCCAAGGGCAACCGAAGCAACCAGGAGCAAGCCAGGAGGCTAGGAGGAAGAGCAAGGAGTCGGCCACATCGACATTAACTCTGAACCACCAACACATCACCATCTGCCATCACAGCACAACCCATTCACATCTTAACCTCAACATCACCAGGTGCATACAAATCGATAATTTTGCTAGCTTTAGAAACCGAGTACTCAAATTAGGCAAGTGGTCTCAAGGAAGTGGCCACATTAAGGTGGCGTCGTGCGTGCCCGATAACCACCTCGTTCTTCCCGACGTACAGGAGGTTCCCGGGTGTCGTTGCAGCATCGCCAAACCTTGAGCAACAATCTGGAAATCATCATCAACCAGTGAAAATAACTCAATTGAAATCAGACAACTAAGCAAAGTAATCATCATCATCTTAGTAGAAGAGAAAAATGGGTATGTCGCCGGCCTTTGCCGCGGCCCATCGTCAGCCGAGTGGTAGGAGCCCGGCAACGACCGAGGGAGAGGTGATAAGGGCGACAGAGCCCAGCCTTGGGTCGTGCAGGCGTGGGGAGGCCCACGGGCCACGATGTAGGCGCAGGTGCGGGGAGGCCAGGTGATGCGACGCAGGAGCAGGAAGCCCTAGGCCGGCAGCGCAGACCTAGTGGCGGGGAGACTTGGTGGCGCGGTCAGAGCGGCGGCTTCCGAGGCGGGCTGAGGGAGGAACCCAAGGGGGACGGCATGGAGGAGAGGGAGAGGATGGAGTGAGGATAAGGATGAGGAGCTCCGTTTGGCCGGCCTTTATGGCATGGTAAAGCAAAGGGGCAGTCGGTAAATAAATAAACAAACAAACAAAAAAAGATAAGATAAAAACTTTGATTAAATCCACAAAACAGTAATAACCCTGCTGATATCAAGAAGTTGGATGAAATAAAAGGAAAAGGATAAATGGCATCAGACAAATCAATACAGAGCTAAATAACACTGGTAATGGCTACAATAAGTACAAGTAAGAAAGACAACACGGTAGATTGGGTAAACACGGGATCCCAAAAAAATTTATATATAAACCTTTGAAATAAAATAAATTACCCCACATAAATGCATAAAGCTTAACATAATTTAGAGAAAAGTTGGACACCGTAAGACTGCAATAATTTAATATCAATCTGAACTATAATATCTCAAAATTTCAAGAAACAAGTTAAATCAAGCAGAAGATCACCTTAGGAATCCGCATGAGGACGATTATTTGCACTTAGATTCAGGCAAGCATTTCTTGATCATAATTGAAATAATTTTCATTACATGTATTTGGTTATATGTGTTATAATTGAAATAATTGGAAAACTCTTTTCAAGAAAACTCCAAATCACAAACCGATACAAAGATGGATTAAATGTGAACTGCTGAGGTAGTGATTATTGATGTGCTTGGGATGGCTCGTACAACGATTGAGCCGGTGAAGTATATATATAATATGTGGGTAGAGGGTGCTTTGAGAAGGGTAGCACCGGTGAGGCTTTCTACATAGGCTAGAATATAAGGATAAACTATTACACTCGGGCATTGAGCCGTATCAATTATAGTGTGTGAAAACAACCAGAAAAGGTTGTCCTAGGAAGGTGTTTTGATCTACACATTAGGTATGAGTAGATAACTAAGTGTGATAAACCGGGTAGGTCGGAAAGCCCGGTGAGGAACACGAATTTGGAACTCATCTGCGGTTGAATCCTCCAGGGCACTATATTTAAATGTCGTGAGATGAGTATCGCCGATGTGCATTAAAGTTGGGGTACAACTAGTATGCTGCGAGTGGGTGGGGAACGTTGTCAAGGACACCATGACTCGTCAGTTGCTAGGGTTAGAGATCTAATATCTGAGTAGTGATAAATGTTCTGAGATCTCAACAGATGTTGAGATCACTTTGGGTAAAGTGGTACAAGCTTACATAGGGTTAAATCATGAATTCGTGCCTATCTCCTGGATTGAAGGTTACGGAAGCTAAGTCTGCCTCATATACGAGTGCTAGTAGCACTTTTAATAATTAAAAATCGAAAACACAACTTTTTCTAATAAAACCCTATTTTCTAAAAAAGGATCCGAGGAAGGTATACTGAGATGGATGTGAGAGAAATTCATATGATGTATTTTTGTTATTAATGCTAATTAAGTAATTTTGTACTTACTCTTGATTAACTCCTGATTTACTTAGAAAACGATCCTTATGCACTCGCCTACGAGGCATGGGGTGAGGATCACCCGTAGAACCAGGATTATGAGGAGGACTACCAGAAGTGGCAGGTTGTTGGGTGGCTGTACACCTGTTTTCATCAATCTACATGGTACTCAGTACTTATGTATTGAATTTATGTTGTACTTGAGATATTGTATATGGTTAAATGTGTACTGGACTTGTAACCCCACATGGCAATGGATGCAATAAGTTTTCATTCCAGTCTCTAATTATTATTCTGCCGCAACACTCTGTACATGGTGTATTAACTGATAAAATATCGAGAAATCCTGTTATTTTGTTAGCTAATATGCCGAGATCAATTTAATTACCTCAGAGTAACGACGATGTTATTATCGTTATCTTGGGTTAATTATGCGGGTCGTTATATGACTAACTAATAAACAATTCATACGATCATTCACACTCTTGTAACCGTCACAGCATTGACAATTTGACATTGCATTTCTGTTTTAGCGTGTTGTGCTAGAGCACCGAGACTTTGTTGGTTAAGGTTACGGACTGAAAACGCTATTTTTCTTACTGAAAAACAAAGATACATGACTCCTCCCATGTATTCACATTTATGAGTTCCGACAACACACAGCTCCTACTATTTATTCTCATCGACTCTTTTAGTATGCTGAGGGCAAAAGTAGTTTTTCTTTTCTAGAACAGTCAATACAAAGTTGCTATACGTTCGGGTTCCTATACCACATAATTATCAGAAACATAGTTTGCTTGAGTCACGGTACGGAATTTGAATTCACGGTTCATCACTTTTTTTTTTCAATTTTCACTGCGAACATAGAACTCCGTACCCTAAACCGATTCAGGTTTGAAGAATCCAATTCGCGATTTGTAAGGATTTATAATGAATCGGACAACTATATTACTCTTTCAATCCAAGAAAAGCCTACAACGACAGTCCAGAATATCGTCCCAGAACACACAAGAAAAGCCTACAACGACAGTCCCAGAATATCGTGGCGGTAGCCGGCAAAACTACTCTTTCAATCCAAGGACAGAAAAGGAGCTGCTGGCGACGGAGGGATTTTTGCAGGAAGGCCCCTCTTTTTGATCGCACCGTCCTACCCGCCATACTTGCCATAAGGAGTAGAGCTCCGTGAAATCACGATAAAACACAGGGGCCCCAGTGGCAATGATTGCTGCATGTTTACCCACAACCACAGGGCAACGCATGAAGCTTCTTTTGCCCGAGTTCTTCTTTCCTTCAATGAATAATGTTCTACCATGTAAAATCTCATTCCTTTTTGCCAAGTGCCATGTCCCAATCAAGATAGCGGTTATCTATCTTAGTTGCAAACCAAGAAAGATTCCTCCGTCTTCAGAAAAGAAGGGAAAAATTCCTCCTGTTTGTCCCAGTTTGAGCTGTGAGTGCAACTACACTGCTGCTATGTAACGGCAACCAGTTAGTTCAGGTAAAACTCGGTGAAAGTAACTCCTTTGCCTTCTGTCTGTTTGCTACGAGAGATTGATCTCGTAAATGTTTCTTCAGGCGATCGAGAGCAGAGATTGAAAGTTCAAAACCGCACCGTTTTTTTTTTTTTTGCCAATGAAGACGTATGAGTGAATGATGCCAGGTTACCAGCCTACTCTTGGCAGGAAAATGGAAAGGAAGGGGGGAAAGGACAAAGGAAGACGCTTGCACGAAAAATGCTGTTGCTATTAGATCACGGTCTGGACTCAATTTTTTTCGCCTGCAGTAATTTGGAGGACGGAAGGAAACATGCGGTCACGTCTGATACCAGCTTCAGAGGCAAGCTCTGCTCAGGATGATAAACGACACTTGTGCGGGAACGGACGGAAGTAAACGCATGCCAAACTCGTACTACCATTTGCTTTAGTTGCTTACCACCTGGCAAAGATATTTAGTTGCTTGCCACTAGGCAAAGACATCTGCGGAATCGCAGCGGATGATCCTCGGTTGCTCTGCATCGCGGTCGCGGCGGAATCTTCGATGGTTGAGAACACTCGCACCACGCACGCGTGCGTTTGACTATACTCGACGTGAGCACTGAGCACATGCTCCTTTTTATTGAGCAGGTATGTTTCGTGTGATTTGGTAAAGATCAAAAAGGAAAAATGAACTTAAAAACCCCGCCTCCTTGTTACGAAGGAAAAGCTAGAAAGCGAAAATGTTTGGTTTACATACGGTGGGAGGTGACAATTCCCAGTCGGAACGACGTCGCTCTAAATATTAGGTATGCAATCCAATCCCTTATCTTTCTTAAGCGTGGGTATGAAAGCTAAGAATAAAGTCGTCTCATCTTGTATGGTAGCATGTTCTTTGCCTCTCGTTTGAGGGTTGAATGCAACATTTCTATGTTATGAAAAAGTGAGTTGAGCAATACAAGAGTCATGTTTGGTAGTGCTTCTGCTCCACGATTCTCAACCGGAGAAGTCAGAGCCTAGCCAAACAGCTCGGCTCCTCATTTTTCATAATTGGGATCACTCAAGGAGTGGAGCACCGTCGCAGTAGAAAATGACGGAGGGACCTTGGGGCGACTCCCCACAAGGAGCAGCATCCTAGTTACCATATTTCCCCTAAAGTTGATGGATATTTACCAACCAAATGCCACCTGCTTGCCCCTCATCCTCATTTCTCGAACAAATGTGCATCGCCCTCTCACTCATCTCTCTCACCCCAACTGCTCTCCAAACCCTAGATGTCGTCGCTTCGAATCTCCTTGCTGCCGATCGGGAGCAGCTCGCCGCTGGCCCGAAGTACATCACCGTTGGTCCCTCACACCCTTGATGTCGGCCCCGGACGCTTTTAGGATGCTTCTAATAACCAACGAATGGCAAGTGCTCTTCCTTGTTTAGATCCTATTTCAATCGGAACTTTCCGCGTCGATCCTTTTTATCTTGCAATTCCTCCTCCACAAGAGTCACTCATCGTAGCTAGTCCTACCTCTCTTGCTGCCGCAGTCGCCTTCACCTTTGAAGGATATCACTATTAGTCCCGCTCCCCCTCGCCACTAGATTCGCCTTCCTTGCTTCGGCCCTTGGAGCAGTGAAGGTATGAGCTCACCGCCACCCTCCCCCTTGTCCTCCCTTCTCCTTCTAGTACAAAATGTGTAGGAAAATGATATGGATTCAACCCTAGTTTGGCTGTGATGTGTACGATTGTGTAGGAGTTGGCTAGATTCGGATCTTCTTGATATATGGCAGTGTCCTTGTGCATGAACCGATTGGTGATTAGAATGTATGGCAGTGATTCATGGCGTTTTTTCATGAAACCACTTATTATGGTACTTGTTGTTTGAGTAGTGCTTCAATGTTTTTCTTCCTAATACACGTTGCACAAATCTTAAAGCAAAAAAAGGGGTAAGTAATCACTATCTACTCTTCATTCATGCTTTAATATTTGTACATGAATCCATGAAAATGATGACCTGTGCTTGCTACTACTTGTTTGTTTGAAGTTCAATTAGACAAAAAATTTAGTGTGTGTTTGGATGATTATGCTTTATGCTAGTTACTAGTAGGAAAATTTCGCTGTCGGATGCAATTCTTTCCATTGTTCATTCGTCAGTATGTTGAATTAAGATAGTGAATCAATCAGCATGTTGAATTTTGATGCTAGTCGCATGAATCGCTACGAACAAACGATATTAGACATGGAATGGTTTGCTCAGTTCATTCGATGCACCAGTGGATAGCAATTTACTCTGAATTCTTATCGCTCTCTTCTACTATTGGGTCTTAGGATATTGATTCAATCCTTTATTGCTTAGGGAGAGAGCTCATGACACAGAGGAACAACGAGAAAACTCGAGTTGATTTGTGGTCAGAGCTTTTCTGAAAGCATCGAAAGCTTGTCATTCCTCAGGGGTCTGTGATGGTAAGGCACTTGCAAGTATGAATGAAGGGATACTATAATCTAGGCCCCTAAACATGGAATGGATGGCAAAGCGTAGGTGACAGACAGTTATATGGATATGGTGCTTTACCCGTTGACGCTTCTCCAACTCTCGCAAAAATTGTATGGGAGTCGTCCTCGTCGGGAGGTCTGCCTAAATGACTGCACCGGGGGAATTCTACCGTACTCTCTGAAACTTTGGTTGTTGATCCTGTGGAGCCTACCTAAAGGTTCAACACTGATTGTAGTAAGTGGGTGATATGTTTGAGAGGTGCTTCTATGCTTTAACTTTTGATGGTTGCTCAAATATTAAAGTATAAATGAAATGTAGATGGTGATTACTTACTCCTTTGCTTGCTTCAAGACTTGTACAATTTGTATTGAGAGAAAAAGCATTAAAGCACGATATGTTTTTGTATTTCTATTCCCAGTAGTAAGTCGTCGGCACATCGCGCCAGCTTTAGGTACTGGCCTGAAAGGGCATGGGTTCGAATCCCATTCTTGACCTCTCTGTTTTTTTTCCTTGCCTTCAATCGTGTTTCTTTCTTATGCTAAATTCTAAATTAAACTAGATTTCATTACTGATTCCTTGTGCAATTTGTACGAATTTGATTGCATTCCACTGCTGCATTATTAGAATTTAGAACCACTTCCCTTCAATTTGCTCCCTACACTTCTCTCAAATCCCAACTGCTCATTTCAGGATTCCAGCAGCCCTGTAGGAGTCAACACTGTCCCGGAGACACTCCACCGCTCCTGAACTTCCACCCCAACATCTGCAGCATCCTGGAGCCCACCATCTTCTCGTCTTCCACTTGAACAAACCTGCCATTGATGACCACCAAAAGTTGCGAGGGTTTATATATACTTCACGAGCGAGCAGTGCTTCAATGCTTTCCCTCTCAATACAGGTTGCACAAATCTTGAAGCAAACGAAGGGGTAAATAATCGTCATCTACCATTCATTCATGCTTTAATATTTATGTAACTGTCAAAAGGAAAAGCATTGAAGCACCTCTCATACTTCACATGCACACTTCAAGCACATGCAACGGCCGGCATTGTATAATCATGGATGTGTAAGCCATGCCATGTTGCTGGCTCACGGGTGAATTAATTGTATGTATTCTTACTTGGGGTAGTTCAGATTTGGAAAGAAGTCCCTTTCGATGACAACCATTTCAGACACCTTCTATCATGTTATACGCGCTGCCAGATGTACCGCCCGTATGCCGCCGGGTTTTCGTACGTCAGGATGAGAGCACCGGCGACATCACGAACATCCACCATGTTCCTCGTCTTGTCCTCGTTGGCGGTGTCGCGATCGCCTGCGCAAAGCACAAGGTATATAACATCATGCCATGCCACTTGCCACCCATAAGAAACAACAATTGCTCGCTCTCTAGTTTGGATGGACGATCGATGCTTCTGAAATCTCAGGAAGTAGTAAAGGATTTACGATGCCCTGCGTCATCTGTATACTTAGAGAGACGATATTCAGCAATGCAAGGCAGAATGAAAGACCTGCCTTTCAACAGGTTGATGAGGATCGAGCTGCTGAAGTTCACCATGGATTGCAGCGAAGGTCCAACAAACAACGGCGGACAGACGGTCACGACATTCGGCCCGGCCTTTTGTCTGCGTAAGCCAGAGCCTCGCGCTCGGCTAGAATCCTGGAGAGGTAATGCCAGTTCTAGCAAAATTAATGGCAATCGATAGTATAGTCAATGTTGAAAAATTCATTGCTGAATACTAACATCGATCAGTATAGCAACAAGAGCAGTGCTAATTGCAAATAGAAATTTTAGAAGCGAAAAGACGGTGTCACCTCAGTGGCTCTGCAGTAGTCCTCATCTGACCAACAATCTTCATCAAGCACTGTGCCCTTGGGGTGGCTGGGTTTTATGATGACCGCGGCGGCCGACGACGCCACGACGACGAAGCCTACCTTTTGCTCGTGGCGGGCCTTGAGCACGTTCTGAGTGACCTTCACCGCCTGCATTTCTTCCTTCCTTTGTTTGTTTGTTTGTTTGGTGCCTCTTCGGATCCTGCTAACACCCGCTAAGATCGATGAGGAAGGGTGTGTTTGATTGCTTGGATGAGGTTGGATGGATATGGCCATCTAGTCTAGATGAGATAGAACCATCTAGGTGGCTGTTTGGTTAGGTGAATAGAGATGAGTCAATTTTTTGTTTGTTTGGATGGATTAGAATGGATAGGATGAGCCAAATTTTTGTTTAGTTGGATGGATGAGGATGAATGGGCTAGTTGTAATCAATGTTTCGAATTTATGTTTGAATTTTTTTTATCAAAATTTGAATTTTTGGATAAAATTTGGCTAAATTTTGATTTTTTGAACAAAATTTGACAGGAACTTGTTTTTCCGAACAAAATTTAAACTTGTAGACAAAATTTGAATTTTCAGATAAAATTTGACCGAGTACACCTCTTCATGCAACAAATTAGATGAGCCCGTCCGGTCTTTTTTTTTTGGATGGCTCTATCCAATATCTGAAAATAATATTCTAAAAAACTGGATGACTATATCCCATTCATCCACTCATCTAAATAATTAGATGATTTCAAATCCATAAATAGTCATATCGCATCCACCCTCATTCCCTCAAACAAACGCCACCGAAGTGGACGTTGAAGTTCATACTCCAGACTGGAGAGCGGTCTAGGAGTTTTTATTGGGTTTTGAGAAGAACTTGACTTTTGGCCCCTTGATCAGGGTTCACAAAACCGAATTTTGAAAAATCGTTCGAAATTCGAAAGCCACAAAAACCACTCGAAAACCGTCAGAAACAGAAGGGTTAAGAAATAAAAAATTAAAAAATTCGAAAACCATTCGATTTTTCGCGAGAAACCGCTCGATTTTTCACGAAAAACCAGTGGCCGATTGAATGTTCTTAAAAAACGGTTTTCGAGCTATTTTTGAGCGGTTTTCGATACATAAATTTTTTCATTTTTTTAATTAAAACGGTTTACCGAGCGATTTTAAATCTCGAACTGCAGCGGTACTTTCGAAAACCGCGGTTTTCGAGTGTTTTGTGAACCCTGCCCTTGATTGACTATTTTTCACGTTTTGGCCCCTGGTCAATATTCTTCTTCTTTTAGTTTGAAATCAATGGTTCGTAATTTGTTTTACTTTTCTTGTTTGGAATCTTTTCTTTGATCCTTGTTATTTTATACCTTCGCTACTGTTCCTCGTCAAGAAAAATAAAAAGCCTACAACTATGGTGCTGAAGTCTCGTATTCAACAACTGCGCTGATTGTTTAACTTCAATTATAAATAGAAGTTTGGTAAAAAAATATATAAATAAGAGATTCTTAGCAACTACTAGGATAGTTGTATCTCTTTTCTTCTTGCTGAAGTCTCTTCAAGTCTCGTATGTATGCGATGATAGCTCCAATCAGCATGCTAACGGATCGTTCGATAAACGTCATTGAATTTGATCTTGCTGGGAGTTGGGGGCACTGTTGCTTCTTACTTTCGGAGGGACAATGCATGGATCAAGCGGACGCGACGGCAATCCCTCACACGTTGGTTAGATGCAGAAAACCGAATTTCGAAAATCGCGATACGAAAACCGTAAAAACTGCTCGAAAAAACGTAAAAAACCTAATGGTTAAGAAATAAAAAAAATTCAAAAAATAGAAAAACCGCGGTTTTTCGCGAAGAACCACTGGCCAATTGAATGTTCATCGCAAAACGGTTTTGTGAGCAGTTTTTGACGAAAAACCGAGCACATAAAATTTTTCAAAAATTTTATTTTTTAATTAGACCAGTTTACCGAGCGGTTTTTGATTTCGAACCGCGGCAGTACACTCGCACGCTCGAAAACCGCGGTTTTCGTCGGTTTTGTGAACCCTGGTTAGATGACTTATGGGCGGAGTTAGCAACAGTAAGGGAGCTATGAAGCACACTAGCATCACGAACGGTGGTGCTGTCGGCATCTGAAGAAACAGTTTTGGGGGACCATCCAGAATTAGCTATTCCTTTCAACGGTGTAACTACCCTCAAAAGACTGAAAGTGACGCTATAAATTTTTCACATCGACAATTGTAAAACCATCATCAGTGCGTTGCAGCATGCGACTATTTATCGGCCCAAACACCCAGATACAAAAGGCGGAGATTTTGGTACTAAACCTCTGGTTCTCACATGATTCCCTTATTAAATTCCATCATCACCAACTTATTCTGTTTCGCTGCTTACATGAATCAGAAAGAGGTTGCACGTAACAACGGCCAAAGTTGTCCCAGATGAATGCTCAATTCAGGATGCCAAATGCTCTGTAGGATTCAACGCTGTCTCGGAGGGTTTCCTCTACAGGCCTGAAGGTCCACCCTAGCTTCCGAAGTTTCTCCGAACTATATGTGATGTTCTCCTCCACTTCCACAAAGCTACAAAACCATTGGAAAAGAGAAGAATATGTTGCATCCAAGTTAAGCATAGTAAAACTGAAAGGAGGAACAAAGATAGAACATTCAGTGATCTGGTGAAACGTTGTTTGTTGAAATTTCAGATTCCACATTGTAAACTACCTGCTAAATGGTGCGTGCAAGTATTACACTTCAATAAACATGACATCTACTGTGCTTATATTCAACTTGCCACTCCCCACTCTAGTAACTTTGCAAGTGATGTGGTGCTTATCTCAGGAAAATAAAATGGATTTTGAATTCTACACAAGCTCAACCCAAGATTATTTCTCCTTCACTTTTAGGAAATGCCACTAATATATAGCTTATAAAATGCAGAATTAAAATAACAACAACACAGGTAAGAGAACAACAAAGTTGCTTGCTGAGGAAGGGGCTTACTTTCTGGGATAAGGGTAAGTTGGATATAATGTCTTCAATATGTTTATCATATCAGAGACTTTTATTGGAAGTGAACTGCAGATGTATCGTCCAGATGCCTCTGGATTTTCATATGCCAAAAGAAGAGCATTGGCAACATCACGAACATCCACTATATTCCTTAGTCTATTTTCAACAGTCTCACGATCTCCTGCCAAAGAAAAGTATTTCATTTCAACAGAAACAGAACTCAAAGCCTACACTAGTTTGGAGATTGAAACAGCCTGATTTAAATATATTATATATGAATGTCTTTCGTGCAATTGCTTAATATGCTTTGTTCAGTTGGAAAAAAGCAACAAAGGGCAGACATCATTTTTTATGCCCCGGTTTAAACAGAACAATGTCGAGTAAATTATCACTTTATTTATATAACTAGCAAGATGGCCTGCGCATTTGTGCGTGCATCATTTTTAAAGTATGTGTTAAATGACTTGATAATATATATGCGATTTTTTTTCTCAAAAATAGATCAATACAAAACACAATTTGCGATATTTTGATATTGTATATTACAGGAGAGAATATATTTACTCCGTTTCTCAGTACTTATCACATGTGACCGAAACTTTCTTCTACGAATACTTGCAAAGAAAAATAGTAAACATAGCATAACATAATATTTTCTATTTATATTATCATCTCTTAATTTCATTATTACAGTGTTTGTCTCTTTCTTTCGGTACTTCTTTTATTGCACGTCATATTGCTTATACCGGTATAACTGAGTGAACAATTGTCGATGTATCACCCTCTTAATCTCTTCGTTCCATGGAGATCCACCAAATAAAGAGTTAGAATTTTTTTGAGAATTTTTAGTATATTCTATATTATTTTAGCGACTATAAAAAACGTATAATCGACTTTTATTACATGATAGTTAATAATATATGTATATATACAAATCAAATTACTTACCTTATTTTATTTCCCCCCTTAAATTAGCATATTTCTAAAATTTTAATTCTGAATAAAATGAAAAAAATTATATTTTTCACTTAGTATGGAATTAAAAATAATCCCTAATTTCCTTTTATATTTATCCTTATGTTATTTATATTTAATTTCGAATTTCAAGTTTTGATTTAGAATTTGTATGAAAATAAAATGACTAATTTCACTTTGTTTTTTATTCCGAATTTATGTTAATCTTTATTTGTTAATTTTTATTTAATTTTGCATATCGGTTGTACTGTACAAATCGTATACAAATCCAACTACTATTTTTTATATAATTTATATTCTGTATTTTAGCAATGTACATGTTTAATTTGGACTTCATATGAAAGTTAAATGGTTGATTTTTATTTATTTATTATTCTGAATTTCTGTTATTTTTATTGTTCTTAGTATGGGCTCTTTGTTTTAATCTAAGCCATCGATTTTGTTTTTATTTAGTTTTGAATATTAGTTTTGGATTACAATTGATAATTCAAATCCAATTGCTAATTTTTGCCTAATTTTTATTCTGAATTTTAGTAATGTACGTGTTTTAATTTAGAGTTCATATGAAAATCAAATGTCTAATTTATTTTTATTTTTTATTCTGAATTTTTGTTAATTTTTTGTTGTACTTCACATAGACTCTTTCTTTTAATCTAAGTTGTTATAATTCGGATCCGCTAGATAGACGGTTAGACGTTTTTTGAAATAGTAACATCAAATCTAATGGCTATTATAATTCAACTTAGTTAAGGTTCACTAAATTAAGGGTTATATGTTTTGCTTTTTTATGAGAATTTCTAACATTTTATTTTCTTAACAACTCTACATAATATGTTATTGAAGTACCGTAGGACTGGTCTTGACCCTGTGACCCAGTATAGGATGGGCGTAATGCCTTCTGATGAAGCCCAGAACACTATTATCACATCAATTTGTTTCCTTTGATCAGGTCGGTGCCATACTTGGTGTTGAATCTATCATAGACGAACCAAGAGATAAAAAAGAACAAATATAAGGAATCCTGATTTTGTGGGAGTTAGATTGAAAAATCAGGAGGCGCACTCTTCCACGTCAAGAAAGAAGCAGCGATTTCTGTTTTTTTCTGACTACGAAAGTAAAAGGATTTGAAGGGCGATCGAGCTCGTGCAATGTTATTATTTTCCCGTTCTTTTCTTTCCTCGGGAGCACTTGGACGGGGAGCACCAGCAGACACCATGGCGTCCAGGGGATAAGTCTATATACAGTAAATGTCTTGATTTATTTGTTTCTCGACAAAACCAATCTACTTTTAGGGAGTTCTTAGAAAAACCAAATCAAATACAAATTAGTTTTGGGGCTGCGTGACTTTTATGTTATGGTTGAACCAACATGAGGTCATTTGTATTTTCTTTAATTGCATGCATTTAGTCACACCGGTGTGTATTGTCTGTATAAGGCCAAGGTGCGTCTAATTTGATATGAGAGTTCATGTGCCGAATTGTTGGTTATGATTTATTAATCAAAATTATAATTAGGCTTAATCACGCATGAGATCCAGATGTATCGATCCGCCCCTACCATGTAAGTTTTTTTTATTTTGATTTTATACTACAAAGTAATATATATATCTACTCAATAGCATCTAATGGTCAATAGATGCATTTTTAATTAGAGTCCACCAGATTAAAGGCTAGATATTTTTCTTTTTTTGTGAGAATTTTAGTTTATTTCTGAAAGATCTAATGGCAGTTGTAAATAAAGCCCACCAGATTAAGGGCTAGATATTTTGCTTTTTTGTGGGAATTTCTAATCAAACTCTCATGGGCTTTATTTCTAGTCTATTTCTCAAAGATCCAATGGCAATTGTAAATAAGGCCCATAAGATTAAGGGCTAGATATTTTGTTTTTTTGTGGGAATTTCTAGTCTATTTCTCTTTTTTCTTAGCGACTCTCATGAGCTTTTAATATCTAATAGATTGCATGAAAACCAAGATAAAACTAAGATAACAATGTAACACCCCACCTTTGAAATAATTAATGAGGATTTTACTGCTCGAATTTACTGTAGACTGCATCAAAGGTCCAATTACCAATGATGGGCAAATAGTTACAATGTCCACCCCAGTTTTTGCTGCATAAGCAAAAGCCTCACGCTCTGCTAGTGTTTTGGAAAGGTAATACCAATCCTGCCAGAATAACAGCACAGATAATTTCTTTTAAGTAAATGATCCAGAACAAGGAGTAATCTATTGCAAGAACAACAAGAGACCAGGAATAGTTTTTGTGGTTACCTGAACAATGTTATATTATCAGAAAGCCATAAACCAACTGTTGAGGATGGCTTCATTTTGAAAAGGCAAAGTGAAAAAATACAGACAGCGCATGAATAAAAAGTGACTTTTTGTCAACCAAATTTCGGAATGTCAAAATAATGACTTCAAGGGGTCCAAGCCATCTGGTGCAGAATAAGAGGGTAGTCCTAGATATAATGCTCCGATAACCAATTTGTGAACATATGCTGAAAAGGCGTCTGAAATATTTGCTCCTTACCAATGATATCTATTATATAACAAACAGCTGATGATGTGTGGTTTAAATCTCTCGAAAAATAAAAATATGGTTGAAATTCTCACAAAAAGGAAAAACATCTAGCATTTAATTTACTGGGTCCACTGATGATGTGTGCCTAAAATCTCTAAAAAAATATGCTAGAAATTCTCACAGAAAAAGGAAATAAACATCTAGACCTTAATTTGGGATTTTTTTAAAAAAAATAATGTATTTTATAAAACTAATTGCGACATTAATACGCGGGAATTTTTTTTTGCAAAAATAATGCTCTGTCGCCAAACCGTATGGCGACAATGGAGTAATAGCCATACGGTACGGCGAAGAAGCTAATTTCGCCCAACGGTTCGGCAACAACACCCTAATTACGTCATTAGCGCTATTGTCGCCATACGGTTTGGCTACAACTAGTAATAGCCAAACCGTATGGCGACAAAAAATCCTAGGGGAGGCATGTTGTCGCCATACGGTTTGGTGACAATAGCGCTAATGACGCAACTAAGCTGATGTCGCCAAATCGTTGGGCGAAATTACTATCTTCGCCGTACGGTTTGGCGATTACTCGTACTTCGCCATACGGTTTGGCGACGGAGCATTATTTTTGCAAAAAAAAAAATCCCGCGTATTAATGTCGCAATTAGTTTTATAAAATGCATTATTTTAAAAAAAATCTTAATTTGGTGGATCCTAAATTACAGCCAACCCACAACCATTAGAAGCTAATTAATTAATTTACAACACATTTAAACTCAAAGATAAAAAGGGTTCTATCAACAACATATTTAAACTCAAAAGATAAACACTCAACCATAAAAACAACTATTATTCATATATATTCCAAGTCAAATATTGAGTTGTGACAAATTAGTAGTCTGCGCAGTATACTTGTGTGGGCTAAACAATCTAGTTAGCACATAAAGATTTAGCAACTGTAAAGGGTTGCCTTACTTGAAGGGTTGAGCATGTTACCTGATTCTTTCTGCACATGCCCTCGTCTGACCAGCTGTCTTCATCAAAGACTTTACCCTTAGGCCAGTTAGGATTATTGAACACAGCAGCAATTGACGACACCATGACAACTCGCTTAACTTTTGCCTCATAGCAAGCCTTCAACACATTCAGTGTGCCTGTAACAGCAGGAGCTATGACCTCTGCCTGCAAAACAGTATTTTTTGTAAAAAAACACAAACAAAGGAACAGAACATCATAATACGTGCTTGTTTCTATAAATTAACCAATATATATTTATGCCTACATAATAGCACTGGATAAAAGGAAAAAATAATGGTAATAAATGACAGGTATGAGGAGCTTAGGCCGAGATAGTCCAATGCTGCTCGAAGCATAAACCAGACAATAAACTATGTCTGCTGTCATTAACTATGTTTGTAGGAGGACACATATATCCTGAAAGGATGGTCAAAATGCTGCACATTTCACACTTATTTGCAGATAATCGATGACTTCAGCACATCTCCTATGAATTAGAAATGGTCCTTTTAGGGGATTCTTGGGCAAGAACCTTGAGGAAATTGCATTTAGGGTCAACTAAACTTTACATCTAGCTCAGAAGCGCAGTCATACACAGTTGCCAGCAAATTGCATTCTACTAAACCACCATGTTCAACCACATATGTCCCCTTACTTCACCTCAAAACCCCACAAAATTATGAAATACATGTTCTTTATAGATTCACCTCAGGGTTGGTTGATCGGCCGGAGGGGACAGGGCTAGCAACATGGAAGACGCCCTCACAGCCAGCAAACGCTGACGCAACACTGTTGTAATCCAACAGGTCAGCCTTCACCAGCTGCAACCTTTCCCCGGCACCTTCTAGCACCCTAAGATGAGCATTCTTGCCATCACCTACAGCACACGGGTACGCACAAAACACATCACCACCACAATCATCATACATAACAAATTTCTTGGTCCATCATAACAAGTAGTATCCAATTAATTTTCAAATTTCAAGAACTACAAAAGCTAGAATCTTCTAATATTGCGATTCCATCTCCACATTACACATTTCGCTCCATGAGATCCAAAAAAACCTGCTAGATCATCAACAGTTAGGATCTCAAAAGCTTCAGCTGACCTCCAAGAACCACAGATAGCCAGTTGACCTGCTTTGCCTCTTCCCGTTTCAACAACTACATTATATCCCTACATACTCCTGCATACAAATAAATCATCGACGGCACGGCGAAAAAAACCTCTGGGAGAGACGAATCGAAGCAAGGTGGTGTCGTGAGGTGTGCTGCGCCTTACCAGGATCGCGCACGGTGCCGCGGACCGCGTAGTCGCCCCTGGAGAGGAGGAGCTTCACGAGCCACGAGGCGATGAAGCCCCCTGCGCCGGTCACACACAGGCTCTTCCTCGCCGCCTCCATGCTTTCTTCCCCACTCCTGCCGCCGAGTTTGGTTTGGTTGCTCTCTATCTCGCCACGCTGCGCTGAAGAGAACGGCAAGCGAAAGCGAGCTCTAGAGCGGTCGAGGCGTTTGTGTTGGGAGTTGGAGACATATATCCTGTGCGGTGATATTCCCCTCCTACGTTGCTAACTCTGTATTATACAGGTATAAAAATTCTCTAAAAAATTAAAAGACATAGGAAAGGGCATATTCAACGTCCGTATAAAATTTCAAGATCAAAAGTTAAACTCTATGTAAATAGTGATTTTTACTGTTTATTTTGTCTTTAGTTGATTTCATAACTTCCAAATGCCATCGACTCTTGATGATAACATTGTATATGGATGTAGAATATGTCCTCCCCAACGTATCCTAATTTTTTGGAAGTTTTTGGAAACTTTTATATATGGATAATAGAGTGGTAGCACTAAGAGAGAGTAGCACATGATATTCTCGTTGGGATGGTTCTGGAAGATTTTTCAGTTTGGTCCGTTTCTGTGTTTTTTCTCTCTCTATGTAGTCCTCTGTCCTTTTTCAAGAGTAGTTTTTTTCTTGGGGAAAGTTCAGGCAGAGATCCGCTGCACGTCCTAAATCTTCACTCCAAGAGATCTAGAAAAAAAAAACTTCACGCTGAAACTATAAAGCTCAACTTGAAATGTAAGAATTTCATGACATTTTTGAAAAAAAAATCATATGTACATGTATATCTATACAATTAATATATAATCGGATTCTTGATCTTGGTTGTTGAGATATATCCAGACTATTGGTTTTGGTGGACGAATTCCGAAAGTACCGTTGAGGGGTTTTGGATATAAATATAGCACCATATTGTACCAGATAAGCAATCAATCAATAAAGAGAGAAAAGAGTTGGTCTTCCTATATTATGTGTTCATTTATTTGCGATTGTTCTTCATTTATTCTTGATGGCATTGAGATTAACCTACAGTGATCAGTTTATTATTCAACATGTTATCAACACGAGTCTCTCCAAGGCTGAATTGTATGCTGTCAATCTTTATGCTATTAGATTAATCTTGTAGATTATTTTTTGCTCATTAGACCCTATATGGGTTTCTTGCTAATTAGGGTTCTATATTGATTTACTATTCATACGGGTAAAGAAAAGAGGGCATCAACCACGAGTGCTCTACGTAACCCTTCTCAAACCACCACCCACCTTGATGCATGGTGGTTTTATTGGGTCCACAGGAATTTTGTATTTCAAATCCTATACATTTTTTATTTATATATTTATTCAAAGTCTATGTCACCAATATCCTCTTCCCCTCTCTCTTTCCCTCCCCCACCCATCACTTCCCCACTTTCCCCTCTCCTCCTCATCTCACACCCTTACAGTACTATTGATGCCACTGTAATTAGTTTTCTTGCTCTCAAGGTTTTTGTTGTAGAATTTTGAATAAATATATAAATAAAAAATGTATGGGGTTTGAAATACAAAATTCCCGTGGACCTAATAAAACCACCGTTCATCGTGGTAAGTGGTGGTTTGAGAAGCCACCATATAGCACCGCCGATTATCAATGTCTTCGTCAAGAACGGCGACAACAGCCCACCAACATGCAGGTCGACAAGAGGTCGGGCTCCCTAGGTGCCCTTCTCTCTCTCCCTTGGACCACCTTCTCTCTCCAAACCACCGCCTCTTCTACCGGTCTCTTTGACACACTGCAAGCCACAACTTTCCCGCCTGTCTTCTCCACCATGACTCGGCTCCGACGTGGACCTGTGAGGCCACCGGTCACGGTGGAGCGTTTGTACATACCCTAGTGTGATGTGAGTGGAAAAACAATGGCAATAGTAAAGAGGAAAGCGCATATGATCCGCTAACACAGATGTGAGATGTTGAACCATTCCATTCGCTGTACTCGATCAAACCACACGATACAAAACCGCCTCGTCTAACCATAAACACTCGACCTCTCCCTCTTGACACAGCCTCTCCCAACTCAACACCGCCAGGGAGGAGAGCTAAGGTGTCACCTCTACTACTGTCTTCCCTCCTGTCTTCTCATATCCTTCTCCT
Source organism: Otatea glauca (assembly GCA_036346275.1). Taxonomy (NCBI): domain Eukaryota; kingdom Viridiplantae; phylum Streptophyta; class Magnoliopsida; order Poales; family Poaceae; genus Otatea; species Otatea glauca. Next base: position 60,789,629 of record CM070722.1, read on the forward strand.
CCTTGGGGGCAGAATTTCTCTTACCATAAGACCTTGTTTGGTTAGACTATAATTTTGATACATCCACATAAATGGACTTGGATTTTAGGACCTGTTTGATTTAAACTTTATCAAAATTTGATCACCAAATTGGCTGCTAATGTTTTAGACAAAGATTGGAAAAAAAAATGAACTAGAGAATTAAGTGAGAAGAGAATCTTACTAAAATTTAATAGTAAACTAAATAATTGACAAATTTAATCAACGCTATTAAAATTTAATAAAAAAACATTGATAACTGTAGGAAACAAACTACAATTGACACTAGCCCAATCTTCCCCTACTCTCACCTCAAATTTCATTTTTTTCCCCTGAATTGCCCCTGCCGCCCGTGCCAAACTACTCCCCCTGCCAAGATTCTTCCTTCCTCTTCGCCTCAAAAGGGCACGCACCACAGCCTGCATCATCGTCATCCTTGTCTGGACTCTCTCGGTCTCTCGGAATAGCACGAGCGCCACCTGCACCTCCCAGCCGTACGCGAGAACTCCGAGTGGAAGCCGCAGATTAAGGTACCCACCCCACACCCACACACACACCCTTTCCTCGTTGTTGCCGCGATCTTTGATCGTTTCTCTCAGTAGCAAACGATCGCCGTTCTGGGTGTGGAATTGCGGATCTTGAATCCTTTCGGAGTCACGGCCTCTTCCTCTGCCTGGTAGACCCCGATTCTTCTCTCCTCCCTGATTTTGTTTAGTTTGCCACAGATCGGTCTTCCTGTTTGAACGCGCCATATGCCCCCGATCTGATCTCATCTCGAGCCTAGATAGATGGCTTTTTCGCTACGCAGCCTGAAGATGATAAGGGGAATGTTGAAAGAACCTGTCTTGTGGAATCGAAGCAAGGATCGTGGTGCAATAGATATGCTTATGGACATATTGTGCGTGCATCCTCAACCCGCCTTTGCTTTGCTGCTCCCATGGAGATTTGGGTGATTGAGGCTCATGGGTGGGGGCACTGGTTTCGACGGACCCATTAGGACTCCCAATCGCACCATACTGGCTCGGTCAAATCCTTGTGTTTGAGCCTATCCGGTATGATTTGTAGATCAGCGCGAGGATAATTGGCATGCTCTCCTTGTTTCGATAATTAGGTTAGTCCTGCTGCCAGTTGTCAAGCTACATCGAAGCATTGTAGGGCACCATTCAAGATATGGAAGATGACTCTTGATTTTTTATAAGAAAATAGTGATGGATGTGTCAAATGGTAGAGGAAACTGGAATACCCGAATTTTGCTATGAACAGTATTGGTTCGCAAGACTATAGGACATGTTGAAGTGCCGACGATTAGATTAGATTAGATTTACTCTAGTTTGCTAGATTGTTCGCATGTTAATGTGATGAACCCTTTCATTTGTCCATTTCAGCTGGCATGAACTGGGACTGGAATTTACAATTGTACTTTCGTAGCCAAAAAAAAATTTAATGTTGTGTCCCAACTTGTTTTTGTTTTTCTGTTACATCATCGCCACTTTCTGGTTGACTTATCTTATTCTACATCATTTTGATGTACTCTTTTTTTAATCCCTTAGTAGCTTAGTATTGTAACTTGAAATATCACCAACTTTCTGTTTAACTAATGGATCTTGTTCATTAGAGAAATGATAGATATAATCGTCAAGGTAAGGGTGCAATGTCAGCTTATTTGGGTCGCTGAGTGTCGTTGTGAATTTTCGATGTTACCTATCATGTCAGTCAATACATAGTGGAGTTCAGACAACAAAGCTCGAGAAATGAATAAATGAACTCAATTTATGCAAGTCTTTACAAGAGTTAACCCTATGCCAATTAATACAAGCTAATATTGTTTACCTGAAACTTCCTTTATACTATGAAGTCACTGCTGGAGTGCTGGTTTCATTAAAAAAGGGGAACATCATGGTTTCTCAACTGCAAGTCCCATAGATTGCATGTGGGCATGATATGCAGGACATCCATGACCCTGGATACTCCTTGGCTTTTCTCCCAATCTTTCTTTCTATTGGTTTATCAGTCCTGTCTTGGTTACTATAATTTATAGAAGCCATTCTCCTATATCATGTAAGTTATGTCAATCTAGATGCAATTAAGTATCATACTCTTTGGGGGCCCATTATTTTTTATTTGAGGCCACAAATGGCACGCAATCTGAACACATCACTTCCCTTACTCTATCGTTTTATTTATGTTATGACATTGGGTGTGCCTCTGTTATAAATCCCTATTGTGTGCTCTACAACATTATCAGCTATTCAGCTTTGGATTCATAAGTTAATATCTGTTTCAAGATTATTTCCTAATAAATCATTTAACTAGTTGATGTAATGGCATGTAGTATGATTAAGGCATTTGATTGTTTTGTCTATAAAGTTTTAGAAAGGTGAGTAGTACATTCTTGACACTTGAAAGATGCAATATAACCGCAATAGCATGTTTATTTCTTCAACCTGATGCCTGTAGTTTTTACTGATTTATCCTAGAAATCCAGCTGTTTATAAGGTTATAACGCAGTTTATTACACATGAAGCAAAAAAAGTGCTTTATAATGGTTCAGCAAAAATACAGTACCTTTATACTTTGTAAAACTTCTATATGCTGATTCCAGTCTTTTTTTTCTTGGCATTATCTAAAGTGCACCATGGCGAAGATCAAGCCAAAGGCATTGCTGGCACAAAGCAAACAGAAGAAGGGCCCTACTCAAATTGGCCCGACAACGATAATCACCTACATCGTCCTTGTTGTCCTAGTCGTGTCTTCTGTTTATGCAGCTTACAAATATTGGCTGAGCAAAGGACCAGCAGGAGCAGAAGGTGGTGTTGGGAACTAAGCCCAAGTATGTATTGTTGTTGTATCATCCTGTTGGCTAATTTTGGTTGTTACAATCCAGTAAATGGAACATAGACAGAATGTGTCATGTTGGAATGGTATCCATGACAGTTGAGGTTGTTTCATTGTTTGTTATGGTACTATGATTTACTGCCATCCAAGTGCTCTTCTGCTGCACAGAAAATGAGTTTGGGGTCAAAACTCGGAACGGTTTGATATATTAGTTGTGTATCTCATGAGTTACTTGATATTTCTTTCATATGATTATTATTCATAACCATGTCGCTATTGAACAGAGAAGCGAATCACATAGAGCAACCCATATATGGTCGTCTTATCCTGACGAGGATCCAAAGTCACCCTTACCAATGGATCGACAACATAGACAGCACCGAGATGGCTGGCTCAAGTTACAGAAATTTAGAAATCAAATAAGCAGATGCATCGGATCATGGATCCAAAACCAAAGCTATCATGTAGAAAAGAATTTGGAACATTCAAAGAACTTATTGCTCATATTACAAGAACAAAGTCCATACTTTTTTGTGTTTACATTGTTCATCTCAAGTGCAACGCAGCAACATTGATTTATACCTACTACAAGATACCGCTTGCTCAATCCAAGATGCCAGCAGCCCTGTAGGATTCGACACTGCCCCTGAGGGTCTCCTCAAGTGTCCTAATTCTCCAGCCCAACTTCTCTAGCTTCCTGGAGCTAAATAGAGGTTCATCGCTCACTTGGACAAACCTGTGATCGGTTTGGAGCAAAATGCACATCAGGTCACACTTATCATGCAATATGCCCTTAATCAGGGAATATAACGGTACTAAATGTGTCGAGCATATCGATTATCGAGTAATTTCACAAGGCGCAATGCAACATAGGAAATATATACCCTTCTCAATCAGAGGTTCAGATGAATCATTTCAAGGACCACCAAGTTGATCAACAAGATATGTGATGTAGCTATGCATGCATCTATATTCCATACCAAGATCAGGCTTACCTGCTAGCAAATTTGTAAGTGGGATACAAGCTCTTCAGTAGGTCTATGACATCAGACACCTGTCTTGAATGTGAATTGCAGATGTACCGTCCAGAGGCCTCTCGAGTTTCACACACCAAAATAAGAGCATCGGCGACATCCCGAACATCCACAAAATTCCTGAATTTGATCTTTACCTCACGATCATCTGTAGGGAGAGGATAAAACCACAAAAGGATTGAAAAAAATGGTTAAACATATTCAGGTTCAATCAGATACGGGATCTGTTGTAGCCATGAAAACAACGAGTTCGTGGCAATTTCCATTCGGAGCATAGCAAAAGTGAGGCAAAAAGCCCAACCTCTCAGACAATCAACTATGACTGTACTGCTTGCATTCACTGTAGATTGCAGCAAGGGTCCAATCACCAAGGATGGGCAGACTGTCACAATGTCTAGTCCACTTCTCTTTGCATAGTCAAAGGCCTCAAGTTCTGCTAGTGTTTTGGAAAGGCTATACCAATTCTGGCAGAATGATGAAAATGTAATATTATCAGACTAAGCACATGATAAGGAAGACAGTGAAATTCATCTCAGACTGTAGTCTCATTTGGTCTGCAGAGAACTACTAGAGTTGAGTCTAAAGCAACATCCCTATAAACTACTGTTGCTCGATAGGGATGGGCAGATGGTTATGTGTGCTGCTCGTATGATACTTTCTAGCACTGTAACATCATACTGCAGTAAGTTGTGACGTGACTTTTTCAGTTGATACTCTCTACTTACAGGAGCAACAACGGCTCGTGCTTTCTCACCTCAGTGGTTCTGCAGTAGTCGACATCAGACCAGCAATCTTCGTCCATGGCCTTGCCCTCAGGCCAGCTAGGATTCACCATTACAGCGGAGAGAGATGACACCACAACCACCCTCTTAACCTTTGCCTCTGAGCAAGCCTTCAAGACATTCACTGTGCCTGTCACAGCAGGAGCAAGTAGCTCAACCTGCACCAACATGGAGGTGTTTGATGAACTTGACTACAAGAAAAGGAAGAGTTTTCTCTGCAGTTTTTGCTTTTGGAGAAACCAATAGTGTTGATTTGCTGGGTGAAAAAGAGAGAGAGAGCATAGGGATCAAGAGAACGGGGTGAAGTGCCTCGGGGTAGGGGGTGGCGTTGGCGAGGACGGGGCAGGCCACATGGAAGATGTCGTCGCAGCCGGCGATGGCCGCCACCATGCTGCCGTAGTCCAGCAGGTCGGCCTTGAACAGCCGCAGCCTCTCTGCGGCGCCGTCCAACGCCGCCAGGTGAGCGTTCTTGGCGTCGCCTTCGCACAAATCATCAGACATGCAGACCTATCAACTCACAGGAACAAGAACTCCAGACACGCAAACACGCAACGCACGAACAAGTTGTGCCATGAAAAATTGAATCTTTTATCTGATGGAATAAGTCTTGTACTTGGGTCTTTGTTGTACTTGGTCTTTATTTAGTTTCTAGGACAGTATCTTAACAGCTTTTAAGACAGCATCTTAACAGCTTTTAAGACAGCATCTTAGACTAGCATCTAGGTATATGCTTGACTGCCTTGGTCAGCTATAAATATGTAACCTCAACCCCTTAGGTTGGCATGACATTGTGTGAGAAATAAACTAGAAAAAATTGCCTCAGCTCCTAGGTCATCCTCTCTCAATGAGAGTAAGAGTTCCGCTACTTACAATTGGTATCAGAGCTTGGTTGTCCTGCAACCTAAACATCTCCTGCTCATCACCTTCCCACATCTCTCCCAGTCCTCAGCCGGCAGCAGGAACACCGACTGTTGCTGCTCATCCCTCCTCTCTGTACGCAGACGAGCAGCGGCCGTTCGAGCGCGCCTCTTCCCCACGCAATGACCCCTCACTAGCACGCCATGTCCAAGAACGATCTCGGCCGGTTGCTTTGAGTCGCGCAGACCGGCAGAGGCCGAGGTAGCCGCGGCAGAGGAACACAAGCGAGCAGCGGCAGCGACTGCAGCGACGGCGGCGAGGGCAGCAAGGCTGGCGGCGGCAGAACTGGCAGCAGCAAGGGCGGAGGTAGAAGCGGCGGCGACGGCAGATGCGGCGCGTCGCGCGGCGAAAGAGCTCGAGGCTCTGCGGCGATGCGCCAGCAGCTCCATTCTCGCCAACGACGAGCTCAGTGGCGAGGAGGCGTAGCGAGCAGCGCGCGATGGGCGGCCGCGCATCCCCATGGACGCGGTGGCGGTAGTCCAGACAGACGCAGACGCGCCGACGGCGCCGGGCGGGGAGCGCGCAGCGGCAGCCACGGCGCGGACGCGCGGCCGGCGGTGCTCCCGACAATGGCAAGCGGGCGACGGAGATCGCGGCCTTTACAGCGGCGCGACTCTCCTCCCGGATCGGTACCATGGTCATCGCGGGATCCAGGCCGTTGTCAGGGACATCGGTCCCGGCGGTGGGTGGCCTACCTTCACCAAGATCAACTACGTCGAATGGGCCGCGGTGATGAGGGTACGGCATATGTGGGAGGCAGTTCAGCACGGCGACGTCGACTACTACGAGGATCGACGGGCGCTGGATGCCCTCATTGCTGCAGATCCGCCGAGATGCGCTTCGCTTTCCCGAAGCGAAGCGCCAAGGAGGCTCGGGCGCCATTGTTGCGGCACGCATCGGCAGCGACCGCGCCCGCAAGACCACACTGCAGGCACTTCGCAAGGAGTGGGAGAACCTGGCCTTCAAGCCAGGTGAGGACGTTGACGACTTTGCTCTCCGTCTCAACACTCTGCTGCAGAAGATGGTGCAGTTTGGCGACGACACCTACAACGAGGAGAGAGCCGTCGAGAAGCTCTTCCGTTGCATCCCCGAGAAGTACAAACAGATCGCTCGCTCGATAGAGTCTCTCCTGGACCTCTCCACGATGTCGATCGAGGAGGCGATAGGTCGTCTCAAGGTCGTCGACAATGACGAGCCACATTCTCTCTCGGGGCCGTTTACCGTCGGCGGGAAGCTACATCTCACTCGAGAGCAGTGGGAGGCCTGCCAGGATGACGGGAAGAAGGGGGAGTCCTTCCTCGACGGTGGCCGCCAACAGCAAACCGCGCAAGGCGCACGGAGGCGCCCGGGCCGGGGCACGAGGACGTGCCGAGGGTGGCGCCCGCAGAGACGCCCAGGGCAGCGCCGCCGGCAACCAAAAGCCGACACAAGACGACGCCTGCCACAACTGTGGCAAGCTTGGCCATTGGGCCAGGGAGTGTCGACAGCCATGTTGCGGGGACTCTCGACCACGGTCTCTACTACCCGAGGTACCCTGGGAAGGCACACCTTGTCGGGTACAACGACAGCGATCACGCCGGCGACATCGACACCAGCAAAAGCACGAGCGGGATTCTCTTCTTCCTCGGAAAGAGTCTCGTTAGCTGGCAGTCGGTCAAGCAGCAGGTGGTGGCCCTGTCCAGTTGCAAGGCCGAGTACATAGCGGCCTCCACCGTTTCGACTCAGGCGCTCTGGCTTGCTAGACTGCTTGGTGATCTCCTCGGTAGAGATACTGGAGCGGTCGAACTCAGAGTGGACAGTAAGTCTGCTCTAGCCCTGGCAAAGAACCCCGTTTTTCATGAACGAAGCAAGCACATCCGGGTAAAGTATCACTTCATCCGAGGCTGCTTGGAGGAAGGGAGCATCAAGGCGAGCTACATCAACACCAAAGACCAACTAGCGGACCTGCTCACCAAGCCTCTTGGGAGGATCAAGTTCCTTGAGCTCTGTTCCAGAACCGGGATGGTCCAACTGTCTCACAAGACGACGCACAAGACTTAGGGGGAGAATGATGGAATAAGTCTTGTACTTGGGTCTTTGTTGTACTTGGTCTTTGTTTAGCTTTTAGGACAGCATCTTAACAGCTTTTAGGACAACATCTTAGACTAGCATCTAGGTATATGCTTGGCTGCCTTGGCCAGCTATAAATATGTAACCCCAACTCCTTAGGTTGGCATGGCATTGTGTGAGAAATAAACTAGAAAAAATTATCCCAGCTCCTAGTTTCATCCTCTCTCAATGAAAGTAAGAGTTCCGCTACTTACATTATCAGCATCGATCACAGAAGTATCCTATGATTCTTCCAAGAACTGCTGAACTGGTGAGAACTAGAGTGAAGACAAAGGAAAGGTTTCGTTGCGATCTTAAGAACTCACTGGGATCACGGACGGTCCCATGGATGGTATAGCGGCCTCGGGAGAGGAGCAGCTTGACCAGCCACGAGGCCACGAAGCCGCCCGCGCCGGTCACGCACACCGTCTTGTCCCTCCCGGCGCCCTCCATTGCTATGGCACAGTAAGGTGGTGGCCTCGTCTTCTCTTGGACTTGTGCCCTTGGATCAACAGAAGCGGCGAAGGCCTTATGGCTGGTAGTGTCATTAATTAACTAGCTGATGCAATTGTTTAATGAGTGCATTGATTTTGATCTCCCTATTGAGCTCGTGCAAATTGTGCGAGTTGACAAACGCTCTGGTGCGACTGGTGAACATGTACTGGATAGAGATGGGTACAGAAGTCTGACCTCTTGCGAATTGCGCGAGTTGGCATCTTGTCTGAGGATAGCGATACTGGCCTACTGGTACTGGGTAGAGCTCTAGAAGCCAAGAGGGGATTGATGCTATGCACACCATAGTTATCAATACCGGTATGCATTGACCCGTATATACCATTTTGATACTTAAGCCGATATAAAGTAGTCTTATGCATCGTACCATCAATACCAGTCATACTGGTGAAATTGATAGTATGCTCTAATGAATTATATGTTATATTCTATAGTACTACTATATATTTAGAGTAATATTATAAATGAACTTTAGCATACATATAATTGAACATGTGTATACTTATAAATATATATTAGTATACTAAACCCAAAACAGAATGCCGGTACGGATCAATACAGGAACTATCATATATTCCAAGAGTCAAACTGGTATAGCCTTCAATACGACATTGATAAGTTTGATACACATCGCTATTTTGTGCGTGCCAATGCAACCTCTTCAATTCAAGCGCTAAGGTGCGTTTGAAAACGGGTAATTTTCTTTACTTATGAAAATTGAATTACATGTGAATTTCGTGCAAAATTACTTCTTTTATACATGCCCTAAGTTGACGCCAAAATATTCTAAAGAATAGTTTTCGAAAACTACATGTTTATGATCAAACGTGTCACAAAAACTATAGATTATAAGCAATAATTTCACATAGCTATAAATTTAAGAGAAACGTTTCAGAGGATACATGCTTTGACATTTCGGTCGTATGCTACACTATTACTAAATTATTACTCTACACTCGTAGGCTAGGTGTGTGTTTGCCTTTTGACAGGGTGACATTTATCCGGGCTTGAATACATATCATTTGCAGAATTTAAAAGGAGGGGATTACTTTTTAAAAAAAACGTGTAAAGAGAAAAATAAAAATAAAAATGCTCGTGAATTTCAAGTGGACTTTCCTCGTAATGCCAGGCTTTCCTAGTTTGCACTTTGCACTCAATCCCAAAGCTTTTGTTGCCTCGATTCCGCTAAACGGGCCTTGAAAGTGCTAAGCATTCTGGGCCGCTAAGGATCATCATGCCATGGGCCTTTTACATTTGGCAAACACATTTTGGCCTATTATAACATTTATTGGTCTTTATTCCCTGTAAACATTGACAGCAATGTTATTATGGTAGAATAACATCAAATGTAGTTTCAAAAAAGCATCAATTTCTTGCCACTGAGGCGGAAGGCCTTCGTAATGGTGTTCATCTTGCTTTACATATTGGATGCAATAGGATAAGCATCGAGTCTGATGCGTCACTGGCGATCGATGCAGTTTGCAACCCACATAGCTCAAGATCCTCGGGAGCAGTTTCGTAGAAGAATGCCGAGCGGCTGCGACGTCAACCTTTACCCATTGTCCACGAGAAGACAATCGGGCTGCTCATGAAATCGCCCCGTCAAGCTGTGGTGTGAAAAGTCCATTGGAACCTGGCATGATCACCCCCACCCCACACACACACAACAACATATTGTCTTGTTTCAATCCCTGTGGATGATGTAACTTTGTTCAAAAGTTAATAAAGGTTTCCATTTAATTTCAAAAAAAGAAACATCAAATATCTTCCTAATTTGCATCAAGCCGCTTCATAGTTGGGCTGATTTGATTAAGCCTAAAACGGGGAGTTTGCGCTGGTGTGCACGAAACGGGCCATGTAGTTAAGATTAATCCAAAAATTGTACAAATATTAAAGCATAAATAAATTATAGACATCGATTACTTATCCTTTCGCTTGCTTCAAGATTTGTACAACTTATTTTAAGGAGTAATGCATAGAAGCAGTTGGTCCATTTGGATGAGAGGATTTACCGATTTGATTGGGATTTAGTTTTAGGAATTGTTAATTTGAGGACGCTTTCATCAAATATTTGGTGATGATGTTTTTTCCTTGTGGCAAGTGGCAGCGCATCCTTCGCTCCCTCACTCTTCCTCCCCTTCAAAGGTCCTCTCTTTGTGACAAGTGGTAGCGCCTCCTTCCTTACCCCTTAAAAGGATGTGATAAGTGGCAACATCTACTTCCTTCCTTCACTTTCATTCGCCCCCTCAAAGTCTCTTTCGTTGTGACACGTGGCGCCATCCCCATCCCCTTCCTTCCTCCGTTCCCTCCCCTCAAACACAAAATAATTTTGTATTTCAAATTTTTCACCAAGTTTTTGAAAATAAGTATTTTTTAACCACTTTTGAAATTTTTAGTCGAAACTTCTCAAACCAAAAGTTTGTTCAATCTAAACTTTTCGAACTGAAAGTTTTCGGAGTTGAAACTTTTCTTTTGATTTTTTTCGAGTTGAAACTTTTTGAGATGAATTTTTCTGATTTTAAAATTTTCATGTTGAAACTTTTAGATTTAAATTTTTTTCGAGTTGAAGTTGAATTTTAGATAATAAAAAATCGAATCGAAAGTTTTTTGAATTGAAACTTTTCGAACCGAAAGTTTTAAGAGTTAAATTTTTTTATTTGAACTTTTTGAGTTGAAACTTTGTCATATGAAATTTTCCGATTTAAATCATTTCAACTTGAAACCTTCCGATTTGAAATGTTTCGAGTTGAAACTTTCTAATTTGATAATTTTTTTATTTAAAACTTTTCGAGTTGGAACTTTCTAATTTCAAAAAATTTTGAGTTGAAAATTTCTCATTTGAATTTTTTTGATTTAAATTTTTGCGAGTTGAAATTTTTGAGTTGAATTTCTTTCAAGTTAAAACTTTCTTTTTAAAATCTTCAAAGATAAATTTTTTTGCTAGAGGAAGGAGGGGAAGTGGGTGAGGTAGAGAAAAGAGAATGGAGAAATGTGGATGTGGATTAAGTAGATAACACATATCATTCTAAGAAATTGGTTTTAAATCTGTTATTGAAAGGTTAACCTCGAACTAATGGTACACATAGGCCTACCATCAGGATAACTCATAGGCCTCTTCCATCGCACAAGCACCTAACTCAAGCTGCCAAATGGCAAAATCTAACAGGGCACGCAGAAACGCCAAATCCAAATGTCAGCGTATATACATACTAGCAGACTAGCAGTCGGCAAAATAGATGGGCAGCAGTAAACTATGCAAATTTTATGGTCTATTATATAAGTAGTATATGGTATATAGTAGGAATTATATCCAGCTATTGATTCATTAAGAGTATTCTTATTACTGTGTTACCTGACAAAGTATAAACTGCTAACTGATAAAGTATAAATAAATACTATATAATCTGATCATTGAATCGAAACAGATGAACCGTCCATATGAACCTAGTGTACAGTAAAATTGCTCGTTGCACCCAAATGAGTAAGATTAGGCCTGATCATATGGCTTATTAGGACGCTTTTCAAGGGCACGCTTTTATCAGGCCGTGGCGCTTAGACCGCTAATGATCCTAGCTCGGATCGGCGCCGCGCACATGGGCTTCACCCCCTCGGCACGGCACGGCGCCGCCGCGGGCACTTATAATACGCGGGCTAATCGGGACACGTAGGGAGATTAGCCCGGATAATCAAAGCCTGACGAGCTAAAGATGGGCGGATTATTTTGTCGAGTTCGAAAGGGACGATGATTAGCATGTTATGAGGCCTGTGATTCCACTGGCCGGGCACGGATTTAAAATTGCCTTGCACAGTTGTGATGCAAACACTTTTGATCTCTCTCTCTCTTCAAGTCTAAACTAGAGATCCAAGTGGTGAGATCATGTGTGGATTGATCGGGCAAAAAGGTTCAAGTGCCTCGGCTGTGAATGTGAAAAGGGTGTCTTTGGCATGGTCCAAAGATGCGAGATGAACCGGCTTCGAAGTACTTTAATGGGCTAGCTAGGTGGCCACTCTTACAACGTTTTGACAATGTATAAGTGTGATAGAATGATTTTTTTCTTCTTCTTAAATCTGTGGGGTTTTTTAATTATTATTTGTCATTATATGCAAAGTGCTTGCTTGATGTGGTCGAATTTCGAAAAGTCGAGATGAATCAACTTTAAAGTACTTTGATAAGGCCCCATTAGGGAAACTAATTGAGCCCTTTATTTTAGAGTGAGAAGCCCTTATTAGAGGTACCATAAATCTGAAGTGTGCAGAGCATAGATAAGTCAGGTCAGGTCACAGGTTAAGATATGAACGACGACACTAGCAACAATTCGCACAACCAATGTGTAGCATGGAGAATATACCCAGTAGCGAACCACTGTACTACCATTTGATTGGTGTAGCTATAGTTATGTCTTAGGCTAAGCGCCAACTTTTACTCTTAAACCATTTTTGGCATGTTTTGATGAACTAAACATGTGGAGGAAAAGACAAGTTTTGCTATTGTCGAATAAAACCGTCTGTTCTTGCGTTCCAATGTAAACTGCAAACTGTTTAGGAGAGCAATTCTGCTGGTTCATTCTATGATCAAAATATATAGATACTAGAACTATGCATGAGAGGTGCATACTGCATGTAGCTAGCTACCTCAATAAAAATGTCCGGATCAATGAGCTCACGTGACACATCCATTAGGATAGGTTCAAATGCCTCCTAGCTCTTCTGTGGTGGTGAAGAGGATTATTTTTACAAAAATATTCGTGAGGAGGTTAGATTTGCAAAAGTTTTTCTGTAGGGGCTAGATGAGTGAACAGTTACCAGAGAAAACTCTCCTCTTCTATAGCCCCTCTCCAGATCCCCCTCCCTCTCCACCCCCGTTCCCTTACAGCATAGATTTAGCCTACTAGTACCCCATCCACAAGCCAAATGGCAAGCTCAACACAGGCACGTTTTGATTTTTTTTAAATAATACAATTTTTTAAATAAAAATTACAGAAAAAGTACGTTGAAAAAATAATTACATAAATATACGTCTATTGCCAATTCATTTGACGATAGAACTACTGTTGCCAATTGAATTAGGGATAGTACTTATGTCGCCAATTGAAGACCTGTCGCCGAATCAGGGCCTGTTCGAGGGGCTACGACTGGGCTGAAAAGCTACTTTTGGCTTGTTGGGCTGTAAAGCAACTGTAGCTAACAGCTGTAGCTTTTCTTAATATGCCATTTGCCAAACTGGCTGCTGCAGGTGTAACTTTTAGGGGGTAACCGAGTGGGAAGGCAACAATCGAGCGAAGCACAGCAGCGGCTAAGAGGGGAGGTGACGCGGAAGCGGCGAGGAGGGAGGCGGAGCGAGTGGGGAGGTAGAGCGAGCAAAGTGGGAGGCGGTAGAGCGAAGTCATAGCTGAAAAGCTCCTCCCCAGTGACTGCAGCTTTGAGGGGGTGTTTTTGTTGTGGCTTGGCTTGCCAACTGCTTTGCAGCTATGCTGTTTTTGGGGCTTTTAGCCCAAAACTGAAGCACAGCCCCCAAATAGCCAATCAACGATAAATTGTTGGTTAAATAAAACTCTGTCGTCCATTTATTTGGAGACAGGACTTCTGCATATTTATATAATTATTTTTTCGATGAATTTTAATTGTAATTTTATTTTTAAAATATATCTTTTTTAAAAGAATTCCATGTTTCGACCGGTAGCCATCTCCCACATCCAACCAACACCAGAAAGCGTTCGTTGGGGATTAGATGGACACCAACTCACACCGCAGATATGGTTAATCCTGTGCTGCCACCACGGGTCACTTCACGGGTGATTTTGCTTGCACAAGAATCGTGGGATTCAACTCGAAAGCAGAAGTCTTCAGGTGGTTAGATCCAAGCTTGGGATAAATCCTATTGGCAGCAAAGCTCGTGCCGACGTCTGGGTTGCTCCCGCACTCAGTTGCTCACTGAGCCTCAGGGTTTTAATCAAGCACGAGCTTTTTCTGGCTAAGTCCGATGAAGCTCATATCAAATCTACGGCTCGGCAAACTGCACTCTCACATGCAATTACCGGACAGATCGTCGGAGGGGTCACCGGCGAGGCATTAACCGGTGAGCATCGATGAGACCATTGGATGTGTTCATTGCGGTTCCTCGACGATCTACTCGACCGTCGACACTGGACACCCCTGACTCCGTGAGAGCGCATCCACTGCTGTTAGGTTTTGGCATTTCCTCAGGATCTGTGTGATGATCCTCTTGTTGTACGGATTGCTCTGTGTTGTAACTCGGCAACTCAAGGTGTGTTGTGTACCATTGCACAACGATGCACAGCCATGCATCTACTCTGATTCTATATGAATAAAATCCTTCAGAGTCTTAAAAAACAAGGAACGCGCGTATTACGATTTTACATGATGAAAAGTTCTCGGCCCTCATTTCTGAAGAGAAACGTCACGGAAAACGCTGCGGATGGAGCGGCGATGGATAGACGTTAGAGATTGGGCGATGCAGCTACACAACGCACACATGCCGCGCCTTCTCGTTGCGCTCCACCTGTTCGGCAGTCACGACACGAGCCGCTCCATGCTCCCGAAGTCCCGAGCCGAACCTGCTTTGTCCTCTCCCTCCCTCCCTCTCTCTCTCTCTCTCTCTCTCTCTCTCCTGCGCATGGTACAACTAAGCAAGAGGCAAACGTAAGCGAAGCAAACGCGCAACGCTGCAAAGCTCTCTCCCCCTCTCAAAGGCAAGCGAAACAGACGCACAAAGCTGCAAATCTCTCTCTCTCTCTCTTTCTCTGTTGCACTATCCTTCAAGATCTGAGAGGAGGCAGGAGTCCAGGACACCAGAGCAGCAAGAAAGGAAGCCTAGAGGTCGTGGAAATCTACTGTAGAGCCAGTGACAGGTTGGAGGAGGCTATGTGCATGGCCAGCAACAACAAGTGGTGGCAAGCGGCGCTAGACTTCCCGCCACCGCCGCTGACCACGGCGCCGGCTCCCGCGGCCGCTGCCTCGCCGGAGAGCAAACAGCATGCTCAGCCGGTCGCGGCGGCGCCGGACGCTGCGGGGGCCATCGTGCCGCTGCGGAGGCCGCGGGGGCGGCCGCTGGGGTCCAAGAACAAGCCGAAGCCGCCGGTGATCATCACGCGCGACAGCCCCGACGCGCTCCACTCGCACGTCCTAGAGGTGGCCCCCGGAGCGGACGTGGCGGCCTGCGTCGCCGAGTACGCGCGCCGCCGCTGCCGCGGCGTCTGCGTGCTGGGCGCGTCCGGCACCGTCGCGGACGTCGCCGTGCGCGGCGCGGTCGCCCCGCTGTCCGGGCACTTCGAGCTCCTCTCCGTGGCCGGCACCGTGCTCCCGCCCCCGGCCCCGCCCGAGGCGTCCGGCCTCGCCGTGCTGCTCTCCGCAGGCCAGGGCCAGATCGTCGGAGGCTGCGTCGTGGGGCCCCTCGTCGCCGCCGGGCCCGTCACGCTCTTCGCCGCCACCTTCGCCAACGCCGTCTACGAGCGCCTCCCCCTCCCCGACGCAGCCGATGTTGACATCAAGCCCGATCTCTCCTCCGCCACCGCCGCCACTTCGGCCTCGCAAAAAGTACAACCGCAGCTGCCATTAGCATCCTCTCAACCTCTGCCCATGGGCACGGGCTACCCCGACCACCGCTCGCCTCCGTACGCTTGGGAAGGTGGCGTCTGAGCAACCTATAGATCATTCTTGCCGCGTTCTTGGTCCTAACATCCTCTAGAGAGCTAGGTTTTGGCAAGTTAATTGCTGGGTTAATACTACATGCATGATGCATGGAACTGATTAATGGCCAGAGTGCTCTTCTTGGGCTCTTGTAATTTTCTTTCACCTTTCATTGTGTTTTTTTCATGGAAAATGGGGCATGATATTTGTCCAGAAGGAAGAAAACTTTGAGCAAGATCGGCAGAAAATGTTGAAGAAGTACACATCAGGCAAGCCAAGTATTTGTGTGATTAATTGAGGTGAGTGTTCTAGTTTACAAGCTTGCCTAGTGCTTTGGTTTTTAGATTAGGCTGAGTCAGTGCAAAACATTTTTCTTCTCTTCTATTTGGTAGCATTACCTACATGTGATTAAAGACTGAGAAATTTGGAATTTCGTTGTTAAGCTGTGCTTGTCTCGTTAGTTCATATTTAATCACCATTTGGGCTGTGTTCTATGCTTGCTGTTAATTGCACATAACTTCCACTTGTTGCTGTCTACCTTTCTAAATCATGATGTGTTTAAATTCTCCTAGCTTTTCTTTGGTTCTTTGATTTCTTGTTTGGTGTGCATCTCCTTCCATTTTCCTGTGTTCTTTCCCTTGATACAATGCACTTCTAACAGAAGGGTCAACCTTGGCAAATTGTATGCACTTACATAGTCCAAAGCCTAATTAGTGAATCAACTATGTTATACATTTGAATTGTTCACTTTTCAGTTAGTGTTTATATTCAATCAAAATTTGAAATTAGCTAGGTGAGGTGATCAGAATCTGCAGCTACACACTATGAAGTCCATTGTTGAATTATTGATCACTTTTCTGCTCCTCCTCTCCTCTCTGTTTTTCTGGGCAAAATTGGCTTCCTTCCTAATGCATGGGCAAATCTAGTTTCCTCTCTCACCGCGGAGGGCGCAGTAGGCAACATCTGTTCACTGTAGCTCTCGGTCCGCTCGGAGAGCGCGGGAGCAGGCGGCTACCACGCCATCGAAGTGTGGGAGGAGCCGGCCAGCCACGGTAGGCGGGCGAGGGAGCGGAGGTGCCGCGGCGGGAGAAAAGTTCCAATAGCCGAGGAGCGCGGGAGGCCCTTCCGCTGTAGGGGAGTCTGGAAGGTGTCTTCCGCGGTGATGAAAAGGTTAGATTTGCAATTTCATTCAGAAGTGAGCTAATTTTGCAACAAAAAAAAAGAAATAAGACTAGAAAAGTGATCATTTCTCTGTTAGTCAATGGTCAATTCTACTATTTGTCCCGTGCAAAACGAAAGAAAATGTTTTTTACCTGTTCTCTTTTGGCATGGTTCATAGTTCATACAATACAATCATACCTCATTCAACGCTTCAGCTTCAATCATAGCCTTGCCCGGCGTTTTCTTTTCTTGATCATGATGTCCTGTGTTCAAAAACAGCAAAGCAACCATTGCCTGGATGTTTTGTAAAGAAAAAACAGCCTGCCATGTAACTTCCAAAGGGTAGGCCTTTGCATGTGGATGGAACCGCGCATCCTTCCCTCTTCTTGGCCCTTTTCACTTTTGACACATCAGAGAAAGTACCACCCTCCAAGCTGTCAGCGTAATAGAACTCTTTTACCTTGGTCATTGTGAATGAAACTTTGAGTATCGTATACAATACATGATACTTTATTCTGGCCTCATCTTCACAAACCACTCAAGACACCCAAATAACTTTGTATTTCAGCCCTTTATTTTTTCCATTTCAGCCTTTGCTTTTTTCTGTTTACTGCTTTAGTCCAAAATTTTACAAAAACAGTCCTAGAAGCAGAAAAGTTATTATATATACAACCTAACAACCATACCCCACGTGTTGGTCATATATAAAGTTAAACCTCAGAGTTGGGCTGGGCTTTTCTAGGTCAGCCCAAGGCTTGGCCAACACGGCCCGACCTAAGCGTGGCATGGCACATATATTTGGTGGGTCAGGCTGTAACGACACGGGCGGCAGGGCGTGTCGTGTCTAGCAATTTGACCCATCGGGTGTGACGCTTGGCTATTTGGGCCATGCTCGGGTTGACACGGCAGGTCGAGTGGTAGCACGCGACGCAACAGGGACGATGGGAGTGGATGGAGAGGGGTGAGAACGCACCTCACCTCGCCGATGTCACTATGGCCATCGAGGAAGACCCCCGCTAACATCCCCCTCTTCGCCGCCCCCACCCTCGTGGCTCATATTTGGGCTTGTCGCTCTGGGCTCGAGATGCCACCGGCCAAGGAGAGAAAGAGAGAGAGGGCGAGCAAGGCAGAGAGTAGAAAGGAGAGAGTGAGAATTGGGACCATCAGTCCTCGAAGTTCAAGGGATCTGCACTATGGTTTTATTCATTCATTTTGCTCACTCTTCTTTTTCTAAACCGAGCGAGCCACCGGCCAAGGAGACTAAATTTGGAATTTTGAATACTTTATTGATTTTTTAGTCCCTTCAATTGGCATAGATACAAATACTCTACTATGATGATGCACAAGAAGAGAGAGAGAGAGAGCGCGAGGCGGCGAGAGAAAGGGAGAGAGTGAGTTGTCGGCTGGGGAGAGAAAGAGAGAAAGAGCGAGCGAGGAAGAGAGAGGAAGGAAGAGAGTGAGCTGTGCCGTCGACCGGGGACAGAGAGAAAACGAGCGAGGCAATGAGAGAAGGGGAGAGAGCGAGCTGCCGACTCGGGAGAGAAAGAGAAAGAGAGAGAGCGCGAGGCATAGAGAGGAGGAAGAGAACAAGAAGCGCCACCAGCCAGGGAGAGAAAGAGAGAGATAGCAAGCGAGGCGGAGAGGGAGGGAGAGAGTGACGTGATCCAGAGAGAGTGACTGAGAGTGAGCCAGACAGAGGGATAGAGAGTGACAAAGAGATAGGGATGGAGCAAAGGTGGGAAGTGAACGACCGGCGAGGCTTTCCATGTGAGGCTACACACATTTTCTAGGAGTCAATCATACCACGGAGCACAAGAAGGCAACGGCTAAATGCAAACAGGTAGAAGATGGTGCAATGTTCTTCTTCCCATCCATGGCTATAAAATTCCATTCTCTCCTCGTTCCTTCACCACACAACGCAAGCAATAATTTCTTTGCTATCTCTATCGCTCATTCTCTCAATATGTCCGGGAACAAGAAAAAGCAACTATCATGGGGCCCAAGGTGCAAGCAAGCACACCCTCATACTCGCCACTAGCCCTCCTGCTGAGCATGTGCTTGTTAGAAATATGCTCTAGAGACAATCATAGAGATGGTTATATTTCCATAAATGCTCATAAACTATGAGATTGTTCTTTGAATAATATCATGGATATTGATTAACAAAGTGCGTGATTTATTTGTGAAACTCTGTATTCATCTTTATGATGTTCATTATAAAAAGGGGTCCCTAGTCGATAATCATATGAGGACACATATGAGTAGACTAACATATGTATTGGTCGATGATCATGTTTCAAGGGTCATAGATATAGAGATATCAAATCGATAATATGGACACATGTTAGAGAATATGGTGTTGGACATCAACCCACTATGAGACACTGCGATAACGTTGTTTTATTTCATATCATTAGTTCGTCTCATATACGATGTGTATGTTATATCCTTCGACTTGAGATTGTCGCATGTTCTTAAGATGCGTAATAGCTTACTTAGGAGTCGTTAAACGCTACTCCGTAATTGGTTAGTTATAGAGATAGATTTCGGGTTTGTCATGAAACATGTTGCGAGGCGTGGCCGATCAAGATAGGATTTGCCCCTTCATACAATGTGAGAGATATCTCTAGGCCTCTCGAGTGGTCAGATTCTAGAAACGCATGGCCATGCTACTCGAGTTAAAGAGTTAACTTGATGTATTCGAAGAATTCGAGTCACGGCATCAAGAAAGAGTGGTCGAGCAAACCAAATAAGGATGACAACAACTCGCCTTGGGTTTGACCAATATCGTGAGGCAAAAGGAAATGCATATAGGACATTATTGAGGTTTGTCCGATCTTTACATTTACTCGGGAGTCGGTAAGTCCTGCTAGCGGCCGCTATCGACTATTGGTCGATTACTCGACGGTCGAGTAGGAGTACTCAACGGTCGATAGGGGTACTCCAGCTATATCCGAGTGCACATGAACTTATAGGGTCGCACGCTTAAGGGGCTATAACCAATTCGGATAGGGATCCGAGTTGTAATGGGCTTATAGTTTGTAATGGGCTTCAAGGGTTGAACCCGTTATGGGACGTCTATATAAAGGGATGAGGTGGTGGCTTTGTGGAGAGAGAGATACATGAAGAGACATATCAGGAATTCTGAATTCACGAAACCCTAGCTGCCACTCCTCCTTCGCCCAGAACTGTGCAGCCAGCGCTAGCACTTCGGTGCGTGGTGTTCCTGCCCTGTACGTGTGGATACTTTGGAGGCGTTGCTACGAAACTTCAACTCTAGGATGATCCGCAACCTACGACAGTCACAAGGAGTTGTTGGGGAGGCGTGAGGCTAGTACGACTACATCTGCACCACCGCGCTACATCGACTCTACTTTCGCTACGGGTCTGCGCGGCTAGTGGTAATTCTGTGATCTATAACTTGCAGTGGTTCCTTGGTTTCGTGGTAGAAAATTTTGATTTTTTGTTAGAGTAGCCTACCCGTTCCCCAGCAGTGCTCCCATTGATACTCGTCAACTCTCTTACAGGCACGGGAGAGGCACGGGAGACTACGTCATATATGATTGTCATATGGATGGCATGGAGGACCATAAGGATGCCGCCTTTGTCAACTTCTTGCCTCGTCCCCGTAGTCGCATGGTGGGATCAGAGGATCATCATCAACCCCGCCGTCCATTGACAGAAAGGTAGATTGCTGGAAGCACATGATGAAGGGGGTCGAAATCGTCCACGACCGAAGGCGTGTAATTGCTACATGTAATTATTACAAAATGAATTGAGTGTAGGTTCGGGTGGAGGGACTAGACATTTGAACTGGCACTATAAAGCGTGCCTGAAAAAGCTAGAGTGGACCCAAGGTGGAGGTCTTCAGACACAGTTGAACTTTTCGATCGACATCACTATAAGTACGTGGATGTACAACCCCCAAGTAGCACGTGGCGAAATTGCACGATTTATAGGTTCGAAACATCTACCTATTATGATGGGTGAGATCCGTAATTTTGAAAGAATGATCTGATGTGGCTTCTGCCCACAGTACCAACATGTGAGTAGAATAACCATCAAATATGATATTATAGCAATCTACAGTAGAGAGATGGCTGCACTAAAAGAAAAAAAACTCCTAAAAGTTAGCTTTTCTTTTGCTTTAACTTTCGATATTTGGATGTCATCTCACCAAAGAACTTGCTACCTTAGTGTTGTTCCTCATTACTTAGATAAACGGTATAACCTAAACAAGAGTCATAGGGTTTAGGTTAGTCGATGACACATACATCGGACATGTCATTGTTGAACACATTCTTGAGGTAATTCATGATTTTTAGATAGATAACAAGATTCTTCTATCACTCTTTATTGTGCTTTGGCTAATACGACGACCATGCTGTTCCTTACTCCCCAACTGCATTTGTATATACATGGATATATTCTCTATTAGATGTGTGTATGTCACATCATCAACCTTGTTGTCCAACATGGTATAGAGGTAATTGATGAATATTTGAATAAAATCCGCAGTGCTATTCGTTTCATTTCAAGAAACCAAAGTGGTTGCTAGGTTCGTGGAGTATTATAGGACCGATGATATTACATCCAGAAAATTTGGTCTTGACGTGAAGGTAAGGTGGAACTCGATGTACATCACGCTAAAGAATTTACAAAGGTATGAAAACATTATAAGTATCTTTGTAAATGATAGTGCTCAAGATAATAATTTCAAACTGTTTCGGATTGGAGGCTATTAATCGCTTTCGAGATTTTTTATACTGTTTGTACAAAGCAACTAATGAGTTATCGTGTTTACTACTCACCTCATGCTTGGTAATCGATTATATTTGGTTAATTGTGGAGTCATTTGCTACATATAGACGTGATGCACACATAGGAGTTAGCGGATCTCAACATTGAGTAGCTGACATATATACACATATGTAGTTACTGTATACTTTTCCTTACCAAGGAACTCCATAGTGGGGAATAAGGTTTTTAATGGAACAATAACAATATATCTGCAAAATAACAATGAATTTTCAATTTTTCCTTAAATATTTAAGCATCCTTGATTTTATTAATTACTTGAATTTCACAACTTTTCTTTTCCCGTTTTACCCCTCTTCTTTTTTTTTCTTTTTCCCAATCTTCCTTTTCCCCTCTTTTCCCCTTTTTTCCACTTCCCTTATTTTTCACCTCTCTATTTTCTCTCTACTCCTCTCTCCCTCACAGCGACGTAGCCTTTTTTTTCTTTCTACTGCCTCCTTTCTCTCTGGGCCTCACTGCGTAGCCCACAAACTTCCTTCTTCCTTTCTTTTTTCCCCACCGGCAGCAGCCTGCGTCACGTCTTCTCGACCTCTTGCCTTCTCCATGGCTCGAGATGATGAGGCTAGCGACGAGCGATGGTGGCCACACCAATTCTGTCGTCTCGTCAGATGTGGGCTAAGATAAGGGCTAGGTGGGCAAGGCAAGCGATGGCAACCAAGAGCACGAATGCCGAGGTTGCGGCGTGTGAGCGCGTCGCAGGCGAGCGACGGCTGAGGTAGATGGAGCTAGGGAACTGCAGTGACGACAACCAAGGAGGGTGGAGGCGGCCAAGAAGGGTCGAGGCAGTGGCAGGAAAATGCGTGGCACAAGGAAGTGTGGCAATGGCGGCTGCGGAGGTCCTAGGCAAGCAAGCGCAACGATAGTGGCAGTCAAGCGCACGGTAGTGGAGGCAAACAAGCGTGACACCGAAGGTGACCAAGGTACGCATCCACCTCTGGTTAGGGGTGAAAACGGATCGGATATTTCTAGCCCGATTCGGGATTAGATCCAGTCGGGACTGGATTTGACTCTCTGGTCGAATCCGAGACGGGATCCGAATACTTAATCCGAATTCAGGATCAGATTCAGAACAGCCAATGTCCGACAAATACGGGACATGATCCGGACATCTGGATTTTTCCTTATTTGGATATCAGCAAGGCCCAGCCCATTTTTATCATATTTTTTTTATTGGCAACCCATTTATATTGACAATTAGTTGGTTCTATTGATCCAAGTAACATATTCTTTATATGACGTCTATTAGGCTTGTTTGATATATAACTTGCTACTATAGTTATGTACTTATATGGTTTTAATTTAACATATATTACTCTATATATTCGTGCATTATATGTATATCTTTACCCGTTTTTGACCCCGTCACATATCCGTCTCGTATCCATATCCCTAATAATCTGGATTTGTATCCGTATCCAGCTAGCACGTATCCGGTTTTGAATCCAGGAAAAATATAGGATAGGATACGGGAAGAGCAATATCTGCTTGTATCTGACCCATTTTCACCCATACCTCTAACAAGCGCCTTGTGCCATGCTGCACGGTTCAACAGTAGCCTGACGTCCCACTGTGCCATGCTAGGCCTGACCAATGGCTGTCCTTGCCAGCATGACACGACCCGACAGGTACGCCATGCCGTTGTGTCGCGTACCGATGCTCGTTGTGCCCTTGCCGGCATGCACAGCACGGCCCAACTCCGAGGACTAAGCCATCCTTGTCCTTTCCCACTCCCCCTGACTTCCCCTCACTCTACACCACTAACGCCTTCAACACCGATTGCCGCTGCCCTGTTCTCGCTCGAGCCCATGCTTCGTCTGCATCATACGCTGCTGGCCAAAAGCGTCCTCGTCATCATTCGCCACCACCCGTGTTGTTCTCCCCATCCACCACGGCCACGTGTCGTCTTTGTCAACACCGCCCACCGTCGCCCCCAATGGCCATCGCTGCTCTACAGCCAGATCCGATCAGAACTGGTCACCGTAGCCCGATCGCACTCGTCGTCATCATCCTTATCCCAGGGAATCTTGTCGTCCTCCACCGCTGGTTGCACTCGTCATCGCCATGCGCGTTGTCCTCCCCAACCGGTCGTCCTCGGTTGTCAGATGCGCTTGGGCTACCAAGTGCTTTCCTTTCCCCTAGAACACACCCTTCTCACCCCAGAACCACTGCTCCTGAAGCCATTGCCTCCTTTGCAGGGTGCTCTAACACCCTTCAAGCAGCCGTTCTGCCTTTAGGGTGGCATCCAAGCCTGGTTGGCCTACGAAGCACCCAACCATGCTGGCATCCTAGCCTAGCTGGCCTACAAGGCAGCCAGCCTGAGGGATGCCCTGAGAGTAGGGTTGTTAATGAGCCAAGCTCGAGCGAGCTTGGCCTTCTAAGCTCGAGCTTGGTAGAAACTCAAACCGAGCTCGAATGAGCTTGAGTTGGGGTTCGAGCTCAGAGCTGGGCTCGAGCTTTGCTTGGCACAAGCTTGAATAGGCTCGAGATCAGCTCGATTAAGCTCTACAACAAGTAATCACACTAACAAGCTTGGCACAAAGAACAACTAGGCTCAAAATCGGCAAACCCTAGCAACAACCAGGCGAAACGCGGTTACGCCACCAACCAGAATACGCCACAAATCAACACAAAGAATAGAAGGGAAACATTATGCTCACATCTTTTCTGCCTCCCACTTCCTCTGCGACATGGCTCCCACAATGTGCCGCCCTGGTGCCCTTCCTTTGAACCCCCGGCGCCCCCACGAGAAGGGTTCGCCTCGTGACCCGTCTACGCCTGAGCCGTCGCCGCTAGGCGGTGGGTGGACGAGGGAGCTGATCAAGCCGAGGCGGACGGGGGATGGCTCGACGGTGGCAAGGAGATTTATTTAGGGTTTGGGGAGGAAAGGGATTGGGGAATCGACAATCGGCAGTAGCTCATGACGGGACTCAAGGAGTCACGGAAGTTGGGACCTTTGGGGACAGTGTCACGGGTGTGGCCGTGTGGGTGCCTGGGTGGTTGCTCCCGTTTGGGCCTTTGGAGTTGCGGATGGGCCAGGTGGGCATCTGAGTGGAGACTGGGAGAGCAAGGTCGGGAGCCCGAGACAGCCCAGCAGGCTGAGCCTATATGAACTATTCGTGTTCAGATCGTCAAGCTCACGAACTTGAATGTAGGCTTGAGCTCAGTTCGTTTGGAGCTCGAGCCGAGATCGAATCGAATCTGAGACGAACCGAGCTCAAATAGTTTGCGAACCTCAAGCTTTTTTAACAACCCTACCTGAGAGACTATGGAGAGAGAGAGAGACTTGTAACTTTACAGTCTAAAGTACGAGCAGAGTTGCTCCAAAGATGTCAAGATCTAACAAACAAAAAGCCTAGATTTGAGTTTTGAGTGTTTTAAGGAGTGTAAAAGAGAGGAGCAAGAAACTGGCTAAAGAAGGCATTGGCGAGTCAAACCACAGAGAACCAAGTGTACCCTCCACACAAGAAAGGAAGCATCAGTAGTCCTGGTGTCTCTTTTTGTTCTCTCTTTCCTTTGGCCTTTACAGAGGGGTCTCTGCTCTGATCCGACGAGGGAGGCTGAGCTAGGCACTTAGGCAGCCATGCATGCATCAGGATTCAGGAGAAATAAGAGAAGGCAGTGGAGTGGAGGGAGAAGTGTCCATAAGATTTGATCCTGCAGGACACAGATTGACTGCAAGATTCTGCAGCTTTATCTCTGGCTTCCATGTCCTTCCATGCATGGCTGGCCTCTTCTCTTGGAAATCATCTTAAATCATCAATTTTCTAGTTTATTTTAACTTATTTTTCTTTTGTAAATTTGGCTCATAGCAAATGTATCTCTAGATTTGATCCCATTCCAAATTACGAAAGTATCGGAATGTGACACATGTCATCTTTTCATCGGAACTTTAAGACCACTGCAGCGTGGATAGGATAGACTTTAAAAAAAAAACCGAGAAAGAGAGGCTAAAAAAGCGACGCCTTCTTCAGTACTGCACCTTCTTGTTTAATCTTTTCCCGAGTACCGCCATTCCTGCGCTCTCTCACCCACCCACACACACACTCTCTCTCCTGTGAGACTGATGAGAGAAGATAGACCGGGCAGCGAGAGCCGAGAAGTGTGTTCCTGTCTAGGGCTTCTCTTGATCTCTTCTGGTGTCAGTGTCATGCAATATGATGACACAGCTGTAGGCCAACAAAAAAAATGACGCATTGACCATTGCAATGTGTGAGACTAGGCTGCAGTGCTGCACTGCTCGGTTCTTGTAATGTGATGCGGTGCAATGTCCAAGTACCAAAAGCGTTTTCTGTACTTGTCGAGGAGAGGAGATCAACTGTATCGAGCGAGTGTTGACTCAATGCTCGCAATAGTTAGTGCTTGCCATGGTGAGGTGACTCGTGCTGCCCTTTTCGGCTGGTTGGTGCACGTAGTTTTGATGGAGTCTTATTGGACGACATAGATGCTGCAGTCTGTATTGGAAGTGACCTCTTCCTTTAACATAGTGTTTAATAGTTGTACGTAGTGTAGCATGCAGTACGTACTGGGTGGGCATTTAACACGACGGGACGGGATATAATGGCCACCTGGTGCCCAACACGGCCGGTGTTCATTCGTTATTCATGTTTACTACCGGTTTCGAATCGAATGAATTTCGCGTGAATCGAGTAAATTTCTCCCCGCGTTCTTCGTTTAGACGCCATCCCAGAGTTTTGGAGCCAGGACAAAGCGTGGTTCATGTGCGACGATATGGATCGAGCGTGTGTCGCTGTCGACGACTCCGTGAAGTCAAATTCAAACCTGAGAGAAAAAAGACACGTTGCTGCTGTGCTGGGGACCGTGCATGCTGTGCCAATCTTTGTCAGCTGTTCTTTTCAAGTGAAACAAGGTTTTTTTTTCCTATTTCAAAGCTTGAAAGCCCAATTAATGGCCATATGAGTGCCAAATACGGACGGAGGATTGATCACGGGAGCCAAGCTGGTGATAACTTTACATATTTCGCGAGTTATGTAGTACACGAGAGTGTGCAAAGAAAGCCAGTTTAGAAAGCATGAATTTCGCAAGAAAATGGGGGCAAGCAAATCCTTCGAACCAAGCTGTTCGGGAGATTACAGTACATGTATTAACTCCGAGCTCTCCGTGAAAAGACTCAAGTGTCAGAGAACGTGTGAGGGGCAGGTTCCTGTATAGGACACCAGATGAACCGTTTAGATCGTGCGTGATATTGTAGTACCTTTTTTACGGTAGCAACCAGTATTGTAGTACTTAGATATGGATCGTTGAATCTGAAAATGGACGGCTCAGATCATATACAGTTACAACCTGTTCTCTGTCCGTCATGCAACCGTAGACCCTAGGACAGTGGAAGTGTATCCTCTGGCCTCTGCCTTTGCAAAGGCAGAGAAGCACATGACATTGCTTTTAGGGCAGATCTGAACCGTTAGATCCTAAATGGAAAATCTTCTATCTTTACCCTCTCAGTTTTCCCTGTGCATCTCTATCTTTGGTGTGCAAAGGCAGAGGATCTGCGAGATCTATGTGTCTGCACCTCTAGAAAAAAGAATATATTTTGGAGATGGATTTTTAATGATATTTAAGATGATTATTGGAGGCCCACTAGAGCAACATGAATACTTTTTATAAACTTGGTTTACGGCCTACATAATGGCCCGGCACATCTGTTGTAGTGTTGTCCCTTTGGAATAGCCCAGAGGTGATTCGCAACATTGCAAGCCCGTAACCCATTTCCAAAACCAGCTAAAAATTCTTCAGCTTAGCAAGAAACTAGACGAGATTAAATTCATTTTAGTCTTTCTCTAAGCTCCATTCTGTCTTTGTTCATTTGAAGCGGAATTAATTATGGGTGGTTCTAATATGCCTGAAATGGAGTACAAACGAACAAAATGTATCATGTCACCTATGAGACTCCGCTTGTCATGATTATGCCACACCTAAGATTTTTTTAAAATAATATTTTTTTATTAATACTACAAAAATAAATGCTCAGATAAGAAATTACAGAAATATACCTCTGTCGTCACTCCAAATAGCCACAATAGCTCTGTCATCATTCGAAACTGCTACATAATCTCTATCGTTATTTGAAATAACGACAGGAAGTCTGTTGTCAAATTAATGGACAGTAGAGTGCCTCGTCAACTGTCACCATTCGAAATAACGACAGAGGCCATGCAATAGCTATAGTCATTTTAGATGACGACAAAGGCAACAAATCATGGTTTGAAATAACAACGGAGGCCTCGCAACATCTGTTGTCATTTAAAATGACGACAGAGGCAACTAATCATCATTTCAAATAACGATAGACATATGTCGTTTGTCGCTATTTAGAGTGGCGGCACAATTATATTTTTGTAAATTTTTATTTGAATATTTATTTATGTAATATTAATAAAATATATATATATTTATTTATTTATTTAAAAATCCCAAACCTAACCCCGTTGGCCCGATTAAATTCTCCATGTGCCACGGTATCTGAGACTGATGTGACGACGCATTTGAAAAAAAATGGCGTTAAATTGGAAAAGTTCTCGCCTATCATGCCAAAGCTTCCTGCATCTTGAAAAACTCTGGTCATTTCATATTTGCAGAATGCTACTCCATAAATGTAAATAATGCTATGCAGCTTGACATTATAGGTCTACATTTAAGAGCGTATACTACACAAATTCGTCTTGAAATGAGATAATGGGAACTTGCCATATGAGCCGTCCAATTATGTAGTTAGAAAAGTTCAACCTGCTATAGTTAGAAAAGTTCACAATTTTAGGCTCCGTATGGATGGAGCATATGAATTAATTTTAAACAAAATTTTCTGTAAAATTCCTACGTTCCAAATTAACAAGGCTTTCTTTTCTTTGTTCTCCCGGAAAGGAAGTGGTTGATTATTAAGATGTTTATTGTCTGTTCTAACCGCCTCCTAATTCAAATGTATGAAGAGAAGGACAGTACTTCCAACACTGGTAGCCCGGGTCGTTTAATTTGTCTGTACTCTCGTAAGTCTGTAGGGGCTCACTGGTCCGAAAAAACAAAGCTTAGATTCTCGAATAGTCACCATCAATGATCACAAGCTCACAACTCCCTTGTTGAAATCTGAACAAAATTACCACCCTTGTGCAAAACATTAGCTAAGAGATAATGACCTCTTTCAATGACATTGGACATCACATTGCTGTTTTGAAGAACACAAAAGGAGAAAAGTCACTTCCTAATTAAACTTGATTAACTAACATATGAATTATTTCATCTCAGATAACTTGATCATATAGTTTTTGAAAGCTAATAATCTAATAGAACACTGCTTAAAGGTAATTGAAGAGCAAAATAGGCTCTGTCTGAAACGTAGAAATTTCGTAAGAATTCTACGGGAAATAGTACAATTCTCGCCGAATCCTACTAAATTCCTGTGTTCCACACACACACACAAGTTACATCATGAAAAAGATTATACATCTAAAGCTACAGCTAACTAACAATCTTATCATCCTTCACAGGCAGGTAGGACGATCTACTCTTGATGAATTCCAAGCAGTCGGCGATGGCCTCCGCGTAGAAGGAGCTCTGGTCCCTCCCGGCCAGCGCGGGGCAGCGGCCGCGCCGGCCCTGGCACAGCGCCGGCCTGCGCGCTCTGGGCGCCGAGCAACCGATCCGGCCGCCGGGGCAGCACCTGAGCTCCTCCACGCTCCTGACGAGCAGGCCGACGAGGCCGGACAACCGCACGCGCAGCCGGAGCAGCAAGCCCAGACGGACGCCACCGCCACAGCGCACACGCCGGCGCCCTCGATGGCCGGGCTTACCGCAGCTCGTCTGGTGGATCAGCATTGGTCGTTTCTTGCTGCTGCCTAGCTGCCTGCTGCCAAGTTTATTACAGTGTAAAAGTTGTAGAATGGGGCATGGTGAGCTAACCGTGTTGCTTGCTTATATATGTCGAGTTTTCTTCATCACTGTTGTAGATTAGGGACTGAGGTGTGGTAGGCCAGGAGGTGCACCGGGACGTACACAGCATCATGTACGTGTTCACCGTTTCAATATGTCGTCATTTGGAAAAATATGGGCAAATAAACATAAGATTTAGAGATCTAGTGTCATCTAATCAGAATTCAACGCTTGCGAGTTGAGATAAAGTGGACGAGCTATTTGGGCTATTTAGATTTACCAACTTATGTTCCGAATTCGTTTCACACTTCTATCCTAGTCGTCATGTCAAAACATATTTCTACGTACCATATTCTATTTGAAAAAAAAAATGTTAAAGCGTTTCACACTTCTATCCTAGTCGTCATGTCAAAACACATTTCTGCGTACCATGTTCTATTTGAAAAAAAATTGTTAAAAGAGGACGTAAATCAATTTCTGCTGCGTCCATTGGCATGTAATATCAGAAGTAACAGTCAGTGCGCGGCGTTTTCAGATAGGATTCTCGATCAAACAGGCTGAAATCCTCGTGCCCCGCTTGGTTTAGCACGTTGTTAATTACTTCGACCAAGATTGCATAGAATACTACTAAGATGGATCAAACATTTTTTTTCTCCTTATAATAGAACATTTGACATGTCCTGCCACCAGATATTGAAAAAAAAAATCGGACGTAAACGCAACTTTTTTACTCGAAAAAACAAGCATATGGCACTATAGCAGGAATGGAATCTAGGACCCCCAACCTTAAATACAAAACAACATTACCATTCTCTGTTCACTGTTGTGGGTTTGCTCATGTGAATTAGTGCACGGTTGCAATCCAAATTTCCAATCATTCAGAGACACACAGGAGCCGGGACAAATTGGGAGTTAGTGTGGGGCTGTGCGATGTTTTGCGCGGATGCATCTGGAGGCAGCACAGAGACACGACGGCGAGAGGCTCGTCCTCTTCTCCCGCAGCTTGTTTGCTCCCAAGGCTCTGAGTTGAGCGTGCAAAACTGCCGAACTCGTGTTGCACTGAAAACCTGTTTGGCTCATTATCACACTCTAATTGTATTCTAGTCTCGCAAGTTTGTGTCCACAATTTTCTACTCCACGTATGAGCGTCAAATTTAGTTGTGGTGTACAAAAATTAACCTTAGTGAGGCACCTGTTACACACACACTGTTTCTTGAAGAAAATTGGACACAATTACAGTAGCTCATTTGGCCGCGGCAGAAAAGGTTCGGCGTGGCAAGGAAAGAAACATCCTTAAATCTTAAATCGCACATGGTGGCGACGTGCCGTGCAACCTCGGCGCGCGTGTTTCTCCTGAGTCCTGACCTGAGACGAAGGTACGCGGCAGGGCACCTGCGCTTGTCCGGTGTCTCTTGTTGGACGTCAGATCATTTTGGAACCGGAGTTGGAAATCGGCTCGGGTTTGTCGATGCGGCGTCGCCGTCGTGCGCCCCCCGCTGTGGCTTACCTGTCGACGGGCCAGGTTCAGATCTCCCTGCCGATTGGCTGCTGCGTGCGACCTCGTTGGTTTCTGAAGTTACGGGAGTTGCTAACTTGCCATGAATAATGACTAACCATAAACTTGGCTAACTGCACTGCATCTCCTGTTCTTACATTATTTAAGTGCCAATCTGCGTGACAATTTTCATCCACTTCAGTTTTCCTGTCTGGATGAAATAGACGTCCACGATGCGTCAACAAAAAGCAAACATGACTTCAAAAAGCTTGAAATCTGAAGCAGGGTTCACAAAACCGACGAAAATCGTTCAAAAATCACGGTTTTCGTGTGTACCGGTGCGGTTCGAAATAAAAAACCATTCGGTAAACCGGTCCCTTCAAAAAAAAATTAAAAAATTTGTAAAAATTTATGCGCTCGGTTTTTCGTCAAAAACCGTTTTGCGATGAATATCCAGTTGGCAGCGGGTTTTTTTATTTTTTTTTGGATTTTTTAAAAAAAATTGATTTATTAACTCTTCGGCTTTCGAGCGGTTTTTGCGGTTTTCGTATGACGAATTTCGAAGCGAATTTCAAAATTCGGTTTTGTGAACCTTGATCTGAAGCCATGAGGTTTTTACTGGTCACTTCTAAGCTTCAGAACAGAAGAGTTCATGGGCAGTACATTGCAACAACTATATGTCCTAAGTTCCCTCCCAATACGAGTTATATAAGTTTTGAAGCAAGTAAAGTAGTAAGTAATCACCATCTACCTTTCATTTATACTTCAATATTTATATAACTTAAAAATAGTGATGCATAGAAGCACCTCCTAGAATAAATTCCTAGGATTAGAGTCTTTGCTAAAATAAATCAACGATTTAAGATGCCAAATGAGCACGACATATATGCTCAGATTGCATCCTTCATCAATCTTTGGTTCTATTTGGGAAGCTTAATTGTCAACTTTTAAACGGCTTTTGGCATAAATTAGAAACCACGTATAACTAGCAAAAGCTAAACGAAAAAGCAGGGTGAGATATGATTTTACAACTTATTGTAAAGAGAAATTAGATATTTACCAAACGACCTTCCATAAAATACTACACCTACTTTTTAAAATAGAAAAAAAAAACAGTTTTTCATAAAAACTATAGCTTCTATGCAGCCCCAATGACTACATGCGAAACTCAACTACCCGGGCTGACCGACTTGCCGCTCTAACTCCTTAGTCCTGACTTGTGCGGGAATCCGTTCACACACGAAAGTAGCTCTTCTACTCGTTCATTTTCCCCGCGACGAGCCTCAATGGTGACTTGGTGAGGTCCAGTTCCGAGAACTCCAGTAGCTTCGCTTCACATGATACATTGCACGGTGCCCATTTCATGTTCATCTTGTTGTTTTCGTTGTCCCTGTGTGGTCGTGTCCAGACTCCAGAGGGTGCTCCGGGCCTTATCAAGGCTTTGACGAGGTAAAGAGCTCACGTCTTTTGTACACCGAAAACGGCATGTTAACATCAACTCCGCCTCTCCTAATTCGCAATGTATGATACACATATATATATATATACATATACATACATACATACATACATACATACATATATATACATACATATATATATATAAGCCTTTTCCGTACTCCCAGGAGTACATACTCCCACCTCTAATATACCACTTAAATGAACGCTTTATATTTTTTTATCACTTTCGGTATACTCCAATAATAATTCTAAGATACTCCAATGGGATATGGTTGAAAAAATTTCATCAGAGCCCTTATTTTTTTTTGCTACATACCCTTTTCCATATGTAAAAGGAATATATAAACAAATTATGCTATAAAGGGTGGACTTTAATGAAATTTTTCATGGAACTCACTTTGGGGTATCTTATAATCAGTATTAGAGTATACTCAAAAGGATAAAGAGGTATAACAACGCCATTTAAATGGTATCTTGTGGTGGAGTACGACACCTGTGAGTATGGAATCATTTTCATATATATATATATATATATATATATATATATATATATATGATGCAGTCGGAGAGGTAGGTATCACTTTGCATCAATGACCTGATCCTAATTAAGCTCTGCAATTTGTCAACCTCTAGCTCTCAGGCTGGGCATGCAGAAGTACGAAAATGTTGTGATGCTTTAATCTAGCTTAATTATGGTGTGTAGGTAGGATCATAGTCGTAGCATGCACGGCTAGTGGATATATTCTGCTTTCATAAAGAACACCAATGATAGTACGCTATGAAACGCTTAGCATTGCGACAGGGTTTCTACTGCCAGGTTGGGTTAGGTATCCTTAGGCAAGAGGACATTCATTCCCTGCATCTACCTGTTTTGGTATCAATCATGAGAAACTAACAAATCCACGTTTTCAACTGTCTAGCGAGGGCAGGTGCAGGCTCGTTGGAGGACGTTCTTTGCATCCCCTACAAGAGATCATACCATCCGGTCCTCTTCCAGTTACCTTCGTACGTAGTGGGAACAGTGAGCCTGTTGTGTCACGCTTCCTGTCGCTTTCGTTCATCGAAGTATCTTTTGCTGGTTTGAAACAAGTTGTTCATCGAACTATCGGATGCAGCGTACTGTTTACTTTTGTTATCTTGCGACTCGCGAGCATGAGACAAATGTCCTACTTAACCCTAGGGCAGAGTTTGGCCAAGATGGTTCAATCCGTGAGTACTTGGTGGCCCACCGTGCAGCAGTACTAAACTCGCTTCGGCCGCACGCGCTTCAGGGTATTCCTGGGACGCGCCGCGCCGCACAACAACTGCCTCGGCCGAGGGCAGTGCAGCGTAGCTCGGCTGCCTCGGGCGCACGCCTCACGCGCTCCGGCTGAGTCGGCCTTGTGCAATCTTAGTGGGCCGTAGGCCCACGCTACAGCTACTCAACTCCGCCTAGGCACTCGTCGTGGAGTGGCTGATGAGTGGAGGCAGGCTGTGTACCCGAGGCGAGGCCCGGTTGAACTGCATGTAACAGCGGTGGTATAATGTATTCTCTACGTAGCTGTCTATGATAATCTTTTATATAATTAATAGATATATAATGATATATATATATGGTATAAAGTAGTTTACATGACATCTGATAAATAATAAACTATATCTTTCTCTCTCCTCCATATTAAATACAGTCTTATATAACATAGATTTACCGACAGTTGACATGTACCGAGAGGCGGATGCAGCATATGGACATAGATACATAGGTGTACATCTAATTTTGATAAAAATTCCTAGTGTATAGCAAGTATATTAGCCGTATATAGTAGTAAGTGAGTTCAAAAATACGTATTCCAATCTTCAAGTCCATGTTAGCATATTCCACCCACTCCCTCTCACAATCTTCCCTACAGTCCAATCGTCCAAGGTCCAGTCTTCCTTCATTTCTCAAGCTTAATACTCAACTCTCTTTCTATTCCGCATGCCCCACACTCTCTCCCTCTCTCTGTGGCGGCGGTGTAACCAGTAGACGGCGGCCAGGTAACGATGGACCAGGGCCACGGGGTAGGTGCAAATCGGCAGGAGCAGCGCAGTAGATGAGCGTCGAGTAGCCACCGGCACCGACGAACTGGCAGAGGCGACAAGGCAGCCCTAGCCCTTGTGGCCACAGCGAGCACCGAATCGGGAATGGAGGGTGCGATACCGGCGACGGCCGACATGTCAGAGCGACGATATCCAGCAAGGTAGTCATGTGGGCGCAACGAGCATCGAGCTAGGGATGGAAGGTGCGACCGAGTGGTGACCCGCAAATCAAGGCGGCGACACCCCGCAGGGTAGGAAGCGGCGTTAAAACAACAGGCAGCAACTGAGCATTCGGCATCAACAACCATGCAAATGAATTTCATTCTTGATTCCAAATATGAAATCCCAAATTCACAAATCTATCAGCATTATGTTAGTTGTAACTGGATCGTGATTTTTGAAATGTAGCAAGCAGAGCATTCAAACATGAAAAGGAAGCGTGTAGATTTTTAATCCCAAATTCATAAATCTGTAAATTATTTCAGGTGTTATCTCTAGTAAAAATAATTTATACTTTATTTTTTTCATTGCGAACCTTTATATTTTATATTGAATAATATTTTTATAATTCTAAATAACCATTCTGAAAATCCTAGATCCACCCGTTGTATGTACCACTTTACACTTAATATGTCCTAAGGACACGGGGCGCGGGGCTACTTGGTTGGTCAGCCGCACCGGCCGAGCTAAATCTAGCTTGACTCTCACACACTGCGGGCAGGTGTTGCGGACATACGGGACAACAGGCTGAGATGTGTTGCTGCCGACAGTAAATTACGTGCGAAACGCACGCGCCGAAGCAGAGGCATTTGCATCGAAACCAACGAATGATCATATCGTCAACACCCTTTTCTTCCTCATCGTATGCATTAGGGGTGAAAACTGGTCACATATTTCCCGTCTGATCTAGAGGCGGATTCGATCGGGACAAGATTCGAGACGTGATTTGTCTATCCGGCTGAATCCGGTACAAGATCAGATAATTGAATCCGAATTCGAGATCGGATTTAGAGCCGTCAATATTCGGTGAATATGGGACATGATCTGGATATTCCCATTTTTTCTATTTGGATGTCAGCAAGACCCAGCCTACTCACTAAATATTTTCCATAGCAGCCTATTTGTATTGACAATTAGTTGGTTCTATTGATTCTCAAATAGCATATTCTTTCTACGATGTCTATTGAGTTTGATTGATATATAACTTATTACTATAGTTATGTACTCGCATGGTTTGATTCAATATATATTACTCTATATATGCGTGAATTATCCATATATCTTCATCCGTTTTCGACCTGAATCCGTCACATATTCGTCCCGTGTCCATATCCATATCCAGCTAGCCTATATTTGATTTCGAATCTGAGGAAAAATATGAGTTAAAATACGAAAAAGAGCACGACCAGTTTTCATCCTAGTGTGCATGCACCAGTAAGCCGTGGCGTGCACTCAACAAAGCAACCAACGCGCTAAAATAATCCCTTCATGCGTGCATGCCTCTAATCTAGATTAGCATATTTGGATTGATGAGAATGGAATAGAAGCGAGCTTTATGGAGATTTAGGCTAACAAAAACCAAAAGGAAGCACATTTATCAAGCTGAGCGCCCAGGAAATGTGGTAGTCTGCACCCCTGTTGCCTCACCATAGTACCAATGTGCCACCGCTTTTCGATTACAACAAATACTTCTTGCGAAGTACAACCAAAATAGTACATTCACTACAAGATCAGTACTCCTTCTTGTCTGCCAATCTTTTTCGGAGAAGGAAAAGAAAACTAAGAAACACACACACGACATGTGCGAAAATGCGGCCGTGATTCTCAATTTGCTATGTGCATGATGGCTGATGTTGCTTAAGCTTGTGATCAATTTATCAGCCAGAAATGCAGGCAAAATATCAATCATTTACGCAAATAATGGCATTTCCTGTCTTCTTTCTATGCCCTCTTGCTTCACGTAAAAGCTCAGTTCGGCCGGCCTTGTCACATAATCAGCATATAGCTGGTTCCCATTCACCAAAACTCGTGTTGCCTTTGCATTTTTGCACCGATTGAAGTAAAGCTCCATGACTAAACAATCTGAAGTGAAAGCTGTCATTACCAGAAGTAAAAAAAAAAAAAGTAGTATCAGCTGGGCTTTGTACGTGGGCGGTGGCACAAGTGCAATCCACGACGAAGTGCAAGAGTACTAAGCACCACCAGACGTCGTTTTTTATACGGATCACGACGCCCCGGATGGTGAATACACTATTTTTAGACGGATCGCGACGTCGCTCGATCTGAATGGTGAGCACGCACAGCACTAGAGGCGACACGAGCACGACGACACGGAGACGGCAAAAATATTTATTGTCATTGGATGGGCCAGGGAGACGAAGGGCAACACTGAAAGGAACAATGCCCAGTGTTGGAGGCTGTAGATATATCTCTATTGGGAAACATGCTCATCATGTTTCTAATTTTTTTAGAAATTCAACGGTATGAAATCATAAATCAACGTATTCTTTTAGAAAAAGAAAGGTGGGGGGTGTATTTTAGAAAAGAAAAGGGAAAAAAGTGTATTTTAGAAAAGAAAAGGGAAAAAAAAGAGAGAAGTGTATCTGACAACTAAATACTCCTCCCTGCATTCTTTTATTTTTCTGGATAGGCACAGTAGATAGATAGTCCATATCTTATTTTTCTTCAAAATTTAGGATACTCCATATCTCCAAGGGCACATCTCCAAAAGCAGGCATTCTACATGTCATTCTATCTCCAACGGCGCACACAAACACTGCCATGCTCTTACAAGCTGACCTTGCGTGGTTCCCATAAGGCATCGTGATTCTTTGAACATCCGTGTCTTCATTTATGCTTGTTGCCATCTTGGTACCGTTAGCGAGTGGGAGGAAGGAGGAAAAGTGCAGTTAACGGCCAGCCAGCCAGCCAGCCAGTGTATTCCTCCGGGATTCCTGCGTAACTGGGCAGTTCTGGGTAGTTGCAAAGTAGTAGTGCTATAACCAGGCAGTTCCACGAAGCAAACTCTTCCATACAAAACTGGTCATATATGCTTGCAATCCAAACCCCAACACCTCCTCCTTCCCTTCTGTCTATCTGCCGCTGTATGTGTGTGTTTGTGATGGCTTCTTCTCAGGGCAGTGCCATGTTCTTCCTCTTGCTCTCTCTGGTGCTACTAGGAGAGCTCTGCTGCTGCTGCTTTTGCTCTCAGGTTGGTTTTCAGTACTCCACCACCACTCATGCACAGCTCGGCTTTGTCAGATTCTCCTCGTGCTTGCTCATCTGTGTTTCGCGTCACCCCAATGCTAGCTCTTGCTTCTTGAGCTCTTCCAACGGTCTAACCTTTTCTAAATGGATGTCAATCTCAGGTGTATGTAGTCTACATGGGCAAAGGACTGCAGAGCAGCAGTGATGACCGTCATGACATTTTGAGGCTTCACCACCAGATGCTGACTGCTGTTCATGAAGGAAGGTTTGTAAAAGTTCATCCTCAGCTGTTGCTGTCTATCTACCTTCTGGAGTTTTAATGCAGCTTGATTGGATGTATGCTATCCACAGCTTGGAGAAGGCACAGGCATCGCATGTCTACACTTACAGCAGCGGTTTCCAAGGATTCGCTGCGAAGCTGAACAATGAGAAAGCCATGAAACTAGCCGGTAACTTCCCTATGCATGGATTCTGATGATATCTGTATCAGCCTGGCAGCAAGTCCAGTGGTGGTGCCGGTGAGACTGAAAGCTAACTCTGGTGCGCATTTATCCAGAGATGCCCGGTGTCGTCTCGGTGTTCCCGAACACAAAGCGGAGCCTCCGCACCACTCATTCGTGGGATTTCATGGGCTTGTCCACCAATGCAGCGGCTGAGGTCCCTGGATTCTCAACCAAGAACCAGGATAATGTCATCGTTGGATTCATTGACACAGGTGAGGTAAACTGCAATTTTGTATACTCTTCATTCTGCATTGTCTTCTTTTGGTTAGTGTGTAAGTTTTTTTGTGTTCTTTCCCATTCTAAGCGTCATGTGACACCAGAAACCTTTTTATAATGGAATATCTCTCATCAACTATTCCAATTGTCTGTTTAACCTGCAAACTGCCAAGACATGTCACTGTTGCAAGATTAGATTTAGATGGGTTTTGGGTGCTACCAGTGTAGCATATGCATGTCCTACAGATGGTCTAATGGACCAGCATTTGTTTCTATCCTGAGCTTGTATTCGGAATTTTGGGCCCTGAGGTGTTTCCATCACCGTGTTCACCTTACACATCAAAAGATTGTTCAGCCAGAATAGTACTCCCAGAAATAATAAAGATGCCGTCAGATTGACACATCAGAAAATAATGAGATTTTAATTAACTGTTTACTCAGTGTGTGTACCTCTTTTTTTAGGAATATGGCCAGAATCCCCTAGTTTCAGTGATCATGGAATGCCTCCAGTTCCTACAAGATGGAGAGGGCAATGCCAAGGAGGAGAGGCAAATTCACCATCGAATTTCACCTGTAATAGGTAATCGACACGCTTCGAGATTCACTCACATTATCCAGTATTGATTTCATAAATTCAGGCATCTGCCCTAATATAATAGGAAGATAATAGGAGGTAGGTATTACCTCAATGGATACCAAACGGAAGAAGGTGGCTCAAGTAAAAGTGCCATCAAGTACATATCTCCAAGGGACAGCTCAGGGCACGGCAGCCACACTGCTTCAACAGCTGCTGGAAGGTTTGTCAGAAGCATGAATTACAGAGGTTTGGGCACCGGAGGAGGCCGGGGAGGAGCCCCCATGGCAAGGATTGCAGCCTACAAGGCCTGCTGGGACTCAGGCTGTTACGATGCTGACATTCTTGCGGCATTTGACGATGCCATCAGTGATGGTGTTGACATTATTTCAGTGTCTCTAGGCCCAGACTATCCTCAGGGTGACTATTTCAGCGATGCCATATCCATTGGCTCGTTCCACGCAACAAGCAATGGAATACTGGTCGTTTCTTCTGCAGGGAATGCTGGGAGCCAAGGCTCAGCAACTAACCTTGCACCATGGATGCTGACAGTAGCAGCAGGAACAACCGATAGATCTTTTGCTTCTTATGTCAGACTAAAAAATGGTACCTTCATAATGGTAATTTTCGTTATAAAATGACACATCCACTCTTAATTTCTTATGCAATCTCAAGAGTACTTTCCTGAACATTGCGCCTTTGATGCTAAGGGTGAGAGCTTGAGTACATACCACATGAACACTTCAGTTAGGACAATTGCAGCTTCAGAAGTCAATGCAGGCTATTTCACTCCCTATCAATCCAGGTAAAACAAAGAAGTACCTGGAATAAAATCTTTATTTCAATTACCAACAAACTGAATTTTCCTGTGGCTTGTTAGCTTCTGTCTGGACAGCTCTTTAAACAGGACAAAGGCCAGGGGAAAGGTTCTTATTTGCCACCATACTGAAAGCTCTTCAGAATCACGTGTATCAAAGAGTATGGTTGTGAAGAAAGCCGGTGCAGTTGGGATGATTCTCATCGACGAGACAGGGGATCATGTAGCTAATCATTTTGCTCTTCCTGGCACTGCCGTTGGGAAAGCAATGGGTGATAGAATTCTTTCCTATATCAAAAGTACAAGGTTGTATGTTAGATACTGCACTAATTGTCAAAAGGGCATTTTATTGGCATACCAATCTTTTTCTAAAGCAAATTCTACAGGTATGCCAGTACGATGATTTTGCCAGCAAAGACAATCTTAGGGTCCAGAGTTGCCCCTCGGGTGGCGGCATTCTCTTCAAGAGGTCCAAATTCATTGACACCAGAGATTCTGAAGGTAACCAGGCACAAAAGTTGAGATAAGATTATTATCAGTGATAAATCAAATGACACGTTCCTTCTTCATGTGGGCATCTTATAGCCAGACATCACTGCTCCCGGGCTAAACATCTTGGCGGCATGGTCTCCTGCTAAGGAGAACATGCATTTCAACATCCTATCTGGAACTTCCATGGCATGTCCCCATGTTACAGGAATAGCAGCTCTTGTCAAAGGCGCATATCCATCATGGTCTCCTTCAGCAATCAAATCAGCAATTATGACGACAGGTATCAGTTGATAGAATATTCTGAAGATAAAATAGCGTTGCAAATTCCTACCAATCTTATGTATCTTACTTGCAGCAACTGTACTGGACAACAAACACAGCGCCATAGCCACGGACCCTGAGGGGAGGACTGCATCCCCGTTTGACTTCGGCTCAGGTTTTATGGATCCCATCAGAGCTCTTTACCCAGGGATCATCTTTGATGCACAGCCTGAAGATTACAAGTCATTCCTATGTGCTATAGGCTATGATGACAACTCCTTGCATCTAATAACTAGAGATAACACTACATGCACTGACAGAGCTCCCTCTTCTGCTACTGCTCTGAACTATCCATCAATTACCATACCATGCCTGAAGAAGAGCTATTCAGTCACTCGAACTATCACGAACGTGGGGAGTATAAGTGCTTACCATGCTGTGGTGTCTTCTCCTCCAGGCATCAATGTGACAGTGACCCCAGAATTTCTAGTCTTCGAGAACTACGGTGTGAAGAAGACTTTCACAGTTAGCTTCCATGCGGATGTGCCTCCTAGACATTATGTTTTTGGTTCTTTATCATGGCACGGAACAAATGCTCGCTTGATGATGCCATTGGTAGTAAAAGTCCAAACTGCTGACAAAGGCCTGCTTTGATCAACTGCATAGATACTTGATAGAGTGCCTTACAACACTGTAAAGAGGTAAAATAGATTAGGTATAAGTTATCTAGAACTAGTTTCAGGGGGGAAAAAGAGTTAACCACAACATTTTATTGAAATTTGCTACCTTAATTTTATGTAACCACTCCCAGAATAGGCTTTCTTACTGGAGTATAATGCGTAACCACTCCCAGAATAGGCTTTCTTACTGGAGTAGAATGCGTGGCAATCTTCTGCATGTATTTTACTAGATGTAAATGTTAAGAATGAAGAAGTTGCTGTACAGTGTGAGCTTGTTATGAGCTACCTTTTTTTTTCATTTGGATTCATTTCCATACTTGTACATAGACATAGTACAGAGCAAGCTTAGAGCACTATAAACATGGAGAAACATTTCATATAATAGGAAATGTCATTATAAGCACAAGGACACACAAGGGCTATTATGTTAAATAACAAGTATTTTGCTTTTGGAGTTCAAAGTTCAAACCTTCCATTTTTCAGGTAAGCAATATCTAGACTGTATTAGCAAAAACGAGCCAGCAGCACAAATAACAAAGGTTTATTTAGTACAAGAGTAGCGTTATATCAAGCA
The DNA here is from genome assembly GCA_036346275.1 of Otatea glauca. Lineage (NCBI taxonomy): Eukaryota > Viridiplantae > Streptophyta > Magnoliopsida > Poales > Poaceae > Otatea > Otatea glauca. The sequence goes on from CM070722.1 coordinate 60,831,659, forward strand.
TTATGTCTCTGGTTAAGTGACAATGTAAATCCAACGCGAAGTATTCAAGGAAATTATGGCTTCTTGAGTGTCAAGCGCCCAAAAAAAACATTCCAATAGCTCAAGAATAATTGATCATCATATATAGGACAAGTGTTTCAAGCGCCTAGGTTCCTAGGCAGTAAGAACCCAAATCAATATCCGATGATGTGGCATTTTAGATTATAAGCACTGAATGTCATAATTTCTGCACGTTTTAGTTATTTGTATCGCCACTACTCAGTACTACGAACTTGAATGAAACAGGTTCTGTTTGTGTTCTATGAATCATTGTTATGTGACCCCTATACATACTCTTTTAATCATATGGGCGTTCACATGTCCAAAGAGAAAGGGTTAGGCACCGATATGATCCAGTACGCTATACCATCTTTCAGAATTAAATAAATAGTGACACCAAAATGTCAAAATCGCACATAGGATGGTTTCAGCTCAGCACCAGTCTACAATTTGTTCATTTAGACTCTTGTTCCAGAACGTCCCCAATGATTTGAAATAAATACACGAGCATAATGTGTTAGATCACCAATCACCCCTAAAGACCAGAAGTATACAAGGTTTAACCATTGTGAGTTGTGTCGATTAGAACTAATAACAGGATGCATTGTCAAATATCAAACCCGAGCAGTAACTGAATATCCTACCTGGTATCAGATTGAGACTCGAGCATTTATAGCAGAATCCGTTGTTAGGAAGAGAAGTGAACTGAAACGGGGATGCAGCAATCCGCCCTTGGACAAGCGCAGGGATTCACAGCTCTCCTACATTGAGCCCTACAGCTTACAAGTTGAAATCAAGATTCCATTGGATACAGCATTACGGTTGATTCTTGGGAGCGGGAGGCGGGTGCTGGGAGATGGAGGTGAGGACTGGCGGCGGGCGCCGCCTGGATGAGGGTCTCGATCTCGGCCATGCCGGGCTGAGCAGAAGAGGGGTGGGGCGGGATCGTGTCGTCGCGCGGGTGCGACACAACATGGCGGCGAGGTGGATCTGAGGAGGCGGTGGTGGGGAGAGGGTGAGATAGACAGAGAATCTCGCCGGAGATGCGTGCGAAGGAGAGGCGGTGTTCACCTGTGAAGCGCGTGCGGTGGCGAGGAGCCTGCGGGCGTGGGGTTTGGCGCGGAGGAGACGGGGTGGAGGCAGGGTTCACAGAAAAAAAAAAAAGAATAAAAAGATTTGGAAGAAAATTCAAAAAAATAGAAAAACTTTCGATTTTTAACTAAAACCAACTGACCAATTAAATGTTCTTTAAAACCAATTTTTGAGCGGTTTTCAAAGGTAACGGTTTTCGAGCGATTTACGTTGCATAAATTTTTCTAATTTTTTTATTTTTTTTAATTAGACCGGTTTACCAACCGGTTTTGAATCACGAACCGCAGCGGTTTTCGCCGGGTTTTAAAACCCTAGGTGGAGGTGAGGTAGGAGGGATTCTCGTCGCGGGCTCGTGGCGCGAGTTTGTCGTCCTCAACTTGGAGGATTTCGCCAAGGGAATATTTCACTGTTGTAGTCTCTAAGAAATTATTTTTTTTGAAGTTACCCGTGCGATTTTTTTAGTAGATATAGCTCATGAGTCCACAATCTCGTACTCTCCATGATACTAATGCCGCACATGGGGAGCGCTGCATTGTGATGCCGCGGCTCCCCTCTGTTGCACCACAAAATTCTCTCTCTCTCTCTCTCTCTCTCTCTATATATATATATATATATATATATATATATATATATATATATATATATATATATATCATGATTCTGTAGCGATACGTCGCTACAGTACCACAGTATTGTAGTTTTTTTGGATTGCCTTTAAGTGGAGGCGTGGTATCTAAATTTAAATATAGTTTATTATATGTAAATTATCGATACAACAAATATTATATATATATTAAACCGTGACGTGTAGCATAGCATATATTGTTAACCATTTTCTTACTATTTCTATTATCTTTCTTTATGTTGTTATCCTTTCTCCTCTTATTTAATTGTCATCGGCAATAATCGATGATATGGTTGACAACATAGCAAAAACCACATTGATTTGGATCCTCATCAGTAAAACCACCCTCCAAAACTACCTTAGGGTGTAAATTGATTTGGTTTTTTAAGTTTGGAGTGTTTAAATAACTGATTTTGTAGTTGAGAGTATTAAATAAACTTTTTATAAAGTTTAGGATGTAAAATGGACTTATTTCTACTTATAAATCTATATTATTATATTAAACTCTAGAACGAAACTCCGGTATAGGCCAATATTGAAACATACACGGTATAGATGTAAAATAGAACACCAGTTTAAATACCTGGTTTTGTAGTTGAGAGTATATATATATACACATATATGTATTATTTTTAAATATGTGGTATCAGTAATTTATATATAATGAACTATACTTAAATTTAGATATCGCGCCTCCACTCTACGACAATCCAATTTTTTTTTAAAATGAAACTACAATACCACACCGTAGTAATGCAGTACTAAAATACTGTTTCATTTTTTTTTTATTTTGTGGTGTAGTTGAGGGGAGCCGCGGCAATAACAATGCAACGCTCCCCGTGCGCTGCATTGCTAATACAACGCTCCTCGTGCGCGGCATTAGCATCGCAACACATGAGGAGCGCGGGATTGCGGGTTCAGGATTATATCTGAAAGAAAAATTGAAGAGAGGCTAATTCTGAAAAAAAAAATCTTAGGAGCTACATCATTGAAAAATTCTCGCCAAGGTGAGCCTCGGCTATCCCAAGGTTGCCCGTCGATGAGTCGCTTTGGTTTGTGCGACCTTTTCTAAAGCACGGTTGTTGTCCTCGTTTAAGTAAAAATTGCAAACTTTGCTCGTTTCATAATGTGCTTGTTTTTTCTTATTGAGCTCCTGTTCAGCTAAATTTGACTCTTTGATGTTTTTTTTTTCTAATGATGATCCTTGGGATGCTTTGCTTTGCAGTAATTGATGGGTGCCTAACTTTTTTCTTCTAAGTTTGATGTTAATTTGGCGGTTTGTTTATTTATTTATTTCCGGTGTAATATTTCATCTGAACTTTTGGTTTGGACGCTTTACTTGTTTCTACGCAGAATTCATAGACAGAATGTCGGGAAGTGAAAAGGAACAGAAAAAAAAATTATATTTACATCATGACTTGTAGGTAAGCCGAAGCCTCGTTAGTCGTTACTAATATCTCAAACCATCACTTGAAGCCGCTACGCGTTGGATAAGAAAAATTTATAGTGGCATGAACTGATGTGAAATACTAATATCTCAAACCACCGCTTAAAGCTACTTTGCATGCGATAAGAAAATTTTTTACAGTGCCATGAGATGATGTGAAATACTCTTCTACCGGATACATGTACAGTAGAAGTGATCATTTTTTTAGCTTTTTTTTTTTTTTTTGGCTTTCTTCCTAGTGGAATATAAATCTAACCCCCTCCCACCGCAGAAAGCACCTACCACGCTCCACTACTGCGGCACTCCTCCTGCGCTCACCGGTCGCGGCACCTCCCTTTCCGCGCTCGCTGGCCTCGACTGCGCCGGCTCCTACCGGGCTCCCCCGGTGCGACAACGACCGCCTCCACGCTCTCTATCCGCTACCGCGCTTGCAGGCTGCCACGTTCCCCATTCTCCGGGCGTGATAGAGGATAGGTATCGACTGCCCTACCTGCTGCGATGGGAAAGAGAGTTAGATTTACAATTTCATTCAGAAAAAAAAACAAATTTGTAAAAAAGAAGAGATAAAGAGACTTAAAAAATGATCGATTCTATACTGTACAATCACTTATCCATCACAAGTAACCAACTCAGCACCCGCAAAGTTTCTGAGTTCTGACCAGGCTGCATCCTGCAACCGAGCAGAACAAGTTTTTTTTTTTTTTTGCCGAACTTTTAATGATTTCTGCTCCCTAAGAAAAAGTCCTGCCTGTAACTGCAAACAGAGTAAGGAGGGCCATCTCAATTGGAATTTGGAAACAAAGCTTGCATACGCTCTGCTCTTTGTCTCCTCGTCTCCCAGAGAAGATCTGGTTGGAAGGGACCCATCCAAAGCCCTCCCTTTCCAAGATCCTATCCGTGGCCATTGATAGGGCTGGCTATCCAACCGGCTTGGCTTTGTTCGGTGCGTGCCAGTTCGCTTAAAAAAAAAGAGCTCGTCTCAGTTCTGTTTGTTACGCTAATGAGCTAAAAATCAGTTTAACTTGGTTTAATAAAAAGCTCGAACTCTCCGTGGGTAGCTCACGAGTCGCATTAGCCAAGATAAGCCGAGATAAGCTAAGCCATGTGAGTCAGGAAATTAGCCAAGATCTAAGCTAAGCACAAGCCATACATTAACGCATATATGCAACATGAGTACTGCAGAAAAAACCATAGCTAATTATCCAGCATATAAGTAAAACATAGGTAATTAGTCAGGAGCCGATTAGCAACCATAACAATTATATTCCAACCTATACCAAATCTTAACAAGCTAGTGAGCAGCTCGTAAGTTAGGTCGAGCTCGACTCGCTAAGATATCAAGCTGAGGAGACGACTATGCTCAAACCATTTATTTCACGAACTAAGCTCGAAACAAACTGATAAAGGAGCTGTTAACAAACTCATAAAGAGCCGAAACAGCTCGTGAGGTTCGAATTTTTTTGCCGGCCTAGCCGTTAACTTGGATCCATCCCCAAACCAATTCTTGCTGCATGTACTAGCACCGGACAGACACTGATTGCGCCCAGCACTTCAGGCTCCAAACCGTGTAGGGAGCAGATAAAAACGGAACAGATGCATGTGCTTCTGTGCAGTTAAGTGTGCGTAAATGTGAGCCGGGGTTGTTGAACTTAGTGGGCACTTAAAGCTTGTCCGTACTCATCGGACCATAGCAATTTGTTCTAGTACTACACTAGTTCTCTTTTCTGATCTTTTCCTAACAAATGCTCACTTATCTTTTCATTAAAACATGGCCCTAAAACAATTTGCCGTCGTTGTAGGTTTGCTGAAGTACAAGATGTAGATCAATGACCATTAATAAGGTCACAAAACAGAAGAGCTTACCAACTAGTATAGGTATTTGGCATCTATCTTTTGGGAAGGGGAACAAGTTGCATTAGCTTTAAGGAGTGTGTATCGTCCAGTGTACTTCGCCGTACAAGTGTGGCGAATTCTTCAATCCTTGCTCTGGTTTCGTGTAGAATGAGTAATGGCTATGGAAGTATGGAGTAGAAGACGGTGTGGATTAAAGCTTGTGATTGGCGATTCAAGTCATTGGAGCCAAATTTGATTGCAGAGTACTAATGAGACATGACACGACTTGCCGTGCTATGTTTCGTTCAAAATGCTTAGAACTGATAGAATAACACTTGTATTTAACATGAGACTAATGGACCAGTATATATACATGTATATGAGGGTATAGAAGGAAGTCTATATAAGACAATACATATACCAGGCTAGCAATCTATATACAAGCCAACTAGCAATATCTGATGTAAAGTAATAAGGATACTATCTAATACTTCTCTCAAACTCATGGTGGATCAACACTGAGTTTAGAGAGATAAAAGCTGTGCTGAGCTCTAATCTGTGTCTTCGTGAAGAAATCTGTTAACTGAAACTCTAAAGGTACATACTGAAGAGCCACAACCTGATCTTGTATCTGTGTCCGCATGTAGGAAGCATCAATGCCAATATGCTTGGTGAGCTCATGCTTCACTAGATCTCGAACAATGCTAATAGCACATGTACTGTTAGATAAAAAAGAAGTCGGTGTAGAAATAGAAACACTAAAATCATCAAGTAGCCACCGTAGCCAAGTAATCTCTGCTATCAAAAGAGTCATAGCTCGCAACTCAGCCTTAGCACTGAAACGAGAAACCACTGTCTGCTTTTTAGTCTTCTAAGTAATGAGAGAACCACCAAGAAAAACACAATAAGCAGAAAGAGACTGACGATCGGAGGGATCACTAACCCATGTAGCATCGGAGTATGCCTGAAGCTGGAAAGAGCTGGAGCGAGGAAAGAAAAGGCGGCGAGAGATAGTTCCATGAAGATATCATAGAACAGAAAGAAGATGACTATAGTGAAGCTGAGTGGGAGTAGAAACGAACTGACTCAAGATATGAACTGGATATGAAATGTTAGGACGAGTGAAACCAAGATAAACACGACTCCCAACAAGATGGCAACAACGAGTAGGATCCTCAAGAGGTTCACCATCAGTAGGTCGAAGGTGAACATTGAGCTCCATAGAAGTCTCAGCGGTGCGCTGATCAGTGAGAGAAACACGATCAATAAGATTCTAAATATACTTCTCTTGGGATAGAAAGAAACTCTCAGGTGTAGAAGAGACTTCAATCCCAAAAAAGTAGCGAAGAAGACTCAGATCAGATATGAGAAACTGCTCACTGAAACGTGCCTTCACAAAGGCAATATACTGTGAATCATCTCCAGTAATGATCATGTCATCGACATATAAAAAAAGAAGAGTCCGACCACGAGGCGAAGTGTGAACAAAGAGCGCAGGATCATGAGTACTAGCAGAAAAATCAGCATCAGTGATCACATAAGAAAAACGCTCAAACTAAGCACGAGCGGCTTGCTTAAGACTATAAAGAGAGAGGCGAAGTCGATAAACCATGCCCTTAGGAACAAAATACCCCGGTGGTGCTTGCATATAGACCTCCTCACGTAGCTCATCATTAAAAAAGGCATTCTTGATATCAAGCTGACAGATAGACCACACACGAACAGAGGCTACAGTAAGAAGAGTGCGAACAGTGGTCATGTGAGTCACAGGAGTAAAAGTCTTATCATAATCACAACCATGCTTCTACTGAAAACCACACGCCACAAGACGAGCCTTATAGCACTTAAGAGAACCATCAGAGTAAGTCTTAACCTTATAGAGCCACTTGCATGTAATAGGACGGACACGTGGAGGAAGGAGCACAAGATCCCACGTGCTAGTGCGCTCAAGGGCAGCAAGCTCCTCTGCCATCGCATGCTGCCATTCCTGATGAATAACAGCATCACGGTAAGAAATTGGCTCGGTAAGAACAGCACCAGCAAAATCAAGATACTCAGGAGGCTGAATAGACTGACGACCGCGGAGAGCGTAGCGAGGAGGAGGCACTGAAGAAGGTGACTCAACAGGTACACCAGAAGAATCCTCAACTTGCGGATTACGAGTGTAGTATATAGGATAAGAAGGAACAATATCAGAGGAAACATCTGGAGGAGGCACCAGATATGAAGACTCCTGTGAAGAGGCCGGCGAAGGAGACACCAACCATGGAGAAGGAAAAGTGACAACAGGAGTATCAGGAAAAGTCAAAAAAGAAAGTGGCTCGACAAAAGATGCTGGAGTGGAAGAAGAACGATGGTAGAAGTGACGAGACTCATCAAAAGTAACATCTCGAGAGACCTGCATCCGTCGGTCAACAGGATCTCAATAGTGATATCCTTTATGCTGAGCACTATAGCCCCAAAAAAACGCACTCAACAGATTGAGTGGTCAGCTTGGTGCGTTTACGAGGTGCAAGGAGAACATAGCACACACATCCAAAGAGGCGAAAACTAGATTAATCAGGAGGCATGCCACAAAGACGCTCCACTAGAATCCCACCTTGAAGAACAGACGAAGATTGAATATTAATCAAGTAAGTGGCAGTGGAAACAGCCTCAGCCCAAAAGTGAGGTGGAACAGCGAAAACAAGTATAAGAGTACAAGCTATCTCTAGAAGATGATGATGCTTGCGCTCAGCCCCACCATTCTGAGCATGAGTATTAGGACAATAAAACTGAGAAAGAGTGCCCTGCGTAGCAAGAAAAGCACGAAGAGCTCATGACAGATACTCTCCTACTGAGTCAGCATGAAGAACTCGAATGGGAGAGTCAAACTGAGTATGGATCATAGTGGCAAAATTCTTATAGATGGATAAAGCCCCGCTACGAGAGGACATAAAGTATATCTAAGCGTGCCGAGAGAAATCATCTATAAAAAAATATAATATTTATGACCCCCTTTTGAACAAAAAGAGCCAGACCACAAATATCAAAATAAACAAGATTAAAGGGACGCTGGGATATAGACTCACTGAAAGGATATAGGAGTTGTAGCTGTTTACCAAGCTTACAGCCCACACAATCTAAAGAGGTATCACTAGACATAGATCCTAAAAGACCACAACGAACTAAAGAAGACAGACATGATCCACAAAGATATCCTAAACGGTGATGCCACTAAGCAAACTACCCGGTAGAAGATGCAACGGAGGCGGAAGTAGTGGAGGAGACTAAGAGACTGGCAGGGGCAGCGGAAGGAAGACGAAGCCAGTCAAGCTCCCAGAGACGCTGAGAGTCACGGTGACGAGGGCCAGTCTCAACCAGAGACCTCGTGCGGCGATCCTGAACATAGCAAGAGTCAGAATCAAGGATAACGCGACAGCCATGATCAGTGAGCTTGCCAGCGAATATGAGCTGCATGGTCAGTTTGGGAACACGAGAAATAGTAGGGACATGAAAAGAGGAGACAAAAGAGTTCCTCGTCCTATAACAGAAAGAGAGGTCCCATCTGCAGTCTGAACAGTGATGGGAGCTGCAGGAGGACTAATAGAATGAAGACTCGTGGAATCAGAGGTCATATGAAAAGAAACACCAGAGTCAAGAATCCATGGTAAGATACCTGAAGAGGATGTAGAAGGTAATTTCTCACTAGAAGACTAAGTAACAGAACCAGCAAAATCTGTCTGTGCAGAAACAGCCATGCAACATAACAACGCGACACCCAAAAGTCCAATGCCCTTAGAAGAGCATCCACCTCGACGAGCAAGATCCTTTTTCTTCTGGTAGTAGAACTGCTTCACATGTTCATTCTTATTGCAGTAGGTGCAGTGAATCCCTCCACTACCAGTAGTCGACACTGAAGGTGCCACTGGTGGAGGAGTAGCACGAGGCACCACCAGAACTGAAGGAGATACAAGCAGGCTCGCACCATGAACACGAGTCTCCTCAGTGCGAATAGCTGCAAGGGCCTCTAACAAAGTCACACGAGGATGGCGAGCAAGCAGCTGGGCATGAATCTGCTCAAATTCAGTCTGAAGACGTGTTAGGAAGTCATAGATGCGACGAAGCTCCAAGTGAGTGCTGACGTTGGCAGCACTAACAAGTGCGGCAGATCTCTGGTCCAAGAGAATCAAGCTGGCGTAGTTGAGCATAGAACTCATCCATGATAGAATCACCTTGCTGCAGCAACTACTCCTGTCGTACAACAAGAATCACCAGCAAGCTCATAGCGGTCGCGAAGATGTGATCACATTAACTGTGTCGAAGACAAAGCAATAATATCACCAGTAAAATGAACCTCCATGCTAGCAACCAAAATAGCAGAGGTACGAGCATTTTTATCAATCCATGTCTTGTATGCTGTAAATTAATTCTGAAAAGACTACAACATCAGTATAGTCGTTGGAGGCCTTCTGTCGAGCAGCCTCATCAGCATGCTTGAGAATTATAGGCGTGACAGGAGGAGCAGAATGAGACAGACATGATAGCTCACCGATAAGAAACTCCTAAAGACGCTGTCCACTCATGTAGAGGCGTATATGAAGAACCCAGTCTCGATAATTGAGACCATAAAAAATAACTGTGCAGCGATGAACAGAAATATCCCCGAAGAAGAATTACTGAACTCGGACAACCGGACTTAAAACTGACTTAACCAAAACGAGCCGATCGGATTGAAATCCGATTGGCTAGTCGGAAGGGCGATGCGGGAGCGGCCAGGAGGGCGACGACGACCTCTAGGCAGGAGGGCAACAGGCGAGCGACTGGGAAGGCGCCTCCTGGGGCCTCATCGGGTGGGCCGAGAGTTGGTGTGGCAGGCGTCGAGGGCCGGCGTCAGGCTCTGTAGCGCGTGGATCCGATCTGGCCTGGAAGACGATGATGGCCGGTGGACCGAAAGCCAAGACGACACCGGAGTGGCTGCACGTCGCTCGGGCCGTCGGAGGCCGAAGGCTCGGAGGAACGGCGGCACCGGGGAACGGCGCGCAGATGGTGGCCACGCGGGAGCCGAGGCGACACCGGCGTTGGTGAAGATGAGCCGGTGTTCGAATGCGTCGCGAAGAGGACGGCGCATGCGGGAAGATGCGGTGCGCGGGGAAGATGAACCTACGGGCCGGCGCTGAAGATGAAGTGACAGCGCGTAGATCGGAACCCGGTGCGGGGTTTGGGAGGACACAAGTGCAACGCTGGTGAAAACTCTAACCCTAAAAACTTGGCTCTGATACTATGTTATGAATAGCACTTGTATTCAATATGAGGCCAATAGGCCAGTACATATACATGTACATGAGGATATAGAAGAAAAGCCTATATAAGACAATACATATACAAGACTAGCCATCTTTATACAAGGCAACTAGCAATCTTTAATATCAAGTAACAATGATACTACCTAACAAGAACGTCCTCGTTAGGGGCAAATTGTCGTTTGCTGAAAAGCTTAATACTACTATAGAAGACGAACCTTAAACCTATGTCTAAGGTCTCAAATATCTCTGGTGCTACTGTTGCATACTTGCATGGTTGATCCGCATCGTTGAAGATGCATAAATTGGCATTTCTTGCTCGGACCAATCAAGACAGTTGTTGCCCAATCAAATCCAGCTCGCGTACACTCCATCTCTTCCGTTATTTCCAGACATAGGATTGTACAAGAAAGATCAAGCGCTCACAGCTTAGGACAAGTACAATAGTAAAACCAACTACTGATTAATAGTAAACTAAAAGCTAGTTTGTACAATAACTGTCTCTAAAGGTTGTCTTTAGATGTTGTGCAATAACTATCTTTCTTCTCTTTTACATTAATGATCTACCTATACTCCCAGCTCTCTTCTCTCTCCTCTTTTCTCACTCCTTCACATAGACCAAAACTGATGTGTACAGACTAAGAGCCAGCTGACGTGACCTTATTATACATGCCCTTAATTCAATCATCGAAACCTTAATTATGTATGCCGAATAGATTCAATAGAACTTGACAGTCGCAAGGCATAATTTTAGTTAATTAACCTTTCCGAAAGGAGTACTTAATTTCATCCGATTCTTTGATTCTGCCGAAACGAAGAATAAGAAGAGACGGTGTGAAAAAAAAGAAAGCGCTCCCTCTCAACAAAATCTCTCTTTCACCATTAAGGAAACGCACAGCGAAAACGACCCGGAGCAAAGCCAAAGCATGCACCAAAGCGTAACACCATTCCATTCCAGTAATTATAACCCGTCAATGCATGCCAAGCGATGAGACGCTCGGGCAGGCCGCATATACACATGCACGGGTCACTAACGAACGGCAGTGGTGGGGATCAGACGACATCCGCCGCGGACAAAGGCTCGGTTCCGATGCTTGGGACCGTAGCCTCCGCCGCTCCTTGCGAGCATGGGTTACAAGCAATGTTCTCTGTAGCCAGCTATAGCTTTTTTCGACTCTAAACATGAAGTTATTGATTAATATTTTGTTATATTAGCTATAAGCATTATAGCTAACGATAACTTCGCTACTTTACGTAGCTTGTAACTAGCGATAACTCCGCTATCTTACGTAGGTACCCATATATCAAAACATTAGATCCATTCTAAAATATAACATTACTAAAAGACCCAAATGCATATCTTACAAGCTTGAACTATGAGAAAAACCTAGCAAAAGATCTTATCTTAGTGATTAAAAATTTATTGTTAAGAACATTATGACATAATTATCATTTATAGTCTTTTAGACATATATTAGTATGTTTGTTGATTTCATATTTGACTCATATTCTTACTATAAAAATATTAGTAACTTCTAAAGTATCATGTTTTAATGATTTGTTTCGAGTTAACTTATATTATATGCATATTTAATTTTTTAATATTGAAAACGTGATGAAAGATAACTTCCGTGATAGTTGTTATAGTTTTTTTTATCTTGCCGCGAAGCTACCATTTAAAAAATTTTGTTCTACGTATCACTTTTCCGGTATAAATTATATAAATTTTAAAAAATCACTATTCACAACTTATTTATATTTTAATATTTATATAATTTTTAAATAGTGATTCGTTAAAGCACAGGATCCCTGACCCAGCTACTGACTCGTTTAGTACGTCTGCACCACCCAGACGCCGCGCCGCGCCGCACGGTGAACTGTGATGAGATCGCTAGCTGCCGCGCGGCGTGGGGCTAAACGCGGTGACCGGCGCCGTTCCGCACGGCACGGCACGGCACGTGCGGCAGGGGTTTTTGCGAGTTCGGAAGCGGGCGCGCGGCTGGTTCCGCGTCTGCTTAGGATCCGGGTTAGTCAGCACCTCGCGTGGCCCGTTCCGCGCGGTGCTGTGCTCCGCTCCCCACGGACGCACCGCACGCCGTTGAGTTTGACCCGTCGCGGTGCGCAGGGTTGGGACGCCTCTGTTGAATCCACAGTACCGTTTCACTTGCTGTGAGCGTCTGTGCGGGGAATCGTGCCACCGAAAGCTGGTTAGTTCGGCACACAGTATGACAATATGGTCCCGCCTAATAAAACTGGTAAACCACATTAAAAAACCATATTTTTATCATTCAAGTAAGATACCGTGATATACTCCCTCCGTTGATAAATATAAAGCGTATTTTGACTTGACACAAGGATTAAAATTGTGGTAAAATTGAGGAAAACATGAGAGGAAATGACTTACATATCCCTCTTAATTGTCTTGGAAGGTGAGAGATAATACTTTGTGTAGGTGGTAATGAATAAATGTATATGGTTGAGAGAGGATAAATAAAGGTATATATAGAAAGACTCATTAAATCTACATGCACGCCTTATATTTTTTAACAAGACCATTCAAACTATAGGCCTTATATTTATCAACAGAGGGAGTACCACTGAATCAACTTTAAACTCTTATACTTCTAAATATCTGTATGTATATTTTGAGAATGAATAGCATATTTGACCCTTTACTCTCTCTTTTTCAAAAATAGTTCCCATTTAATTTTTTTTGCAAAAATAGCCCATCTCTGCTTTATAGTACCGCGGGGAGATAATCCCATGATACTGTAGTGCGGAATTGCTACAATACCTCCAGCGGTACCGTAGCCGAAAATTTTATTTGTCGCGGGAAATCGGCGACGCGGAATCCACCGATGGCAGTGCAATTGCCGTGGAATAGGGGCGTGAAAATTGCATTTCCGCGGAACGGGTGCACGAAAAATGCAATTTCCACTGAATGAGGGTGCGGTATTTGGATTTTCCGTGGTGGGAGCGCACAGCAATCGGATTTGCCACGGTATAGTGGTCCGGTAAATTCTACGCTTCTCTTGCGCAGAATAGGGTCGTTCCTGCAAAAAAAAAAAAATCTACCGGGCTTAGTTTTATAAAAAAAACTTTTTAAAAGGACTAGAACAATGAACAATTCATATTTTGATATCTATCCAGGACGATGAAAAATCTCTAAAGATGGGATCTAATATGTTTGAAGCGCTGCATCCGTGCTAAATTAGCTATAATAAAGTATAGCATCCACTAACCTCCTCACGGTCGTACCGCTAGATTTCTTCCATGGACGATGCTAACTGAAAAACAAGGAACGCTAACAATCGAGCTCTGGCAAACACAAAGGCATTGGATACAGTAGCAGCATAAAAGTCCCCATCTACTGTTCACGTTCAGTTCAGTTGTTTACGGCTAGGCAAGTACGCGTCTAGTAGCTTCTATTAATATAAATGAGATTATCCTAATAAGACTTTTTATCATTCTTAATACGAAAATCTATATTAAACTGGTATTAAGAAGTTCTGAAAGTTAAATAATACTGATAGATATAAAAGTTTAAAAATGATTTGACAGAACCTCGTAAGTGCCCATGAAACATTATGAGAGAGAACGTGCGCCGAGAGCCCGAAAGTGTCTAGCAGTAGCAGCCATCAATTCAGCCCCAAAAACTTTCACTTTTCGGCAAAAAGCAAGCGAACTAATCCTCCAATGGAAAGGTAGCAGCTGCGGCTCGCGTAATCCTCAGCACTCTTCACGCACTCCCACTCACACTCCCAGCCGCCGCAGGGCGAGACAGAGCAAAGCATGCGGAAGGACGAGGCCGGCGGCGGCATTGCGGCCGGCCCGTCCCCCGCGCTCCTCTGCTTCAACCTCAAGCCCTTCCTCGCCGCGCTCACCGTGCTCACGCTCCTCACCGCCGCCTGGCAGCTCCGTCCCTACCACTCCCTCCTCTCCTCCCCCTTCTCCGTCTGCCCCCACCCGGTCGCCACCAACACCTCGCCGCCTCGCCCGCTCGCCATCCACGCCAAGACCACCAGCTCCAACTCGAACGCCTCCTCGTTGCCGAAACAGGAGCAGCAGCCTGCAGCTCCCGACCCCAACAGGCGGGAGTTCCGCGGGGTGGGTAGCGCCGCGCCGCTGTTCGTGCAGATGGGCGCGTACCGCGGCGGGCCGTACACCTTCGCTGTCATCGGGCTCGCGTCCAAACCCACGCACGTCTACGGCAAGCCCTGGTTCCGCTGCGAGTGGGTGCCCAACAAGGGCGCGAGCGCGAGCGCCTCCTCGTCGTCGTCGGCGCGGCCGATGCGTGCGGCCAATACGTACCACATGCTCCCGGACTGGGGCTACGGCCGGGTGTACACCGTCGTGGTGGTGAACTGCACGTTCGCGCGGGTGCCCAACGCCGACAACACGGGAGGCAGGCTTGTGCTGAACGCCTACTACGGTCTGTCGACGGCGCAGTACGAGCGGATCGTGGCGCTGGAAGAGGCGCCTGGGGTGTACGACGAGGCCGCGTTCCGGCCGCCGCACAGGTACGACTACCTCTACTGCGGCTCCTCGCTGTACGGCAACCTCAACGCGGCTCGGGTGCGGGAGTGGATGGCGTACCACGCGCACTTCTTCGGCCCGCGCTCACACTTCGTGTTCCACGACGCCGGCGGGGTGAGCCCCGCTGTGCGCGCCGCTCTGGAGCCATGGGTGCAAGCCGGCCGCGCCACTTTGCAGGACGTGCGCGCCCAGGCGGAGTACGATGGGTGGTATTACAACCAGTTCCTTGTTGTCAACGACTGCCTGCACCAGTACCGGCACGCCGCGAAGTGGACCTTCTTCTTTGATGTTGACGAGTACATCTTCCTGCCCGACGGGCGCACGCTTGAGGGCGTCCTCGCCGAGCTCGAGCCCTACACGCAGTTCACCATCGAGCAGAATCCCATGTCGAGCAGGTTGTGCGCGCGGGACCCCAACGATCCCGAGACCGACTACTCCACGTAGGTGACTGTTTCTTGACCCAAATATGCTGGTTTGTTGGCGAGACTATTTCTTTTACGCACACAATTACTGCATTATTGGAAAATTGGTATATTACTGTGACCTTTTGAACTGGAATCACCGAATTAGGAATCTGGAATCACAATGTCGCTTGTTGTGTCATTTGTATTGACTAAAAGGGCCGATTTGGTTGCTAAGTTGCTTCTGATGTTGCTGCATTCTTGCAACGCCACACTAATCTAAGTGAATTGGAGCTGGAGTTTTGCAATGCAGCCTGGTTTTCGTGTGTATTTTGTGTTTTCAGTTGCCCAAAGAAAACAAAAGTGGTAATTGGGGATTTCGAGTCTGCAATTTATGAATCTAGGTTACTTTTGGTTATGCAATTGCTGGATCCTACTATGCGCTTCTTGCAGTCTTAGTTGCATTACTTCTGTTACATTTAGCTATGGTTATTTATGAAAGACTAGTTGTTCTTACTGAAAACTTTTGCAGTGAATGGGGTTTTGAGAAGCTGGTTTTCCGGAATTCGATCACTGGGGTGAGGCGTGACAGAAAGTATGCAATCCAGGCCAAAAATGCATATGCCACAGGTGTTCATATGTCGGAGAACGTTATTGGGAACACCACGCACAAGACGGAGCACCTCATCAGGTACTACCACTACCATAACACCATCAATGTGCTCGGTGAAGTGTGCCGTGAGTTTGTGCCCATACCACCGAAGGGTGGCATAGCGTGGTCCGAGAAGACACCCTGGTATTTCGATGATAGCATGAAGGGCCTGGCTGATGCCGTGCGGGAATTCGAGAGGAAAACCATTGGTGATGTGCGAGTTTGAGTATGACATATCACATAACCACATGAGAACGATCTGATGTTATAGTATTTCTGTTGGCCACTCATGAGGCTTGGCAAGGGCATCCCTGATGTGATCAACCGAACAAATAACTTATGATTTGGAGCTCTCTGAGCTGGCAGAGATGTGAAGAAAGCGAAGCTGAAACCCCAAAGGAATGACAGATTGTGTGCCACTACAGCTCTGAATTTAATCTGCAAAGGTGATGATTTTGCAAACAGACATCTCATCCGTGTAAATTTCATTGTTTTATTGCTCGGCCATATACAGTGTATTCCATTCACTTGAAGTTCCAGTCTGATAAGAACTTCGTTTACGATGTACCTCGTTTATGATGCACGTCTAGAATAGAAAGAGATAGTTCCAACATTTCCTGTTTACTGAGTTGCGACAAAGTGTAAATGACACTGTTTTTAGCTCCTGATTTTTGTTGGACCCATAAGTTAAGGCATGAACCTACAGAAATCAGCACTTTTTCGCCACATACTGGAATGATTTTAGGGATAAAGTAATCAAATCAGCATGATTTTGAAAATAGTCTTGTAGCTAGAAAGGCAGAGAAAAGTTGGGGGACCGGGGGATGGACATGGGTTGTATGATTGGGCAAGGTGGCTTGGCCTATAGCATGGGGGTGTGGTATTGTCTCCAGCTGCTGCCTTCTTTGTCATGGCATTTGATGTTTTGTTCATTGTTTGGTGGGCCAAATTCTTACGCCAGATCTGTCCATATGCTAATAGTGATTAAGAGTCTTCAGATCAAGCATTATGTCATTTCGGTCTAATGTCGCATCAGGTTTTAAGGGTCGGTTACGAATTAGTGTCCATTTGCTCATATAGATCTCTCGGCTGCATATTCTTGTATCCGTCTCTCTTCTTTCAGTCCTAATGGCATTCATCCGGTTGAAAATAAATGATTTTAGAACTTTTTTTAGAACGCAATTTTAGATCTTTCTTCATCAGCTGATAAAGCTTTTATACTGACCGCAGTATATAACAACTAGTGAGAAACGGAGAAAAATATATATGCTTTATATGACAATCTCTGTATTAATTGGCACACCTGTTATCATGCAGAACAGCCTAATACATCCAAGTATCCAACTTGTGCAACATGAATGTTCAAGTGCTATCAACCATACGAAATTACAGAGCAGTCGTCCACCTTGGCTGCCGATTGATGGAACTAGCTTTTCTTTTTTCAAGTTTCTTTTGCTAAAGAAAAATAATCCTTCTAACAAAATCAACCTTTTACAACCATGGAAGCTCGATTGCCGATCATGGGAACCACTGTTTAGCTTACGATCTGTGTTTACTGTGCGATCAATATAGCACCATCACATTATCACAGTTGCTCACCTCGAAGGGATCATTTTTCTAGTCCCCGTGACTTTTTTTTTTGCAAAACTTACATACTCTCAAACGAAATTGCAAATCTAGCCCTCTCCTCACCGCGGAAGGTACCTACCGCACATGCTGGCCGTCGTAGGTCCTCCCGTGCTCCCATACCGCAAGAGGCTGCCTCCTGCGCCACCCCGACCGCGACATGTTGCTACTCCCGTGCCTAGCGTTCGCGGCAGGTTGGCTTGCTCCTGCGCTTGCGCCTAGCAGCCGTGTTCACCGGCTGCCGCACTCCGCACCTTCCACGGTGAGAAAGAGAGTTAGATTTGCAATTTTGATCGAGAAGGTGTTAGTTTTGCAAAAAAAAAAAAAGATCACAAGGCTAGAAAAGTGATGTTCACCCTCTAAAGAGGGAAGATGCCATCATCTCAGCTAACAATCATACTCTCCGCTACCCCAGATCTCCTCCTTACGTCACATTGTGATGATAAGATTTTGAGGAGTGCTTCAATGCTTTCCCTCTTAATACAAGTTGCACAAATCTTGAAGCAAGCGAAGGGGTAAGTAATCACCATCTACTCTTTATTCATGTTTTAATATTTGTGCAACTATAAAAAAGAGAAGCGTGAAAACACCTCTCTAAGATTTTACTGTAACGGACTCCTGGTTTGTATTTGTGTAGAATAGACGCAGTAGCAGACTTGCAGGGGCAATGGGTACCAGATACCATCTCAGGCCAAATGCTCCCTGCTTTTGTTCTGTCAACACCAAGCATGGACTGGAAATCCCTTTATCATACACAAGAGATTGATTCTTTTATGCTAAAGCAGTCAAATTCTATCCACAAAAATACTAGTACTATACTGTCAGCCGAAGCTTTGGACTATTTGACCCCCTTCACACTTGTTTTTCAACTTTGGTTCTCTCCCAGATAAAATTACAAATCTAACTCTTTTTCTGATCACGAAAACACTGACAGATGACATATGTTATCTACCATGCTATCTTACTGTGGTAGGTCATCAGCACTGCACCCACCATGGTAGACGAGCCACCGTGGTACCCAAGCTCGACATGTACCAGCTACAATAGGGGAGTATGGTAAATGACACATGTCGCCCGCTGTTGTTTCCGCGATCAAGAAAAATGCTAGATTTGTAATTTCATTTCAAAGGAAGCTAAATATGAAAAACAAAATGCAACGGAACCCTCGGAGGCTTTCTGCCAGGGTTAACAATACCGTTTCGACCTCGATTTTCGACAAATCAGCAGTATCGAAATTTACAAAAAACCGAACGGTTTCGAAAGGCAAACGAATTTGAAATCTGGTCAAATTGTGGAGCGAAACTCGAACAAAAAGGTCAAAACCCACTCGAAAAGTGGTGAATTTCGAGCGGTTTTACTAGAAAATCAACGATAAGTTGAAAAAAAGTGGAAAAATGTAAAAAAAAAATACAAAAAATGTTGTAAAATTTGTAAAAATCCATTAAAGGCCCGAAAATATGAAAAATGTAATAAATATATAAATAAATATGGGAAAACACAAAAAAATTCTGGCATGATCTTTTCTAAATCTGGAAATTTTTTGGCATAACCTTTGCTATATTTTAGACAAATTGCAAGTTGTAAAGTAGGCATTTAGCAGTAATATATCAACAAATAATCTTTCATTTCAATACTACTCACATATCAATCCAACAAGTGCAGAAATAGGCATTCACATAATCACATACTAATATCATTCATATATCAATATTATTTACATTTCAATACCTTTCATTTGAAGTTGTGAAGTAGACATAGCTTTGTCCTCCTTTCATTGTCACACATATGCCATGTTCGATCTATATGAACGGAATGTTAGTAAAAAAATGAGTTGCAATGAAATAAAATATGCAAATGAAACAAAATTTTGGCATAATCTTTGCTATATTTTAGACAATCTAAAATTGTAAAGTAGGTATTTGTCAATATTATATCAACAAATAACCTTTAATTTCAATACCATTCACATATCAATCCAACAAGTGCAAAAAATAGGCATTCACATACCAATACCATTCACATTTCGATACCTTTCATTTGAAGTTGTAAAGTAGACATATTTTCGTCATTCTTCTCACACATATGTCATATTTGACCTGCATGGACGCTATGCTAGTAAAAAAAATCAAGTTGTAATGAAATGAAACATTACCTTCGGGGCTAAAAAAACGTGTTTTCATTTATTTATTTTCTATTATCTACATTTCGAATAGCTCAAAAACATCTCCAAACTTTATTTTTTCAAAAAATATTCAAAATAGAGGTAATAAAGCTATTAATACTAATATTAGAGAACTTAGATAAATTTTTTTTCAAATGTTCTAATTTTTTTTAATTTGAATCTGAATCGGAGCAGTACAACCGAATTTCACAAAATTCAAGCGATCTTCATGAAAAGTGAAACCTGCTTCCTGCTAGCTGATACGAACGAATGAATACTCGATTGCCGTGATCCATCATTACCTACCTACGTTGGGTTTGGTTTGAGACTTTTTTTTTGCTTGTTCTATCAAAGGTAAATGAAGAGATATCTCAAGCGAAAAGTGCAGGGGCGCGCACAGGCCCCATGTGGTCTGTGGGCCACGCCGGTGTTGTACCGCACTACCGCATGCCCGAAGCCGCTGCAAGTTCGTCAGAAACTTCCATGAAACCTTTTTACACTCGTGACAGAACGTGTGTGGCCATGAGCAGGTTTCACAGTATCAAAATCGTGATTTTCAAACATTTTTTGGTTTTTGATTATCGGTAAAAACCGGTCGAAACTGAAGGGTTAAAAATCAATTTTTAAAAAAAAATCGAAAATCGACCGGTTTTCACCGTAATCGAACGATTTTGATCGAAAACCGATCGATATTCACCGAAAATCGACCGACAATTAAATGTTTCTTTGGACCGATTTTCTGAGCAAGTTTTGCTCGATTTTCACGTATTATCGACCGGTTTACGTCGCATAATTTTTTTCAAAATTTTAATTTTTTTGAATTTTATTTTGAATTAGACTAGTTTACCGTCCGATTTTAAATGCCGAGCTGGCTCGATATGGTTGATAATCATGATATTTAAATGATTATCGACTATATTGCGAACCTTGGCCATGAGCAATTAACTTGTTCTCGTACCGCAGATGGTCTAAGTTGTGAACTATGTCCGTCTCTCTAGCGAGTCGGCGGTGACTTGCTGGCAACCGACAAATAGGTTATTTGTGTCAGATCCAAAACATAACACACTTTTGAGCATTCCTTTAAAAAAACTCACTTGTGAAGTTATATCCTAAGCTTGTATTGAACAAAACTTGTGTAGACAAGATCAAGTGAAATCTCAGGACCTCTATTGATCATGAACACCAGTGGATCCTAGATCCCAATTCTATGACAGTTTAATTAACTCTGGGGCAAGTTCCAGTGCCTCCCCGCCGAAGATGATGCAAGGAATGATGCAGGAGCGTCCACCTTAGGTGATGATGCCACCATTGCACATGTTTCTCCTCCT
The DNA here is from genome assembly GCA_036346275.1 of Otatea glauca. Lineage (NCBI taxonomy): Eukaryota > Viridiplantae > Streptophyta > Magnoliopsida > Poales > Poaceae > Otatea > Otatea glauca. The sequence goes on from CM070722.1 coordinate 60,852,681, forward strand.
TTTAGTAATAATAGCAAACAAGATAGGGCCATATATTAGCGATGATGCACTGTTGGTCAAACTTTATCCTCTCTTTCTCTCCTTTCTAGGGCATTACCGTAGGTTGCTGAAAAGCCATCCTTTCAGCTTCAGCAAAGACGGCTCGGATGACAGGATAATAATGTTGGACAAATAGGCATACTAATGATGAATATATTCTAAAAATAAGCTATAACAACAACTCAAGATAGAACAGATGAAATAAATAAACTAGACACAATTAATATACCAATTGCAATATCTATCTCATGCATATTATTAAATAAACAGAACATAAATGCGGTTCACGTGCGTTATCGAGATAACACGAAGACGTAACCGAACCGGTAGTAGATGTCGATGAAGATCAGCAGGCGATGTAGTCGAAGCCGATCGTCGGTGTAGAAAACAGCGAGCAGTCGCATGAAGACGCTTCTCAAAAACGTGATCTGTCCTCTCCCAGTGCAGGATCTCAAGGACAGACATTTCAGAGACTTGCTCTCCCAACAGTTGGTGCACGCCGGCGAAGGGACAGGGAAGAAGGATGCAACGCAGTACTGAGGGAAGACAAAAGGTTTGAGAGATATCTGAACTCTGTTCTGCGTATATATAACAGAGAGAAATCGTGGAGCAAGATATGAGTTGGTTACGGATTTCGCTCGAAATCCGCTCCACGATTCTAGTCGGTTACGGATTCGTACACGCATTTAATACCATGTTAACATAACCGTGTTGACCACTTAGTCCCACGCTGCAAAAATTGCAAGAGAGAACTGCGCATGCGCAAGCCACCGGACTCGATTTCACTACACCATTCACGCGCATGTTGCGTACGCGCGCCGTGTGGTGAGGCGAGCAAGCGTGCGCGTGTGTTCTCTTCTTCTTCTCATACTCCAGCATAGTGGGGGGAACATCTCCTTGTAAAGCGGGTTTCATCTACCTCCACTAACAATATGGTACTATTCTCTTTTCATCTCTCTTCCACCTAATGGGACTTTGGGATTTTCTAAGAATTATTTATGAACTAATGGGCCTAGCCCAAATAATTCCAACAATTCCTCACCAGATCCCAGAAGTCCCGTAGGTCTTTGCCTGTTCCAAAGTAATGTTTTTATACCAGCTTTCGGTGAAAATGGACTATGCCTTGAATTGCACCTGAACTTCAAGCTATATTCATCTACAACTTGAACAATAGACTATGCATTGAATTGTAAGTTTTGCGCAGACAAGTTTAACTTAAATCCCTGGCTGATGCTAGACTGCCGACAGACTACTCCTCTGGTGGAGTGTATAAGTCATACTCCTTGGCCTCTTCCTGATCTTCTTAGAGAGCACCCACGTCTCACGGACTGCGACCAACAGTTGAACTCATATAGATGTGTTCTTTCAAGAATGCTCTGTGGAACAACATCTTTGTTTGTGTAAAAACCAACAGAAGATATTAAGACCATAGTCAACTTGCCTCACAGATTTTAAGAGTACGGTATCTTTCACGGAGTGGGATGTAGAATGTACTCTTCTTCAATTAATCCAATAGCTTGTTACTACCCAGATACTAAGTCACGGGATCTCCGATCAAATAGCTTGGGTTACCACTGTGGTTAACTATTTGGGTAGGTCTCATTCCTATCTCCCCAGATGTAATATCTACCACATTTTGTGATAGATCCTTTGTAAACGGATTTGCCAGATTCTTAACGGTTTAGATATAATCCAAAGCTATCACTTCGGAGTTTCTCAATTTTCTGACAGATTTCAACAGTCTTTTTACGTATCTTGAGGACTTCATGTTATCCTTAACACTGTTCACTTTCACGATAATCGTTTGATTATCACAGTCCATAAGGATAACTGGTATCGATTTTTCAACACCAGTAAGTCCATCATGAGCTCAAGAAGCCATTCTGTTTCGATAGTGGCAATATGCAATGCTGTTAGTTTTGTTTTCATGGTTGACCTCGTCAATATGGTCTGTTTACAAGACCTCTATGAGACAGTAACACCACCAAAAGTGAATCATATCCACTCGTGACCTTGAGCTCATCAGCATCAGATATCCAGTTAGAATCACTATATCCCTAAAGTACAACAGGATACCCAGTATAGTGAATTACATAACTCATAATACCTATCAGATAATGCATTACTCTCTCAAAAGCACGCCGATGATCATCACCCGGATTAGAGACAAACTGGCTCAATTTGCTGACAGCAAATGAGATATCAGGCCTTGTAGCGCTAGCTAAGTGCATAAGTGAACCAATAATCTGAGAGTATCTGAGTTGATCCCTAGTAATTCTTCAGTTCTTTCGAAGTATTAAACTAGCATCATAAGGTGTTGGAGAAGACTTAGGCTGTGTTTGGTATAGCTCCAGCTCCACCAGATCCATAGATCTGATGGAGCTGGGTATTCCTAACTCCATTAGATCCGTGGAACTGGAGCTGTGAGTACATAAGAGTGTTTAGGTGGGTCATCTTGTTTACATTTTAAAATAAAAATATATACTTTATTCACTTTATTTTAGCCTACGAGTTTCAGATCTGAGGTGGAATTAGGATCTGAAGTTCTGCCAAACAGGGCCTTACTGTCCATATAGCCAAAATAATTTAAGACCTTTTTCACACAATGTGATTGCACAAGTGTAATCCCATCCTCACATTTGATCAGCTTGATATTCAGAATTACATCAGTTTCTCCCAGATCCTTCATATCAAAGCTTTGGGACAAAAACATCTTGACCTCATTAATCACATCAAGATTTGTTCCAAATATAAGTATGTCGTCCACATACAAGCGTAGAATAACTCTCACCCCACCATAGCGGTAGTATACACATCTATCAGCTTCGTTTACAGTAAAGCCTTCAGATGTTAAATTCTATCGAACTTCTCATGACACTGCTAGAGTGCTTGCTTAAGGCCATACAAAGATTTCAGCAACTTACACACTTTATTCTCGACCATTTACTACAAATCCATCGAGTTGTTCCATATAGATTTCCTCAACTAACTCTCCATTAAGGAAAACTGTCTTAACGTCTATTTGATGGATGAGAAGACCATAAGAGCTAGTTAAGGACAATAGTACACGTATTGTGGTCAATCTAGCAACAAGTGAATAAGTATCAAAAAAATCCTCGCCTTCTTTTTAGGTGTAACCCTTGGCCACAAGCCGGGCATTATACTTATCAATAGTACCATCAGGTCTAAGCTTCTTTTTGAACACTCACTTGCATCCAATTGGTTTACAACCATAAGGACGATCTGTGATTTCCCATGTTTCGTTAGCAAGAATGGAATCCATTTTACTACGAACCGCATCCTTCTAGTAGTTTGCATCAAGAGATGCATATGCTTCTAAAATGGTCTTGGGAACATCATTCACAAGGTACATAGTGAAATCATCACCAAAGAATTTTACGGTCCTTTGTCTCTTGCACCGTCTAGGAGCATCACTGTCATCCTCTTCAGGAGTTTGTTCATGTGTTTGTTCAGAATGCTCAACTGTATGGCAGGTTCAGGAGTTGAATCACAAACCTGACTTGGAATGCTATATATATCCTTCATAGGAAATATATTCTCAAAGAACGTTGCATCTCGAGACTCTATTATCATACCGACATGCATGTCAGATACCTCAGATTTAACAACTAGAAACATATAAGCAATGCTGCAATAAGCATATCCCAGAAAAGCACAATCAACAGTTTTAGATCCAAGTTTGCGCTTCTTTATTATAGTCACATTAAATTTCGCCAAGCACCCCCAAGTGCGCAAGTAGGATAGCGATGATTTTATTCCTTCTCATGCCTTATATGGAGTTACCTCGCTATTCTTAATAGGAACTCTATTTAGAACATGACTCGAGGTCAACAAGGCCTCCCTTCATCATGCCTTAGATAATCCCGCAGTGTCCAACATGACATTAACCAAGTCAGTCAGGATGCGGTTCTTCCTTTCGGCAACCCCGTTAGATTGGGGCGAATAGGGAGACGTCCTCTCATGGATGATACCATGCTCTGCACAGTATTAGGAGAATTCATTAGAGAAATACTCTCCACCACAATCCGACCTAACTCTTTTGATTTTTCTTTCTCGTTGATTCTCAACTTCTAACTTATAGATTTTAAAGTAGTTTAAAGTCTCATCTTTTATTTTTAAAAGATACATATAGCAAAATCTAGTCGCATCATCAATTAAAGTCATGAAATATCTTTTTCCACCCTTCATCAACACACTTGCCTCACTACCAAAAACATTATCGCAAAGATGATTCGCGAATTTATTACCGACGTTCTCAAGCGAAAATCGGAACAAGCCTCCGCTGTCATAGCCTTTACCAATAAATAGTCCGTACTTTGATATGACTACTTTATTTGACTCAAACACCAATTTATACCCATCTCTGCAAAGAAGTGAACCACTAAGGAGATTTTTGTTGATTGAAGGATATGCTGCACGTTTTTTAGCCGCATGATCTTTTCTGAAGTGCACGTTACCCAGGACCTCTATTGATCATGAACTCTAGTGGATCCTAGATCCCAATTCCATGACAGTTTAATTAACTCTGGGGCAAGTTCCAGCGTCTCCCCGACGAATATGATGCAAGAAATGATGCAGGAGCATCCACCTTTAGGTGATGATGCCACCATTGCACATGTTTCTCCTCCTTTTAGCAATAATAGCAAACACCAAGATAGGGCCGGCCATATATAGCGATGATGCACTGTTGGTCAAACTTTATCCTCTCTTCCTCTCCTTTCTGGGGCATTGCCGTAGGTTGCTGAAAAGCCATCCTTTCAGCTTCAGCAAAGATGGCTCGGATGACAGGATAATAATACTAACTGTTACACATAAGAACATATTCATACAAAATCATATTGTGAGTCCCTGGTAGGCAGGCTCCGCCGGTAAAATCGTGCACTTTTTTTTTGTTGAAAGAATTCGTACACATAACACTCATTTCTAGACAGGTTGCTTCATCACTACGGAGAAACAGAAATTGCTAGTACGCATAGCATTTGTAGACATCACTGTCTGGATAAGTCGACGGCAATTCAACTGTGATGCAACTATGTAATGCTGCTGCAAAATTTATATTTTCTCAAGATGAGTATTTTGGAACTATTTTGAGGGATAGTAAGACTTGCCATTTCTAAGCTGACACATATAAACATAGATATCGTTGTCAGGCGAGGTGCCGGGTTAACGCTTCCTTCAATGATTACGGCTTTGGCTTGGAAACTTGGATCAAAACGACAGCAAAACGGTTGGCTCTGGATAAGACAATTGATTGGCATTGCAGTGATTTGGAGAGAAAAAAAAAATGCAGTAGGCAGCTTTTGTTCCTGTGGAATTCAAGTTGTTGTGTTTGACCTTTCTTTGATCGGTTTTTGTCTCTACTAACAGAATCTCACTAGAAAGGTTGAAAGAATGACATAAGGTGGCAAGTTTGAGTTTTTGGTCGGCATTATGACTTGTCCTTCGCAAAATAGTTGTTCTGAATCTGTGATGCCCTTTTCAGTTAACAAAGGGTACCCCTTTGATCCTCTCTCTCTCACTCTGCTCTAAAAAGAAGCTTGAGCCTCTAAGCTCATGACTTGGAAAATCAAAACCTTTGGGACACTGGGCCTTCACTCCATTGCCATTTTCCATTCATTTTCTAATGCAGGATGGGCCCAACAATGGCCCATGTAGTTTCATTATCGACAACAAATTGAAATGAACCTTTTCCTAGCAACAAAGGCCTAAATAAATGTGTTTTTAATAAATAAACCTAGAAATGTTTATACATAGTCATGCAAATTGTATTTAAATTTGTTTTATTTTTTATGCATTTTATTTATGCTCGGTTCTCCGTAGTCTGTACTGACAATTTTGATGTACAAATTGAGGATCTACAGAAACATAAATGGGAACGCAGAAAGGGAAGATAGAAGCCTTTTCCAAGTTCAGAGGAGAAAAGCCTTGGGCTTTAGACAAAAGGAGACGATCGATGCTTTACCGGCTGTGCTACTGCAGCAACTTAGCTTCACGGTCACGGCTAATCCGAGAGAAGCCGGTAGATAAGTGTTGCTTTCGCTGAGTTAAAAGAGTGTGTAATGCATGAGATGTCTAAACTTAAAGGCGAATCATCGCCGCGACGCGACCCCATATCCTCAAGATATCTCTGAGTCGACGAGTCAGCGCTTACGATCTCCCAGTTGATGCTTGTCGAGGAATAGTGTGGTCACGACTCTTGTGTACTTCTAGCTCTTGCAATTTCTCAAGTGGTTATATATGTTATGTATCTTGTGCTGTTTTATTTATTGGATGAATGATCCATTCGTGCTTGCGTGGGAGATGTGGGCACAAGCTGCAAAATAAAGCTTCGGTGCTTATCAACAAGAAAATTGTATAAAGTTAAAAAAAATGAAAATTGTATAATCTATTCTACTGATTCCTTTCATTATACCTGGCGTCATCTCAGACCAATAATGTAGGTCTGGACAGTGAAACAATCCGTGTCAAATAAAAAAATGTCAGCGAGGGCATATACAAACTTGTGCCGTGCACTTTCTTGTTTGGATATATATGACCATGTGGGAAGAGTTTACCTTTAGAATTTAGCTTCTTGCAAACACAATGGTCTGTGTTGTTTTTATGGTGAAATTATACAGTATTTTGACCTTCTCCATTACATGTACATTTCTTTTCCAGTGGAGAAATTGTACATTTCTAAAAGCACAATAATTAATTGAATCACACTCTAAAGGTAACTATAGTTCTAGATTAAACTTACACATGGGATGTCTCCAGCATTTATAATTGCATATATAAGCTTTGTGGCCAAACAAAAGAAATGATTTCAAGGAAAGTAATAATATATATGATTTTTTTTATCATCATGGGTTGTACAACTGGTATGGTATCTCTATATTGTGGCTAACGGCCATGGTTTGAATCCTACTAACTACATATTTGGTGAATTTATTATGGATTTTCTAGATTTTAATTTCGGGACCTTTCGATTGTTAAGCCTCAAGGATGTATATCTTTTTTTCTAGAATTTTCCAGAATCAATTGCACCCTTTGTAGAACAAAATATATAAGGTTTTTTTTTGTGTGTGGAAAAACTCATATACGACTTAAAGATCAATTATTCTATGCCTAGAGGAATCGAGATTGATCTAGCTAGAAACAAAGCAGGGAAAAAAGCAAACCGTAGATGATCGCTGTCTGTCTTGGTGACGTCCAAGATAGTATAGCATAGCTCAGAGATAGATGGGGAAATAAAAAAAAAAAGGAGAGAAATGGTGCATCACTCAGGATAGATGGTTCAGGGAGGGACATGTTACCAGGCCTTTTCCAGTTCTGGCCTTATATGTCTGATACGGTGGAGATTCTTTGCCCCTTAATATCACTTCTTGTTTTACTTACAAAAAAAAAGAGCTAGAGATTCCCAGTTTGTGTGTGTGGAAAATCTGTATTGTATCACTAGGTACACACCAAAACCACAAAAACTTTCCTACACCCACAAAATGGTTGATCGTTTTCCTTTGTATCTTGCTAGCTTTTCAGATTGGATTGAGTAGTTTAACTTGATCAAAGACAAAATTAACACGTCTTGTAAGTTAATACGCCTTGCGCACATAGTTGCGGATACATTCTAATTTTCTGTCTTCCTTTTTTATTTGAATTCTCAAAAAATAGTATTACCCTTATGATGATTTTGGCATATAGATTACTTTCGGTTCGGGTTAAGAGGTGGGTGGTTTTGAACCCGCTAAACACAAGTTAGGGAGGGATAACTTAATCTGAACAAAGCCCTAACATTGGATTAGATTAGTACACCAAAAAGGTGGAACAAGCTTACCTACTTACCCAACCTAGGTCAAGGTTTAGGGCCGAAGACACTTGGCTTGCAAAGTTTGGTAAATAACTAAATACTTCATTTTTACTTGTCATATTACAATACATGAAATCAACCTTTTAAAACTTTAACAAAAAAATATTTAGATTGCTGACATAAAAATTATACTATTACATTTTACAAAAGTACTTCTATATGATTATATTTCTATTTTTTTCTAATATATATTAGAAAAGGCAATGGTCAAACGGGTGTATTACAGACTATATTTCCAAAGTGACAACAAAAAAAAGAACAGAAGTAGTATGTATCCACACATAATAATAATTAGCCAGGGTCACGCGCTACGCTGCGTCGTGTGAAATTTCGACTCGTGACGCTGCGACGTGCGAAATTTGGGAAATTCGGTCGCGCGACGCTGCGACGCACGAAATTTGGTCCGACGGATATTTCTGGAAAAAAACGCGTAACTTCGGTTTTCTGTTTTTTTATATAAAAAAATAGGCTGCTAGGAGCCGTCGACGAATCTGTGGATTTTTTTAGGAGAAAACTGCGGAGGGATTTAAAGGTCATTTAATTTTTTTTGCGTAAAAATGGGTCAGTAGGACCCGTCGGCTAATTTTGTGTACTGCTATAAACCTTCAGCGAATCTGTGTTCCGTCGGCTAATTTTGTGGACTACTATAAACCTTCGGCGAATTTGTGTTTTTTTTGAAAGGCTGCTAGGAGCCGTCGGCGAATGTGTGGATTTTTTTAGAAAACCGCAAGGGGATTTAAACGTTATTTAATTTTTTTGCGTAAAAATGGGTCGGTATGACCCGTCGACTAATTTGTGGACTGTTATAAACCTTCGGCGAATCTGTATTTTTTGGGAGAAAACCGAGGACGTATTTTTTTTCGAGTCCATTCTGAAAAAAAACCGTTGGCTAATTTGTGAACTATTATAAACCTTCGGCAAATCTGTGTTTTTTTGGGAGAAAATCGAGAACGTATTTTTTCGGATCCATTCTAAAAAACGATTTAAACGTTATCTAGTTTTTTGCGTAAAAATAGGTCGGTAGGACCCGTCGGCTAATTTATGGACCGCTATAAACCTTCGGTGAATCTGTGTTTTTTTGGAAGAAAACCGCGTCCAGTCGGGAAAAAACAATTTAAACATCATTTAGTTTTTTACGTAAAAATTGGTCGGTAGAACCCGTCGGCAAATTTGTGGATTGCTATAAACCTTTGGCAAATCTGTGTTTTTTTTTGGTAAATGGGTCGGTAGAACCCGTCAGTGAATTTGTTGACTGCTATAAACCTTCAACGAATCTGTGTTTTTTTTTAGAAAACCACGGGCGTATTTTTTTGAGTCCATTCTAAAAAAACGGTTAGAGGAGTTGAACGTAAACCATACATGGATTTAAACGTAATTTTGTATTTTTCGGAGTCCGATCCTATAAAATCCTATGGGAGGACCTGAACGTAAATTATAGAGGGACCTAAACGTAATTTCAAAAAAATTCGGATCTATTTTTTTAAAAAACCGACCGAATGAACATGATTTCGGTAAATTGCTCGTTCTAGAAGGAGATGGCCAGCTTACTGTTTTCAAAGTACAAGTGAAATATTTAAAAATATTCGCCTTTTAACCGAGCTTCCTTCTTAAATGAAAAGAACTATATTAAGTACTATTATGCAGGTACATCTATTGAGTACATGTTAGAAATAGCCATGGGTACCATCCATCCACTTGACCATGACTTGGTGCATCATGTCATGCCCAAGATGCCCAAACGGTATTACTGTGGTAATAAATTGAGAGAGATTATCCAAAGCAAATAATACAAATAACAGACAAGAGAAAAGAGGAAAAATCTTACTCGCCTTATTCTTTTGGAAAAGATTAAACTAATCAAATGAGCGCCATCGTCACGAAGCACTAAGGTCCTCATCACCCCAATGTCCATCTTCCACAAGCCAGGGTCCCCATCGAACGGCCAATATTGCTCGGCGTGGAAATGCCTTTCCCTCTTCTTTTTCTCCGCCATCGCCATGCCGTCTCTCTCTTTCTCCATCCACACCTCACAAAATCATCAAATTACAAAATGGCCCGTCTACGGCAGCTCCACAAGATACACGCCCATTGAACTTGCTAGCGGTATAGTACTAAAGTATACAAGCCACATTCACATGATTAGAAATCATAGTACGATTTTTTCCGTCAGTATCTCAAGAGCGAATACTTCATCCTGATGGCCAAATTAAAGAAACGGGTGGAGGATTCAGCAATTACGTCAAAGGATGGGCGTGTAACCGGAAAAGGATTTCTTTTTGGGAGCTTTAGCTATCGCGAGAAAGAACCGTCGACACGTCTCCTATGCAACCAAACCGCCTTACATCCTCCACCGGTTCATTTCGTTTTTCTTTCCCATCTCTCTCGTTATCAAGAGATGGAGAAAAGAGAGAGAGGGAGAGAAACCATCGATATATACCTCTATCTATAATTTTTTTTCCCTTCCTGTGATATGTACTTCACACGAAACCAATTCTTGGATTTCCAGAAGCCCCGGCCGAATTGAATCCCCTCCTCACCAGCACCCATCCATCGTCCTCTCCTCCCTAGCTTATCAATCCACTTCTTCGATTCTACCCCTCGAGCAGGTAACAATTAATTCGTTAATACTATTATTAACCGGGCCCCTTGGGCCATCACATCATATATGCTTCCTCTCTGTTTCTGCATTCATCTCGTGTGTAGACCTGAGTTAGCAGATTGATTCTTTCTTCTTGCTTTTGTGATTGCAATCTGAAGGTGTTGAGTGCAGAAGGAACATATGTATCTGCTAGCTAGCTAGCCCTGGAAGAATTAAAGGACTTCGTATATCATGGTAAGTTTCTCTTCTTGGCAATCTGTACAGACATGCATGTATCTGTGCAGATGTACACATGTAGCTTCTAGTAGCTATAGAGAGTTGCATTGGGTTTGGAGGAGGAGATGATGTTGATTTTGTAATTGGTGTGCGTACGTGCATGGAGATGTGGTGCAGGTGATGGTGAGCGTGCATAGCCCGAGCCCGATGGTGCGGTCGGAGGAGGACCTGGGCCCGCCGTGGCTGCGGCCGCTGCTGGGGACGAGCTTCTTCGCGCCGTGCCGCTTGCACCCGGACCTGAGCAAGAACGAGTGCAACCTCTTCTGCCTCGGCTGCACCGGCGACGCCCTCTGCGCCTACTGCCTCCCCGCCCACCGCGACCACCACGTCGTCCAGGTAAGTACTTACTGCTTCCTCTCGCTTTGCTGGCGGCGGCGGTTGATGACAACGTACGTGTGGTGGGGTACAATCACATCATATATATATATATATGGATGTGTGCGTGCAGATACGGCGGTCGTCGTACCACAACGTGATCCGGGTGTCGGAGGTGGGGAAGCTGATCGACATCTCGCACGTGCAGACGTACGTGATCAACAGCGCCAAGATCGTGTTCCTCAACGGCCGGCCGCAGGCGAGGCCGGGGAAGGGCGTCACCAACACCTGCGACATCTGCTGCCGCAGCCTCCCGGACTCGTTCCGGTTCTGCTCCCTCGGCTGCAAGGTAACTCGCTAGCTAATTCTTCATCTTCTCTTCTTCATTTTCTCTCTCTAGTCTCTCTCCTTTTTCTCTCTCTTGGAAGTTTGTGCAGTAGAAGTACCTGAGGCTTGGCGTGGGGGTCACGGTCACCCGGGGGCAATGCAATGTAGTCCTGTATTATGGTTCTGAATACATATTCAGTCTAGCTTTCAAACTTTATTTTTAAATATATATTACTCTACAATTTTCGAGATGATCTTTTACTATTTTTTCCTCATATATCTTCCCTTTAACTATTTTCAATATCATATACTAGCATAAACTAAAGTAAAATATATCATCTAAAAAATAATAAGTGATCTAATGAAGATGGGCAATACAGTCTTATGTATATGTGCTTTAGTGCAAGTGCAACATACTCTATATCTATTGAGAACAAAAGGAGCTAGTATGTTGTGCATGTTTAATTTGCGCACAGCTCGTGTGTGTCCACCTGAGGGAAAAGTAGCCGTATCCTATTGCGGAAAGAGGATGCAGTGGGAGAGGAATCTGCGCACACAAAGCACCAGAAACAGCTCACGACTCTCACTGTATATATATATATATTCTTTAGGGATATGGGGTCGCCGCACTCCCATGGTTCCCTGCATGCTTTCTACCTCGGATAATCACCAATGGCCAACTGCATTGGCCGGCACTGAACTGAAGAACCTGCATGCATGAACTCTTGTAGAGTATCATACGGTACCGTACGTGCTTGTTGCACCTTTGAGAGAAGAATGCAGTGGTATGAGATGACTGATGTGCAAATTAATGGGCATTTTGTTCTTGTTCTTCACATGCTCTTTGCGCTGCACTCTACTAGAGTAATGGATGGAATGTGTGTGCAAGCATAGGGTTGCCATGGATAGGACTAGATGTCCTTAGAAAACAGGGAGCTAATCAGGAAATTAATTTGAGGATTTCCAACCAAAAAAAAAACGAGGTGCGCATACCTTCGTACCTTTTTTTCCCTGGAAAACCAGCTTATAAGTCTTCCTGGAAAATTAATTAAGGCCCTCCAAGCATAGCTGTACATTGTAAATATTGTCAGGTTATTTAGACCTCATTTAGAATGCAGGAATTTTACAGGAAGCAATTCAATTCATACAAGAACCGAGAAAATTTTCACCTTCTGAAGGTGGCTTTAGTATAAAGTATAAACCACGGTTACGTCGTTGTAGGTTTGGGTCTTTCTTTTTTCTTCTTTTGTACTGCCAAGTGACATTCTATCGGCAGGTCCCAATTATTGCCCTTTGAACTTTGGGTGCGTTGGTACGTGCGCAGCCGTTAAATGTTAGCTAAAATGGGTCCCCATATCTATCTCCTATTCTAGCCTGCGTCCATTTCCATCAAGTACATATGCTGCTGCAAATACAGACCATGGGCGACACAATTTGCCAGAATAGAGGATTACTTCATCTTCAAATCATAACCTGCTACTGCCTTTTAATCATGTTCTGTTATCTATATGTAGTAAGCGAGAGATATGCATGTATCTTAATTATAAGCTACATGTACATTTGATTGCAATTGAAATTAATGAGCATTATATAAAAAGTGTGGCCCAAGGAGTGAAGCTAGAGTACTAAACTAGTTTAGGAGAAGGCAGCTTTCAGGGAGTAGGTAGACATCATCTCCGGAACTTCCAGCGATAATGCGCTTCTTGTTTCCCTTTCTTTCAGATAATGCATCATATATCCAGTTAACCCCGGCCCTTTCCTTCAGAAAATAAAGGGTTTGCGTTATCCAGATAAAGTCGACTTCTCCGGAAGTGATGTTCTACCGAATCACATTGTCGTGTGTTTGTCAGGTTTGGATATATATGAAGCTATATATGGATATGGTAATTGTAGCAAATTTTGGTGTTCTTCGCAAGTTTACCAAAGGGAGAATGGGACTGACATCTCTTTGGATCAGATATCGTCGTCTTGTAGCGTACTATTTTCTTCTTTGGAATTTCCCACATTTCACACCAATCAGAATTTTTTTTTGTGTGTGTGAAACTCTTGTCGATTTTTTGCGTTTCAAACGAACCTTTTCATAAGGAGGATTACTGGTTAATGTTCATCTCAGCACGTGTAACGTGATGGCTTCATGGCTAGACATATGTAGCATTACTAGGTAGTAATTTTCATTTTGCCTTGACAAATTAAATTGAAGGGAGTCACCAGGCAGGTAGGTCCTTTTGCAAGCTCTAGAAAATTTACAAAAGCTAATCGGTGTCAATGAGACAATCAAGGATTTGATGTGCTCGGGGGCTACAATTAGTGCAAGGACGCCAGATGGATAATAATACGCTACATCATGAATTTTTTCACACGTCTTCATCAGCTCACTTCACTGATTCCTTTGATACTTGTGGCCATGATAAATTCAGAGCCTACACTTTGCTAATCTTATTTCCGGTGCATTAGTACAATGATTTTACTTGCAGTTATTCACTGACGCATGCTTGTTTGATGCCATTTCAGCTAGGAGGAATTCAGTGGGACCAGAGCCTGACATTTGCTATCCGGCCGAAGCGCGGCCAGGACTCGGGCGGCGACGGGTCCGGCTCGGACGACTCGTTCAGTCCCAAGAAGCTCCGGAAGACCGGGTTCGAGCTCGGCCGGTTCGACCGGGGGATCCGGTGGTCCGACGACGAGGGCAGCAAGTCCAACACCGTCCCGATCACGCCGACGACACCGCCGATCAACCGGTGCCGGCCGTCCAGGAGGAAGGGCATCCCCCACCGCGCCCCATTCTACGGTTAGACACCAATGAAACCACTCAGCCTTCACTCCCCAGCCGAAGTGACAGTTCTACCACTACTAGTAATACAATGTGTCAGGTCTGATGAATAGTGAAGTGATGATCCAGTCAGCTACTGGTAGGCCACTAGCTAGATATTAGCTAGCCTGATATATGTAGTTGTATACATACATACATACATACACACACACAATAATGTAGGTGAAGTATATGTGTACATATGGATATATTGACAAAGGTTGTTAAATTGTAAGGACAAGGCCGGGCATGGCCATGGTGTGGTGGCCTGCTTCATGTAGACATAAATCAGAAACAGAGAATAGAAACATAGGTAGGGTTTTTAGTTTGGGTAGTAGGTCGAGATTGATATGTGAAAAGGAATAATCATCATGTATTTATCTCGGTTTGTAGTATTTGGCTATTTGCCCCCCCACCCAATGCGTTTATTAGCGTTGTGGTGTGTAGTTTTCAAGTTTCAATTTCCTTTCAGGAACTTAATTTGTATAGACAGTGTATGCTGTTTTACTGGGAAAAAAAATAAAAGAAGGAATAATGCCTGAAGCTTGTGTCATGTAACTAACCTATGTTCAATGTTTGTCCTGCGACTCTGTAAGTGACGTTCTTTTCTTTATTTATAACTGTAACATTTCATGATCAAATCGGTTAAGCGTCTAACGCCTTCTGCTGGTAATTAATGTACTACAAGTTCCTTGCTTCTGATAGCTAGAAGCGAGCATTGCACATCATCATCTAGACTAGTACGTACTTCCAATCTATGGAATGAATCCTGAACAGCTAGAGCATTAACGAGCCAACTTTGCACAGTGTTGCCGGTATGTGTTCTTGTCACGGCCATTTCTGCAACAGCATTGACAGTGTGAGACCTAAGGTTTGTCCCGGGCCATTGCCCTCTCACATAACACATGGGCGATCGGGATTTGAGAAATACCGCACAATGGTATTAGTACTACCATGACCTGTCCTGTCGGTGGCAGGGTCGTTCTCTCGACAAGAAGGCCAAGTTTAAGCCGAACAAAAACCGGAATAATTGAGTGATGGACTGATGGTGAGGTTGATGAAGCGTTTGCTCCCATCGGAAAGGCGCCCGGGCCCGGCTGGCCAGTTGGGCCACTACTACCCACTGCAGGAGAGGGTAGGAAGAGATGGGATGGGATGGGACGCGATCGAGTCGAGCTGCATTAGATGACAAATATAACCGAACCAAACGTCGAGGTCACGGGTGACTCATACGGCTAGCGATCAGAGAATCCTGACGCAGAAAAAACTTGCTCCAGAATTCTTGCGCTGTGTGCGCATAGTAGTAATCTGATGGAGCCTTCAAATCACACGCTGTAAGATTTACAGTACACTCTTTCGCCCTTGCTTAGGTTAGGGCCAGATGACGATGATGGCAGGCATAGTGGGCAACGTTTGGCAAGCCCGGCCCGGCCCGGCCTGGTGTTTAGGGGCTTAGGGCCGAGGCGACTGTCGTGTGAAATCTTTACACTCTCTTTCACCCGTGCTTAGGGCCAGATGACGATCATGGCGGGCGGCAACGTTTGGCAAGCCTAGGCCGGCCCGGCCTGGCCTGGTGTTTAGGGGCTTAGGGCCGGGGCGACCGTCGTGTGAAATCTGGCCTTCTGATTGGCTGTGTTGCGAGGACGGTCTGGGCTTTTGCGAACCCTCGTTCGGAGGCCGAAGTTTCGTGGTAATTTCAACATGAGACTGGTCATCTCGCCCTTAAAATCGCAATCCCGGCCGTCTTGTGGCTACGGTTCTTCGCAATTAGCACAAGTCCCGGTCTCCCTACCCAGATACCAACTACACGGACTGGGACCCTCTGCCATTTGTGACATCGTAAACATCGAAAATGACAATAGAATCATGCGGTTTGAAAACGTAATTCAAGTACCAGTTTTGACGTAAGAAAATAATTGAGCATAGTAAGCTGTTAGGGTTCTTACATATGTATCATGTAGCCGCATGTTTCCTGTTTTTCCTTCGTTCGTTACTCTTTTCCAAAATATATGCATAAATTTATATCTTTATTTAATCTCAAATAATACGTTCGTATTATAACCTATCTTTCCTCGTACGCCAGTTGCCCCTCCGAATCGTGTGTCTTCTATCTCTTCTGGTTGCTACACCTCTTTTGCTTCAACCTCCAATATCAAGCCTAATTCTTAATTGATCCTTCTCAGCTGCTACCACTTTCAATACAATACTCTACCACATAATTATCTTCTACTTCTCTAACTATTGTTTAATGCTGACCATTGCGATATCAAACACGCATATGTGCAACCGTCGTTGATCCCTGCCAGGACACCAATCATGCTCCCTTCGGAGCCCTGAGCTTATTTACTACGGAAACGTCATCTTTACTCCGAGCTCTTTGCTCTTCTGTTTCTGGACATCTATGCTTCTATTCGTACATATTTATATAAACAAACGTGATGTTATACGTGCTTGATGTCCTCTTCTAACTTGTCGGTCGCTCCTCTTCTTTGATGTTGGCCAACTCAATATTGTGGCTTCCTCACTAACCACCGTGACTTCCTATCTTTATTAATGCGGGTGTGCCTTCTTTAGTCCCTTTGTAACTACACGAAGAATCTTCTCGCTATCACTGGTGACGCCATGATCATCACAGCGATGACTCGTTCCTAACTACCTGATGGCCCTATTTCGTCTATAGCTCGTCTTCAATGCAAAGCTTCATTATCTCCTCTTTGCAAGAGCTTCCCATCATTGAGCTTCTTTGGCCACCTGACTTATTCAATAATGTCGACACTTATGAATACTCATCGTCGTGGCCCTTGGCTCCTTCAACTCTAGTTTTTCTCTTCGATGACTCCAGTGAACAGCACGACATAGCCCTCAATGTCTTCTTGTGCGATAGATCAATGCAGTTGCACTCTTCCATGGTCTCCTTTGACACCATTCATGCTATCCTTGTTATAACTTTTATTTTTATTAGAGTTCGTATATAAATCGAATTGATAATTTTATTTAATCTATTTGAATTTTAGTTATTTAGTGATTTTACTTTGAAATTGCATGGAAAGCAAATTACAAACTTTATTTTATTTTTTATTCGAAATTTAATTATTTTTGTTGTAATCCATATACAAATCCAATTGTTATCTTTTAATTTTCCTTGTAAGTTACAATTACGAAGGGATTTTACTTTGGAATTCTTCTTGAAATCAAATTGCTAATTTTATTTTTATTTATATTCTAAATTTCAGTTATTTTTTGTTGGAAATTCATATACAAATTCAATTGCTTTTTTTTTTGCTTAATTGTTATTCTGGATTATATTTATTTAGGGATTTTACTTAGAAATTCGTACGGAAACTAAATTGCTAATTTTAGTTTACTTTTTTTTATCTCAAATTTTAGCTATTTCTGGATTGTAGTTGACATGGACTCTTTCTTTTAATCTAACTATTATAATATGTACCTACTACAATCGGTGGTGAAGATTTTTCTCTTTCCATCGATTAACTTGATAATTCTAGCCCTTAAGTACGAACGTGGTGACTTCTTTTCTATCACTTTAAAAAGATAATAGGAACACTGTGTGTATTATATCAGTATTATAATAGTTAATATTTTTTTCATGCAATTATATGAGTATTATAGGATGACAAGTGAAAAAAAGAATGGCCAAGGGAGTAAGCGATTCAACGGTCAACGCTGTCAGTAGCAATAACAGGTATAAAGAAGGTCTAAGGAGTGTTTACTCTCTACTGTCTAGAAAGTTGACCGAAGAAAGAAGAAACCAAGTAACCAATCCAACCCTTTCCAAAAACGGAAAAGATAGTATGAGGACGTCTGATTTTCCTTTCTCGCGTCGGACGCCCTTATCCACTGTCCGTTTTGTTACAGTTGGCAGTCATCGGTAGATGCTCAGATAGCTATACGTATTGTCTCATTTCGCTGTATTGGGTGAAACGTCAGAGAGGTAAAGTTTCTCGAGTGAAGAGGCGTCTCCAGACGAGCGACGAGGAGAGCGTCTCTCGGCGTAAACATCTTATGCGGCGAAGATTTGGAGCGAGAATGAAGTCGTGATACGGCAAACTTCTGGTGTGAAGACGACGAGGTAAGTATCCAGATCGCTTTTTCGTAGCGGTGGTAGGAATGATCGGTGATTGTGGATAAATTTCGAGATTTAGGGTTCGAAAACCCTAAATGCGATTATGCCTTTGATTGTTCATCCGATTTTATGTAGAGTAGATGTGAGTACCAACATCGCACATTTATATCAGGAACGTCATAGATTTTGGTAAATTTCGAATTTAGGGTTTTGAATTTCACATTTAGGGTTCGCATATTCGTTGTAGGATGTTGTTGCTCATTTATCATGTTTTATGGAAGTTAATACGGTGTGGCAGGGATTGCATTTAGGGTTCATCTGTTTGCTCATTTGATTATGTTGGTGTTCTTGGGTTCTGTAGAAGAGTTTGTTCAGTATTGGGTGGTGTGTGTGCGGTGGGTTGAGGGGTTTTGGTAAGGTTATTTCAAGTTATTGTTGCAGTGATTTTGAAGTTATTGTTTCATATTATACTTTGTTATAGTGATTTAAAGTTATTGTTGCAAGGGTCTCCATGTGTTTGTTTGCAGTGTTCGTTTTTTTCATTCATGCAGTGAGTTATGTTTCAGTATATTGAAATGTGTGTTATTGCAATGTTAGGATATCTTTCAAATATGGCTGATGAAGGTTAAAAACCGTTGTTCAAGCATCGATTCAGTACCATAAGGTTGCAGAAGGTTGTTAGTGATATTACACTAGAGCAGAGAGAATGTGTTATCAGTAATGGATTTGAAAGTTTATTATCAATTGGAAAATTCACAGTACCAAGCAATTTAGTATGGTGGATAATGGGTAACATGAGTCCTGGGTTTTGTGAGTTCCGTTATCGTGGTAAGGTTATTGTTTTCACAAAAGCAATGGTTCAGAAAATTCTTGGGTTACCGTCAGGGGAGAAACCTTTGAAACTATCGGGCAATGTGGAAGACATTATGGAGCTTCGTGACATGTACAAGGTGGGGAATAGGTCACCAATAGCAAAAGCTATCAAGGTTCTGAAGGGCAGTGAAGATGATGACACTTTTATGAGGTCTTTCATGCTTATTGCATTAGCATGTGTATTGTGTCCTGGAACTGGAAATACGGTTTGTCTAGATTATTTGTTTTCTCTAATTGAAGTATCGGAGATCAAAGAGTATGATTGGGCAGGGGATGTGTTGAATGTTTTGATGAGGGAGGTTGGTAGATATCAGGAGTTGACACGTGAGAAACGTTCTAGCGTTTTCCAGATTGGGGGATGTCTACCTTTTCTTACTGTACGTATATTGTTCTTTTTGTTTGAGCAAGATTTTATTTCATGACCTACATTTTTTTTGTTTTTGATCTAGTTTTATTTTGTTTCTGTTTTTCCTATTGTTCGCAGATTGCATACATGGATTATCTGGACATTCCTAGGAGTGATCTCCACACTCATGAAATTAATTACTCTTTGCCAAGGATTTGCCATATTAATGACGAAGATTTTGAATATGTTGAGAAGGTTGATAGGAACAGATTGAACTTGAACAGCATAACATTTGGATACCGTCCTGTATGTAATTGTTGTGTTACATTTACTTCTACATGCTTTTTTTAATTTGGGATGCAAATAACAGCTGAATGATTGATTTCTTTTTTCTATATGTTGATAGTTTCGTGTTGTATCATGCACTCCATACAATGAAGCTTCAATTAAAGGAAATGTTGCAGTAGCTGACTCGGTATCTCTTGAGGAGTGGCTGCGTCAGTCTCAATCCAACAGTCAAAGTTCATAGGTAATAGCTTTTATTTTGTATTCAAGGTTGTTTATTCCTACTATATGTTCATAATATGCTTTTTTTTTGTAGGTCCCGCAAAACATTCAAGGAATCGTTGATAAATATGACAAAATGTGGGCTGAAGACCTTGTGTCGGTTATTGCAACATTGAGATCAATGCATGCCAATCATACAATGGCCATGATTGCAGAAGTTAGAGCTGCATTAGCACCAAACCTAGCGGGTCAATCTAGTGAGACATATTTCCAAGCTAGTGGGTCTGTAATAGTCAAAGATAAAGATGGGCTTGATTCAACAGTGCATCTGGGCAGGCAAGCAACTGTAGTTGGAGAAGTCAGCGGTTATAAGAGCCATGTAGATGCTTATGTGAATCTGAGTCGGCGGGAAGAGCCCAATTCTATCAAATGTTGCAACGATTGTTGACGAGGTAGCAAGGGGGAGCCCAACTATCGCTGAGGATGCAAACATTGATCATTTAGTGGATAAAATATGTTTGGCCCAGCAGGGTGGATCAAGACAGCACTCCCCAAGGAATGAACAAGGAGTTGGTAGTCCAGCAAGAAGTGGTGAGGAGGCAAAAAGCCATGCGAGAGATACAAGCAATTGGCCTAGTTATTGCAAGGATGTTGCAGATTTCAGCTTGTTCAAAGTTGGAGAGGAAGGCTATATTGATCTATTTGAGAATGCTGGTGCAACAAGTGGATCAACTCATAACCAATGCTATGGTAATGTGAACAGTGCTGTTGCTACAATTGAGGCTGCAGGTACATCTGTTCAATTTGATTATACTGTTCTCATTTCTTTTATACATATTGCCTATGTGCACTTATTTATAGTTGTTGTAATGCAGTTGGGCTCAGTAGCAAGATATGTACTGATGTAAGTAGTGGGTCAATCACTCACGAGAAAAAGGCTAGGAAGAAGAGGGCAGTAAAGGCATTAGATGATGGGAGCAAGCTGAAGAAGCTCAAGGTTGATCCTGTGGCTGAGGACACATATGCCAAATATATATCCAGAAGATGTGTTAAGAAGTCTAGGAAGGGCGTTGAACCGTGAGCACTTTTTTTTTAAACTTTCATGTTATTATTGGTATTTCAGTACTTTCACACTTTTGTGTTGCACTCAGTTTACTGATCTGTATTAATTGGTTTTATTGCCAACGCATTCATTTTTTAGTGTTTTAGGAGTATTTCAAAATGTTGCAGTTGTTTTAAAAAATGTTGCATGAGTAATTTCATAATGATGCATTAGTAATTTAAACATGTTTAAATCATAATGTTGCAATTTTTTATCATAATGTTGCTTTAGGTATTTCAATATGTGTTCAGCTATAACTTTCTCATTACGTTCAGTCATAATGTTGCACTAATTATTTGTTACACTCATAATGTTACATCAGTAATCTGAAAATATTACATGCCATTATCAGAAATGTTTGATTCAAAGTTATATACTGTTTGTGTTTTTTTTGTAGCCCCATATTTGTTGATATTGGTGGATTTCACATTTCTTATGAGCATTTTTACAATTCATTAAAGCCAAGGGGGGAGGTAGACAATGAGTTGATGACGGTTTTTGTTGAGCAATTCAATGAGGATGCAATTAAACAACTGTCAAAGAATACTGCTCAAAAGAAATTTGCCTTCTCTCCTGTTATTACGGTAAAATAATTATGGTTTATGTCAGAATTCGTAATATTTTTGTTTATTTTCATGTTGCATACTCGTATATCTGTATAAACAGTTTCAATTTTGTGCTTATATGGTTCTTTTCATTTTTAAAATAGTGTCAATTGATTATGGATCCTGTGAATTTTATGCCACAATCTTGCATGAGAGAGATGAAAAGGATTGATGAAAAGTTCAAGTTGGCTAAAAAGGATCTGGTATTTTTTTGTATTTTTTTATGCTACTTATTTATGTTGCAAACACTATATTTCATTGTTTGTTTTATCATTTTAGTTGTAACGCATATAAATCCATTTTTCAATGTAGCTGTTTTTTCCAATTGTGAGTAAAAAGCACTGGGTCCTCATATGTGTGAACATGTTGCATAGTCAAATCAACTTCTTTGACTCAATCAAAAATCCAAAGGATTCTTCTGCATATTCATCAGCAAATAATCTGGTTAGCACATTTATATATGTTACCTTAATTTATTTTGCTCATTTTTTTGTTGTAATAACATTTTTGTTTGTTGTTATCATCAGATTGAAAACTTCACCAATCTTTTTAGGGTCTCAAATTTAATGAAAAAAGATGTATCAAAGTTTCAGCACTGCTCTCCAACAGAGTACCCACAACAATCTAATATGTATGTGTTTTGGGTGAATGGATTATGTACCCTTTTTCGTGTGTATACAGTTTAAATACATTCAAAAACTAATATGTGCATAATTTTGATGCCTATCTTTTTACTTTGTTTTGTTTGCAAGGTTTGATTGTGGGGTGTATACTATGATATATCTGGAAAATTGGGATGGCAAGACCACAAGGCATTTCTGCAGTAATCTCTGTCTATTTAGTTTTAATGGTTCGATGCAATCTTTGCAATACGTACATTTTCATCAAAATTGTAACATACAAGGTGTTTCCGAATAATTATTACACCATCGATGCAATACTTGAAATGCTTACATTGTTGTTGCAATAATTATTTATTTATTTTTTGTTTGAATGGTTCACTACAATAATTACATTTTATCAAAAAAAAATACAGGAAAGCATCATTGAATACCGCAAGGTTTTCGCAACAAGGCTGATCAAGTCACCATTGAATGCAATTGATTCAAGTTTTGTGCTTGGTGGCAAGGAAGCAGAGGGAAAGGATAAATAAGTTCATTTGCACAATCTGAAGACAGACATAGGAATTATAATGTTGTTTCATGGGGAGATCAAGATTGATATTGTTGCATTTTAGGGTTTAGGTAACAGATTTCATGAGGAAAGCAAGATGTAGGAATTATACTTTTGTTTCATGAGATGATGAATTTTTGTAATTACTCTTGTTGAAGCGAACATTGATAGTATGTGGGTTATGAGGGTGGTGTGTTGTGACACATCGATCGTTTTTTCGCCTTGCGATCTTTGTTGCTAAATTTGAATACGTCTATGAAAATAGTATGGTTTAGTTGTTTACTTTGTTATGTGATGCCTGTGCTCTCAGATTATTAGCTTGTGCTCCCAGATTATGTTGTAAGTGCTATTCAGTAGATCAAGAGTCTGTGCTCCTAGATTACGTTGCAAGTGTTATCAGTAAATGTTGAAGTATTGTTTGATAATGTTTCAATTCTCATTCTAATATGATTAGAAGAAAATCAAAACAACTTAAAGCGAAACTATTGATTCCCTATAACTGAATCACAAATATCATGGAATTGAAACCGTCGTATACAAAGTTGGAGTGACATTGTTATGTCAGTCGTCTAGCAAATGTTGGTTTTGCTATATCATGCGCCTACATCAGCAAATGTTGTAGATAGTATGTAAATATGTTTCATATATATTGTTAAAATGTTGAAAGAATTGTTGATAATGTTGCACGTACCATTACGACATGTTACAGTTGTAGTTCTCAAATGGTGCAATAATTGGTCGATAACATTGCACTACCATTATACCATGTGGCAATCGGACGTCTAAATTGCAGCAAGATTTGGGCCATCATGTTGCAAACAGTATTACTACATGTTGTTAGAGTACCTTTTAAATGTTGCAAGTATTGATTTCAAATGTTTCAAACAGTATTCTATCATTGCAATCGTACCCAGTAATTGTTGTAAGCATCGTTGTCAAATGTTGCAAGAATTTATAAAACATGGAGCAAGTATACTCTTTAGTTGCAACAAGCATAGAATAATAATATTGCACGCAACATGACAACATAGTTGAAATTGTACTCATGTATTTGTCGCAAGTATTGATATACAATGTTGGAGATAGTTTTTAAAATATCTCACTTGTACAAATGAATTGTTGCAACAAAGTAGTTTTCAGTAAAACATCTGCCTCAACACAGGAACGCAGGGATTACAATGTTGCACATGTGTATTGTGCAAGTAATGCAGGAATTAAAATATGTAATGGGACTCATAATTTCAACTCCGTGTCACGATAGGCTTTGTCGGCCAAATAGGCATCACGAGCCTTCGCAAGCTCCAAGTAAGGGCACTTTTGAATATTATGGGTATCTTCCTTGCAATAAGAACAATGAATCTTGGCTTTTGGTCTTTTTTTCTTTTCAATTGCCTTCTCAACAGGTGGTTTCTTTCGCTGCGACTTCTCTGTTGGTCTCCCTTTGCGTGTAGAATTTGATGGGTTTTGCAACAAACTGGAAGAACAGTTTTTCACAACATCTTGATTAGGATTTGCTATTTTGCTGGTTGCAGAGATGAGCATTGTTATGTTATCAATAGCTTCAGAAACTATCTTGTATGTGTCTTCACTCAAGCATGCATCAGATGCTAGATCTGTCATCTTTCTGCATAGCGAGTTAAACCTCAGTACATTTGTAGGCGGCACTCCAAATGAAGGGCCTAGAACTGAATGGTGATCTACTGTCTTTCTAGTTGCTTGACTAGACCATCTTTTGAGCAAGTACTGCTGAGGTATTTGTTGTATATTGAGATGAGTCATTACTTTCAGAACATGTGCACACAGAAGTCCATCCTTCTCAAACATGTTGCAACTACATGCATATGCACAGGTATTTGTATCAATCAAAGCAGTGAAGGTTTTGTTGGTGTCCCTACTGGTATAATCAAGCACAAATACTTTTGAGTAGAATTTGGTGCTCATGTTCTGTCTGAGCATAACATGTTGTTTGCATCAGTTGTTCTTGAAATTTGTAGAAAACACTTCTTGTGTAGAATTTGGATGCTTGCTTCTCCAGGGTGTACCTATAAATTTTTGTCCCAAACATTTTTTCTCTCAGTTCATGTGTTTTGTCAATATGTGAAACAATAAAATCGTTGCATGTGTTATTTGGAATCGAGGAAGGTACCTGGACCATAGTGGTGGATCTGTTGTTTCTACCCTGAAACTTTAATCATCTTCCCTGTTAAGCATAGTATCTATTATGTATTCATATTGTTTCACAAAAGTCCAAACTGAGTCTTGGGGATGGACAAGTGTCTTGAAGATAGCATTTAATCCTTCAGATCTGCCAGTTGTGCTAGTGAAGGGAAAGAAGTTTTTCCTGAAATATGTTGGGGCCCATGTGCACCTTGAGTTCCACATGTTGAGCAAGTGTTGATTATCATGTAAACCATATTTTTGCAACATGTCCTGCCAAGAGCTCTCAAATTCATTAGCATTTTCTAACATATCTACAATTCTATGTAAATCATCAGAAAACCCATCTTTAGTGGAGATCAACCTTGCAAGCTTCTCTTGAGCCTTTTGCATAACATGCCATTTGCAACATCTATGAATGGCAGATGGGAACACCTGAGATATTGCTGATTTCATTGCTTTATCTTGATCTGTCATTATACATGTTGGTGGTTGACCTTTTATTGCTAGCTTCCAGTTTTCAAACAGCCACACAAATGTTTCAATTGTTTCATCGGGAAGCAGCGCACAACCAAGGAGTATTGTTTGAATATGATTGTTTATACCAACAAATGGTGCAAATGACATATTGTATCGATTAGTCATAAATATCGTGTCAAAGAAGACACAATCTCTAAAGCTTTCATATAACACTCTAGTCCTTCCATCAACCCAAAACAAAGCCCTCACAGCCTGATTTTCATCCAATTTTATTGCATGGAAGAACAAGGGGCTTTCAAGTTGAAGTTTCTGGAAATACTCTATGGTGACAGCCATATCCCTATAAGTAACATTTTTCCTCAGTTTTGTTCTAATGTTGCAAACATCTTTCTTTGTGAAAGTGAGATTCCGAACTCCCCCATGAATGTCACCAAGCAGGGCCATTATATGTGAGGTAGAGATGTTTCTATGATGTAAGGTATGCAAGAATTCAAAATCCTCACAAGAGATGCGGCGGTGTGACCTGTAGAATCTTCTCCTCGCAACATGCTTCACCAATGGGTGTGTGTGCTCTTCTTGCATAACAATGACTTGCCATCTGTCATCCCTTAGCCCAACAGCCATGTGTGCTTTGCAGTCAAACTTTGTCATTCTGTTACGTTTCCTTGTTCCAATAGTGTTGACCATAGCATTTTTTTTTTGCATTGCAAACTGTATTGGTTGTAGAGTTTTCACTTTCTTCTTCTGGCTTTCTTGCATGCGAACACTCAAATTCTCTTCTGATTAGTTTGTTTGTCACCTTACTGGTTCTTGAGCTTGCTATCCTGATACCAAATCCAAGCTTGTATGCATACTCATTGTACATTTCTTTAGCTTCTTCTAGGGTATCAAACATCATACCAACAAAAGGAACAACTGGTTGGGAGCACACGTTGGCTTCATCCTCATCAGCATCTTGTTCTCCCGCAACCTCCACAGTAGTATATTCATCATCATGTGTACCTCTAATTGATTCTTCCTGATCGGTGCAATGCTCTGTACTTTCCTGTAACAAATATTGGGGACACTTGAAGTTATTATTGCATATATCTTTACAAATTGTTGCAGGTGACATAAATCAAAAAATTGCGATAATGTGCATCAACTGATATGCATTGCTAGTTTTTATGCCGATTTTTTTTGTTTCATCAGGGTCGTTTACATGTTTTTAGGGTTAGCACATACCAATCGGGGGTTTCTAGGATTAGCACATACCAGATTGTAGCTTGAAGAAGCACCAATGGTAGTCAGATTGGCGGTAGGATCCATCCGAGCGATCTCCTGAAGTGATTCGTGGTTGCTACTGGAAGCACTTGCTATATGGGTCAACATCAGGCTGGGGCAATGTTGTTGGAGTTCTCGATTGATCACATTTGTTGCAATGATTGGGTGGGAAGGTCTTGCAACCGGATTTGTTGATGATGGGAACTCGATTTTACGGATCAAATGAGCCATCGGGATGTTTTGGGAGAAGTAATTTCGGGATTCAAAGCAGAGATCCGGGGGAGGAAGGAGGACGGAAGCTCAGATTTGGGGGAGGAGACATTGCGAGGCTGATCAGCAGAAGAAGGCGATTTGGGGGAGGAGACATTGCGGGGCGGAACAACACAACAACGGAAGAACGCATGATGTTGTGAGGGGAAGAAGGCGATCGGACGGCTCAGACAGGGTGCGTTGAATCTACTGGTAGATAACAGCGTCCGGAGGTAACACCCGGATCGAACGTCCGAGTGCAAGTCGCTGCCTTCCAAAAAAAAGAAGAAATTAGCCAATCCAACAACCACCAACAAACCCAGAGCCAGCGGTCCCAAGTCCCAACTCCCAACCTCCAGAAAAGCTACAGGTCAGTAGTAACAAGTCACAGCCCTGATTACTAAGTCATACGCTTCATGTCCAAGAAACAGTGAAGGGGACGGAGGAGGCAGGCCTGCCTGAAAGGTGCTGTTCCCGGCAGGAGCAGTCAGCCGCAGGGCCATTCGGGTCGCTGTCCTGTGCAACCCGCGGCGCGGATAACATTTTAGTTGGAGATAACTTGACACTAATCCGCTATCAGCATGTTGGGGAACCGGGTTTGACTTGTGCTTTGGGTGGTTAAGTTGATTCGGGTTAATTTACAGATAAAGATTTTTTATCATCGTGACGAGGAATCAAAATTTAAAGTTAGTACAGGATGATAAAAAATCTCATGCAAATCGGGCGTAGGGACGACGCGGCGGAGGCAGGGAATTGATTAATTCCGGAGCCGGAGGCAGCGGCAGAGAGGAACTTCGGTGCGGTCAAGTACGGGTTCAGAAAATATGGTCAGGTCAACTTGCCGGATAAAGATAGTGTTCAACTTTGAAAGGTGGTGACTGGGGAATAACCATCTGTGTATATATATATATATATATATATATGTATATATATATATATATGTATATATACATATATATATATACATATATATATGTATATATATATGTATATATATATATATATATATGTATGTATATATATATATATGTATATATATATGTATATGTATGTATATATATGTATATATGTATATGTATGTATATATGTATATGTATGTATATATATATATATATGCTTTCGCTTTTCTTTTTGACGTGAGTCCGTTCTAATTTCTCACCAGTCATCATCAGCTTTAGTTACCATTTGGATGCTTCCATCCGTTTGATCGAAACACTACAAGACCACAACCAAAGCTGGGAATGAATACGTACATGGTATTGCCTGATGGCACGAATTTTTCAACTTTCAGTTTCAAAGGAGTAGCGCCATACAGTGGGGGCGTCCTTGTTATGGCTCGCGACAGGTCGACAAATACCATTCGAACTGTACCACCACACAGGACGTGCATGAGATCTACAATTGAAAGTCTGAAGCAGGTGTGAACCGTGCGGTGCAGACAGTACAGGCGAAATTGAAAGGCGCACGAGATGCACCCAAAAATCTCGAGACCGCGACTGCACGGCGTGTGAACCAATCAATGAACGCACGGCGATCGAGCGCGCTTTTGGTACGAAACTGGGTGCATGAGAACGTTCGGTTTGAATCTTCCTCGCACCGCAGAATCAAAGTCCCATGCCTGCAGCAGAGGTGCTGCACGTGGTAGGGGGATTCGTACGATTTCCCGTCGCGTCGCCGGCCGGCCGGCCGGCCGGCGATCGATGCACTCTGACAGCTAGATTTCCCTATTTGCAAACACTAGTTACACTACGATCAACATCATCACGCACGGAAATCTCAAACGCCTCGTATTCCCGTGCAGCTGTCATGCTTTCCACTCCCTCCCATTTCTAACAGCACAGATTTACGAGTCACTTCCAGCGCGCCCTAGCACGCTAGTAGCTTAGACGTGCAAAAGGCTACCGTGGGTTCAATATATACCTGCAAGATCAACGAACCAAATCCCAGAGCACATCCTTGGTTATTCTACTACTACGGCAGATACGACGCTCCGGTGAAGAATTGTTTTTCTGGCTCTGGTATTTTGTTTACAAATCTAGCTTCCTCATATGTAGATTTATAAATCTAGTCCTCTACTGCGTCTTAGGAGGGCGGAAGTTGGCGTTCCATGCTTGGAGGTGGAAGCTGGCGAAGCTCGGTCGACCACGAGAGCCTCGCGGTTCATTACGGTAAGGTCGTTTCTGCGCTTTCTGGGTGCGGTAGCGAGCTCCTATCATGCTTGCCGCTGCTGCCTCCCTAGAGATAGCAGAGACACATAATATATATCGTGTCTTTCGTAGTGAGAAGAAAACTAAATTTATAAATTTATACTACAGAGGACTAGATTTGTAAAACATAAACTAGAAAAACAATAGATTATCGAGTGGACGCGCACCAGCTGCCCGGCACTGCGACGTCAGTGCCGCTGCTAGGACGCGAATCACAACACGCCTAGTCGCCTACCACTCGCTACCAGCCTGTGCGTTCGCACGCGCAGAGCGGCAAAAGGCGAGGAAAAGCGCGCGGCCAGAGGCTGAGTCGCCCACGCCGAAACGAACAAACCAACGACGCGGGCGGCCGTAGGTAGGTACGTACGTTACGTACATATCCAAACAGCGTGCGGCGATGGCTTCCGTTCGGCTCCGCGTCAGCGCCCACGCGCCGACTCCAGCCTGTGGTTTTTCCTTGTCTCGGTTGTCTTGCGCTTCGTCGATTTTGCAGCCTAGACCCTGTAGAGGTGGTATTTTGCGAAACTGGTGGATTGTGGGTTTCTTGGGAGACAGGCTATGCAATCGGTGGTTTTCAACGCTGTGTACTCAGTGGATGCGAGGAAATACTCCTTTTGTCGATTCTGTCGATAAATATAAGATCTATATTTTGAATAGTTTTATTAAAAAATATAAAATGTGCATGTAGATTTAATGAGCCTTTCCACCTATACTTCTGTTTATTCTCTCTCAACCATATGTATTTATTCATTACCATCTATACAAAGTATTATCTCTCATGCATCTTCTAAGATAATTAAGAGAGATATGTAAATCATTTCCTATCATGGCTTTCTCAATTTCATCACAAACTTAATCCTTATGCCAAGTCAAAATATACCTTATATTTATCGACGGAGGAGTATACTGCTCAGTTGACTTGAATAGATTTACCAGTTGACATTAAAAACAACAATGATTTACCAGCTTCGTCGGAATGAATCGTTAATTAGGTTAATTACTGTGTGCACTTATTACAGTATTGAAGTGGGTGTTTCTTTTGCACTTTTCTCATCAATGAGTGCTGTTACTTATACTGGCTACGCTTCACTGTAACAATGCCGCTCATGTTAAAACGGGATAATATTGTAAACAGATTTCTCAAACTACCAAACACCATACTATCCATATACGCGCCCACATTATATAAAACAGCATTTTGCGGAGAATACAGATTCCTTCGGGTGGAAAAAAAGTCCTTCACTCTTTTGTCACCCGGGAAGAAGCAACAAGTTCATAATAGCACAATAACCAAGGGAGTGAAATGAAAAGACATTTCCATTCGTTTCAACCTTTTCCCTCCACCACTTTCGGCGCCTCCTCTATATATACATCTTCGCTTTGGTCCTCTCGTCTCCATACTCCAACTCCAAAACATTCATTTGTACACACAAAAGGTTCATGGGATCAGGTCTCTCTTGCAATCACCGGAGCAGCATCTCGCTTCAGCAGCAGCAGGCGCCGCCCCGGATCATCGCCGCCAACGGCTCGCTGAGGGAGTTCCCTGCCTCCTCCTCTATCAGCGTCTCCGACGCGCTCGGCGGCAATGCGGATCGGTTCTTCGTGTGCAGCTCCGACGAGCTCTACTTTGACGTGGACGTACGGGCGCTTGACGGCGGCGAGCTGCTCCGGCCGGGGCAGATATACTTTGTGCTCCCCACGGCCATGCTCGGGCGGCCCCTGTCGAGCGTTGACATGGCTACGCTGGCCGTGCGGGCGAGCGAGGCGCTGGCGGCGAGAGCACGGCCGCGTGGGCGCGCTCGCGGCGGCTTCAGGAAGGTGCGCCTCATGCCAGTGCACGCGGAGAGCAAATTTGGCGACTGCGACGGCGAAGTCAACGAGATGCTGAACGAGAGAACTCTGGGGGAGTCAGTGATGACTTCACCGATTCCGGCGAAAATTGCCAAAAAATTGGCGGTGGCGGCACGCCAGCCGCTGATTAGGGCGCTCAGCACCGTTGAAGAAGATGCCGAGTGATAAAATGTCATGAAAACATAGCGATGCCGACTGATAAAACGGCACGAAAGCATAAGCTTGATTAATAGGTTCTCTCTTTTGCCGTTTCAAAAAAATAGGTTCTCTCTTTTTTTTTTGGTTTCATTTCGTTTTTTGGGTTAAACGGTTTATGAGATAGGGAGTTTAAGACCGAGTTAAAGATAGGGAAGAAATGGAAAATGATAGATAAATGTGTAGTTTGGTTAATCTTCCTTTGTGTATTTGATAACACAAAGGGAAAATAAATATGGTTCATTGATTTGTTTGTTCATAAGTCTTCTTTCTTGCTTTTTGTTTGGCTAATGGTTAAAGATGCCTGCTTTAGATCAAGTAGTGACAAAAAGAAGAAATGTTCGATAGGCAGACTATGTCAAAATCATCTTGTGGAGTTACAACCTATAAGAAAGGTCAGGCAACGGCAGCTCATGATTCGACTAGAATAACTATGTCAAACTTACAATGGGCGATTTTACGTATCCAGGATTAGAATACCACTATAAAAAGTATGTTAAACTATACATCACAAGGTCAAGATGGCCGAGTTGGTCTAAGGCGCCAGTTTCAGGTACTGGTCCGAAAGGGCATGGGTTCGAATCCCATTCTTGACATCTTTTTCTTTCGTTTTCTTGTTCTCTTTTTATATGGTGCGATCCTCTGCTTGTTCATCTTTCTTCTTATTTGACATGGCTCAACTGAATATTCATTGCTCTTGCGGTGTGCCGTCTATTGCTGAACATAATATGACGTGCAGAGAAATTTAGTGCTAAGCCGAATGGGCACGATCATTTGAAACAGCTGCGGATGGACGGCGCCCATCCGAAGGTAAAAAATGGGACCGTCAGTACCGTCTTCGTAAAAAAATGTTGTATATATTTTTAATGGCTTGTTTGTAAATATAAGCCGTAATTCATATTGTAATATAAAATTAGTGTAATTTTTTCTCTGTACCCGTAATAAATGTCCAACTTTATTTTATATGTATATATTGAATATATTACTTAAAGATAATAATCAAAGATAATTTAGTTATAATTAATATCTATTTGGTCTACGAGGAGGAAATATACATTATAAACTTAGACGGAGAGAGCATTCAGTAAATCTGTGAAAAGTGGTTTACTGTGAAAAGTGGCCAGAGTTGATGGTTGTATGGGGTCTCTTGGAGCTGATCGAAGACTGGGGAGCCTAGAACGTGCTCGATAGGTAGGAGGGGGAATTGAGATCAGGTGCAGTCCCGTGGAGGCTGCAACTTAAGCAGTCCCTGCGGGACCGTTCAATCCAAAATCGACGGTCCAGATCTTTTGAAGTGCTGCACCAAAAAATAATATTGTAGTTTTTTTTGCTATAGCATGTACTGTAGAAAGTTATTGTAGCGCAAATTTTTGAACGATCTCGGCCGTTCAACCGTCCGATCGGACGGCAATGAGTCATGCCATGGCGGCTGCATGGGAACCCTATCCGTAAAATGGGATGCTGGCCCTCCCCGAAGCACCCAAACCTTTGCTATTACGCATGACTGGTCCTGTCCATTGTTTAAGAATGTACTCTCTTTGTCCAAATTTATAAGATGTATTATTTTACGTAGATAAAATATATTAAAAATATATAAATTATCTCTAATTATTGTCACTAAATACTATATTTAATTCATTCATATAGATAGATATTTATTAGAGGTACAGAGAACATCACATTAATTTTACATTAGAGTATAAAATACGGTATATATTTATAGACAACACTATTAGGAAAGTATGTTTTATAGACCTAAACACTGTTGGGAAACCTGATGGCCCATTGAAGGCCCATGCTGGTCCCTTAGCTTAAAACCCTAGGTGAGCACTATAAAAGGAGGAGGGGGTCCCCCCTATGTACAAGCAATCATTAGCAATAAAAGAATTCCGCTGTTGCTTTCCCTAAACACGTGTCTCTCTCTCGTTATGTTCTCCAATTCAGTTCTGTTCGGGAACCCCGGACTATTCGATAGCGAGGTTCCTTAACACGTTATCAGCATGAAGCTCTACCGGAGATCAGATTAAAAAGGTGAGAAAAAGGTGGGATTAGCGATTGAATCTAATCGATACTTTTTCTATGCATGCAACTATCCTACGTGGCACGAAGCCACACGGCAATCGCTCGAAGCTGCTAGCACGAAGCTACAGTACACAGGTTTTACTGTTCATCACAGAAAAAAAGTATGTGTCTCGGTTCACGTGCACGCCGGCTTGAAGCCCGACCCGCCCATCGGGCCGGCCGCCGCCGCCGATAGCCGCGTCGCTAGGCCGCCACGCCGCCGCCGCCGACGAAGATCGGCCTCGATCGCATCGCCTCGGCCGCCGCGCTCACGGCTCGCGGCCGTCGCCGTCGTCGGCCCCAGCGTCGTCGCCGCGACAGTTCGCCACTGCGGTGTGGCGCCACACCGCCGCCTTATGGCCTCGTCTTTGTCGCGCCGTCGCGGCACCGACTCCCGACCTCGCCGCCTCCGTACACGCCGTCCGGACTTGGCTTTGTGCCGTCGTGCCATCGCCGTCTGCCGCGCTCGGCTCGGCCGCCGGTCGCACCGCATCCGCGCCGCGATCGCGCCACGCCCGGCCTTCCGGCCCGGCCTCGGCTCGCGGCCGTCACACCGTCATTAGCCTCCGGCCGCGCCGCCGCCCAGAGCCCGGCCCGCGACCATGAGCCACGCCGCGAGCCCTCTACTACCAAGCTGCGCCCGGCGCCCGACGCTCGGCTTCTTTCCGCCGCGCCCGCCTCTTGGCTTCGCGCCGCGTGTCGCCTTTACCTCGGCCGCGTGCCACCGCCTCGCACACGGTGCCCTCGACTTCGCGCCCGTTCGCCCTCGGCCTGACGCCTTCGCCTCGACTGCACCACCGCCGAGCCGTGTACACACAGAAGCACCATCGCCAGTCTTGCGCGTGAAGAAGAGAGGAAGAAGGCGTGCACGAAAATGAAGAGGCGGCGGCGGATGTGGTGGCTAGGGGAAACCCTAGCCACGCATGCTGTTGGGCCGGAAAGGAAGCAAGGCCCAGCGGGCCACTCGGCGAAGAAGAAAAAAAAAGGGCCCAAAGGCCATTCGGCCGGAGAAAAGAAAGAAAAGAAAAGAAAATTTTGATAGAAAATTGCAGAAAATTCTGAAAATTAGCAGAAAATTTTAAAAAATTGCCAGAAAATCAAGAAGATTTATTTGGCTCTGTTTTTTTAATTTTCTTGCTTTATTTCTCTGTTTTATGAATATTCTTTATGAATTTTGAATCCGTTGCTTTATTTAAAATATTGCAATGCATAGCAATTTAATTTTTCTGCACTTTATGTTTTGCAACCATTTTCTATCAGATTACACGCAGTAATCTAAATCAGAATTTTGAAATCATGCAGATGTCTGGCATTGTGAATCGTGAGTTTGAAGAACTGGCCCCGCACGGTCAGAACTACCTCACTTGGGCATCGGACGTGAAGATCGTTCTTGGGGGCAAGAAGCTCCGCTCCGCGATTGGTCTAGGGTCCTCGCAGGATGCAAAACCTACCGCTGAGCAGAACGATCAAGCTCTGCATTTTCTCAGACACCACCTCTCAGCCACTCTGAAGAATGAATATATGGATGAGGAGAGTGCACTTGAGCTTTGGACTGCACTTCAGAAGCGGTTCGAAAAGCTCAAGTACACCATCTTGCCTCAAGCACAGCAAGATTGGGTACGTCTGAGGTTTGCAGACTTTAAAACTGTGGCCGAGTACAATTCTGTCTTGCACAGAATTTGTACCAATCTCTCCCTATGTGGCAAGAAGATCACTGATGAGGAGAAGATTGAGAAAACCCTCTCTACCTTCCACCCTAATGCTATCCAGAGTGCACGCAGCTATCGTCAGGACGTATACAAGGAGTATAGCGAACTGATTGATGTAATGCAAGTTGCGGAATCGCAAGACGATGTTCTACGCAAGAACTATGTCTCACAGTCACCTGGACGAGGCACTGGCACAGAAGTCAATGCCAATAGCTACAAGGTGAGAAAGCCCACTCATAGAAAGAAGGGCAAGCAGGGTGGAAAAGAGAGGCACCAGGCCAAAGGAAAGTCCAAAGCCCCTGTGAAGAGGGATGACAAAGAAAAGGCGCACGCCAAGCCGTATGGACAGCAGAACCAAGCGTGCTTCAAGTGTGGCACTTGGGGACATTGGTCGAAGATATGTCGGGAATCCGAAGAAGTGATCAATGCATATCAGGCTAAGAGAAAAGGCAAAAGAAAACACCCCCGCAGAAGCACACTTCGCCAACATCGGTGATGATGATGTCATGGATGTAGATACCCCACTTGCCTCATCCTCACAGAATAGCCTGGACATCGATGCTGCAGCCATTATTATGGCAAATGAAGAGAAAACTTCTGCCGATGACATAGAAGCAGAAATTAATGCATATTTTACAGATTCTGTTTAATGCATTTTTTTTAGATTATGGTTGTTAGCCTTTTTCTTTTGAATAATGAATTGTAAGCTCTAGAAGAGCATACTTCTTTCATGAATAAATTCGCAATATATTCTTTATTCCAGTATTCTTCAATTTTGCAAGCAATATTTGGAATGTTTTTGCCTCTATCTGATTAGAATTATATTTCTTTTATCTAGAAATCGTGTAGCGACTAAATGGAAGAGATATGCATTGTTGATAGTGGCACAACAAATACTATCTTAAGAGAGTTTAAGTATTTCCAGTCGATCACGAAGAACGTTGGAAAGATTACTACGATCACAGGAAGCGACTCATATGTAATCGGCTCAGGAAGAGCCACTATTATATTGCCTCTGGGTACAACACTGGTAATTGAAGAAGCCTTTTTGTACCCTGAATCAACGCGCACTCTCTTAAGCTGTAAAGACATCCGCGCCAATGGTTTTCACGTAGAAACCAATGAAGAAAATGGCAAAGAATACTTGTGCATTGTGAAGCACGCGGTATGTGGAAAAATAGTATTAGAAAAATGTCCCTCATATGAATCTGGGTTGTACTACACGAATATTCATGCACCCGAAGTGTATACTTCCTTAAAGACTGTTTTTAGAAGCTCTGAATTATTTTCTTTATGGCATGGTAGATTAGGTCATCCTGGTCTTAGAATGATGAGAAATTTAGTGAACAACTCACAGGGTCATGGCATTAATGTTAAAAATTTCCCGAATCATGAAGATTTTGTGTGCCCTGCATGTGCTACCGGGAAATTAATAACTAAACCCTCTGTCATGAAAGTGCAAAGTGAAATCCCTGCATTCCTGGAACGCATCCAGGGGGATATTTGCGGTCCGATTCAGCCCCTGTCATGGCCGTTTCGATACTTTATGGTGCTCATCGATGCTTCCTCGAAATGGTCGCATGTATGCTTGTTGTCAACAAGAAACCATGCTTTTACAAAGTGATCTCGCAGATCATAAGAATTAAGAATGCTTTCCCGATCATCGCGTGAAGTCCATTAGAATGGACAATGCCGAGAATTTACTTCAAAAGCATTTGACGATTATTGCACAAAGAACGAGGATAGCGATTGAGCACTGCATCGCACGCTCATACGCAGAATGGACTAGCGAAGCACTAATAAAGAGGATTAAGTTCATTGCGGACCGCTTTGCGAGTAATAACTTGTCCAACACTTGTTGGGGACACGCATCTCGCACGCAGCAGCTCTTATCAATTTGGACCGTCGGCCTACAACATCCATTCTCCTATGCACTTGTGCAGGATCATCCCAAGATCTCCCATCTTAGAAAATTTGGGTGTATGGTATATGTACCTATACCACCCCCTCAGCGGACAACAATGGGCCCTCTCCGCAAGTTTGGGATATACGTTGGTTATGAGAGTGCATCCATAATCAGGTATTTAGAACCCATGACTGGAGACTTGCATACTGACCGATTCACGATTGCATTTTTGACGAGGATCGTTTCCGTCATTAGGGAGAAATCAACCTTTGGATGAAAAATGCCGGGAAATCATATGGCATTCCACTGGGATCCCCGCACATGACCCTCGCACTAATGAAGCAAATCAAGAAGTCCAGAAGATAATTGATTTGCAGAATTTAACAAATGAACTGCCCGGTCATTTTTTTGATTTGAAGGGCGTGGTAAGTCGCATGTACCCGCAAGGAATGCACCAGAGAGGGTGGAAATATCAAAGAAAATAGAAGGTATCCCTCAACTTGTTCAGAGGCCTCAAAGAAAAAGAGCAGGAAATCTGGCTCCTCAAACCCAAAGTACCCGGAGACGTCTGGAGAAAACTGGGTGAGAGGACTTACCACAACCAATCACGAAAATGCCCTAAGGAAAAAAGGGGAGCCAGTTGAGACCTGGCTCTGAAAAGAAGCCAACAGGAAAGGCAATTCCAGACTTGAATCTTCCACTGCAGGAAGCCGCCGGAAATAATGTGTGCGCACACATAGGCGATGAAAAGCTAAAAGAACTTGCTCCTGCGATAGGGAAAAGCAGTGAAGAGCAAATAGAAGTGCATGAAGCACCCCATGAAGAAATGGCCATAAACTTTGTGGTAACAGGAGAATCCCTGAATAGAGCAACAGCCAACGTTGATGCATACTTCGCAAAGAAGATTGCCTCGATCATTGATCATGATCCCGAGCCTGCATCTCTAGCAGAGTGCAAGAAAAGGCTAGATTGGGAAGAATGGAAAAAAGCAATCACTGCAGAGTTAGTCTCTCCAACAAGAGAGAGGTGTTTGGGCCGTATGCCGCACACCTCCCCATATAAACCCAGAGGTCACAAGTGGGTCTTTGTTCTAAGAGGAATGAAATCAACGGTTGTAAGGTACAAGGCAACGCTTGTAGCTCAAGGTTTCACTCAACGTCCCGAGTTGATTACGAAGAAACCTATTCTTCACCATGGGAGGAATTACCTTTAGATATTTGATCTCAATGGCGATCAACTTGAAGTTGAGAATGATGCTAATGGATGTTGTCACAAAGATATTTGTATGGAAACTTGGATTCGAGATATATATGAAAGTACGGAAGGAATTCCTATCCCGAACCAAGACGGAGCAAATAGAAACACATGCAGTGTGAAATTGGAGAAATCACCGTATGGGTGAAGCGATCGGAAGAATGTGGTACAATCGCTGAGTGACTTTCTCTGCAAGAAAGGCTACACAAGCAAATAAGATTGTCCATGTGTGTTTATACAACGATCCCGAATGGATTCTCAGATAATCTCCGTCTATGTAGATGACTTGAACATCATTGGGACGGATGAAGAAATTGAAGAGGCATGCTCATACTTGAAGTCCGAGTTTGAAATGAAGGATTTGGGTAAAGCCAAGTTTTGTTTAGGCTTGCGCTTGAACATGTCCAAGAAGGAATCTTGGTACATCAATCAACCTACACACGAAAGTGTTGGAAATGTTTGGATTTGAAAAACATATCCTGCGAAGACTCCAATGGTCAAGGTCACTCCAAGCGCACCTAGACCCATACAGACCTAGAGAAGAGGGGAGGAAGTCACGAGAGCGAAATTCCTATATCATCGCAATTGGAGCGCTCATGTACCTTGCAAATAGCACTAGGCCAGACATTGCGTTCGCTGTGAATTTGCTAGCTCGGTACGGTGCAGAACCCACCAAAAGGCATTGGAAAGGGATCAAGGACATCTTCCGTTACCTCCAAGGAAGCAAAGACCTCGATGCATTTTCGAAGAAATAATGAATTGAATTTGGTTGGCTACGCCGATCTTTGAGTACTTATCGACCCGCATACGGCAAGTCCCAAACCGGCTATGTTTTCATATGTGGAGGAACAACAATTTCTTAGAAGTCGTCTAAGCGGACTCTTGTCTCGACGCCGAC
Source organism: Otatea glauca (assembly GCA_036346275.1). Taxonomy (NCBI): domain Eukaryota; kingdom Viridiplantae; phylum Streptophyta; class Magnoliopsida; order Poales; family Poaceae; genus Otatea; species Otatea glauca. The sequence goes on from CM070722.1 coordinate 60,891,833, forward strand.
AAACCACTCGGAAATCATTGCTTTATATGAAGCATCTCGTGAATATGCATGGCTCAAGAATGGTTCACCACATCCGAAGTCATGTGGCTTGAACATTGAGCAAACTCCCACAATCATTTATGAAGATAATGCGACTTGTGTTGCCCAAGCACGATGGGTTATGTGAAGAGCAATCTCACGAAGCATATCAACCCCAAGTTCTTCTATGCTCACGAATTGCATAAGATGAGCGAGATCAAGATATTGCATACTAAGTCATGTGAAAATCTTGCAGTTTGTTCACTAAATCACTCCCAGCATCTACCTTTGAAAGGTGCATGAAAAGAATTGGGATGATGAGACTTAGAGAAGTGCAGATTTCAGGGGGAGATATTTCACATACTCCCACATGAATCTCGAGCATGAATTATGAATACCCAACATGAATCTCGAAGATTAGCATTTGAAATTGGGAGAATTGTACTCTTTTTCCTTAGCAAGTTTTTCATGAAGTTTTCTTGCATAAGGTTTTAACGAGGCAATTCGTGCAACATAGTAAGCGTATGTTATGTACTCTTTCTCTAAGTATTTTTTTCACTGGGTTTTTCTGGAGTTTTAATGAGGCATATGCATCTCGCGGCAAAGGGCCCAAGGGGGAGTGTTGGGAAACCTGATGGCCCATTGAAGGCCTAAGCTGGTCCCTTAGCCTAAAACCCTAGGTGAGCGCTATAAAAGGAGGAGGGGTCCCCCCTATGTACAAGCAATCATTAGCAATAAAAGAATTCCGCTGTTGCTCTCCCTAAACATGTGTCTCTCTCTCTTTCTGTTCTCTAATTCAGATCTGTTCGGGAACCCCGGACTATTCGATAGCGAGGTTCCTTAATAAACACCAAAGTGGAGTACGGAGTACCTAACAAGCACAGCGATATATACGGAAATATGCCCCGTATGTCACGATGCCATTCTGGTCCTTGTACGAAATGCTTATACGGCAGCATTCCGGTGTGCCACGATGAGACTCCAGGAGCAAGTGTTGCCGTTAAAGATTAGCATGTTACTTCGAAATTTCGTTCGTGGCGCGGCGTTGTTCTGGAAGCCATAACATTGACTGGATGCACGAAACCGCGTCGCGTCCCGTGAACAAGGCACAGGGCGGTAATAACGGTATGGGACAAGTAAATTGCACACGGTACTTCAAGTTTTTTTGAATCTTTTATGCTAATTTAGTATCCAAATTAAAAGTTTGTGCACATGTGCACCAAATGATACTTGTGCAGTAGATACCTTTCCCTTAACTTTTTGGCACAAAATTGCCCGAAGTGGCAAAAAATCAATTGGCTCAAAGTAACTGATGGTTGATGGTGTCGATGGTTGCGGCAGTTGACGTGCGCGAAGCGGTGGCATGGGGTCGCTGACCGTGTACGAGTACGGCGAGCTGGAGAGGGCGACGGCAGGATTCGCAGAGCAGCAGCCTATTGGAAACTCCTCCGTCTACCGCGCAGTAATCAACGGCGACGTGGCAGAGGTGAAGCGCGTGGCTGGCGCCGAGGTGAGCGTGCTTCGGCGCGTCAACCACTCGTGCCTCGTTCGCCTGTCCGGTCTCTGCGTGCACCGCGGCGACATGTACCTGGTGTTCGTGTCTGCGGACAACGGACGGACAACGGCGAGCTCAGCGACTGACTCCACGGCCGCGAGGAGGGGCGCGTGCTGGGGTGGAGCCAAGGCTTGCAGGTGGCGTTCGATGTGGCTGACGGGGCTCAACCACCTGCACAACTACACCGACGTCCCTCCCTACGTGCACAAGAGCCTCAAGAGCAGCAACGTCCTGCTCGACGCCTACTTCCGCGCCTTTTGGTGTCAAACTTCGGCCTGCGTATCTCTCTTTTCGCCCACGACTGCTCTCCTCGCCTGGGCTATTCCCCACTTCTCCCTCCCTATTGCAACTCAAGAGTATATTTTTTTTAAACACATGACATGATTTGATTATTTGGTTTAAAAATGTGCTTTCGTTGCAACATACGAGCACTTAACTAGTTCTGTCGCTACTTGAATTGGTAATAGGACTCTGTCACCAATTCAAATAGGGACAAAATCCTCAGCCTTAGCAGCCATGTGAATCACGACAAAAGAATCCGTCGGCCAATTCAATCCGCAACTAAACAGATCTCTATCTTCATTTGAAATTGCGACAGAACTCTATTACCAATTCAAGTGGCGACAGAGCCTCTGTCATCATTTGAACTCTGTCGCCATTTGAAACGGAGACATATGTGTATTTTTGTAAAAAATTATTTCAGCATATTGTTTTTGTAAAATTATTTTAAAAAAAATTCCATCCACAAGGATGGGTACAAGGAAATTTGGAGGCTCATCCTTCCGAACATCGCTGGATTTTGATTCAAAGGACTGTCGTGCCAATTCATGTGTCGCCTTATTAGCTTCCTGTGGACAACGGCTGTAGGTTGCCTTGGCAAAAGGCATTCTCAACAACAGCCAAACAACCTGGTATCAGGCCCAACAACACATGGTCTAATATATACATACAAAACTCAAAACTTACAAATGCACGCGTACGACCCACCTACCGCTCTCTCGTGACTCACTCGTCTTTACGATCCACTGGCCGCTACACTGCGTCGTCCATCTGCGTAGACCTCTATGCGTCTCATCTTGCTGCACCTGCGTGCTGCGCCTCCTGCACCTGCGACCTCGCGTGCCACCTGCATCTCTGCAACCTTACGTGCTAGGCCTGCACCTGCGACCATCGCGTGTTGCTCCTGGGACTACGCGCCACTTGCACAGAATCTCCCCGATCTACAGTGTATATCCATCTCACATCCCTACGCTGCAATGTGCATCTCGCATCCCTACGATGCACTTCCTATTGCCTACACTACAGCTCCTGTCACAAATAAAATAAAGTCTCAGAGTATCTTATTCCATAACAAATATTGTTGTCCGTAAATCATCACACATATATTATATTATTATCAAATTAATCCTCATATATATATATATACATACACACACTAGTTAAATGCCCGTGCGTTGCTACGAAAATTCTCAAACACAACCTTATTAAGAAAAGTTTTTCAAAGCAACAGCCAAGTTGATTGATGAGAAAGACGTGTATAAAGCAAACTTGTTAGCTAATTAAGAGTACTTCGAATTATCATTTAATCATTCATGTTAGTACAAATTTAAAAAGCCTCAACATGAGGAAACTCTTTCATTTATAAGAGATGAATAAAATCTTTCCATTTTAAGGAGATGTGATCAGTGATATTTCTATAAAATAGAGAGAATCCGGATCAGGCGAGGGCGGGTTGAGCGAACAAAAGGAAAATTTGAGCGAACAGAAGGAAAGGGGTGAGAGCGGGTTGAGCGAATAGAAGGAAAGAGAGGATATGGAGAATGAACCGTTGCCACCAAGTCGTAATTAGAAGTAGTAGAGATATATACTCGCGTTTCACCAGTCAACCCACCTCTCTGTGTCCTCGATGCATTTTCCTGCTAAACTCGTTGAACGACGCAGGCTGATCGCCACGCTGCCCATGCTGGCTCCACTTGCATAACCACGTTATGTTGAGCACCATCATGACCACGGAAGCATCTCCAGAAACACCGCCTCCGGATCAACCAAGAATCTCTCAATGTCCTGATAGGATCATGGCACTCAGATTTTTTTTTCGCGCGAGAGAAAAAAGAAAAGAAAAAATTCCAGGCGAATCCAGCGGTCCCCAATCGTTGGAAATCGTGGAATCCAGCGGTGGGAGGCTGCTGGATTATTTTCAAAAAATTCTACGCTTCACGTCCGCTTGGAAAAAAAAACTGTTTCGATGACCGGAAATTTTTTAAAAAAATTATGCTATGGATCGGAACCACTGGAAATCCATTAAAAATATCCAGCTCTCCATGTCCACATGATTTCACTGTTTAGAGGCTATTTCTGTGATTTTCTCGGATCAACGGCTATTTACGAAAAAAATAAAATAAATTGGACTAAAACATTAAAAAAAACTCGAGTATGGACCTTAGCTCGCCGTGCAACTTGCATCGGGACGAGATCACATGTACACTGGCTCATGGAGTTATTGTATTATCATGTACAAATAGTTTGAACATTGATACATTACCTGAAGGATTACTAATACGAAATATTGTATTTCATTAGGGATATATAAACTCATGACAACATTAGTAAATTAGTGTTAGTATAATATTGTTTGTCCATTTTCCCATCAAATCTCCACAAAGGTCGATGCTCAATAGTATATCTATAGTACTAAGGGTTTTCATTCCTCAACGCATATGTTATGACAACTATGACAACTCGCGTTGTAATTTTTCACTCCTCACTGAATTTACATGTACGCTCCTCCCTCCCTCTATATATATATTGAGAGGAAGACGGCAAAACGGAACCAAGTCCCCTATGGAGTCGGCGGAGATACAAATGGCGCACCACACGGGATTGCACAGCTCCGTACGGCTCCGCGGCGACGACGTCTTCTCGTGCCCACCGCGGGGCAGCCGCGACGAGGAGGAGGAGGCGCTGCTGTGGGCGGCGCTTGAGCGGCTGCCTTCGTCCCACCGCGCTCGGCACGCGGTCGTCACGCTCGAGGAGGGGGGCAAGGAGGTGGTCGACGTACGCCGCCTCGGGCCGGCGGAGCTCCGGGCCCTGCTCGACCGCCTCGTCCGCTCAGTCGACCAGGAGGACAACGAGCGCTTCCTGCTAAACCTCAGGGACCGCATCGACCGGTACGTACGTGCGTGCATGATCCGTCGGGCCTTCGCCATATCTTAGCCTGAGAAAGGTTGATCGATGCTTTGCTAGCTCTTCTTAAACTGACCTGCATGCATGTTCATGTTTTCCGTCCTACATCTAGAATGTGTTTGGTTGTCTGCACTACCCTACCCTGTCCTGTATGAGCCATCTAGGCTAGCCTTGGTCTACATGAGTGGATGCAGGTTGAGTTGTTTGGTTGCTTGTTCATGCATCTCATGGGCCTGCATTAGAGAGAAGCCAAATTTTTTTGTTTCCTTTATCCTGCATGAGTGGATGCAATTGCATCCATCTGACCTGGATGAACAGGAAACCAAACACTTGTCTAACAGATACAGTTACATCCACTTATGCGATTCAGGCACCCATGCAGACAACCAAACACACCCCTAGTGCATGCATGGCTTCTTTCTCGCTGTTTCTGTCCATTGTTCCAGAGCTGCCTTAAAAAAAACCATGTTTTTGTTCGGTGAATACGAAGTAATGGATTGCGGTTTGATTGATTTAGACATGGGTCGATAGAGACGAGAAAGGTGCGTGGAGGCGGGACAAGGATCTTGCTGTGACCGTACTGTTTCAATGTGTAGTTTGTCGGATCCAGCATTCCAGCTAGCGTAAACAATCGGAATTGACGTGCGGAGAAATCCAAGTGTGTTTTCTGTTGATCGATCTGGACGGTTATTACTTCGTCGGATTCAAGACTAAGCAGACTAGCAGTGTGACCCTTGCCACCTCTGCAAGCCATTTTACATCCTAAATCCTAATCGACCCTTTGGACATTTTTCTCAATTCTACATCAAATTTCTTGTCTAATCACCACGGACTGTTAGCCATGCAAGCATCCTCTGAACATGCTGACATACGAGACTCATATGCCAAATTTAACTACTTGGTTCCTCTCTCTTTCCCCTTTTCACCTCTCCTTAGACGGCCTCCTCCTTCGCTTGTGGTGTCAACGGTAGCGTTGCCGTCCCGATCAATTTGCAAATCACCACATGTAGAACGTTGCCGTTGCTCTAGGACTAGCTACCGTTGCCAACAACAAGCAAGAGGAGAGATCGAGTGAGGCTAACCAGTACGCCTATCTATTAGGGTTAGCAGCACGGTAAAATAACTGGAGAAAGGATTTAACGTGAAAAACCCCTTGCGGAAAAAAAATCACGAGAAACAATCCACTATAATGCTTCTCAGATTACAAGTACAGGGGGTTGACTTATATAGCCAAAGAGTCCTAGTTGTAGAAGACTTGATTCTTAACAAACTATGGATAGAACCAATAGATATGACAGTTAGAGATATTGAGTTATCTCCAACAAACCTCCCCTTAACTCAAAATCTATAACAATGTTGTTTCCGGAAAACCCTAAAGGTAATTAAGCACGAAGAATACAAGTGCGTTAAAAGTCCAAAGGACTACTGAACGAGAAAGACTGTAACAGTCAAGCTAAACACTTGTAGTGCAAAAAAAACTCAATGGGTATGAAAGATTGGAACAGTCTTATCCAAATGCTTCTGATGAAGCGAGATTGAGCAAAGCACCAGTAGGTCGAGAGAAAGACTGGAACAGTCAATCCAAACATACATCTATAACAAAGCAGACGAAGAAATCTGGGTCTTTAAGGATTCATAACCCCAGAAAAGTCTGAGCCTGTGTAATTGACCTCCTAAAACAAACGCTCGATCATCAAATGACATAAGCCAACACATCACCTGAGGTGTTGGGTAGATAGTGAAGAACTCATAGTATGGACTTTTGGAATGCTCCATCTAGAACATAAAATTCAGCAAACTGTCTACTGAAAATCTATAATATGGCTGAAACTGCTCAAAAAATGTCATTATGAAGAAAAGCTGTCGTGCTGACAATGGAGTATAAATTGCAGTAGACCCTTCATATTGAGCAAAGACAACAAAAAGAACGTTGTAGTATCCACACAGAAGAAAACTCCTTGCACTTCAATACTTCATTTGAAAAATGACATTGGAGCAAAACCTTCCCTAGAAAAACTCTGAAGAGTATAATGCTACCATCAGGGTGTCATCGAATTCCAAACGAACGTTGCCAAAAGTTCCATAATAGTCAACGTATCCAAACGGTGAATAAAACACCAAGTTCCAATTAACGGTGATGAAACACCAAATTCAGTTGTCTCCTCAACTGATATTTTTTTCTTCAAAGCCGACGATGAAACGTCGAAGAAAATTGCCCAATAAGCTGCCAATGATAAATCCGCCTGAATTGCAATAAAATCCGCTAATAATATGAGCACAAAATAATAGACATAAAAGCTTGAACTGTGCATGAATATCCCGCCAATAATCAAAATTGTAATATAATCCCACTTTTGTTAGCACTGGAATAGTCACCGGGTTAAAAAATAATTCTTTCCTCATGCCCAGCCGAAAACAGAATTGAAGTGTTCTTGAGCCGAAGTCACTTAATAACTGGAGAAGCCTCTGGTGACCTGAAAAGCTGGGGCCGAAGCCGTTGAATGAGAAGCCACTGAAAAACCAGAGTCGCTAACAAAAAAAGGAGAAGCCGACTAGAACACAGAGCCAATGGACTCTCAATAACCAGAGCCGAACTGAATTATGAAACCAGACTTTGGATCTATCGAAAAACCCGATCGGGTCTCTTGGTACCACTTCACGAGTTCGGTCCAAGTTCAGGAAACAGGAGAGAGTCACGGACTCACGGGCACTCTTGTTCACGAGCGGCCAGAAGGAGCCTGGGCGTCAAGTGGCTGGACGATGGCGCGAAGGCGGCGCTGGGATGGCCGGCGGTCGGCAAAGCGGAGGAGGCCCAGCGACTGGCGTGCAGCCAGGCGAGCCGGCGAATGGAGGCGGGAGTGGCCGGCGCGGGCGGCGCGGATGCCGAAGGAGGCGGTGGCCAAGGCGCACGGGGGCCAGTGCCAACTACGGAGGCGCTGATGGCGTGGCGCCGGTGGCCGGGATTGGGCGCCGGAGTTGGGCGCGGGCTGCGCTCCTGAAAGCGGCGGAGGCGGTTGGAGGCAGAACCAGCCAAAGCAGTCGGTGGCTGCTGAGGCGATGGGTGGCGCAGAAATTGCGCCGCGAAGGGTCGTCCGAGGCGCACCGGAACGGGAGCATCTGTCGCGGAGGCGGCGCCGGGATGTTCGGCTCAGGAAGCCGCTACGGCCAGAGGCCGAAGATGACCGCACGGACACGGCACGCGGCGGGAGGCGCGGCTGCGCCTCGATGGAACCGAAGGAGGATGGCGCGATGTACAACGGCGGCGACAGATCGGAATCCCAAATACGCCCTCTGATAACGCCGTGCAGAGATCTCAAAACTGGCTCTGATACCACTTGTTAGGGTTAACAGGACGGTAAAATAACTAGAGACAGGATTTAACGTGGAAAACTACTTGCGGGAAAAAACCACGGGAAACAATCCACTATAATGCTTCTCAGATTACAAGTATAGGGGGTTGACTTATATAGCCAAAGAGTCCTATGTGTAGAAGACTTGACTCTTAACAAACTATGGATAGAACTAATAGATATGGCAGTTAGAGATATTGAGTTATCTCCAACACTATCTATCATGTACTATGAAATGATTGAATAGCGCTGATATTTCAGCTAAATGATAATGTATTGAGTAGTGCTTCTATATTTTCTCTTTTAATACAAATTGCACAAATTTTGAAGCAAGCGAATGAATAAGTAGTCATTATTTACTATTTATTCATACTTTAATATTGATGCAACTTTAAAAAAAATTGCATAGAAGCACATATCGTATTGTATTTCCTCTCGTAATTTTACATGGTCGTTCATGAGACTTCTATAAGTTATGGATGGCGATGTTAGAGACTTAAGAGTCATGTTGGTTGCAGTATAAGTAGGCACGAAATTATATAGTATATGTAAATTATGATAAACTGATTATTCTGATTTTCAATGAGAAATTAACCATTTTCTGAAGCACTGCTCACTATTTAGTCTATTTGCAACAAACCAACAGGAGCCACATATGTCAATTCAGCTGGAATTATTCAAAGATACTTCATATTTGTTTGTACTTCGTACATTTGGATAAACTTTACATTTGCATACATGAATATGAAAGGAAATATAGTCTGTATTCCTGTAAATAGGCCGAATATTGAGGGGAATGGCATTATTTTTTGAGTTTGTGGAGGTATTTTTAGCAGAGCCAAATTTGCAATGGCAATTTTCAGAACTTGAAACTTTGCAATTGGCATTTATCAAATCGTTCCATTTTAATAGTTTTACGAGGCTGCCATTGGACTAATGAATATGTCTGATCAGTCCACCTTTTTGTTCGAGGGCACTTGTTGCAATTTTGCTATGATTAAAATAGCAGGCTATAGCAGTTTCGTGGCCCCAAACTCTGAGCTATATGCCAAATCTCTGCTATTATAGCTACAACCAATATAGTGGAAATAGCTGCCACTATGCCTCATATAGTATTTTTTTTCACTTGTTAACAAATATCCAACTAATTCCATGCTATATTTAGTTTTTTAGCCAACTAAAATTTGTTCTTTAACTCAAAGAATTCAAATTTATTTCAGTTTTCATAAATTCAAAAATATTTCAATATATTGATCTCAAAGTAAATATTTAAAATATCCAAAATGCATTTAAAATTCAAAAAAAGCAATTAAAATAGTTGGAATTAAAAATATTATAATTTTCTAGATGTGAAATTTCACCCATGCTAATTTATTTTAATGTGTTTTAGAACTTAAATTGAACATGTTGTAATGGCATTGTAGTTTTGTAGCTATTTTTGGAAAATGTCGAAGTTTTTCTTATTTATTTAGTATTTTGACTAATGATAAATTAATATAGCTAATATTTTTTTTAATAAAACAGCCTCCGGGATAGCTTTTTTTTTTTGCCGTGTCGTCGTGACACCACTGTATTTTGTATATTATCTGTAGAGTTGGCATCGTTCTGCCGACAATCGAGGTGCGTTTCGAACATCTGAAGGCAGATGCGAAAGTTCACGTTGGTACCAGGGGACTGCCCACCATTCTGAACTCAATCACTAACATTATTGAGGTATTTTTCTTAAGTGTATTGCAACATGGTAATTTGAACAATACTGGTCCTCAGTTTGTTTTGTAATTTTGTGAAGTCATACGGTATGAGACTTTTGAGTTCTTGATCAGGGAACTGCAAATGCTCTCCACATACTGCCAAGCAGGAAGCAGACGATGCCAGTTCTCCATGACATCAGTGGCATCATCAAGCCTTGCAGGTATAGGTTCTCTAGTGGATGTGTGCTTATGAGTTCAGTGTATTCTTTGGCCATTATGTGTTTTCCTTTTTTGATTTCTCAATTTGCTCTGTTGTTGTGCAGAATGACTCTGCTGCTAGGTCCACCAGGATCAGGGAAGACCACATTGCTGCTTGCATTGGCTGGGAGGCTTGGCAAAGATCTCAAGGTATACGAATTGTGCAATCAGTTCTCATTGCTCAGTGCTGTTTATTTGGGAACGAATTGCCGGAGAGCAGAGTTTACTTCATTACAATTTCAGTATAGAAGAGTTTTTACTAAGTAAACAGAGGTATTGATGCGAAACACCATGGTCAACAGTCTTCTATGTTCAGTGTAGCATATGGCAGAACTATCTGCTTACCGCTGGCATTCCACTATTCGTTAACCTCGAGGCTTTGTTTAGTGTAGGCATTGAAGCTACAATCACACCCCAAATCCCCCTATTCTTTGCAGGTTTCAGGCACAGTCACTTATAATGGACATGGAATGGAAGATTTTGTGCCTGAAAGGACGGCTGCGTACATAAGCCAGCATGATCTTCACATTGGGGAGATGACCGTGCGCGAGACGCTTGCCTTCTCCGCAAGGTGCCAAGGAATTGGACATTGCTACAGTATGCACTTATTAAGCAATCACAACACAAATATTGCAGCTAACTTTCAGACTCATTCATTGTTTGTTACTGTTTTCTTTTTCTTTTTTTGTTACCCAGACTTGCTGCATGAGTTGTTAAGACGAGAGAAAGCATCAAACATCAGGCCTGATGCCGATATTGATGTTTTCATGAAGGCATGACATACACACTATACATAAATCAAGAAACTATCTGTGCTTCCTTGCGATTCCCATGATCATTAATCATAAAAACATACATTTAAAATTCTGTGCTCATTTCAGGCAGCTGCACTGGGAGGGCAAGAAGCCAATGTGGTCACAGAGTACATACTCAAGGTACGTACATCTTGGAGACTACTTGTGGATTGCATGGCCTGAAGCTGACTTGCTCAAGTTTTACCCGTCCTTATTGTAGATATTAGGACTAGAGGTATGTGCAGACACAATGGTAGGGGACGAGATGTTCAGGGGCATATCCGGCGGACAACGGAAACGCGTTACTACAGGTACAAGCACAACTATCGACAGTTAGCGCCCGGTGCGATTTTTTTGGCTTTGTGAACTTCTCTTGCATGGGAAAAGCCCGCTCATTTCAAGGGGTTACATCCTGTAGGTGAGATATTGGTTGGTTCTGCGAGAGTACTGTTCATGGACGAGATCTCCACGGGTCTCGACAGCTCAACGACGTTCCAGGTCATAAACTCCCTCAGGCAGGCCATCCACATCCTCAGCGGGACGGCAGTCATCTCCTTGCTACAGCCTGCACCAGAGACGTACAACTTGTTTGATGACATCATACTCCTCTCGGACGGGCAGATCGTGTACCACGGACCTCGCGAGAGCGTGCTCGGCTTCTTTGAGTCGATGGGGTTCAAATGCTCTGAGAGGAAGGGCGTTGCCGACTTCCTGCAAGAAGTATGCGCCCTTGAACCATGTTGTTGCGGCTTACATTTAGATAAATTTTACAGTGTATTATACTGGTAGTATAACAGTGGATAGTAGAAATCAAATCTAGTTATTGATTTGTTGAGGATATTTCTACTACTCTACTAAATACTAGCTAACCTGATCCATTATATTGAAAAGAATGGATGTTCTATATTGAATTTAGTGTACCATAAAAGAGCTCTAAATTTATGCATAACTCTTAACCAATATGTATATGTGGAAATTGGTTTGACAAGGTAACGTCAAGGAAAGATCAGAAGCAGTACTGGGCACGGCACGATCAGCCCTACCAGTATGTATCGGTGAAGGAATTTGCCGGGGCATTCCATTCGTTCCATGTCGGCCAAGCCCTGGCAAATGAGATCGCCATGCCGTTCGACAAGAGCACGAGCCATCCTTCAGCACTGACCACATCAAAGTACGGTGTAAGCACAAAAGAGCTGCTGAAAGCCAATATCGACCGGGAGATTCTGCTCATGAAGAGGAACTCGTTCTTCTACATTTTCAGAATTGTACAGGTAATTGGTCTCTAAACTTCAGAACAGACTAGATTCATTTTATGAACTTTTCAGAAGAGCTGATCTGTAGATTGTTGAAATGCCGGTTTGCTTCTTTGGAAAAAGTTGGTATGCTGCGTTCATTACTTAACAAAATTTGTAACGATCTCTCCTTGTTCTTCTGGCTCCGCAGTTAATATTGTTGTCGATCATCGAGATGACGCTCTTCTTCCGTACAGAGATGCACCGTGATTCTGTGGCGAATGGAGGCATCTATATGGGTGCACTCTTCTTTACAACGATCATGATCATGTTCAATGGTTTCTCTGAGCTTGCCCTCACCATATTTAAGCTACCTGTTTTTTTCAAGCAAAGGGATCTCCTCTTCTATCCTGCCTGGACTTACACTGTACCCTCATGGATTCTCAAGATCCCCATCACATTTGTCGAGGTTGGCGAGTTTGTTTTCATAACCTATTTTGTCATTGGATTTGATCCAGATGTAGTCAGGTGAGGTTTATTAACTATGCCATATTTTCCTTAACAATGTATCTAATCACACATAACTATTCTAGCTCAGTGTTGTGACAAACTAACAGTGGTTTCATTACCTGTAGGCTTTTCAAGCAATATCTGCTTTTCTTAGCAGCTAATCAGATGGCATCTTCGCTCTTCCGGTTCATTGCCGGGGCAGCAAGAAACATGATCGTTGCCTACGTCTTTGGATCATTTGCATTGTTAGTTTTTATGCTTTTGGGTGGATTTGTTCTGTCAAGAGGTAAAAAAAATGCTCACCCTTTGTTTCCCTGCCGTGTGAATTCAAACTGCAAATTTTGTTTCTAACTTGCTTGTTTCACACTTAACCTCCAGAGGATGTGAAGAAATTGTGGATTTGGGGATACTGGATCTCACCACTGATGTATGCCCAGAATGCTGCCTCAGTGAACGAGTTCTTGGGGCATAGCTGGCAGAAGGTCTTGCCAGGCTCAACGGAGCCCCTCGGTGTGCTAGTTCTCAAGTCCCGTGGAGTATTTCCGGAAGCCAAGTGGTACTGGATTGGCTTCGGCGTGTTGCTTGGATTCACGCTACTCTTCAACTCTTTCTTCACTCTCTGCCTTGCATATCTCAAGCGTGAGTACAGTTCTTGGCTTGGTTCACTTGTTCCAGCGTCCCCAAATACCACACCTGAAGCACGTTTGGTTCTGCTGTTCATACGGCTTGGCGTGTGTCTTGTCATCCTTCTTCACTGGGGCTTTGGACTTTCCCTTGCCTGGTACTTCTCTTTTCCACCTTGCTTGCCCTTCTTTCTATAAGTGGGCTTTTTCACCTTATAGCTATTGTCATTGACTTCTGTGCCAATGCCCCTTCCAGGTGGCTGTGAGACGAAGTTCTTGCGTAGAACATCGTCTTGTGACTCCGCAACTTGCATGACATCAATCAGTTCGCTATACTCCTTGTATGCGTCCTGACGATAGCTACGGGCACTCTGGATAGCATTTGGGTGAAAAGTGGAGAGAGTCTTCTCAATCTTCTCCTCGTCAGTGATCTTCTTGCCACATAGGGAGAGATTGGTACAAATTTTGTGCAAGGCAGAATTGTACTCGGTCACTGTTCTGTAGTCCGCAAACCTCAAGCGGACCCAATCTTGCTGTGCTTGGGGCAAGATGGTGTACTTGAGCATCTCGAACCGCTTCTGAAGTGCAGTCCAAAGTTCAAGTGCACTCTCCTCAGCCATGTATTCATTCTTTAAAGTGGCTGAGATGTGATGCCTGAGGAAGTGCAAGGCTTGATCGTTCTGCTCAGCGACGGCTAGGGTTCCCACCCCTAGCCGCCATTCCTCTTCCGCATGGGCCGTGCGGCGCGGCCGGGTGGCGCGAGCAGCGGAGAAGAAGGAGCGCGGCGACGACGGCTTCTAGTGGCGCGAGAAGAAGCGCGCGCGGCGCTGGGCGGGAGAGCCGGCGACTTCAAGGCGCGAGGCTTCCATCTAGGGCGCGGCGGGAACCATGCGGCGGCGGCGCTGCTTCTACATCGGTGAGCTCGCTTAGGGCGAGATGGCGCACGGCGACGGGAAAGCCGAGGCGAGGCGGCCGATCGGCAGTTCGTGCACGGGGACCAGGGCGGTGGTGCTACGGGCGCGCATGGCGGTGGCGACGGCTTCAAGCGCGCAAGCCGAGGCGGTGGCGTGGTGCTTCGGGCACGCACGACCGGTGTTTTTTTTCATAATATGAATAGTAACTGTGTACTGTAGCTTCGTGTTGTCTGTAGCTTCGTGCCACGTGACGAACGCAGTACGGATGCGTGGGTTAGATGCATGCATAGAAACAACAGGCGATTAGATTCAATCGCCGAACCTCACCTTTTCAATCCTTTCGCTGGTAGATCTTCGTGCTGATAACGTGTTAAGGAACCTCGCTATCGAATAGTCTGGGGTTCCTGAACAGATCTGAAGTGGAGAACAAAGAGGAAGAAAGATGAACACAGGATATAGGAGGAACGGCAAGAGAACTCTTTATTACTTTTCAATTGTCTGTACAATGAGGGACCCCCCTCCTCTTTATATAGTAGTCACCTAGGTTTTGGCTAAGGGGCCATCGTGGGCCTTCGTGGGCCACATGGTTTCCCAACAGCAATATCGTTCTCAAGCATGATAGAGATTGGAAAATACGCACACAGCAATTGTATTGCAAGTGATTGGTAAATATAGAGTACAGGAGATTCGTTATCAACTGATTAGGTACATGCCACATGTGATAGCCTAACAAATCGGTACATGATCTCGTAAATATGGAAACCAATCTCCTGCGGCCGGTGTGATCTCCAGAGTTGTATGACGCAGGCGGCACAGACGCATGCTCGTCCCGTGCATGGTTCCGTTCCGCTAACACCCCCCTCCTCCCGCAGTTGGAACGAGAGCGGGGCGGACATTCAAGCTGGAATAAAACTCCTTGAATAGTGCAGTCGGAAGGCCCTTCGTGAAAACGTCGGCATACTGCGAAGTCGTCGGAACATGAAGAACACGAACCTCGCCAAGAGCGACAACTCCTGAACAAAGTGAAGATCAATCTTGACATGTTTCGTCCGTTAATGTTGGACGGGGTTAGTTGAGAGATAGACCGCACTGATGTTATCACAGAACACCACTGTAGCCTGCTGAAGGGGCTGATGCAACTCACCAAGAAGTTGACGAAGCCAACATGACTCAACAACAATGTTGGCGACGGCGCGGTATTCGGCCTCGACGCTAGAATGGGAAACCGTCTGTTGGCGCTTGGAGGACCAAGAAATGAGGTTGTCGCCGAGGAAAACACCATACCCTGATGTAGACTTACGGGTGTCAGGGCAGCTGGCCCAGTCGGCGTCAGTGTACGCTGTGAGAGTAGTCGGTGAAGTGCGGTGGAGTTGCAAGCTATAGTCGAGAGTGCCCTTGAGATAGCGGAGGACACGCTTGAGAAGACTGGTGTGGGGCTCGCGCAGATCGTGCATATGAAGGCAGGCTTGTTGAATGGCGTAGGCGATGTCCAGACGTGTCAATGTCAGGTACTGGAGGGCACCAGCGATGCTCCTATAGTGGGTGGCATTGTCCACCGGTGCGCCACTGAATGGGAGCTTGGAGTTGGTGTCGACCGGCGTACTACAAAGCTTGCAGTTTGTCATGCCCGCTCGGGCCAGTATGTCTTCAGTATATTGGTGCTGTGAGAGGAAGAACCTAGGGCCGATACGCTGTACGAAGATGCCGAGGAAGAAATGTACGTCGCTGAGGTCTTTGAGAGAGAACTCTCTTGATGAAGTGAAGTGATCACTTTGGCGAAGCAGAGCCGACGAGGAGGCGGTGAGGACGATGTCGTCGACGTAGAGCAAGAGGTAGACATTGTCCACGTCCCGCTTGTAGATGAACAGCGACGGGTCGGCCTTGGAAGCAGAAAACCCGAGGGACAGGAAGTAGGTTGCAAAGTGACTAAACCACGCCCGGCGACAGACGTGCGAGCTGCGAGTAGGGTCGACGAACCCCGAGGGTTGTTCACAGTAGACCATCTCCACAAGCATGCCATTGAGGAAGGCGTTGTTGACATCCAACTTATGAACCGGCCACCCGTTAGCCAGCGCAATGGTCAGGACAGTGTGCATGGTAGCCGGTTTGACAACCGGGCTGAACGTTTCGTCGAAGTCGACACCGAGGCACTAAGAAAAACCGTGGAGTACCCAACGCGCCTTATATCGATCCAAGGAGCCATCATGCTTCTACTTGTGTCGAAAAATCCATTTTCCTGTGACAACATTAACACCAGGGGGCGTGGAACAAACTCCCACGTGTGGTTAGAGCATAAGGCATCAAACTCATGTTGCATGGTGAGACGCCAATTTTCATCATTTAGTGCCACACGGTTGGTGTGCAGGATTGGCGAGGGAACAATCACATGAAGGTTGAGTCAATCTTGGGGAAACCGAAAGCCGCGTTTGTCACGAGTGGTCATGTTATGAGCATGGACGACCGGGGGACCAATTCGGCTGAGAGCGGTGATATTTGGTATAGATGGTGAAGCGGAGGCCTTTACGGGCGCAGGTGCTGGTGGGGGCAGCACATTCGACTGGTGGGCTGGCACGTCGGTCAGCAGGGGCGTAGGCGCCAGGACTGGACCAGGGGTGGTAGCTAGTGTGGGCGTGGGCGCCAACACTGGGTCAGGCATGGGGGGTGGCTTAGCAGGAGCAGGTGCAGGAGCCTGGGTCTTGGAATCTATGTGCGGACCAATGGGAGTGGGGGCGTGCATGGCTACTGAGAGGAAATCAAAGTCAGATGATGCCAGAAGGTTGGGCTGATCGGCAAAGGGAAAAGAAGACTCATCAAAAATGACATGGTGGGAGATAATAACTCGGTTCGTGGAGAGGTCAAGACAACGGTACCCTCGGTGGTGAGTGGGATAGCCAAGAAAAACACAAGAAGTGGAGCGTGGTGCAAGTTTGTTGGTGGCAGTGGCGGAGAGGTTGGGGTAACACCTACAACTGAATACACGAAGGTGGGAATAGTTGGGAGGTAAACCATAGAGGGCTAAGTAGGGAATACCAAAATCGAGAGCTTTGGTGGGGTGAAGATTAAGTAGATAGATGGCGGTGTGAAGAGCCTCGACCCAGAACGATGGTGGCATGCTAGCTTGGAATAAGAGAGAGCGAAGAATATCATTAATGGAGCGAATAACGCGTTCCGCCTTGCCATTTTGCTGCAATGTGTGTGGACATGACATGCGGAGTGCAATGCCATAGGACAGTTGATGGAGGCGCATGGTGGTGGTGTCAAATTCGTCGCCATTATCACACTGAATGGCACGAACAGAAGAGGAGAATTGAGTGTTGACGTAGGCAAAGAAATTATGAAGAGTAGTAAAAACATCGGATTAAAAATGAAGAGGGAACGTCCACAGGTGGTGAGTGAAATCATCAAGAACAACTAGGTAGTACTTATAACCAGAAACACTGAGGACAGGCAAGGTCCAAAGATCACAAATTATTAACTCGAAGACTGTAGTCGTGCAAGTAGATGAAGGGTAAAATGGGAGTCGCACGTGGCGACCCAATTGACAAGCATGGCAAATGAATCTGGCTTAACTTTATTACATGAAATGTAGGATGCACTAGCGAGATGTGATAAGGCTTTGGTGCCGATGTGTAAGACGACGATGCCAGACTGTGGAGGTGGGGATGGTGGTGGAGAGGGCGCATGGAGCCATTAATGGCCATTGAAAGGGGTAGAGGTCACCGCGACTATTGCACCTGATGATCGCGGTCTTGGTTCAAAGATCCTTCACAGAAAGGCCATATGGGTCAAATTCAACGGAACAATTATTGTCTGTGGTGAATTGACGAACGGAAATAAGGTTTTTAATAAGAGACGGGTTGACAAGGACATTATTTAACCAAAAGGAATTATTAGGGAAATTTAGAGAGGTTGTGCCAGTGTGGGTAATAGGAAGATGAGACCCATTTCCGGCAATGGCGTAAGGTGACGCAATAGTAGGGGGGCGGGAAAGGGATGTGAGGTTACCATGGTTAGATGTCATATGAGTGGAAGCCTAGAGTCCATGTACCACTTGGAAGACGGTAGAGTCATCGTCATGGTGTTGAACGCGTGCATCAGTTGGCCTTGATCCCAAGACACGGGTTGGGCGAAGGACCGCTGCTACTGGAATGCTGGTGCGGGCGTTGGGACCGTGGCGGCAAAAGCACCGGGAGAACATGGGCCAAGCAGGCCCTGCTGACTGGGCCGGGGGCCAAGCCACCATCTGGATGGAGCCAGCCCACGGGTTGTGGAAAGATGGCCACGGAGTGGAGCCCTGACCACCACCACTGTTGCCGCCGCCACTGTCGTTACCCCGGTAGTTATTGTTGTTACGACGATGATTGTTGTTTGAATAGTGGCTGCCACCGCCGCTGCCGCTGTTGGCGCTGGAGCCACCGCCGTGGTCGCGATGGGAGTTGCTGGTGCGAGGCTTCCCACCCCCACCAGTGACGCCGCTTGAGTGGTTGGAGATCTCGTTGGAGTTGTTGGAGGCGCTGTTGGCAGAGGAGACGAAAACCGAAGGTGCCGCGGAGTCGGGCTCGGTCATGAGCTCCTCAAGGAGAAGAGTGGAGCGCATCTCGAGGAAAGACGGCATGGGCGGCGCATTGATAGCAGCGTGCGCATGTAAGCGAGGCGTGGGCTCAATCCACGTAGGGTGTTGAGGACGAGACTCTTGTCGGCGATCGGGTTGCCCACGATGGTGAGCTCGTCGGTGAGACCCTTCTGTTTGCGGCAGTAATCGGCCACGGTCATGGACCCCTGCGTGAGGCCGTAGAACTCTTGTTCAAGGTAGATGGCGCACGTCTCAGCGTTGTCGCGGTAGAGAGCTTCGATGCGCGTCCATATGGTATGGGCAGATGCCGAGGAGTCCATCACCATGGCGAGGAGCTCGGGTGAGATGGCTGCGTACAACCAGGAGCGGACAAGAGCGTCCAATCGTAGCCATGGCGCATCAGGAGAAGAAGAAGATGACTCGCGGATGTGGTCGTCGAGGGTGTACTTCAAGAGGGCAACCTCGAACAGGCCGCGCCATTGGGCATAGTTGCCCGCCTGGATGTCGAGGGTGATGGGGACGAGGAGCTTGACGCTGGAGACGGCGACCGCTTGTGCCCAGAGTGCGGCCTTGGCGTCGAGTTCCGTCTTGACGTCGAGCTCGGCTTGAGCCGCGGCAATGGTGGCAGGGACGAAGAGGAAGGAGGAAGACAGTCAGGATCGTAGTTTATCTAATACCATGATTGAGATTGGAAAATACGCACACAACAATTGTATTGCAAGTGATTGGTAAATATAGAGTACAGGAGATTCGTTGTCAACTGATTAGGTAAATGCCAAATGTGATAGCCTAACAAATTGGTACATGATCTCGTAAATATGGAAACCAATCTCCTGTGGCCAGCGTGATCTCCGGAGCTGTATGACGCGGGCGGCACGGACGCATGCATGTCCCATGCATGGTTCTGTTCCGCTAGCATGATTACTAAGGGTCTGTTTGTTTTAGTTTTGGATTCTCTAAAAACTGATTCTGGATTGTGGTTGTAGAGAAGATGATTCTCCAAAAGTTGGAATCCAAAAGCACATATGAATTGGATTGTGGATTCTAGTGTATATGGGTGGACTGGATTGTGAGAATCGGATTCTAGAATCGGACTGTTTGTATTTTATTCTGCTTTTAGGGCCGGAATCCAAAATTAAAAGTTAAAACAAACAGACCCTAAGTGTTTGAACTTCGTACATCGCCCAAGTCTACACTAGGTGTAGTTACACTGGCTACCAGCTGAAAAAGGAAACTGCAAAACTTCTCAGAAGAACACCTTAAATCCACCAACTAGGCCAACACCTTCCATGAGAGATTTTCCCTTTTGGTTTTGCAGCATATGGTCACTCCTATCCGTCAGCATCAGAAGAGGCACTGAAGGAGAAGCATGCAAACCTGACTGGCAAGGCTGTAGACGGGTCATATCGAGGGAAGGGACTTGGCAACGATTGCTTTACATCTGGAAGTGCCCATCAGGCAACTGGCAACAACAGCGAAATAGAGCCATCAATTGTTAATGCCAATTCTATGCCTGCACAAAGGGGGATGGTTCTCCCCTTCGTTCCACTCTCGCTGACTTTCGACAATATCCGATACTCCATTGACATCCCACAGGTAAGTTTGCATGTAATGAATGCACAAAAAGTAAGGAACGTTGCATTGCCATTATTCATTATAAATCATAACATCGGTGCAACAGGAAATGAAAGCACAAGTACCGGAAGATCGGTTGGAGCTCCTAAGGGGTCTCAGTGGGTCTTTTAGGCCGGGTGTGCTAACTGCGCTGATGGGCATTAGTGGTGCTGGCAAAACAACTCTGATGGATGTGTTGGCAGGTAGAAAGACCTGTGGGTACATCAAGGGAAACATCAGCATTTCTGGATATCCAAAGAAGCAAGAGACATTTGCGCGCCTATCAGGGTACTGTGAGCAGGACGATATCCACTCTCCACAGGTGACAGTGTATGAGTCGCTGCTGTTTTCAGCATGGCTCCGGCTAGCAGAGGATGTGGATTCAAAGACAAGAAATGTCAGTTAAATTGGATAAGTCCACACTTTCATTTTCATTTTTATTTCTATTGCTGAAGTTTTGTGATTCGCAAATGCAGATGTTTATTGAGGAGGTGATGGATCTCGTTGAGCTTACACCGGTGAGATATGCTTTGGTTGGACTGCCTGGAGTGAACGGTCTGTCAACTGAGCAGAGGAAAAGGTTGACTATTGCTGTGGAGCTTGTTGCAAACCCTTCAATCATTTTTATGGACGAACCAACTTCAGGACTTGATGCACGAGCAGCAGCTATTGTGATGAGGACAGTAAGGAACACTGTTGATACTGGTCGAACTGTCGTCTGCACAATTCATCAGCCTAGCATTGATATATTTGAAGCTTTTGATGAGGTGAATGAGATGTTAACTTGGAACATTAGGGAAATTCTTTAACCAGGAGTCATTTTCCTCTATAATCTTTCTAGTCACTCTCTGAACCAGATCAAACTTGGTCGAAATTACATGTTTTATATTTTATTTCTTGAAACTAACAGTAGGGGGGAAGTCCCTACCACGATCAATTGGCCAAGCAAGTGGTACAATGTTACAAAAGGAACTAGAAGGATACCCCGCGTGTTGCAGCGGGAATTTATAGAAATTAATTTGTTGGTTGTAATGTTTGAACAAATAAAAGTGAAACATGGTAGAGCCTAAAAGAATTAGAAGACAATGCAAATGAGGGAACATCTATGACAATAAATTTTCATGCAAAGTTTGTGAACAATAGGGATGCTATTGTTGTATGAGAGAAGAGAGAAATAGTATTGATTGTAGTAAGTGGGGATTACTCGTTTAATATATATATATATATATATATATATATATATATATATATAGAGAGAGAGAGAGAGAGAGAGAGAGAGAGAAGCCTCTTTTCTACTCTCGGGAGTAGTTACTCCCTATGATGTATTTCACAACGTAGATAGTATCTTGTGCAACGGAGGGTATGTACGTGTAGTTTACAAGTATATAAGATCATCTAGGTGGTATGTAGACTCTTTTAGAGGTGGTATGTATATTTTTTAGATATACTCCTTTTTTATGTGCATATATAAAGGTATTTGCAAAATATGATAAAAACTATGTACCCCTTAAAATTTTTTCATGCGGTTCACATTGGAATATCTTATGATTAGTATGCGAGTGTATATAAAATGATAAAGGAGTATGTCGGGTTCGTTTAGGTGGTATTTCAGAGTATGTATATATATATATATATATTTGTGTGTGTGTGTGTATAGATAAGGAGCGACTGCGCAGGGGAATGGGATATAGAGGGGGGCTAGGGAAAAAAACACCAGCTTTAATATATGACAACTTTGACCGGAAATTATTCCTTTAGTGATTGTGACCTTTTTAATCCTGAAATTTATGATTCTATTCCCACAGCTTTTCCTGATGAAGCAAGGTGGAGAAGAAATTTATGTTGGTCCATTGGGCCGAAATTCTTCAGAACTGATTAAGTATTTTGAGGTAAACTGATAAATTACAAGAATTCAAATATTCTTCACCTTAATTTCTGCTGGTCATGTAGTTTGATTTTGTTCAGGCAATTGAAGAAGTCAGCAAAATCAAAGATGGCTACAATCCAGCGACCTGGATGCTGGAAGTGACAACAGTTTCACAGGAACAGATGCTAGGCATTGATTTCAGTGATGTATACAAGAGTTCTGAACTCTACCAGTAAGTAACCTACTTCCAACCCTACTGGTAGATGCATATGAATGTAACTTGTAATTTTTAATATGGTCAACTTATATTTTTTTCGACCTAGTTGCTCCTAGGACTTGATCAATGCCCAATATAACCGAATCAAAACGACACTGTCAATAACCAGCAGTAACCATCCTGCAACCAACTTACCTCCACCTTTCCAAAAGCATTGCTTGTTGTAACATCAGCTGTAATGTTTATGTTTACATTTCACAGGAGGAACAAGGCCTTGATACATGAACTGAATACTCCACCAGTGGGTTCGAGTGATCTCTACTTCCCTACCGAGCACTCGCGATCTTTCTTCACACAATGCCTGGCTTGTCTCTGGAAGCAGAACCTGTCGTACTGGAGGAATCCCCAGTATAATGCTGTCCGGTTTTTCTCCACAACCATTATAGCTCTACTCTTTGGCACCATCTTCTGGGACCTTGGCGCCAAAAGGTTGAGTCCCGGTGCATTGTAGTACTAGTACATCAGTAGATTGCAAAGATAACATGATCCAAGTGTCACCTTCAAAGTGACTTATTATCTTGTGACTTTTGATCTAGGGAGAAACCACAAGACTTGTTCAATGCCATGGGGTCTATGTATTGTGCCGTTCTAACCATAGGTGTGCTCAACTCGGCATCAGTTCAGCCAGTGGTGGCCATCGAGCGAATGGTATTTTACCGTGAAAGAGCAGCTGGAATGTACTCAGCTTTCCCATATGCATTTGGGCAGGTAATTCTACAAACCTGACGGCCTTTGATGAGCTGACCGCTGAAAAGAGACCATTTTACTGCTTGAAAATTAAGTACTGAAAGAAACCTGGAACCTCTTATCACACCAATCAGTTTCTGTGTTGTAGGTTGTAATTGAGCTCCCCTACACATTAGTTCAGGCTGGCATATACGGGGTGATAGTGTATGCCATGATCGGATTCGAACGGACAGCGGCTAAATTCTTCTGGTATCTCTTCTTCATGTACTTCACATTGCTCTACTTCACGTTCTACGGTATGATGGCAGTTGGGCTGACACAGAACCACAACATAGCATCCATCGTATCCTCTTCGTGCTACGCCACATGGAATCTCTTCTCCGGGTTTCTGATTCCCCGAACTGTGAGTGAACTCTCTTTTCAAGGACTCCCTTTCAAAAAATAAAAATTTCTGCCATAAATAGCTAGCTCATGTATTCTGTTTCAACACTACATGCATTCAGAAAATTCCCATCTGGTGGAGATGGTACTATTGGTTTTGCCCTGTTGCTTGGAGCTTGTACGGGATGGTCGTGTCACAGTTTGGCGATGTCGATGCTCCGCTCTATGATGGTGTCACCAACACCACCGTGGCCAGATTTGTGATCGACTACTTCGGCTTCAAGCACGGCTTATTGGGGGTGGTTGGCGCTGTTGTTGTGGCATTTGGGCTGCTCTTTGCGGCGTTGTTCTGTTTTGCCATAATGAAGCTGAATTTTCAGAGGAAATGATGAAGAAAACATCTGGCTGCTGAAGATGTATACTTTGAAGTTGAAATTGATCGTGTCTTGGGTTAAGAAGAATCCAGCTTGATGCCCTGTAAGACTTGGCCCTGAAGGAATATTTTTTCGCTAGGAATCGAATGCTAGTGTCATGCGAAAACGGAAGGTTTATATGAAAACCAAAA
This sequence comes from Otatea glauca, assembly GCA_036346275.1. Classification (NCBI taxonomy): domain Eukaryota; kingdom Viridiplantae; phylum Streptophyta; class Magnoliopsida; order Poales; family Poaceae; genus Otatea; species Otatea glauca. Next base: position 60,915,925 of record CM070722.1, read on the forward strand.
AAAGAAGGGTCACACAGGATAAACTTGGCCAAATTGCGCTTTGTGCAGTTGTTCTCCAACGTTTTTGCCTTTCTCAGAGCCACCCAATTTCTTCTCCTATCCTCTCAATCAAGAACGTTGAAACTGCCTGCTTCTCGGTACTCTTTTGGCAGGTAGGCACATGGCTTCCGTTAGTACAAAACAGAGCGACGGCGACGCCCAGGGCATCTGGCCGAATTTCGGCGAAATTTCGGATTTCGGACCATCCCGAAATCTAAAGTATCGGCTGGGGAAAAAAGCTTAAATTTTTTTGAAATTGCTACAGTACCCAAAATTTCGGTTTTTCTCGACGAAATTTCGCGTTTTTTGGCCGGTTTTGGCACTTTTAGGGCCGGATTTGGTCCAATAACCCTTAGGAAAGTCATCTCCTATGAAAATTTGTTGAAAAACCGAATTTTTTAGATATTTTAAAATTTTGGCAGAAACACTCTCAGATTTTTATAAAATTTTACAAGTTTTATAATGAGCTGAAAATTTTATGGTACTATATTTAGTAGTTTAGGATCTTTAGTAGTTTAGGATCACACATAAAAAATTTAGAAATAATTTAACTTCATTTGTTATCTTTAAAAAATCAAAAACAGAATGAACATAATTGGGACAGTTACATTGTCAGAATTTTATAAATTTTTTTGAGTGTGATTATGATCTAAAATTTTTGTGAGAGATTAATAATTTCATCAGTAACATTATATCAATTTTTTAAAAAAATTAAACTTTTTTTGTTTGGTCAGTCAAATCTATATAAGCATTGAACTTTGTTTGTTATATTATATTTCAAAAATCAAAAAGAAAAGAACATAAATGGTAATGTGCCTTGTAAGAATTTTATAAATTCACTGGATTGTGATCATGATTCAAACATTTTATGAGATATTAAGAAATTCCTTATCACCATTCTTTAAAATTTTAAAAAAATTTAAACTTTTTTTTATTGTTAAAGCAAATTTATGTATTGATCATCAGACTTTTATCAGGATGTAGCACTGTCTGAATTTTTAAATATTATTTGAGAATTATAATCATCTAAAAATTTTAAATAAACATTTATGTTACATCAAGATCATTCACAAAAATTTTCAAAAGTTTTAACATGGTTTAGATGATTTTCTATTTTGTTCAAGTTTGCCGGTAAGCCTTTTAACAGAGCAGTAGTACTATTCAAATTTTTAAAAATTCATATAGTTTTATCATCATCTGAAAATTTTATGAGAGCATTAGAGATACATCATAACCATGCATAAAAAAATTAAAATGTTTATAATATGTTTTGAACCATTTTGCATTCGGTTCAAAATTGTCGGTCAGCGTTTTATCAGGACAGTAGCAATGTTTGAATTTTTAAAAACTCCACACACTTCAGAATAATCTGAAATTTTTATAAAAATATAATAAATGTGTCAGGACTCTCCTAAAAAAATTAAAAAAAATTCGACATGGTTTGACCCAATTTTTTTAGTTGGAAAAAACCCAAAATTTTTCGCCGAATTTCAGGATTTTTCGTTACTATATGGACCGGATTTGAATTTTTAAATTCAAATTTCGTCCGAAATTTTTCCGTAATTTTAAAATTTTGCCGAAATCTCGTGATCCGGTCAAGGATGAAATTTATTCCGAAACCGAATTTTCAAACCTTGCGCCAGAGTCGTGACACCGGGCTGAACTCGATCATGTCATTGGATCTAAGTTTAAAATCTCGCCAATATTCTTGCCGGATTTTTTGAAATTTCAGATTTTTGCCGGGGCCAAGGCTCTAAATCCCAGCGGATTTTTTTTGTGAAAAATAGGGTTGATACAGTAATTTCGGTTAATTTCGCCGATTATTTTTTTTGTTTACTTTGTTCATGGTTTTTGGACCGGATTTTACACCATTTTTTTTGCTTCGAATTGTAATGCCTTTTATGAGAAATACATGTGAAAAGTTTGCAAAAAAAGTACATATACAAATTATATAACCCTAATACCTTGGATTTCGGCCTTAAATGATATATTTCAGTCTAAACCCTAACTTGGATTTTGGTCTTAAGTGATGTAGTTCGACCTTAAATGATGTATTTCGACCTAAACCGTAAACCCTAACTTGGATTTTGGCCATAAATGATGTATTTTGGCATAAACCCTAAACCCTAACTTGGGAATTTTATATGCAAATAGTTAGTATTTTGCATTCAAAATAATAGAAAATGTAGATAAATGCTTGCATGATTTTTTTCCAATTTTTTCTAGCATCGGGAGACCATTTCACAAGGCGTTGAAAATCAACGAGATTTTGGCCAATTTCACTGAAATTTCAGTGATTTCGACCGAAATTTTGGTTTAGAGTTCTTTAAAAAATTCGGATTTGAAATTGAATTTCGGTTGAAATTTTGGATTTTGGTCCTCCGAGAGGTGATCTGAAAAAAAAATGAAACCTTGCACTGGATCACAACAATATCTTATGAACACGTCACCGTAGCTTAACTTAATTGTGAGAAATTTTATAGTGCTTTCTACTTATATTGGATGATGTGTACCATAAAAGAGCTATGACTTGAGCGAAGTAGCTACTCTTGTGAGGATCCTTAAAAAATGCACACACTTTTGTGGACATTTTTTCGTCATGGAAGGAGGGAAAGGCATCCTAAGGCTGAAACTTGAATTCAACGAGTTTCATCTAGTAAAGCAATCGGAGGCCTGCACCCACGCTTGCCCTCCAGCCATGCATGTCTGAACCATTCATCGAAGTTACTTAGTTAGTCACTGACAGAATCTCTTAAACGTGTGGATCTAAACAATGCATTAATTTTACTGTACTACTCTCAGGGATACCAACGTTACGTTGGTGCTGGATGCGATCTTGTTGCGTGCATATCTTTGATTTCTTACCTTGCTCTTCCATTCCATGCATACCTATATGCAAATGTCGAGTGAGAGTTCTGATTTCTTTTTCTGCCTACCCATGCATGTTTGCGTATAAAGGATTGGCACCCGACTGGCTTGTATCACCATTCACCAACTCACAACGACACGTAAACCTTACCAGTTAGCACCCAGAATCCGATTAGGATGACAATCAGACTCGCGAGTTCGGGTACCCGCGGATCGTGCACCCGATAGGTTCGGATTTGGGTATGAATTTTTACCCTTAGGTTCTACTGGTTGGGTACCTGCGAGGGTTTGGGTCGGAGTCGGGTATAAACTGCTACCTATGGGTATCCGTCGGGTACCCGAACTCCTACCCAACTATCCTCAATTTTCCCCAATTATCTCAATTCCTGACCCAATTTCCTAACCCTATCTCCCAGTCCCTATTCCCCAACCCGTCTGGTGTGATTTTTATGTGATTTGTGACTGTATGGTTGCTCTTTATTGAATGTGATATGCATCATAGTTGCTGTATTGAAGGTACTGCAGTACTGCACAAACCCGTCGGGTTCAGGTATAGTTTTTTACCCGATAGGGTATTCGAGTTCGGATTAGGTTTTCTGTCAAGTCGGGTTTTGTAAAACCCGCATCCGACCCGACCCGTTGTCATCCCTACATCTAATGGACCTGCAGCCCCAACGTACAAATTGCCATGATAAGGCTATACATACATCTTGACAGAGGGAACGTATGCATAGCTGTTTATTTTTCCACTTTCAGCTCTTAGATGCAATTTTACGCTCTCATCAGCCTCCTCCCTCCTATATATATTCCCCGCCTCGATCCTTCACTTGTCCTCGATCTCCCCTCACACAAAAAACACCCTCAAGCATACATACTAGAAAAGCGATTCGTCCGAGTCACGATATGGGATTTGAGTTCATAATTCGTCACTTTTTCTTCTGGTTTACACTGCAAACACAAATCAAGTACTCTAAACCAGTTCGAGCTCGATAAAACCGGTTCACAATTCACGAATAAGGTTTATAGCGAATTCGGTTAACTATGCCTACGTACAGGACCTGAACCTTGTTGCCGGCTGGCCGCCTCCCTCTCTCAGCAAGCTTGATTGCCAACAAGCACGCCCCTTGCTACACGCTCACCGATTTTCCTCGGCTCGGTGCCGACTGCTGACCCGGCCTTGGCACACAGCGAGCCGAGGTGGATGAGCGTACGTGTGTTCTCGGCCGTACGTACGTGTTTGTTGGCGAGGCTAGGCCGCGCGGCGAGACGTCGTACGTGCGGTGCGGTGGAGGTGTCCTATGATCGTCAGCTTCGGGGCAAATTAAACGAGCAAATTAAAGGAGGGACGTCCTGGCTTAGGGCCTGTTTGGTAGAGCTTCAGATCCTAGCTTCATTTGAGATCTGAAACTTATAGGCTAAAATAAAATGAATTAAGTTTATATTTTTGGTCTAAAATATAAACAAGATGATTCATCTAAACACTCTTAATTTACTCACAGCTCCAGCTCCACGAATCTAGTAAAGCTAGAAATACCCAGCTCTATCAGATCCATGAATCTGATGGAGCTGAAGCTCTACCAAACACACCCTTAGTATCACCTGTGGCATTCTTGATCTTTTGCTACGCTTTGCTGCCGACTGCATTTACGCAGTAATAAAGGAAAGAGGTGGAATACGAGCAGGACAAACAACAACGACGCTTGTGGAGGTGTTTCGTGTATGATTTGATATGTTTTATTCGCAAGTCTATTGGGCCGTCATTCTCCAGAACTGATCACCGATTCGGTTATCCCAAGGTAAACCAATAATGAATTGCAAGAATTCAGATGCTCTTCACTTTTCACTCTGTGCAGTGCAGGCAATTCAAGGAGCCAAGGAAGTCCAAGATGTCTACAAAGTACAATCCAGCGACTAACAATTTCACAGGAACAAATGCTAGGCCGTGAGTTGAGTGATATATAACATCTGTTCCTGCGAAATTGTAGTCACTTCCAGGCTCCCAGGTCTACAGAAGGATGGTACATGAGGCTCGCAACAGCGTGCACAAAGAGAACAGCGGCTCTTCGACAGCCTATTCATCCTGGTCCGCCGGAGAAAGAGAGGAATGGAGAGTGTTTCGAAACAGGGAGCTTCAGCCAGAGCATCTATTCACTTCAATCAAAGAGGAATTTCGTTCTTGGGAGATGGCAGGGGTGACATCATTAACACGGGCAGATCTGCCTTCCTACATTCGTTCAGTCTAAAACCCATAAGGCAAGTTCACCTTATGCAGAGCTAGAATGAATTATCAAACAATTGACACTGCTTACATCTGTGATGGTGCATGACCCGCCAGTGATATTGAGGTATTTTAAAACAAAGAAACTATCAACAAAATTGTGAATTTATTCATCATAAATAACTCAAGTACACTATTCGTAAAAGTAATAATAATAACAAAATGTTACAAGCCTGCGATTTTTCATTATTGTGTTACAGAGGCCCTGTGCTACTTCGCCGTTTGCACAGTAACTTATCTGTGTTTCTACTGTCATCCTACCTTCTGCAATGACCTGAAGAATCCTAGTTACAAGTTAACAACAACTGAGGAATATGCAAGAATCAGCCGTTCTTTACTATACGTGTGAAAATGGCATTCAAGGAAGCCTTTCAAGACCTTGCCGAAAATACACTCAATATTTCTGGGAAGAAGTGCAACAACCAAGCTCTCTGTTGCAGTGCACACCGAATAACGATGGACCCAATGCAATGCATCGATCAACAGTACGTGCCAGCAAACCACTGTCAACATGTTGTCTCCATAGGATCACACAACTCTCTCCAGGAGCTAGGGTGATCCCAGTGTGCACCACGACAATTTAAAATTAGAACAGATGCCAACAGGTTTGGCAAAAGCACTGTAATGCAGAGCATTGAATATAACACACCTTGCCTCCAGAAAAATAACACCCCTTGAGGCATGAAAGGTGCAGAAAAATTATGTGGTTGGTCTGGTCATTGTTGATAGACCCCGGCCTCCGATGGGAACCATACCATGAGGCCCCATATCAGGCTCATCTTCTGCAGTTCAATTACATCATTAACATAACAAATAAATAAACCACAAAAAATAACGGATAAAATCACAACGTTGATAAATTACACACTAGTGTCTACACCATACTGCTAATGAACACACATGTTTATATTCAATTGGATGATATACTGCATTACTGATAACTGAGACTAGTTTTATGCACTAATATTGCTCACGTTTGAAAACATTTCAAACTAACTTAGGTAAATTATATGATCAGGAGCTCTTGTTAGTTGAAACCAGTAGAGTTGTTATTAAGTACCATTCATGTCTTCACCAGATTCGGCGCCAGCAATCCCAATGCAAGCAAATAAAGAAGAATCATCAACTTTCAGGTGCTCATATGCAAGATACAAGTCCTCAATTGTGGCACTTTCATACAACGTCGTCAATTCCTTGATACAGGATATGTCCTGCATTTAGTCGGAGCACATAAACTACAGTAAGACAGTGATACAACACCAAAAAAAGCAAATAAAACAAGTATGCAAATTAACAGTAATCAAGACTGGCAGGTTGTAAAGGAAAACTCCTCTCCAGGGCGGCGAGAGTTGTGCTAGTGAACTCGGTCTTAACGTCGTTCACAATCTATCATTTGACAGTGTTCCCGCTGAGCAAATAAGCAATTAAAAGGATGGACAGATTAAGAAGAAAATTTATTTGGACGGGTGAATAGGACGGCAATGGGGGCCACTGTCTTGTAAACTGGAAAAAGGTATGTCGACCGAAAGAGCTAGGAGGTTTAGGGGTAAAAGTCCTAGGTGCACTCGGAAGGGCCCTAAGGATTGGCTGGCTTTAGTTTGCCTGGAAAGACAAACAGAGACCGTGGGTTGGCATGGACTTACCATGTGATGCGATAGATAGGAGCCTTTTCAATGCGAGCACCAGGATCTCGCTAGGGGACGGCAGTACAGCCAAGTTCTGGACCTCTAGGTGGTTAAATGGCGACTCACCAAGCGAGGTGGCACCGGAATGCTTCAAAACCACTTATTGATAGGTGATCGGCTAGCGGCAAGAGGTTGGCCTCATAGAACCCTTTGCTCTCTATGCGGATCCGAGGTCGAATCCGCCACTTGACCTTAAAATGCCCATTTGCAAGACAGGTTTGGAGCAAGGTCTTCATTTATCTACATTTAGGAACCTCCTCACAGCTACACATAAACAGAATGAACGCTGCCAACTGGTGGTGTTGCATATGTCATATCACACCGCCTCAAATGAGAAAGGAAATTGATGGAGCGCTCATTTATACTTTCTGGAACTTATGGAAAGAAAGGAACAGGAGAATTTTCGACAACAATTAGCAAACAATACAGGCCGTTTTCAATCTCATCGCTCAGGATGTCTCCAACCGCAAGAGGGCGCTAACTTTCATGACCGGCGATTAGTTCCAACAGTACTCTTTCTTAGGGGTAACTGACCGGGGTTTCTTCCTCTGATTGGTGTGGGCGTCTTGTGGGTGTTCGAGAGGCTGTCAGTCCAGTAACTCTTCCTACTCGAGAGGCTTTCCGGCTCTTACAGGTTTCTTATTTCGCTCTAGGCTCTGCTCGCTGTAACGGGGCAATCTGGTGCCTTCCCAGTGTTATAAAGCACCCACAATTTCAATGTCGGTAGTCCTACGACGCTTGGTCTTTGTAACCCCTCTTTTTAAAAACTTCTCTTTCTTTCAATGGAATAGACACTTCCTGTGTCTTTCAAAATAATAATAATAATAATAATGTATAATAAAATTACAGTTTCTACAAATTTAAAATGTGATCATACATTAGCAGATACATGCTATGCTGACTGTTGTTCAAGATTTCCTTTATAGACTATGGTCAAGAGTCAAGACAAGGCCCAAAACCGGAATCTAGATGGCGTTCTGGGCTTCTGGTCATCTGGACATGACTATATTTTCCATGCTTATCCATTGTTTTTACTCATTTAAATCCATCTAAAATATTGGCTCAGTGCCTCAGTCAGAGGTTGTTTAACTATGAAGAGTTCACCATAGTATAACAAGGACAAGGTAAATGAAGTGCCTGTGCAATCAAGGCTGTTTCCTTATTTCTAGAGAATATGCAATAATAAATCCTATATAAACTTTACCTTTCTAGGTACAGATGAAGACTGCAGGTGGGCTAGCAACCCAAGCCAATAGGCATTTGTCTTTGTCTCAGCCTCATGTTTCATCAATAGTGTCCTCTTTGCCTGAAAACATGACAATGCCATTAGCAATAAGAGCTATAACAAATTAACAAGTAGAAGACTATGGTGCTTGCTACATAATGTTCTCATGATACTGAGGGTATACATTTAGAACTGTAAAGTTGTGTTCTAAACTAAGTTTAATACAACAAATACTACGTCCTAATAAACAAGGATATACATTTTACTCAAAATTTTAAGATGTGCAATTCTGCTAATCTACACCACACCATAAGCACAATAGACATGATTAGCAAGAACAGTGGCATTATCCATATTATTAACCACAATAAAAATGCTACAAAAGTTTGACTAACTCGGTCCAGCTCCCTTTCGACAATTCTGTTACTATGTAATCCTCTGAGAACACCTTTGCATGCATCAACAGCTTTATGAACCTGGCAGTAAAATGTTAAAATTATCAACAGAAGGACACAGAACAACAAGCTCAAGATAACAATTAAAATACCTTGCTCGGAGTTGAAGTTACCGCAATCACATACCATCCAAGATCCAATTTGTCAAAAAGATTTAATTCAAAAGAAACATCATAGGTTAATCCCATGGAATCTCGAACTGTTGTGAATAGCCTGAGGAAAAGAACAGTGCAGCACATCATGTTAGTCCTGTCAGCTAAACACCAACAAAGTCATCCATTACCATGAAAATCATGATTATCCATATTATAGTTTTTCTGGTTAAGAATAACAAAGCAGGGACATTAATCAGATATGTGTAACCAAGTACCTCACTTAATGGTGTAAATTCAATCTATAGGGAAACATCAAGGTTTTTTTAGAAGCAAATCACCACCTGATGTACTAACATTAACTCAGACACTCAGTTATCCAAAGGTAGCATAGGATGGCGTGCACTCTGTAGCATGTGACACGTTTGAAGCAGCTTTTCAATAATATACAAAAAAAAAAGAATAATGTGCAGATATGATTTACCTAGAATTAATAATTTCAGCCAACAAACTCAAAGTGACGCCAAAGAAAAGAGGATGGCTGCGAACATCCATGTGCCTCTTCCCTATTAGATCTGATTTTGCTGGCTCGTAGACTTCTGTAATAGTACGACAAATATCAGTCCACATGTTCATAACACTGCAATGTGCACATATAAAATAAGAACTACCATCTGCACTAGAACCCCGAATGACATTAAAGAGGTCATTTCCTTCAGTAGCAAACCCCCATCGATTAGGTGCAGGGCCTGCAATGTAGGCACAAGCTCTCTCATCCGTATCCTTTATGTACACCTAGAAAAGAAGAATCCACAATCAGACAAACTTGTCTACATTATGAATGACAAAATGATTTGAGTTTTGATATTTAGTTATTTAAAATAAATTATTTCAAAATATATAGCATTTGGTAATGAAGGCTGCAGGATACTTCATACTTGCTGGAAATGCAGATCCGATGGAAATGGCCGGAAGGAAATCTTCTCAATACACTCATCTGTGTTTGAAGAATTTGTAGCCCTTACAGTCCCAAGATAATCAAGAACACAAGATTCTACCTCTTCTTCACTGAAATCACCGACTATGCTAACCTGGAAAAATATTTCGACGTAAATTTAAATAAAAACGGATAAACTAGAAAAAAATCAAATGTTAGAGTAATCATACAGGTTCCATGAGATCACACTCGGAGGAAAATGAGGAAAAAGAAACTCAGAAAGGACAAATTCACGAACCTCCATGTTGCCACCCACAAACTGGTTCATAACAGCTTCTTTAACCGATTGAAGAGTTAATTTCTGCAATGAATGTGGCGATGGCTCTACAAATCTTTCATCATGGTTCAACATGGCTAACATAAGCTTGTGAGCTGTAGAACGTTCCAAACTTTTGGGAATGGACCGGTAGTAAGACAAATATAACTGAGTTGCTCTATCAAATGCATCTTCTAGCCAGACATTATGCTGTAACACAAAGGGGTGAATTATGTAAGTGCTAGACCTTTATGTTTAGAGAAAACTTTATTTTCACTATAATAAGGCAGGTATGTTATTATAGTGAGGCAGGTATGTTATGTAATAACTTGAAAACCACACCTCAAGGACCATATGGAGGAGTTGGAATGCGGCACGCATGCCATTGTCTCTTAAAGCAAATCTAAATTCCATAAAGATGAACTCCTCGTTGGATTCCAGTGAGCAGTTTATGAGATTATTCACACAGAAAAGTTCAACCTGAAATCAAAATCCACAAACATCATACACACATATCGTATGGAAGTGCTATTGAATAATTATAAGCATTAAGAAGATGAAAGGCAAACAATCTGTGAACATCAGTATTGGATTCCATTGGTGACTATTGAGCTGGTGGAATCATGGGAAGGGATAAAGTACAATGGTGTACCCATGTATGCATTAAATAAACAACGGTAACTTTACAATATAGTAGTAAATTTAAACCGTAGAACTACTCCCTCCAGTCATAAAATTAACATTTTTGACTTTTCAAAGTCAACAAGATGGCACTTTGACCACTAAATTTTACCATCGTATATTAAAAAAAGTTATAAAAGTGTGGTGTTATGAAAGTACTTTCTATGACAATTGACAAATCCAATCATATCATTTTCATATATCCGAACTATATATTCTAGACAATATGTTTGGTCAAAATTAATTCGTTTTGACTGCACGCGTTCTAGGGCACGCCACTCTTTTGGGACTAGAGGGAGTATATTTATTCATGAACAAGAATTTGGAGCTATAACTATATTGAAAAAGTATAGAGGGTGTAATTTTCTTGTGGCCAGTCTAAATCTTTACTCCTCTAAAAGGAGTTATTTGTGATGGTGAGAGTACGTCATCCTTCTCCTCTCCTCTCCTCTCCTCACCTCACTTCAAAAGATCTTTTGTGAATGGATCTACGTAGACATGTATAGAAAATACTAGCATTTATAAATACATAAGCAATCAAAGTTAGAAAAGTTTGGAAAGTTTGGCGGGTATAAAGTGACTAGTTTTTAGAACAGAGGAAGCAGATGGAGGAACCAAATCAACTACAAACAGCAAGAATTTGCTAGGTAGAGGTACCTGTTCCCTTGAAAAATTACCAACACAGCCACCTTCACTCAAGGTACGAACACCAACAATAATAGATCCCTTCGATTCAGAATCTTCTGTGGCTCTCCCACCACCTAGTATCAGCCGCATGACACCAACCCTTGCCTCATTTTGTGTGATCTATCATCAATCCATCATCGAACTTTTAGTATCGAACATGGAATAAAAACTAAACCAAAATAGCATTGGCATATTGAAGTGAAGATGGTTCTTCTGTCCATAGAAGAATAACCATAGGTTTCCAGGACTAAGTACCTTGTAGTTGATGGAAATTCCATTAGAAAGGCAGCGTTGTGTTATACCAGTTTCACCGTCAAATACTTTCACCACATCCTCCTCTTTACTCAAAGGAACAAATGATGGTTGGTAATGCAATTTCATGTCTTCAAGTTGTGCTTGAGTAATCAATTCCTTTGGCACCTCAAGCTGCAACAAGAATTACAATAATAATCAATAGCCCATAAATACGATGCGCTGCTTTACAGTTTTCACAGAGGTGCCAAAAAAACTTCAAACTTGAACTGTGCTAAGCCAAGTAGATAGTTCCACAACAAGCAAGACTGCAAGACATATCACAAATAATCAACGTACCTCGGGCTCCGGGTAAATGGGTTCCTCAAGACCTGCCTTGATGGACTCGGTGATTTCTTCTGGATTTATCTCAAAATCAGTTTCACCTACGCCATCAATATGGACCTTTTTTGGTACACAGGCCACAATAGCAGCAGGAAGTGGTGCATTGGGCTTTCCAAAGTCAGAAATAAACTCCAGTACTTCTGCACCAACAGTGTTAACCTACATATGGTAAAATGTATCTAATTATAATATCGTAAAAACTAGCAGAATTTTATACACATACACACACATATATATATAGTACAATTACCTAGGGCATCACGGTGCCTGGGCACCATGATCCAAAACAAGTATTTCCCCTATGTATTTGTATGCAATATTTTTTGAAAATTTTAGGATGTTGAATATAACCAGTTTACTAACTAGTTCAAACAAGTATGAACTGAAATTCAAACTAGAGATTCCTTTTTTGATGATATTTTGATTGTAGGTATGTGCTGATTTTATATATAAATCAGCAAAGCATGTGATCTAAATTCGTTTAAATCTTTGAAAAAGGCACATGTTTCATTTGATTTTTTATAGATGGGTATATACCCTAAAACTAAAAGTTTCAAAAAATATACCCGAATTTAGCTTGAATTCGCACATTTGAAATCATGGTGCCCAGGCCCCATGGTAACCCATTTCGGAATATATATATATAGGGGAAATACCTGTTTTAGATATATATAGTACAATTACCTAAGGCACCATGGTGCCTGGGCACTATGATCCAAAACAGGTGTTTCTCTTATATATTTGCATGCGAAATTTTTTGAAATTTTTAGGATGTTGAGTTTAACCAGTTTGCTAACTAGTTCAAACAAGCTTGAACTGAAATTCAAATTAGAGTATCCTTTTTTTATGATAGTTTGATTGTAGGTTTCTGCTGATTTTATATATAAATCAGCAAATCATGTGATATAAATGCGTTCAAATCTTTGAATTTGAGTATATTTTTTCAAAGGTGTGTGTTTCATTTGAATTGTTATAGATGGGTATATACCCTAAAACTGAAAATTTCGAAAAATATGCCCGAATTTGGCTTGAATTCACGCATTTAAAATTATGGTGCCCCATTTCACCGTCCTATATATATACTCCCGGGTGTAGTTACTCCCACGTTGTGTACCATCTTTTAGATCCGTGCGGTTTTGAGCGGATCGTGGGTGCGAAGCTAGCATTTTTCTTACCAGGCAACCCGTTAAGAGAACTAAACCATCCCTAATTTTTCGTCATTTGGAACGTCACAATAACCAATCACGACCTCCCTTCCTCCGGTCTTCATCACATATGGCGATAACCCATCTCGGCAAAATGGAAGGCGTCGCCACTGTTCAAGCTGGAGAATGTGGCATACATTATGATGAGGTATTGATCTGCAGATGAAAATTCATGTGGTTTGTTGCTATCTTTCCTGTTAGTTCTAGGTATTGCATGGCTTCATGGATTTTCGCAGCGCAGCCTGATGCAAGTTCGAGCCGACGTGTGCGAGTGGCAGTGAGATCAACGAAATGGTGACGACAAGACGACAACAAACCACGCGCGCCGCGACGAGCTGCGCCACGATGGCACGACGGCGGATCCAACTCTGCTTTGACACGCGGAGCCTTTGAGGCGCTGGTTGCTACGTCGCTCATGGCGGTGGTTCCTGATCCAATACGTACGCATGGCAGTGAAAACCTGTACTGATGTGTTGCGTGTCCCTGCTCTTGCCGACGTGATGGCGCTGCTGGTGCTACCGTGGGCTAAGGGACAATGCGACTGGCTGTGCGAGCCCGATAAAAGTATGTCAGGTTGAATTTGTATGGGATGACAAGCTTCATACTACCTTCTACCGTCTAATTAAATATTATGGGTGATTTAAACCCCTTTCTCATATCACGCCGTTTAGATTTATAGCAGGAGGACAATCAAAAGCCCACCATAACTTCTCTTCATGGTTGACCACCACGCTTACAGGTCCAACTGATGTATTGACGTCAAACGGCAAGTCGCCGTTGCAGCCCGGCTAGCAAGAGACGGGATCTCCCTCCAAGATGGATGGATCAACGAAGATACATCTTGGTATGGGTATCAGCAACTACGGCTGTTCTCTTAATGCATGGAAATCTCTCGCTCACATTTTGTCGTTCGTATTACAGCCATAATGCCCCATGCAATCTACAATCTGGCAACCCCGAGGCGTCGCCATGATGTGCACCACCATGCAAAGGAACCTATGATACCGACGTAGAAATTATTAGCTGCCGGCGAGCCAGGTGGCGGTGCCTGTCGTGCGTATGAAATGTGTAGTCACATACCACCAGTTCTTTACGTAGATGATGTTCTCAGGCTAGCAAATAAATTGTTGTCTTCTTTACCTACTTGTTTTGTACTGAGTTCTTCAGAAAACTATACTTACCTATGTTTCCTTCTCACTTAAATATACTACATACTTCCTTCTACTTTTTTAACATACTCCCATTCTATTATTTTACACTTCTAGATCCTTGTACAGCCAGTGATATACTCCATTTAATTTCTAAGGAAATACTACCTTCTTTTTAAATGATAAACAACCCTTTTTCAGATGATACAAGTAGTTGTTAGGCAGTTCATCACAAAATATTTTCTAGATGCCATCTAGGAAGATTTGTGCATGACTACACTTAGTCGGCGCCAAAAAAAATAGAAAAAGGACGCACTAACACCCTAAACTAAGATACTCTGTATACTCAGATTTTAATCAACAAATGGCACCATGTCAAATGCAAAGAGCATATGCTCCATACTTCTCCCCTACTTAAGGAACATACATGTTGCTCTAATTAAGCCTCTAAGATAGTACTATGGTTAATTTATGCATGACATCAAGCAACCTTACAAACTCAAAAGGTATATACAAATACATGATTGATTTTCATAAGGATACTACCTTCTATATGCATGTACACATGTCAAGAGCCCATTTAAACTTGTGCAGCTAACTAGCAGGAGGCTGCGCTCTCATGCATATAGTTATTTTTGAAAGAATATACTCCATACTCTAATTAAAAGTATATATACTCCATACTCCAATTAGAAATACATACATACTCCATACTCCATTGTAAAGAGATACATATCCTTTTCTAAAAGAAAAGAAAGAGAGAACGTGAGTAAGTTACATTCATGCGTCTCACACGGGGAAGGCCGAGTATCTAGCCGGTGGTTGCGCTAATTTCTGATTTTTTTAATTAGAACAATTAATCACTTAACCGGCCGTTTCATGCTAATGGATGTCACCCATGCCCATGAACCTGATCAGCAAAGTGGGATGGCGAGGCTGCTGTACGGTGGATACTACAGGAGTAACTACTCCCGGGAGTAGAAAAGAGGCTATATATAAAAAAACAGATTGATGCCATCTATTTACACTATTGACTTGTATAAAAGAAATAGTCAGACGGTACCTCTTCAAGCATGACAGTTTCTGCAACCGCAAGCAAACTTTCATGTCCCTGCAACTGATCCATAATGGTATGCCCAAGTGCATCACTCTCCATAATAAAGTCCAAGTTGTCAACCGAGGGAACACTATCAATCATCATAGCCAGCTGCTCACTATCTTTTATTAGTGCATCCATGTAGCGAGTCATTTCTCCCATTGTGACACCAAACTCTTTGAGTCTTCGAACCTAAAACAGCACAAGGAAAAGTTGGTGAAAAGGACTGGAACCTTGCGATAAAGCGGTTCAAATAAAACAGCAAAGCACTTATGCAGCAGAAATATATCTCTCATCCAAAGTTGAATACAAACCAAGCTCAACCATTGTGTAACGTGATCAAATCAATGGCAGCCATTTACCAAGTAATACCCATCCATCAGTTGAAGTAATAGCACCTCTTGAGTCTTGAGCATTTCTTGAATTGGCTATAGCTCAGGCTTGGCCTGGATTCAACCTGGGTCAAACTTGGATCAGCTGGGGTTAGGTCCAGCTCAGGTTTGGACTTGGAAAATGCCAGATTAGACTAGGTTTGGGCTGGATTGGGCCTAGATTGGGCTTGGATCATGCCAGACTAGCAGGCTTTGACAGGGCATAGACCAGGCTAGGCTTGAGTACGGGAGGGCTTATGGTAGGACAATCTTGCTGTAATATCTTCCATTAAATTCGTTTTCATCTGTTATATTCAACAATTGTTGCTCTAAATCATTTCTTTGCTACTGCCCAAAAAAGTGAATAATTATTTCATGTCGTACTAAATCAACACATAAATTTATCAGGACTTTCTTCATATGCTCATCACAATAGATGTAGTGCTGAACTACTTCAAAGCTAACATTATCTAGGATTTCTATCAATATTTCTAATGATACAATACAGTGAGCTACAACAATATTTGTAAAACATAAAGGATAATTGAGCCATGAAAGCACAACTGTAACACCCTAGCCCAAATTTCGCTCAATGTCCTAGCCCACCGTGAGGCGTACCCGTGCATGCATAGCACCCCACTTACACTTTCGTCCTCGCTTCGTGTAAAAGAGTTAACCCAGAGGTGCTATGTTTATATCCTATAGGCATTATATACTACTATAACTCACTTTAGACAAGCAATGTAGAGCTAATCCCACCACCGCTCCACTTGCGCCTTCACATTAACAGGCCGGGGTATTACATTCACCCCCTTAAGGGTTGACGCCCTCAGCAGCACACCACATACGCGACAGATGCCCAGAACCACCCCTAGGTACATGTCCGTACATCCAGTACCGACACATATGCCATGCCATACGGACACTCCAGGCCCACACGCGCCATGAACCATATGCCAGCGCCCCTGTCCCACACGCGCCCATACAACGAAGGTTGATGCTTTGATACCATCTGTAACACCCTGACCCAAATTTCGCTCAATGTCCTAGCCCACCATGGGGTGAACCCGCACATGCATAGCACCCCGCTTACACTTTCATCCTTGCTTCGTGTAAAAGGGTTGATCCGAATGTGCTATGTTTGAACCCAACAGGCATTATATACTACTACAACTCACTTTTGATAAGCAATGTAGGACTCATCCCACCACCGCTCCACATAGGCCACGTAGGTCTTCACATTAACAGGCTAGGGTATTACAACAAACCTCATGAACAGCAACTTTGATGGCACTCCTCCAATTTTGGGGTTCAGCAGTTACTGTAAGAGTGGTGACCGTGCATCCTTCCCTTCCTGAGTCACTGTGATCCAGCTCAACAGATGTAAAGGGAGGATTTGAGCTCTGCATAAAATATCAGCATTAAAAGACAGGAAAAAAACATTTCAGTCAACTGGAACTAGAAACTATAAACACGCAACTACCTAATATATATTCATTTCCTGGTAAAAGACAGAATGATTGATATCCTAACATAGTAACATGTGCAAATTCTTCACTGGAAAAACCTAAACATCCTAAGGACTCATGTTTCAAGTCATCCAGTAAAATGCATTCCTAAATAGCTAATTAGTTTAACCAAAAGACCAAAACAACTATGGATTTTCATGTGAGAATATCATATTATGCGAACACACATGCTGTGGTAGGCACAAAGTTCCCAACATATCTGTCTGTTAAAAATATACAATCTGCGAGAGAAAATATATGCATAGATAGAAAAGAATGTCAAGCATTTGAACTAATCTGATACAACAAGCGAAAAAAAGGGGAGAACATGTATGGGATTTCCAAAGGGTATCCCATAAGGCATCGGATCACGAGTTTGCATCAAAATCACGGACCTTGTATCTTGTATTGATTCGAAAATGCAGGGCAGATAAAAATATCCGTTTCATCAGGACACTGCACAGGTCTTTATATGTCTGAACTTGGTTAACAGGTATCTGTCCAAAAATGAAAAGCAATAGTCAGCCATATGCAAATGATGCATGATTAAGAAACTTCAAGATAAGCAGTAAGCTGAACAAGCCATCCTATTTGAATGTCTTAAAAGAGGATCATATTCGGTGCACTATTGTTTACATTAGACGACAAATGTTACACAAAAAAAAAAGATATGAAAAGGCTATCAAACTCCACGCACATTACAACAAAACGCTGGTCTGGTTTGTTTATCTAGTAAATATAAGGAACTACAAATGAAACATTTGGATTTGATGTTAAACTAAGCCACAAATATAAAACATAACTAAAAAGTAAAGACTAGCAGACAATGAGCATTGATCATACCTTGCAGAACATGTTGATAGAGAAACTCTGAATCAACTCATGTTGAAAAATCGCTGGAGGCTTGGCGTCCTGATCAACTCCAGGAAGAGACCATTTATGCTCTACAGGAGGTCTAACTGCCTGTCTTTCACTTTTTGTAGGCTTTATTTTATCAGTGGCAGGTGATCTTTCATCAGTTAGGCTTGTAGCCAAGCCACCCGGTAGCTTTGGTGCAAAAAGACTTGACATAGCACCAAAGGGACTTGCAGTTGACATAGGGGCCACTTTGTTTTCTGGAAGTGTATGTTCAAATACAGCCTGCATTGCAATAGTTCAGCTAACTAGCCTCCTACTTAATCCTATAAACAAATCAGCAAAACCATCAA
The DNA here is from genome assembly GCA_036346275.1 of Otatea glauca. NCBI lineage: Eukaryota > Viridiplantae > Streptophyta > Magnoliopsida > Poales > Poaceae > Otatea > Otatea glauca. The sequence goes on from CM070722.1 coordinate 60,934,360, forward strand.
CAACAACACTTAAGAGGATGTATTTTCTGATTACCTCTATTTCTCGCTCTGCTCTGGGAATATCATCAATTTCTCCTACCAGGTACAAAGTGGCATTCGCAGGATAATACCAGTGCTCATGAAATCTGCGGATCTTGTCAGGATCCCATTTCTGTATTTGCTCTTCAAGTCCAATAGGGAATCTGTTGCTCAGTTTGTTTTCTGAGTGCAAATGTTGCAACAACTACACCAGAGGAACCACACTTAGTACAGAAAGGTAGTGTCCTTAAATATTAGTTTATTCAGAATGAGTTCCAGGAGTATTAAAGATTATAACCCTTCTCAAAAGATGTCACAAATAGGAAAACACTGGAGTACTCGACAGCGTAAAAAAATTACTTACCTGGCAATCAACACGATACTCGATTGTGTTCATCATCTGGAGCTCTGAAAGAATTGCTCTTCTCTCTTTCTCAACACGGGATGAAGAAAACTTTGGATGAAAAGCTATCTGAAAGAAATAAATTGACAGAACTTGGTTATATCTCTAACTATCAACACTAGTATAGTGCCCGTGCTAACGCTACAACGACAGTACACCCGCTTATCAATTAAATGAGAAGATAAGTATGAATACAACACTTAATAATAAAAGAGAAATTTAGAATTTTAAATGAATTTAGAAAGAAAAACGGAACTAAATGGAGGTCGAATGAGCGAAAACTGGCTCCCAAAAGATTTTAAATCAAGAAAGAGAAAGAAAAAAGAATTTTTTGATTTTAGATTTTTTTTTTTGCAGCTTCCACAGAGAGCACAGCGTGCTCTCTGGGCTTGGCCAACGCAAGGGGGAGGGAAGGCCAGGGGTGGCCAGCCGGTCGCAGCGGGTCGAAGATCGGTGTGGGCGAGATCGCCAAGACCGACGCTCTGAGGAGGAGTCACGGTTGCGGTGAATTTCGCCGGGAAAGATGACGGTGATGACTTGGGTTACCTCCAAAATCCGGCGATCTTTACAAGAGGGAGCACTTAGGGATTTACACAATGCGATGGAGTGGAGAAGAGCTCACCGGCTTTTATAGCCCTGAAACAAGCATATTTATGGAAACCATAATTTTGGGTCAAATCAGATTGGGAGGAAATTTTGGCAATAGAGCACGAAATTTAGGGAATTAACACCATAGATGGAAAGAGGAGATTTGGTGCGGGATTGATGGAGCTTTGGAGCTTCTTTCTTGCTTTAATGGAGGAGGAAGAGAAGAAGCTTCTCAGTGCAAAGGCAGATTAGAAGAAGCTACAGGTGGGTTGCCTTCATTTTTTTTAAATATAGAAGGATTTTTGAAAAAAAAAAATAGCACATTAGGTTAAAAAAATCTAGAAAAATTCTCAAAAAAACTTTCGATTATTTTGTACTTAATAAAATTATTTTAAAAAAATTGAATTATAAATTTGCCGAGGCACGGCGGCCGCGAGGTCGCCGACCAGCAAAGAACTCACCGTGTCGGCAAAGCCACCGATGGCGATCGTGGAGCCGTTGCAGACTGCGTTCTCCGGCGTGTGCTGCCCATTGCCGCGTGCAATCTCCGACCACGCCGCTCCATCTCCGGTTTCTTTTCCCAAAGACGTAATGTATGGTCATTTCCTTTTCGGACGTTTGTTTCCTTTTCCTTGATTCCAAGACATTTGTTTCCTTTTCCTTGTTGATCTTTGGAGGTAGCGAAAGGTCGGTTGTAGGCTCTGAGGATGATTTGAAAAATATGGAAAAATAAAATACGCTCGCAATCACCATTTGGATCCGCAAGGAAAAAAGATAAAAATTAAACAGCTTCATGCCATCACGCTGTTCCGAGAAAAATTGAAAAAAATTAAGTAGCACTCACGGACCACTGATTAGTGGATTAAAATGAAAACAAAAATTCGCGCTCTCAGTGCTGCTTGAAATTAAACTCTATGGGGCTAGATCCGTAAAAAGTCTCGAGAAGGGTCATATTCGGAAAAAAATACGATCACGATGCCGGACAATAAAAATTCAAGTCTTGTTTCCTTGCATGCGGATCCTCCCTGCTTTCAAGTCTTGTTTCCTTGCATGCGGATCCTCCTGCTTATTTCCTTATTTGATTCGCTCTCCTTTCAAATATGTAGTACGCATACATTTTGGCAAGTAAAAATTCAAGTCTGGTTTCCTTGCATGCGGATCCTCCCTGTTTATTTCCTTTTTTGATTCGCTCTCCTTCCAAATATGTAGGTGGGGGAGGTCTGTTGTGGGCCACAGGGATGATTAGACACACTAAATAATGGCCATCGAATGTGGGTGAGTAAAGCTGAGGAAAGATCTGAGAGGTTAATTTTGATGGAGTCAAGTTTCTGGGGACGTTTCGCTGGGTGCACGAATGTTAGACCATCTCTAGTGGGATGCACTATTTGGGGTGGACATAGAAAAAAATGTTTACGTGCATTATAAAGGGGTATAGATCAAGAGAGTTGCCAAACAGACTACTCAAATATCTTGATAGCATGCACCTAAAAGGCTAAAAGCATCAGCTATCAATTGAATATGCTTGCTGTTTCAAATATCCTTAACAAAATATGATATCCTAAAGTTGATAGACAGACTAACTGTTCCAACCAATTAATATGCTTGTTGTTTCAAACATCTTTAACAAGAAAATGATAGCCAAAAGTTGACAGACAGCCAATAATTTCTCGAAATAGGAAAGCCGTTAAGTAACATCTTACTTCATTCAATGCATCCAGCACAGAAGGAAGTAAGTCTTCACCATATTCCTGCCACACAAAAAAATTAAAATGTTAAATCCTTAAATAAACAAGAGAAGACATCTAATTTGAATCCATCAGATCTAAAAAAATCTATATGTAAAGTGCTAATTGTTAAAGATACTTTATGCACAGAATTTGATGGTCAAAAAATACATTTGCCAGTTCATTTTCATACAGTCCTTGTCAAAGGATGTATGCAAAAAAGAAAGTAAAGACGGCCTTGGACAAACCACCAGAAGTTCATTTCTAATTCCAAAATGAACATTGAGAAAAGCAACAAAAGTAAGGACCTTTGTTTTGGTTGGAGAATGGATATGGAACACTGTATGGTGGAAGTCCGTATATGCATTAGACCTTGCACCTGTCCCCAAAAGTCTCTCACGCTTTTTACTGCCAAGAAATGCAACATGTTCTATCATATGTGCAATACCCTGCTCATCCTCTTCCTCGTCAATTGACCCAACATGAACTTCCATGTGAGCCTCAAACCTGCAAACTAAAATAATTAGAACCTTACTGCTCATATTTGACACGTTTATCAAAGTAATGTTTGCTTGCTACACACATATTTGCACAAGCTTTAGCGTAATTCACCAGCATGAATTAGGCACTGATTTAATATTTATTGTTGGATCCATATAATGGACACAATTTTTATGTTCAAGAACTCAAATCAACACTTTGTCCTAGTTCAATTGTTCAAAAGGGCTTCACCTATAATTTTGTCAAACGTCTTTAAAATTGTGTACAGATTAAAAAGGGAAAAAGGAAAGCTACAATATTTACTGTTGCATCCATATACTGGCACACAATTTTGATGTTCAAAAACTCAAATCAACACCATGTACTAGTTTAGCTGTTCAAGGGATTCACCTATAATTTTGTGAAGTATGTTTAAAATTGCAGTCAAATTATTTAAAAAAACAAAAGCCACCAAAAATTGCTAGATCATTGGGAAATTAAGGCTGTGATTGCACGAAGGATCCACTAAAAATCAGCTGTGAAGAAGTTACCATGACACAAGTCATAGATCATAACCACAACTCTCCAGTATGCTAGGAAATCCAGCTAATAGCAGCAAATGATGTAAATACTTTTGTTGTAGCAGCAGAAGATTATGAAAGCATTTTCACTAAAAGTGTAATAGATGGACGTAAAAAGAAGTTTCCTTCCCTCACCTCTTTGCTGGTACTTTGTTTGGTAAAATAAGATATCGGAAGCCATTCTTCAATTGACCTCGGATTAGCTTTGGATGGGAAGGAAGTGGAGTGTTAAGGAAATCTTCAAGCTCCTCCTTTGTAATCGTGTAATCAAGACAAGGCTTATCAAGAGCAGTTTCAGACCATGTTGGACTTGCAACATGTGGTTCATCAGGTCCAGCAGCATGTAATATATGACTATGCCTGACCTAAAAATCAGCAATGAATAAAGTCAGAAAATGGTATTCCACAGAACCTCTTTCAACATGAAAAAGGGAAGCTGTGGATTATGGTGTCACATTATACTCTGCAATGCTATGTAAACCTTTTTTTTATAACAAAACTAAAGCATTGGTAACTCCAATAAATAGGAAAAAAACATATCAGAAGAGATGAAGTAATAGTTTTTCAATCACGAAAATAATGGTTCCTACATTACATGGTTGCAGTGCACTCTCAAAATACTCACAAGACGGTGAAAATTATCCTTGCAGAATGCTGCTTGGCACAATGATTTACAGTACATGACCTCTTAACTTAAAAAATCCATGTTCATACAACAATTAGCTTGATGTGTATTCAAAAATCGACATTGAGCTGCTCTTTTCCAGAATGTTGTTTGGTACAATGATTTGCAGTACAAGACTTCCCACTAGCTTCAAAATTTTGAAGTTCAACAATTAGCCTACCATTTACTCACAAAACAAGCATGCAACTTCTCCCACATTAGACTTCTACAGAGGTGGGATAACCCTTTTAATAACATGCAGGTAACACTTAATGTTTTGCTGATGGCCAATCCATATTTATTGTACTGATCCTACACCCCGCGCATCACTCGCACCATTAAACAAGCAACCGAACAAAACCCAACATCCCAAGTAAGGAACCAAACACCTTTTCCAGCATAGTCATCGCATGCAATCCGATTAAGAAAACCAATTTCCTAATCTATCAATGCAGACGAATTATAGATGAAACGAACCTTAGCTCCGCTCAACCGGCCGTGCAGCGATAACCCCGAGGTGTGCGGGAGCGCGCATGGCGCGAACCTCGCGAGCCCCGGCCTCCCCCGCCTCCGGCTCTTCGGGAAGCACGAGAGGCACCCGTCCCTCTCCTCGCAGACACTCCCAATCGCCGACGCAGCGCCGAGCCCTTGCGTCCGCTTCCTCAACCTGCAGGCACACACATACACCGACACAAATCAGCTGCGGCCAATTCGCTGGACCCCATGAACCCTAACAAGCGGCGGACTCAATAGCCAGTACTCACCTGAGCGAGACGGCGCGGCGGTGGGTGCAGCGGAGTATGTTGGCCGGGGCGGCGATGGCGGACGGGTGGACGGCGAGGGAGGACCGGAGCACGGCGGCTGCGGCTAAGGGAAGGCCTGGGGCGAGGCGAGGCGGCGCGGAGACCGCCGCCGCGACGGGAGGGGAGGCGAAGGAGGCCATGGGGTGGGGGATGCCCCGGAGGGGGGGGGGAGGATAGGAGAGCGAGAGAACGCTGCTCCCCCGTCTCCCTCTCTCTTCTGGGTTTTTTAATGCTTTCTTGGTGCTCGACTGTGGCTTGGGTCGTCTGTGTTTTCTGTTTGGTCTTCAGCATGATCGGTAGGGGTGCTAATGGGTCTGGATCAGTTAGATTTTTGAATTAGATTGGTCTAAAATTGTATACGGATTAAACTCATTTTGAATCTATTGCTATTTGAATTAGATCTAGGCCTAAACCATACATTTTTCAGCTAAACAGTTATTCGTCTAGTATTCGCTCACCACCAAGGCCCAAGGCATCAATCCTTCAGTGACTCCAATCTAGTAGTTCAGCACCGACATGCATTGGCGTCTTCACCAGGGTTCAAAAAACCGTCGAAAACCGGTCGGTTTTTGCGAAAACCGCCCGTACCAAGTCGGTTCGGTAATTAAAACCATTCGGACAATCGGTCAGATGAATAGTAAATTTAAAAAATTTGAAGAAATTTAGCAAAAAGTGTCAAAAAAATTTGAAATTTTTTTTGTGCGTTCCTGAGGTAATCCTAATGATTCTATAAAATTTTAAGATTATTATCAGATATGTACATTTTAAAAAATCGAGCAGTTAATCTTGTCACAATATATGCTCTTGATTTTTTATTTTCTAGGGCACAAAATGAAGTCTAATATTTCTTAAACTTTTTGTGATGTTATAACGTCATTAAAATGATTATGTAAAATTTTGAGATGATGATCGATATGTGTATTTTTTAAAAATTCTGAAAGTGCTATTATCATTGTATATGCTCTTCTGTTTTTTATTTTATATGGGAAATAAATGAAATCTAATATTTCTGAAATTTTTAGTACATGATCCTTCTGAAAATTTTAGTACATGATCCTTTGGAACTATTTATATTTTCATTAAAACTTTAGAATATAATAAATCATTTTACTATTTATAAAAATCTGACAGTGTATTTGTTCATTTTCATTAATTTCTGTTTTAGATTTTTTAGAATGAATAAATGATTTAAAAAATTGTAAAAAATTCTCTTAGGTGTTTTATAGATTAATTGAGATTTTTTGTACTTTTTTAAAAAAAATTGCACTTTTTTCAATTTGTTCTTATATTTTCACTATTTTTCCTTCTGTCATCGGTTTTCGATGTTCTGTTCATGTAGGTCGAACATGTCATTTTTGCGACAATGGAAGAGTGACGAAGCTATGCTTATGCCTACTCCACAACTTCAATTTAAATGCATTATAATGTAAATGGTGTTGATAAGTAAATAGTAGTGAAATTGCGAATGATTTTGTTTTGTAGTTATGTAAATGCCGATTTTTGCACTTGTGTGATTGTAGTATTGCAATGAAAGATTATTAATTGATATATTATTGCTAGATGTCTAATTTACAACTTCCAATTGTCTAAAATATAGCAAAGGTCATGTCGAATTTTTTTCAAATTTAGGAGAGATCATTTTGGATTATTATTTTTTACATGTGTTTCACTCAATTTTAGCCTTCCCTGTTTTTTTACATTTTTTACTACATTTTTTCTGCATTTTCCCCATTTTTTCCTCATTTTCCCCCGATTTTCCGGCCTCCGGTGGTTTACCGCGAAAACCGAGGGGTTTTTCGCCAAAACCCGCGGTTTCCTCCGATCGGTTTGACCATCGTTCAAATTTTTCGAATTTGAAATTTGTTCGGTTTTTCGCGGTTTTCGCGCAGTTTACCGCGAAAACCGGTACCGCCGGCTTCGCGAAAACCGCCGGCGAAACGGTTTCGTGAACCCTAGTCTTCACTACTTTGGTTCTTCATCGGGGATTTGCCGCTGCCAAGAAACCCTAGCACTGCTATCGTCGCCTCGCGAATCCGGCCATGCCCTGCTATGGGAAGTAGAAGTAGAAGGTAATCTTAGCCACTTGTTCTTAATTTGTTTTGGATTTGGTTTGGTCTGTCACAATTTCTCATAGATTTGATCTTTTCTTCCTTCTTGATTCAGCTGAGAAGAAGGTCGCACTCTAACTCTGCCTCCGCCCACATCATTTCTGTTTTCGAATCGAGGTCACCGGCCTCAGCTCCAACGGTCGGATTTTTCAAATAAAAAACCTCAAAACTAGTCATTGCACAGTAAACCCGGTACTACCGGTCATGTAGGAGCGGTAGTACCATCCCAGTGGTACTATCGGCCTCCACCTGCGGAAGTACTGAACTCTGAAAACACTGATCAACACATGCTCTCTGAAAAATAACTACCGGCCTCATTGGGGAGGTAGTACCGACCCCACGGTACTATCGAACCATTAGCACGGACTACCGGACTTGCAACACATGCAATCCGTGCACATTGAAAAATAACTACCACACTTGAGGTGTGTTAGTACCGGCCTCAACACGTCGGTAGCATTGGATTTTCTAGATAAAACCAGATTTCACACATAGATCTTTTCATTTCAAATCAAAAATCACTTTAAGATCAATTCATTTAGCCATGTGGTGATTAACATATGATCAAATCAATTTGCAAATTCTCAACACATGCTCCAAGAATTGCAATAAGCTTTAACTTATTTACAAAACACATTTGCAAGAATATATAAGATCAGCCCTTGAGCCATGTAAGGATCAACACATGATCCAGACACTTTGCAAAACACATTTGCAAATGCTAACACATGCTCCAGGACCAATGTCATAAACCTTCAGCTTATTTGCAAAACACCTTCGCAAAAATAATTCAAGCACATAAAGGCAACCAAGATCAAATCTTGAACCATGTGATGATCTACACATGATCACCTCAATTTGCAAATTATCACATGCTCAAAAGAAAATCAACTGCATGAGATCCAACTATTTGCAACACATTCAAATATTGACTCAATGCAAAGAATCAAACAAGATTCAATCATTTAAACACATGCTTAGCCATGTGATGATCAACACATGATCGCTAGCAATTTGCAAAACACATTCGCAAATTCTAGTCACATGCTAAGAATCCAATACATGAGCTTCCTCTATTTGCAACACATGCAAATACGTAGGGCCTGTTTGGTAGAGCTCCAAATCCCAGCTTCACCTGAGATCTGAAACTTATAGGCTAAAATAAAGTGAATTAAGTTTATATTTTTAGTCTAAAATTTGAAAAGATGATCCATCTAAACACTCTTAATATACTCACAGATCCAGCTCCACGGATCAGGTGGAGCTAGGAATACCCAGCTCCACCAGATCCATGGATCTAATGGAGCTGGAGCCCTACCAAACACACCCTTAGCTCCATGCAAAATCCAAATCAAGTAAGAAGCAAACATGAGCTTCCCTTATTTGTAACACATGCAAATATGAGTGTCATACAAAAGCCAACTTAAGAGAGTGAGTTAGAGCAAACTGGATTGAGTTGATCAACACGTAATAAAGCTCAAGCTAAATGACGCAACCCCTCTTAATAGTACGGCAATCTACCTAGCAACCGGGTCTCTCATCCAAACAACGAGACCAGTAAAAGACTAGAAACACATTCTTAGCCCTAGCTAGTTATACCTTTGCCTCTAGTACATCCACTTAGAGCTTTTATGATTACCATCATCTTCTCTCCAAGTTAGAATCTTGTCTCGTTCATCAACACAGAACTATGCAAAAAAAAGTTATTGTGTTTCTAAGTATTTGCATGTGTTGCAAATAGAGGAAGCTCATGCATTAGATTCTTAGCACGTGACTAGAATTTGAGAATGTGTTTTGCAAATTGCTAGAGATCATGTGTTGATCATCACATGGCTAAGCATGTGTTTAAATGATTTAATCTTGTTTGATTATTTGCATTGAGTCAATATTTGCATGTGTTTCAAATAGTTGGACCTCATGTAGTTGATTTGCTTTTGAGCATGTGACAATTTGCAAATGTGTTTTGCAAATTGAGGTGATCATGTGTAGATCATCACATGGTTCAAGATTTGATTTTGGTTGCCTTATGTGTTTGGATTTTTTTTTTGCAAAGGTGTTTTGCAAATAAGCTGAAATTTTATGACATTGGTCCTGGAGCATGTGTTAGCATTTGCAAATGTGCTTTTGAAAGTGTCGGGATCATGTGTTGATCCTTACATGGTTCAAGAGCTGATCTTATATATTCTTAGTTTATTATTTGCAAATATGTTTTGTAAATAAGTTAAAGCTTAATGCAATTCTTGGAGCATGTGTTGAGAATTTGCAAATGTGTTTTGCAAATTGGTGTGATCATGTGTTGATCACCACATGGCTAAATGAATTGATCTTAAAGTGATTTTTGATTTGAAAAGAAAAGATTTATGTGTGAAATCTGGTTTTATCTAGAAAATCCAGTGTTACCAACGTGTTGAGGCCGGTACTACCGGAGGTTCGATAGTACCGCTCGGTCGGTAATACCACCCCTCAAATGCGGTAGTTATTTTCTAGTGTGCACGGATTGCATGTGTTGCAAGTCCGGTAGTCTGTGCCAAGGGTCCAGTAGTACCGTAGGGTCGGTACTACCGCCCCAATGAGAACGGTAGTTATTTTTCAAAGAGCATGTGTTGATCAGTGTTTTCAGAGGTCGGTACTTCCACAGGTGGAGGCCGATAGTACCGCTCTGATGGTGCTACCGCTCCTACATGGGCGGTAGTACTGGGTTTACTATGCAACGGCTTGTTTCGTGGTTTTTTATTTGAAAAATCCAACCGTTGGAGCTGAGGCCGGTACTACCGACCCTACATGGGCGGTAGTACCGGATTTGCTGGTTTTTGCCCCTCAATAGCTAGGTATTTTTAGGGAGGCTATAAAAGGAGCCTTGGGGCTGGCATTTGTGTTTGCTGTGGTTTTTGAGAGGTTGTTGCTTTTTGTGGTTGAGTTGTGTATGCGTTGCACTCTTCTATTTGGTTCTTGAGTTAAGAGCAATTCTAATTGCATGTGTTACAATTAGAAGTGGGTTGAACGCTCCTTGTGCATGTGTTGCACTTGGAGGAGAGCCTTGTGCATGTGTTGCACTCGGTTGTCACTATTGCGCATGTGTTGCACTTTGTGAGGTTCAAGCTAGGAGGCTTGATCTATTACTCTTGGTGTTTGTCGACACCTAGATGTCGTGCGCGGTGACCTTCTCAAAGGAGATTATGAGAAGGCCCAGCAAGTTTGTGAAGGTTGGAGCTCGCCTACACGGAGGGGAAAAGAGCTACCACTAGTGGATTTGAGATAGGTGCTCAATTCGTGGAGCTGGTCCAATATGTTTGGGCTAACCTCAACGTGGACTAGGGAAACCGGCAAGTCTCTGAACACCACGGTAAAAAGTATCGTGCCTCATTGTGGTTTGCTTTCTTGTGCTATTTTACATTCAAACAATTTATATTCATAGAATTAAATTGATTGATTACTTGTATTTTATGATTGCAAATCATAGTTAGAGACTTAGTTTATTAGTGCATTTAGTGAGCCTAGTTGATTTAGACTTTAATTGTCAAAACCTTAGAATTACGCTTCCGCATGTTATTTAGTTTTTGACATAGGCGTTGATTCGTTAGAAATCGAAGAGAATTTTTAAATACCGACTATTCACCCCCCCTAGTCGGCATCCTCGACCTTACATCCATAAGCCTAATGTAACATTAGGTTGGACGATAAGATCCACCGCAAGTTTCACATACTCACACATTGCAACGAGTAAGTGTTTTACACCATCATTAGTAGTAAACTTGGTACGGATAAGATAGCTATCATAGTGCATTGTCTATATGCTATATAGAACCAAGCGAGGTGCTTGTTTGCTCATTGCTAGGACGAAAATATAAAGAGATCACATGTAATGAGAAATTATTTGTTGAAGCAAAAAAAGGTGTCTCAGAAATTCATTTTTGGATTCACACAACTATATCAAAGTACCAAGTTATGCAATATTAACGGTTGGTACGCAACAAAATCAATGTGGATTGTGCTATTCAAAATAGATAAAAATTCCTTAATTGTCATGCAAAGTTACTGGTTTTCCTAATATGTCACCCAGAAATTGCAATTCCCTTCAGTTCCACTGGAGCAAAATTCGTTACCCTCCCATTCCATTGTCATCATCCTAGTCAAGCCTACTTGCCATTAGCCAAAAAAAACCTGCCAGTATTTTCTCAAAATTCCCATCTTGCCCTCATTGTCTTCCTTCTTCCTTCTCCACTGTCCTCTCACTCTTCCCTCTTGCCCCACTAGATGCCACCATCGGCCAGCCATGCGAGGATGAGGAGTGACTCTGGAGGCGGGAGGACCTAGGTAGTGTCCTGATGAAGAGGAAGAACTTGAGCGGTGGCACAGGGAAGTGGCGGTAGAGCGTGCAGAACTGAGGTGGCGGCCTTCAGCGTGAGGCATCACCCAAAGCTATAGAGCGCATCGGGAGGTTTGTGGCCGGAGCCATAAAAGTCATTGAGGCACAAGATGAGTAGGAGCTCACCGCCTCCTAGTGGATTCGGTGAGATAGCTAAGGCAACGACCAGAGTTAGGGAAGGTATCTAGGGCAGCCGTGGCAATGATTCGGTAGCAAGAGCTCAATTAGATTGGTTTTGTTTTTGTAGAAGATGGTGAGAGGAGGCTTCAGGCTGAAGTGATTAGCATAGGAGGTGGCGGTGATGGAGATCGTTGGCAGGCGTGACTTGTTGTAGATGGAGAAGACAATAGCAATACGGCTGAGATGGTGAGAACAAGGGCGGGGGCAAGGGCTTCACGTCATCAAGGCCACCAAACTGGCCCGACTCCGAGACTACAGGGTCTGAGGTGGTTTTGAGCACAGGTAACGACGACAGCGAGAGGTTGATGTGGTTGTTGTTGGGCATGTTGACGGTAGTGGTTCGTGGATGTTGGAGCCAATGGTGGAGCCAAGAAATTTTGTGAGTCTGGGCAAGTTTAACTACGACCAATAAATGCAAACAAGTCTATATACACATCACACAAGCAAAATTGATAACCACAAAAAGCTTTTTACTAAAAGTATAGTCCAATGCACATGTGAACATTTTATAGATGAAAACAAAGAAAGATGAGTCAAGTACCTCACTACGACACTACTAATGCTTTGACGATTCACCAATAAAAGTTCAACCACACCAAAAGAGACTCTACAAGATAAAAATAAGTTGATTAGTGCATCATATAACATAAAAAATATATTCACATTGAAGTATAATTACTCGCGCAATTGCGCATCTAGATATTACGATACAATTGTCTTTAATATACAACTCTACTTCCAATTATTGAAATACAACTGTATTTGTTATATAACTCTATTTATATATGATTAATCTACACCGTTATAATCTGACCCCACCAAAATAAGTGGTGGAGATACTTTCTTTGATATACAACTCTACTTCCAATTATTGAAATACAATTGTATTTGTTATATATGATTAATCTGCACAGTTATAATCTAGCCCACCAAAATAAGTGGCAGATATCATTCTCCTTTTCTTTCGATTAATGTGAGAATTTTTTGAATTTATGATTATTGTGGGATTTTCTTGCCCTCAAAATAAAGGTGCCTTGAATATCACCAGTTGTTTATATATATATAGAGAGAGAGACTAGTGCTTCACATACCACTAATGTTCTAATCACGCCTAGTATGAGGCAAACTCATTTTTCTAGTCTTTATACTTTAGAACCATCGTATAATGGTAACATCATCAAGTGATTTAAATATATCCAGCTCGGTGTAGCAAACCATCAAGTACTTGTACCAATCTTCATTAATTTGTTGCGCAATTTAGACTTGATGATTTTCATTGCTGAAAAGGCTCTTGTGCAATTTCCAAATAATTTGCAAGGAAAATTCATAATATGTTAGTGTCGGCGTTTTCGGGAGCGCCGGCAAGTAAATTTGTAAGTCTAGGGGGTCGCGCGTTCCACTCCCTGAATGGTTAGACTCGTGAGTCCAAGATGTATACTGGTTCGGGCTGAAGGTCCCTACTCCAGTTCGTGTGGTGATGTTGTATTACTCTTGGTACAGATGACTGCACAAAGTTTTACAAGCGAGAATGCCAATGGCTTAGCGAGATGGGTTTAATAGCGCTCTCTCCCTTTCTCGTTCTAGCTTGTTGCCCGCCCCCCTGAATCGTTTAGCCCTGCCTCCTTTTATACAGAAGGAAGGGGCAGGTTACATCGAGAGTTAGGAGGAAAAGCGAGGTGACCTATGCTAGGAGCTCCGGTCCTTCGTCCTGTGGACTGGTCGCCACCCGTCTTGCCCATGCTGGGTTGGTAGCCTTGGTGGTCAGGGAGGTTAGGTATTTCCCGGGAAATAGCGTACTTGCCCTCTGTGATCCTTGCGAATCTTGACGTCGAGTGCGTGGCGTTGGTCTTTGCCTCGAGAGGAGCGTGCGCTCGTCTTTATCGTGGTCGTTGATGGGCCGGAAGCTTTGTCTTCTGATCACCGGATCTTCTTGGGAAGGAGCCACCGCCTTGTATAGTCGCTCGATTGACCTTATTCGAAGTGCGTGGCGGTAGGCGATGAGGACCCGACACGCGGCACTCGGCGTTCGTCACCTTGGTTTGGTTGAGTCGGAGATCCCGCCCGCCAAGAGGGGTCGGGGCGCCGTCTGTCGGATTCGCTTCCCCGCCGGTCGGGAGCGGATGCCTTGCGCGATCTCTCGCAGCGATTCGGTCGTGCGGCGGCGGCGCGCTGTTAAGTCGAGATATGCTTGAGGCGGCGGCTCGTCGCCGGGCGTTGGGGTATCCTTTTATTAGTATTCGTCAAGAGCCCCGAACTCCCAAGCGATTTCGCGGTCGGTTGGGGTTGAACTTGGACGAAAGTGGTGGCGGGCTGGTAGGTCGGTCCACCGATCCGGTTAGCGATTCCGTCGGATGTGCCGTTGGATCCGACGGCTGTCCCGGAGTTTGGCGGGGCATTTGAACCGGGGGCTTTTACTCGCCTCGTTGCGCATGCCGAGCATAGTTTGGCGCGCGCTACCGCTCGTCTTCTTGATCGCCTCGGGTTTACGGTGAAGGATGCTTCGTTTTCGGCACCGCATTTACTCGAGACGCTTAGCCTCCTTCGTCCGGATATATATATCGTGCGTTGTAGCTTGCTTGAAGGGGCGAGCTTTTTCTTTTGTTCTTTCAAATGGCTTCAAGACACCCTCTAGTCTTTAGCTTCGCGATGGCGTCGCGGGGAAGAAGAAGATCCTCTGGCGAGCTTTGGGTGAAGTTCGACCAGCGATGGCCGAGCTCGGGAGGAAGAAGTCGCAGCCCGCGACGCTATACGTTGACGCTTTGCCGAGGCCGCTCCGAGGCTCGAGGTGGTAAGGGGGCCCTTCGGAGGCAATGGCGCAAGGGCGCCGACCGTAGTTAGTCGCGCCGCGTCGATGTCGCCGAACAGCACGAGGCATCGGCGTGTTGCCATGCGCGTGGCGGTATCCGTCGACCAGCAAAGGCCTACCGAAGATGCCGTCGGTGCCACCGATGCCGCACGGATGTTTGATAGGTTCTAGGCGTGGGTAGAGTCCTGCCGTGGTGCAGCGTGGCCACTCTTGTATCTGTCGGGTACTGTGTGTAAAGTTGTGTAAAGTTTGAGCCTGTTGGCCTATAATGAAATTTTCTTTTTCTTTATGAAAATGTCTTTGCGATGAGTTTGCTTTAATTTAATCGTTGTGGACGGCGCCTTGGTCGGCAGGGCGACCGGATGCCTCTGTGAGGTTCGGGTGTCCGAGTGCTCGTTTAACGTCGTAGCTAGACAGTGCCTTGGTCGACAGGACGACCGGATGCCTCTGTGAGGTTCGGATGTCCGAGTGCCTTGGTCGGCAGGACGACCGGATGCCTCTGTGAGGTTCTGGTGTCCGAGTGCCTTGGTCGGCGGGACGGCCGGATGCCTCTGTGAGGTTCGGGTGTCCGAGGTGCTCGTTTAACGTCGTAGCTAGACGGTGCCTTGGTGGCGCAGGGACGGCCGGATGCCTCTGTGAGGTTCGGGTGTCCGAGTGCTCGTTTAACGTCGTAGCTAGACTGTGCCTTGGTCTGCAGGGCGGCCGGATGCCTCTGTGAGGTTCGGATGTCCGAGTGCCTTGGTGGCGGGGCGACCGGATGCCTCTGTGAGGTTCTCGGTGTCCGAGTGCTCGCTTAACGTCGTAGCTAGACAAAGGCCTTGGTCGGCAAGGACGACCGGATGCCTCTGTGAGGTTCGGTGTCCGAGTGCCTTGGTCGGCAGGACGACCGGATGCCTCTGTGAGGTTCGGGTGTCCGAGTGCCTTGGTCGGCAGGACGACCGGATGCCTCTGTGAGGTTCGGTGTCCGAGTGCTCGTTTAACGTCGTAGCTAGACAGTGCCTTGGTCGGCGGGGACGACCGGATGCCTCTGTGAGGTTCGGGTGTCCGAGTGCCTTGGTCGGCAGGACGACCGGATGCCTCTGTGAGGTTCGGGTGTCCGAGTGCCTTGGTCGGCGGGACGACCGGATGCCTCGTGAGGTTCGGTGTCCGAGTGCTCGTTTAACGTCGTAGCTACACGGTGCCTTGGTCGGCGGGGGCGGCCGGATGCCTCTGTGAGGTTCGGGTGTCCGAGTGCCTTGGTCGGCAGGACGGCCGGATGCCTCTGTGAGGTTCGGTGTCCGAGTGACTTGGTCGGCAGGACGGCCGGATGCCTCTGTGAGGTTCGGTGTCCGAGTGCTCGCTTAACGTCGTAGCTAGACGGTGCCTTGGTCGGCGGGGGCGGCCGGATGCCTCTGTGAGGTTCGGTGTCCGAGTGCCTTGGTCGGCGGGACGGCCGGATGCCTCTGTGAGGTTCGGTGTCCGAGTGCCTTGGTCGGCGGGGCGGCCGGATGCCTCTGTGAGGTTCGGTGTCCGAGTGCTCGCTTAACGTCGTAGCTAGACGGTGCCTTGGTGGCGGGACGGCCGGATGCCTCTGTGAGGTTCGGATGTCCGAGTGCTCGTTTAACGTCGTAGCTAGACGGTGCCTTAGTCGGCGGGGACGGCCGGATGCCTCTGTGAGGTTCGTGTCCGAGTGCCTTGGTCGGCGGGACGGCCGGATGCCTCTGTGAGGTTCGGTGTCCGAGTGCTCGTTTAACGTCGTAGCTAGACGGTGCCTTGGTGGCGGGGACGGCCGGATGCCTCGAGAGGTTCGGTGTCCGAGTGCCTTGGTCGGCGGGACGATCGGATGCCTCTGTGAGGTTCTAGTGTCCGATCGCCTTGGTCGGCGGGACGGCCGGATGCCTCTGTGAGGTTCGGGTGTCCGAAAGTGCTCGTTTATCGTCGTGGCGGGCGTGGCGCTCGTTTACCGTCGTAGCCGGGCGTGAGTGCTCGTTCTACCGTCGTAGGCGGGCGTGAGTGCTCGCTTCCGTCGTAGGCGGGCGTGGGGCATCCTTCTCGAGCCCTCGTCGGGCGGGGTAGCTGCGAAGGAATGGCGCCGTCTATCCCACATGTATTCCCCATCCGCGGTGTGGGACCCGAGGGATGAGCGGCGGCGTTTACTGCGTTGGTTTGAGCGCCGTGCTCGTCGAGCTAATAGCGGGTAGTCCGAGTGGGTCTGGGAGGTCCCGCCAAGGGGACCCTTCCGAGCGGACGGTCCCGAGTAGGGTGTCCAGCCTGCTGTGGGGCGACCCATAAAAACCTTTCTCTACTCAATCCGTATGGACTCTAGGTCGTCCCGACCCGAGCACACTGGTGTCGCTCATTGATGAGCTCCCGAGAGTGTGAAGTATGGTCTCGGACGCGAGTAGAGGTGATTAGGCCGTCGGTAGGCCTAACCGAGGGCCCACCGTGGGGCTCACCTCATACCGCCCCTTGCTCAAGTTTTCTTTGGGCGGCTTTATACCCATCCGTGGGGTAGGCCTTTTGAACCCACACTCCTCGGCTGGGCCCTGGCGCAAGCCACAAAGCTTTTACTGCTTTGGGGCCGCAGCGGCCCGTGGGCTTCTCGCGCGCCGAACAACTGCTCGGCCTAAAGGCGAGACCGAGAGGTTACGGACACGTTGTTCGGGCGGCGTCTTTATGGCCCTTGGCGCTGACAAGGCAGGATTAAAGCGGAGTGGTATTAGGCGGGAGTTACGGTGGCGCGACAGACGAGGGTGGTCGCGACGCTCGCTTGATGGGGCGCTGCTTGGCGGCGTTCGTTAGTCCTCTATAATCGCCTGTTGGGTGCTTTGAGTGGTCACGCTTTCTTGCCCTCTCGTCTGCGCCTGCAAACAAGAAGAGCACCGAGAGCTAAGGAAAAAACCCGGCCTTTCTTTCTCACCTTCGATCGTCTCCCTGTGAAGATGTCGTGGCGGAGTGCTCGCGCAAGACAGCCGTCGCTTCGGCTTGGTGAAGAAGGGCTTCCTCATGCCGCAGACCTTTCGGGCCGGAGGTGCCGGCCGGGCTGCCACCCCGCGCATGCGACGAGATCGTGGTGCCCGCCTCGTTCTTCGAGCGGCTTTGGCTCGCCGCGCACCTGTTCGTCCGGGGCTGTTGTTTCATTACAAGGTGGAGGTGCACCATCTCAACCCCAATGGGGTCCTCCACATCGTCATCTTCATCACGCCGCGTCTGAAAGCCTTCTTGGGGATCGAGCCGCGACTGGGCGTTGTGGAGCACTTCTTCGAGCGAGGCTCGGAAGGGCAAAGTCGTCGGGCCCGCGGCGCCACAGGTGGCTGGCCCTCGGCTTCGCCCGGTCGGAGCACGAGTACACGGAGGTAAAGCGCCCTCGTCCAACAAGAGTGGCGTTCAATGGCTCTACGTTCAAACGTCGGCGACGCGCCTCGTTTCACGGAGAGCTTCCCATGGCGGAGAGCGGTGGGCCCGGGCGCCAAAAGAGGGGAAGAACAAGCGGCCTGATCGTGGAGCGGTCGGGGCTCAAAGGAGAGGGCTCACCGGGACGTGGTTGTGCGTGCCTTCATGGGGATGCGCGTGCAACCACTTGTGCCTGAGCCGCACCCCTGTTCGATATCTGCGGGCCGTCCGGCCGGGCGAGGATGGCGAACCCGAGCCGGCGCGTCGAGGTGGAGGCTCGGGTGGCGGCGTTCTGGCGGAGCGCCACGGTGGCGCGGATGGCCACCCGAGCCATTCTCGGCGGCTTTTCGCGAATCACAGTAAGCGGTGAAATTCCTTTCGCTTCTCTTTCTTTGTCCTTAGCACTTGGCCGACATTCCTGCATCCTCTCGGGGCTCATGGGGATGTCTTCCCGGCGTCGCTCCCGGGATAAGGAAGCGAGCGGCCGGCGGCGAGGGCAGAGGTGACTCCTCCCGCAAGAAGCGGAAGGAGGAAAGGAGGAGGAAGAAAAGCAAGGCAGCAGCAGCGAAGCCTTGGCGAGGATGTGTCGGAGACCACCGCGTGGGGACAACCTCCAGCGACAAGGGAGTGCCTCGGCCACCCCTATGGTGGGTTTTCTCGACTGCCGCCGTGGCGGCGGCGTGGACTCGGCCGAGGCGGCATCACGGGCCCGTGGCCACGGATCCCGGTGGGGTGATCTTGCGCTTGCGGTCGTCGCGGCGTCTCGGTGGAGGTGGCTTCGAGGAAGCGACCGGCCGACTGCCTTATGGCGGGGCCGGCAAGAGAGCGCGCGTGCCACGCACCCGCCGACCTTGTAAGTGTATTATTATTTTATTTTTATTGGAGCATTTTTCTTTTTGGCAAAGCCGCGAGCGACTCTTGAATCTTTGCAACGTCGGCGCCTATCTTGGGGTGACTGTGGGCGTGCCACATCGGCCCGCAAATGTAACGGCGCCGGTGATTTCGTGACCCGGTTGGGTCGTGAAGGTCGCGGCGTCGGCGTCCGGCGCCGGTCGCCTTGAGGGGACGGAGCCCCATCCGAGGTCGTGCCCAAAGAAGAACTTCCGCCGCCTCGGCGAGACCCCTCCGGACGACGTGATCGTCGCTTGGAGGATGAGACAATGGCGCCGTCGGTGATCGCGCCCGATCGTGGCGAGCCGGCGGCGGAGGTGCCCGACCCGTCCCGTGGGGAGGTGCCGACCGATGCCCTCGGCGCAGTCGCCGGGGTTCTGAGGGTTGACCGTCACCCTTGCCCATGGTGCTGGGCGGGCGCCGTCCCGCCCGACGAGGCGAGCGAGGCGCCGCCGGGTGTAATTCGGGTCGGGCATCATGGGTGAGCGGAGAGAGCGAGTGGGCGCCCCTTGGCAAAGCGCTACTGGACGCCGGCCAGAGATAGGCGATCCGTGAAGGTCCGGCCCTTGCTCAAGTCTTCCACCGTAGCCGGATATGATGGTCGGAGGAGTCCACCCCGATCGCCTGGTAGGTCGGCCAAAAAGTTACGATTCGTTGCACATTTTTATAGTTCTTACGTGCGACTAACGGAGTGTCCACATTTTTGCGACACTTATGGCGGGCTCGCCGTCGCGTCGGTCGAGCTCTGCGGCGCTCAAGCGGTCGGTGGGGCGGCTGCGGAGGAGTGCGGTCGGTGCGCTTGAGCTGCGCCTAGCCCAGAGGCCACGGGCATTAGGCGGTCGGGAGGCGGTGGTGATCCGCCAAGGATTTGAAGAGGCCACAAAGGCCGTCATGATGGCGCTTAGGAGCCGAGGCTTTGAGGCGAAGTGGCGGGCCGAGTCCTTCTGACGAGGTCACCGAGGCCAAGGATCTGCGCCGCTGCCGCGAGGATCGCGCAGACGCAGTAACACGTCTGCGACCGAGCGGAACAAGGCTCGGGGGCGCCGCCGGGTTCGCTCCGTGAGCGCGATCGCTCGAAAGAGCCGGCGAGTGAAGACTTCATCTGGCGCCAAGTCGGAGCCGGCAATCGACCAACTCCGCGGCCGGTAAGTGTCTCAATTCTTTAATTAAGTTTGGGGTGCGACCCACGGGCGAACTTATCCAAAATCTCCGCAATCTGCGAGCGTAGAAGAATCGGCGTCGCCGTGGAAGCGCAGAGAACAACCGGACGCCGCGGCGTGGCGATCGTGGCGGGACGAGGCCCGGCGGCATTGAAGGTTGCCGAGGGCGGTCGGGCGAGATGAGCGCCGAGTGGAGGCCCTCGCAAGGCGCTCGGGAGTCTGCGACCGCATCTTTGGGCCGGGCGGGCCCGAGTGCCCTTGCCCGCTGGCGCCCGAGTGCGGACTTAGAGAGAAGAGGTGGTCACCGGCGCTGCGCTTGAGCTTCATCGGCTGGTCAACACCATCTCGTACTCGACGGTCTTGACCTCGCGGTGGTGGGAGCGGCGTGGCCGGGAACCGGATCGACGAGAGATCGACGGTTCGAGCTCTGGTCGAGCCGCACGCCGGGAGATTGCCAACGCATCCGCCGCAGCCGCCTCCAGAAGCGAGGCGACCAACTCTCCGCCGCCACCGGCCGCCCGCCAAGAAAAATAGAAAAAGTTATCTTTATCCTTCTTAGATTGTAAAGACCATTATTTAAACAATCTTGAAATTATCAAGTCCCGTAATCGTCCCTCGTCCTTTTTCGTATTTAGGATGAGCGTTTGGCGACCATAGCCCTAAGGACCGCAGGGCCACTTATCGTAGGTCGGGTTGTTTTGGGAGGAGCGAGGTGGATTGGAGACTTGGCTATGCAGCGGTTAGGCGCACTTGTGAGGGATAGGAGTGTTCTAGACCGGCCAGGGATCTTTCCACTCGGGCACTTCCTTCTTCCGCAAAGTGCTACTTAGCAACCATAGCCGCTAGGGCGTAGGCCGTAACACTTGGGTTGAGAGGGTTACCGCTCGGGATGGACCTCATGACCAGTCGGGTCACGTACCCTCATAAGCGCGTGGGATAGGCGAGTTCGTGCGGGAGGAGTGTTCCTGCCGACCAAAGGTCACTCCACTCGGGTACTTCCTTCTTTCGCGGTGTTAGCAACCATAGCCCGGGCGTAGTACAGTAACACTTGGGTCAAAGGAGTTACCGCTCGGGAAGGACCTTGTAGTCGGTTGGGTCATCAACCCGCATAGCGCCGACCAAGGGCGGCTGAGCGGGCGCGAAGGCGACCCCGAGTCGTCGCTGCGGCGACAGTGCTCGGAAGGAAGAAAGTAAAGACCATGCTAGGAAGAGGAAAAGAGTTTAGGGATAGAATCGCCTTAACTTTTCTATATTCCATGCATTTGGAAGGATCGCGCCGTCGGTGTCCTTGAGCCGAAAGGTGCGGTAGGAGGATCTCGCACGACGGTGAAGGGCCTTCCTGTGCGGCGACTTGTGCTTATCCTTGGCGGTTGCGGACCCGACGCGAGACCGGTCGCCAAGATCGAAAGACCGCCCTCGAACTGGCGGCGGCCGTGGTAGCGTCGCGAGCTTGTTGATATCTAGCCGATCGCGGGGCGGCCACGTCATGCGCCTCGTCGATCCGGTCGACGAGTCTTGTTGTCTGGCGAGCCCCGAGCCTCCTCGAAGCTTGCGGTCTTGGGCGCCATACTCCGTGCAGCCGGCAAGACGGCCTCGGCACCGTATACCATAAAGAACGGTGTGAACCGGTCGCCCGGTCGGCGTGGTCCGCAGAACTCGGAGGGCGGAGGTAGCTCGGTGCGCCAATACCTGCGAAGTGCTTGAGCCGAGTGAAGATCCGCGGCTTGAGCCCTTGAAGGATCATGCCATTTGCGCGCCGACACGGCCGTTGGTCCGCGGATGGGCCACGGTACGCCCAATCGGCGCGGATGTTGAAGTCATCGCGAACTCGAGGAATTCCTTCCCGTGAACTGCGTTAGTTGTCGGTGATGATGGAGTTTGGGACTCGAATCGAAAGACTATGTCGCGGAAGAAGATGGCGCTTGTGCCGACGTGGCGCTTACGACCGGCTTGGCCTCTATCCACTTGGTGAACTTGTCCACCGCGACGAGCAAATGGGTAAAGCCCCGGGCGCTTTCTTGAAAGGCCCGACCGGATCGAGCCCCAAACGCAAAGGCCACGTGATGGGGATTATGCGCAGGGCTGGTGGCGGATGTGTGCGCACGGCAAAGAATTGGCATCCTTCGCGGTGCGTGCGATGCGCTCTGCGTCGGACACGGCGGTCGGCCAATAGAAACCTTGCCAAAAGGCCTTTCCCACGAGAGATTGGGGCGCAGCGTGGTGACCGCAAATTCCGCTGTGTATGTCGTCCAATGGTTGTTTTCCTTGGTCGGCCGAATGCACTTTTGGAGGACCGGAGGGGCCCCTTTTGTAAAGGTCTGGACCGATCAGGACGAAAGACTATGCTCGCCGGGCGAGGCGCCGGGTTTCGGTCGGGTCGGGAGGAAGCGACCCATCCGTCAAACGATCTATGAATGGCTTTCTCGAGTCGGATTCGGTTGCTAGCACGCCGTGGCTCGACCCGACCAAGTCTACGCCGACCACGCCGGTGGTCGGCGGCGACTGCTAGGTAGGTCGAGGACCGTTCGCCACCGGGCCACCGGATGGAAGGCCGAGGAGGTCGCGACGAAGATTACGGCGGGACCGACTCTGCTGGAGGCAGTTGGCGGTAGTCGGCGTCGCTATTGTAGCGTCGGTAGCTATGGTGAAGCTCGAAGCCCTTGAACGCGCCGAGCCCGCGCTTCTCGACAAGACGGCCATTCGGGCGTCTCGGGGCTCCGCGGCCTTCATGACTTGGTCGACGACAAGCTTGGAGTCCCGTGGACATAGAGTCGGCGAGCACCGAGGTCGGCGGCGATCCGAGACCGTTGACGAGGGCCTCGTGCTCGACAACGTTGTTGGTGGCGTCAGCGGCGATGGCGTCTCGGAGCTTGTTCCCAAGTGGAGAGATGATGATTTACTCCAGCGCCGCGCCATTCTTGTTGTAAGACCCATCGAAGTACATTGTCCATGACTCGGGGTCTTGATCACTTAGTGGTGCACAGGTTTGGTCCACTCGGCGAAGTCGGCTAGGGCTGCGACTTGATCGCCGTCAGGGGCGTATGTGATGTCGTGGCCACCGAGCTCGAGTGCCCACTTGGCTATCCTTCCCGAGGCGTCGCGGTTGCGGGCGATCTCGCCAAACGGGACGTGGTCACCACGGTGATGTTGTCTTGATCGAGTAATGGACGAGCTTCCTCTTCGCAATGAGCACCGCGTGAGTAGCTTCGCACTGCGGTACCGAGTCTTGGACTCGGAAAGGACCTCGCTAATGAAGTAAATCGCGGCGTTGTACCTTAAGCTCGCGGCCTTCTTCCGCTCGCTCCACCACGAGGGCCGCGGCGGACTTGGGTAGTGGCGGCGTAGAGGAATAGCGGCTCCTGCAGTGCGGGCGACCAGGGCGAGGCGAGGCAGGGAAGGCCTTGAGCGGTGAGGGCCTCTGAGCTTCGGGGTCCAACTAAAGCGGTCGGATCTCTTGAGTAGCTCAGAGTGGCATTCGCGCCGCCGAGGCGAGACACGAAGCGGCTCAAAGTCGCTAGGCATCCGGTCGACCTCTGGACCCCTTGAGGTAGCTGATTGGGCCCATCCTTGCGATTGCTAATATCTTCTCCTGGTTGGCCTCGATGCCTCGCTCGGAGACAATGAAGCCAAGGAGCTTCCCTTTGGGAACCCCGAAAACGCATTTCTCAGGATTGAGCTTTATGCGGAATCGTCGAATGTTCGCAAAGGTCTCTTCCAGGTCAGGGACGAGGTCGTCGGCCTTCTTGGTTTTTGCGACAATATCGTCGACGTACACCTCAACGTTATGGCCGATCTGGTTATTGAAGCACGTTTGCATACATCGCGGTATGTAGCGCCGCGTTCTTCAGCCGAACGGCATCGTAACGTGCGAGAATGAGCCGAGCGGGGTGATGAAGGAAGTCGCGAGTGGTCGGACTCCTTAGCGCAATCTGGTGGTAGCCCGAGTAGGCATCCGAGAAAGAGAGGACTCGCACCTGCGGTGGAGTCGATGACTTGGTCGATGCGGGGCAAAGGAGCGGATCTTTGGGACATGCTTTGTTGAGACTCGTATAGTCAACGCACATCCTCCATTGCCCATTTTCTTTTCACAAGTATTGGTTGGCTAGCCACTCGGGGTGGCGCACCTCTTTACGAACCCCGCACCGTAAGTTTGGCGATCTCCTCCCTATGATCCTGCGCTTCTCCTCGTCGAAGCGGCGCGGCGTTGGGCGGCCGGCTTTGAGCACAGTCTGATGCTCAAGGAGTGCTCGGCGACTTCCCTTAGGATTCTGGCATGCCGAGGACCTCCATGCGAAGCGTCTTTGTTGGCGCGGAGGAGTCGGCGAGCGCTTCCTATTTGGCGGGGCGTGGCTCGATCCGCGACGGTCTTGGTCGGATCACGAGGATCGACCGTGACCTCCTTCGTGTCCTCGGCGGATTTGAAGGATCCCGCCCGACTTGCCGGACTCGGGCGGATTCGGAGGCTTCCTCCCGAGGTTGTCGAGCTCGGCAGACGCGATGATCGCCGAGGCAAGCTCACAACTGCTGCGCTCGCAGTTGTAGGCAAGCTGGAAAGACGATGCCACGGTGATAATTCCCCGTGGCCCTGGCATCTTCAGCTTGAGGTAGGCGTAGCTAGGGACCGCCATGAACTTGGCGTAACATGGCCGTCCCAGGATGGCATGGTAAGAACCGGGGAAGTCCACGACTTCAAAAGCGAGGTTTCGGTGCGGAAGTTTCCGGTTCCCGAAGGTAACAGGCGGTCGATCGCCCGAGTGGATGGGCTCACGGCGGGAATGACGCATGGAAGGGCGCCTTGCTAGGTCGGAGGGTGGAGCGCGGATCCCATAGCGTCGGCGCCTCGATGTAGAGGATGTTGAGGCGCCGCCTCCGTCCATGAGCACCTTTGAAAGGCGCTTCTTCCCACGACGGCCGACCACCGGGGTATCTCCCTACCGCGGGCGTGGTCGGGGTGGTCGGTCCGATCAAAGGTGATCGGGAACTCCGACCACCGGAGGTATTGGGGCGATGCGCGGCGGTATGGACCTCGCGATAAGCGAGCTTGAGCCGGCGCTTGTCGGCATAGCGGCCGGTCCTCCAAAGATCATGAGGCGGCCGTCGGTTCGGTGGAACTCGTCGTCGCCTTTTTCTCTGCGGCCAGCGGGCCGCGCGTGAGTTCTTCCCTTGCCACGCGGCGTTGCGGGCCCGAGAGAGTAAACGCCTCGGGACCTCGCGATCCGGTATTTGTGTTTGACGGAGAACCCGTGGTTTGGGCACGGCCGTCCATCAATTTCGAAGTGGTGGGCGCGACGGTCGGTCCGCACTCGCCGCTAAGGCGAGCGGTCGGCGACGGGCGACCACTTGGGCTCGCGGATCTGCTTCCGTGCCGCTTCGTTTGTCGGAGCGGTCAGAAGGGGACTCGATGCGACGCCGGGTTCTGGCTGGGCCTTTCCTCCCTCGAAGATGGCCCCCACAGCCTCCTCGCCGGAGGCGTGGTTGGTGGCGATATCGAGGAGCTCCTTGGTAGTTCTGGGCTTGAGACAGCCTAGTTTGTGTACCAAGGCCTTGCAGGAGGTGCCGTAGATGAATGCTCCCACGACATCGGCGTCGGAGATGTCGGGGAGCTCGTTGCACTGGCGGGAAAACCGCCGGATGTAGTCCCGGAGGGTTTCCCCAGGCTGCTTTGCTTGCGACCGCTTCAGTCCCAGGAGTTTCCAGGGCGCTTGTAAGTGCCCTGGAAAGTTGCCGACGAAGAGGGCCTTCAAGTCGGTCCAGTCCCTGATGGTTTTGGCCGGCAAGTACTCGAGCCAGGCTCGGTCGAGTCTGCGAGGTAGATGGGAAGGTATTGGATGATGAAGAGGTCATCCGTTGCTCCTTCAGCCGGCATGCGGCCGTAATCTTGAGCCGACACACGGGTTTGTGGCCCTGTATTTGGCAATGTTGGTGGCGCTGGAATCGGCGGGAAGTCCGCTGGCGGATCCTGGCGAACGCCATGTCCAGACCGTCGGGGCTCGGGCGCGATGGTGGTGCCCGCCGCCCAACCCGTGAGTGGGCGGCCTCTTCCGCCATCTTTCTCCGCGCCTCAAGGGTAGCGCGAATGTCGTAGGCATCACCAAGGCGTTAGCGCCGCGGCGCGCGAGGCTGTTGTGGCTCGCGGTGCGGCGGCGCTGTGCGGACCCATCCGGCCGCCGCAATGATGCGGGCCGGTGGCGAGGTGGCTCCGAGGCGATAGGGCCGGGCGTGCATGTCTTTGCGACGCGTGCTCTACCACCCGAAGGTTTTGGTAGGTGGCCTTGGCCTGCAGGTCGGTCGGCTCGGGAGGCCTCGGCGGCGATTGCGGCGCGCCACGTTTTGACTGGCGTGGGGGAAGAAGTGAGGACCGTCGGACCCTTCCGCCTGCTGGGGGTGTGCCTGACGCCCGCGTGCGCGCGCGTCGCCAGGCACATGCGGGGCCTCGAGCCCCTCCTGCTCCAGGTTGGCCTGGAGCCGGTCGAGCTCAGTCCTTCGTTCCTCCAACTCTTTGCTCTGTTGTTGGAGCTCGGCGCGTGGCGGCGTCCGGCGCGTTCGATGCGCTGTGGCGGCACTCCTCCTCCTGCGCCTGAGTGCGTCGGACAGGAGGTCCCGCGGCCACGAGGGCCGCGGGCAAATCGACGGTGCCCGCCATGTTGCACTCGCGAGAGTGCCGCCTGCGGGCAGGGTACTCCGTGTCGGAACTGGAGTCGCGTCCAGAAGAGTCTTCCAGCAGCTCGTGGATGGAGGCCGGCAGGTAGCCAGCCATTGCCACCAGTCGCGAGCCTACGGAGGGTGACATGGTCACCCGCCCGGGCCTAGGGGAGTTTTCGTCGACCGCGGCGGAGCACTCCTCGGGTTCCGGCCGGGGCTGCGGGCGCCTGCCGGAGCTTAGCGGTCGCCGGAGAGGGCGCCCAAGCTCTCGGCGGCGCTGTCTTCCGAGACAGCGGACGAGCGTGAAACCCTCCGTCGGGTGACGGCGAAATCGAGGGAGCCGGCGGATCCGGTTCCCGCCGATCATCATGCCGTCGCGATGGTGGATGCCATCGAGAGATAAGCGGAATCCGAGATGGTGATGAAGGCGCGAAGTCCCCACTGGCGCGCCAACCGCCGGCGTTTTGGGGCCCGGCAAGTAAGTTTGTAAGTCTAGGGGTCGCGCGTTCCACTCCTGAATGGTTAGACTCGTGAGTCCAAGATGTATCTTGGTTGGCCAAGGTCCCTACTCGATTCGTGTGGTGATGTTGTATTACTCTTGGTACGGATGATGCACAAAGTTTTACAAGTGAGAATGCCAATGGCTTAGCGAGATGGGTTTGATAGCGCTCTCTCCTTTCTCGTTCTAGCTTGTTGCCCGCCTCGAATCGTTTAGCCACCTCCTTTTATACGTAAGGAAGGCGCGAGGTTACATCGAGTTAGGAGGAAGCGAGGTGACCTATGCTAGGAGCTCGGTCCTTCGTCACGTGGATGGTCGCCACCCGTCTTGCCCATCTTGGGTTGGTAGCCTTGGTGGTCGGGAGGTTAGGTATTTCGGAAATAGCGTGCTTGCCTCTCGTGATCCTTGCGAATGCCGACGCCGAGGTGCGTGGCGTTGGTGCGCCGCCGAGAGGAGCGTGCGCTCGTCTTTATGCGTGATCGGTTGATGGGGTTTGAAGCTTTGTCTTCTGATCACGGATCTTCTTGGGAAGGAGCCACCGCCCTTGTATAGTCGCTCGATTGACCTTATTCGAGTACGTGGCGGTAGGTCGATGAGGACCCGACACGCGGCACTCGGCGTTCGTCACCTTGGTTTGGTTGAGTCGGAGATCCCGCCCGCCAAGAGGGGTCGAGGCCGTCTGCCTGTCGGATCGCTTCCTGGCGGTCGGGAGCGGATGCCTTGCGCGGTCTCGCAGGCGATTCGGTCGGCGACGGGCCGGGCGCGGCCTGTTGGGCTGGAGATATGCTTGAGGCCGATGGCTCGTCGCTTCGGGCTGTTGGGGTATCTTTTTTATTAGTATTCGTCAGTTAGGTTGGTCCTTTCTTTATATATGACATCCTAACTTGCTCTTGAATTTCAGGGGCATACTGATCTATTTGTTTTCTAAGAGGAGGATCACTTACAACTTCATCTAAATTAAACACACGAACATCATTAGCATTATTTGGTTGTGCCGACCTTGACCTTATGGTTGTGCCACTTCAGCTTGTGCTGGCTGTTGCGGTTGAACTAAATCTATACTTCTATGACCATCATTTGCAATGCTTCTCTTATCAACCAAAAAGCTCCTTATTTCTGAATTTTCACAAATCAAATAATAAATGCTTAGTTCTTATCAACATTGCATAATAGATAATACAATGAAACATCAGTGTCAATACAAGGTGTTCTGCTTATTCTAGTTCAAATCTATTTTGTATGAGAGATAATAGTATAATACATAATAAACTAATAGTCTAATTTTCCCGTCCATGATCCATCTCCATCAAAAAGTAGGACAAAACATGGGCCTAGAAAGGACAAGCAAAGGCAGCCAGCCAACCACTAGTTACTCTGCAAGCAAAGACAAAGCCACCTAGGAGAAAAAACGCTACTAAGTACTTGCCTATTACAAAAGGATAATGAGAGGCCCGTGCCTCCATGGAAAAGTACACACAGACATAGCAGCAGCTAGGAGTGGCGCTGCCCCCTGTAGCCCTACTGTCATTGAGCATCCGATCATGCCCCTTACTGGCTTGCTCCACCGCCTGGCTGTAGGACCTTCAATTACAGGTTATCGGGAGTTCGGGCAAGTGCCCGCTCTGTCTGAGAGCTGCCTCCACCACTAGCTGGAGCACCACTTGTCCTTGGCGCTGGCTCGTCACGAAGTTGCGCCGCAATGTTCTTGCATGGCTCTAGTAGCCCTGACTTGGACTAGGTCCTCGCCCGACCATGATGGCGTCATGGACAAGCTCGCGATGGCCTTGATGTTGTCACCATCCCATCCACAGCTTGTAGGGGAGGGAAGAAGTTGGGGCGTCACCAGCTTGCATGGTTTGGGGTGGAGAGAGAGAGAGAGGCAGAGAAAGGGGTGAGAACTGAGAAGGATGGGGATAGATGATGGAAGAGGGAAGGAGAAGGGTAATAGCTTCTTTTGCCATCCAAATTAACACCCAACTCACGGTGAATTGACACCAATGGCATTGAAAGAAAGTGTAGATTTTAGCAGCATATTAGGAAAACCAGTAACTTTGTATGGTAATAAGGATTTTTCTCTTCAAAATAAGACTGTTTGGACAAAGGGAAAGTTGATGGGTGAAATTAGCTTGCCAAATTTTCGAGTCCTAAAAGTTACTCTAGACTTTAGAGTTCTAATTACATGTTTATAATTTTTTACAACATATTTTACATGCAAATTTCCCTTGATCAATCAACACCATCTCGAAATGCCAGCAGTGTAGCCAATTTACCTTTCTAAAAAAGGAAAGTATTTTGGGGCCAACACCTCCCAGAATGATGGGCTCCATGCCTCGTCAAGCCCAACAGCACGCAAAGCCGTCCACCTCACGCCGCTGCCCCTCTCCAGTCTCCACCAACCTCCCCACACATCGGCCAAATCCCGTCGCACTCCCATTCCAACCCAAATTCCCCAACCTTCTAGGGCTCACGCCTCCCGAAGTCAAACAGGCAAAGCATTTCCTCGAACACTCCGCCTCCATGGCCACCTCCGCCCTCGCCGCCCTCTCAGCCACAGCCGCTGCTGCCGCGGGCAAGCGCCTCCTTCTGTCGCCCACATCTTCCTCCTCTCTGTCCTTCGCCTCCCGCCGCCTCGCGGCCGCGGGCCCCCTCCGCGCCGGCCTTCTCCGTGCGCCGAGGCGGGCCGCCTCGGCGTCCGCGCCCCCGGCCGCAGCCACCATCGCTGTCGGCGACAGGCTCCCGGACGCGACGCTCTCCTACTTCGACTCCCCCGACGGTGAGCTGAAGACGGTGACGGTCCGCGACCTGACCGCCGGCAAGAAGGTGGTCCTGTTCGCGGTCCCGGGCGCGTTCACTCCCACCTGCACCCAGAAGCACCTCCCGGGGTTCGTGGCCAAGGCCGGGGAGCTCCGCGCCAAGGGGGTGGACACCGTGGCCTGCGTCTCCGTGAACGACGCGTTCGTGATGCGCGCGTGGAAGGACAGCCTGGGCGTCGGCGACGAGGTGCTGCTGCTGTCGGACGGGAACGGGGAGCTGACGCGCGCCATGGGCGTGGAGCTGGACCTTTCGGACAAGCCGGTGGGGCTCGGCGTGCGGTCGCGGCGCTACGCGCTGCTGGTCGAGGACGGCGTGGTCAAGGTGCTCAACCTCGAGGAGGGAGGCGCGTTCACCAACAGCAGCGCGGAGGAGATGCTCAAGGCGCTCTGAGCGGCGATCTCCTCCGCTCGCACCATGTCTCCCGCTTGGTTCGTTCTCTCTTTCTTCAGGCGTTGGCTTCCTTTCCTGAATAATAATCGCTGCGGCAACGGTGGCCTGCGTTTCTGCTGTCACCGTGGACCGGTGGCGACTGGCGAGTAGTGCAGCGTAGCGTCGAGTTGTTTTCTTGATGTGAAGTTTCTAGCGAACAGTGTAAGACTACACTGTGGCCGTGCCCTGGTTGGCATGTCACTTTTGTTTGGGATTTGCATCGTACATGCGTGTCGTCATGGCACGGCTCTATTAGCATGGTTCCATCTATATTGGAAACTTCAAGGCTGCGAATGATGCGCACCAGGTATAATAAGACGTTGTGATGGAGACTATGCGGTATGATTAGCAAAAGTTTTGGGGATCCAGTGCCTGCGCCGCTGTATCCCTAAGTTTTTGCGACGTAGTATAGTTACCAGATTCGTCTTAACCGGATTTGTCGAAACTAAACTGGTTTAGGATATGAGGTTTGTGTTTATAGTGAAAATTAAAAGAAAAAGTAACGAAACAAGGGCTCTTCCGATTCTTGTTAACCCATTATATGATACTCTGGGCAATCAAACCTTTTTAAATTTGTTGGTGTGCTCATTTTATAAAATGAGAGTTCGAGAAGAACAATGCAGACTGCAGAGTGGCCTTAAGCATCCTGTACATGTAGTCCCGTAGAAGTCTAAGAAACCGTACACTGTTTGGGATAACTTAGGGTGTGATGGGTTGGGTGGCCAGGCTTGGCCCTGGTTCAGGCCTTCAGGGTTCTAGCCAGGCAAATTTCTGTGGAGAGACGATAAAGCTCATGTATTCAGATTTTTTTTGACCAAATAGCAATATTGGCATATAATCATCCATCCAGATATCCATGTAGATAATCAATTATCCAGAAACTACACAAGTCCATTGGCAGAAATTAGAACCATCCAGATAAAGGATTATCACAGTGCGATGATTATCACAAACTGAACTAGGATCACTGCTGCTTTCCATGTCCAAGCACGATGTGATCTAATCTCCAATCCCTTCAGGCCATGATCCGTGGTGGTCTAAACAACCTCGCCATGTGATGCACAGTACACGTTGTAAGCAACAATTGCTTCTCCTTCGTTGGATAGCAGTTATAGCAGCGCAATTTTTGAAGCCAAGCACTTGTTCATGGCAGCCTAACCAAGTGGGGTACACCCCAGGTTGTCGACCGCGATAAGCAACATACCAAGCCATGAAACCTTTCCGAGAGGTGCGCTTTTATGCATTTCCTTATGATAGTTGCACAAATATTAAAGCATGAATAAAGGGTAGATGGTGATTACTTACCCTTTACTTGCTTTAAGATTTGTGCAACTTGTATTGTGAGGGAAAACATAGTCACTAAACCTTTTAAATAAAACAACATAGCGATGTTAGAGCGACGACAGGATAAACCGCACATTCAAAAATGAATTGAAATAGGATGGCAATAGTTTCGGTGTTAGCCTCATAATGCGACAGTATCCACGCCACTTGATCTTAGTTATGTGAGTCTTGTCTAACATTACCAGAACATCCAAATGATTAAGTATAATCAGTAGGCCTCACATTACATCTTTGGATTCATCATTTGCTTCCAGATGGTAGTTGATTTGCAAGGGATGAGGAAAAATACAGTAAAGAGGGAGTACTAATTAAAACAAAATAGTGCCAAGCATGAGGACTGAAATCAAAACGACAAGGTGTGATTGATTTAATTGGATATAGGGGTGAAAACGGGGTGGATAATTTCTGCCCGATCCGACGCTGTATTCGAGAATAATCCACACATAATACCATTTTTAGGTCCTTATCGTTATCCGGGAAATATGGGTTAGGATATGGAAAAAACAATATCCGCTCCGTATATGTATCTGTTAGGATATCCAAAAGTAGGGCCGTAAGAAAAAGCTTGAGCTCGCGAGCTACTCGAGTTCGGCTCGGTCTAGGCTCGGTTTGAGCTTCAAACGACCCGAACTCAAGCCTGATCCCGTACTCGCGAGCTTCACTGAGCCGAGCTCGAATAGCTTGCAAGCCTACTCCATCTTGGACCGAGCTTACTCAAGCCTGTTACCGAGCTTTCTTGAGCCGAGCTTACTCGAGCCTGGGTTTAGGTTCGGACCCCAACTCGAGCTCGGCTCGAGCTTTTACCGAGCTCGAGCCTAAAAGCCTAAGCTCGCTCGAGCTCGGCTCGTTTATAGGCCTTTCTGAAAGATCAACAAAATAACTATCCAATAAAGAATCAGTGTCCTTTAATATCCTCTACGGTTTTCTAGTCATTAACTAGTTTATAATATGAATTTACATTTTATTATGTTTATGTTGTTAAATAGGATAAAAAAATTCTAATAGTACTATGATTTAACAATTTTGTTGCTAGGGTTACATATTTTCTTTATGTGTGTAGTATCCGTCAAATTATTCGTGACTGAATCGAATCCAGTCTGCATCTGTCCTATGCATGTATCCCGAAAAGTCCGTATCCGATTATAAATCTAGGGTAAAAACATGGGTTGGGATATAGAAAGAGTACTATCCGCTCGTAGTTGACCTGTTTTCACCCCCTACTTGGATAGCCATAGGAGCAGCCATCACAAAAAAAAACTGCTTGAGATAGCATTCAGAATTTCACTTGGCCATGCAAATACAACATACAATCCCAATTACATGTTCTGAAGCTCAGAAAACTAAGATCATCAGCTACAATATTGTCATTTGGGAGGTGTTTCTATGTATCACTCCTAAAGCATGAATAAAGAATGTATCATAATTACTTATCTATTTCTTTGTTTTAAGATTTGTGCAATTTATATTTAAAGTGTAATACATGGAAAGCCCTGCTCAAAGCTCAAACGTGGCAGGCTCCCGTGCTTCACTGTGCCTGGCCCAACATCGTCCCATAACGCAAAAGCTAGGTCGCCGTCCGTGGGTCGACGCGGCATTTTACGCTCCGCCGCCACGGCCCAACGCGTGCGCACAAAGCCGGCACAGGAGACACCATCTCAAATCCGCCCGCCCGCCCCGGAATCCGCGGTCCTCCTGGGCGGGTGAGCAGGCGTGCCCTGATTTGTTCCCGCGGCCGGCCGGCCGTGCATCGGCGCGACATTACCGGCGGCGCGCGCTTTTCTCCGTTTGCTCCGTCTGTTCTGCTCCAGGCGGGCGGCAGACAGTTCTGCCCATCCTGCACCGCCGAAAGCCGCCCGTGGGCCATGTCCCACATCTAACCTTCTGACCCCGAATCTTCGACGACCTCTCTTGTTCTTGTACCAGGCAAAACCGTCCGGGTCTATCGGCGGCAGGCCATGCACGAACGACCAGGACACGCGAATGCTCTGTTCCTCGTGGTGAAAAATATACCTGCACGGTTGCAATGACACAAGTGAGAGGCAGTGACGCTGCGCCGGACTGTGCACGGTAGATGCCAATCAAATCTGGCACGCCTCGTGCGAGATTGAGCAAGGAGCCAAGGAGTTCTAGCGGCGAAGGGGGCGCGTCACATGGGCCGGTCCTAGCGCTACAGCGAGAATGGCGTAGCATAGCCATAACCCCTTGCTTTCGTGTCGGGCGGCCACGCTAAGCCCTAGAGCACACTGTCCTCATTCCTCAACCCCCCCCCCCCCCCCATGTTCCCTACATCTCAACATCCCTATCGCCATTTGTTTTTTCTCTGATCTTCTTCCTAATGGGTCTCGGTGGCGAAACCAGAAAATTCTGAAAGCCTAGTCAACCCAAATTATTTGATGATACACTACGAAGCCTTGCCCAGGGAAGTGACGGAGCCAAAAAAAAAATCTAGGAACCTAAGCAACCCTAACTACTTGATGATCCAGTATGAAGTCTTGCCTAGAAAAGCTGCTACATTTCATAGCGTTTACGATGGTAGAGCTATGCTATACCTCTACGACTCGTTGCTGAGGAGCCTAGTCAGTCATCCGTTCTACTGGGAGGTGGATCCGCAGCGATGGCTACGACAGATGACTTCCGGGCACTGTACCAGCATTTCGACGAGACATTTTTTTTTTTTGAATATTTTGGTTTGCTCGCCCTTTGCGTAGTCGGTCTCGGTGACGCGTCAGTCACCAATTGCACCGCGATTCAAGGATCTTGTAGATCCAGTAATTAACATGAGCTGATTCAAGCCACCATGCAGGCATGCTGTACCTAATCTGTACTATTTTACTCTCTTTTTGCATGTGAGTTGCGCGTGTATTAATCGCGCCAAGTGTCACTAACCAAACTTATACCAAAAGAAAAAGAAAGAGGAATGTGGTTAAAGAAAACGGAGTTGCAGAGAGAATGACAGGCACAGAGGCTGCCCTAATGCGCGGCCCAAGGTCCCCGTTGTCGATGCCGCTTACTCGGTCAAGACATCAAAGCGTTACTCGCGTGTGTGTTTATTTTTCTCCTTCGCGTTGCATTTCCGCCGACGGAATCGACTTATTTCGTGTGCGCTGTACCGGCAACTCGGCAAGCGGTTTGTGATCCCCGCGCTGTCCTTTTCTCGCTTCCGGAAATGGAGCTGCAAGGGTGGTTGAGAGAGCCGCGAGTACGGACCACCCTGCTAGTTAAAGTATAAGCTATCTGCCTCAATTAGTGTCACGATAGGCACCATTAAATCGCAAAGTCACGCGGTTACTCTTGATGCATGAGGAGTTGGTGACTTGGTGGTGCGTGGACTAGGATTAACGCGGCTGTTAGCATGTGGTTACTTACTGAAATTAGCTGCGAGTCAACGGCATGGACCACTTCTCTTATCAAAGGATGTTACTACAGTACTACTAGTGATTTGTAGGACTAGGAAACCAGAGAAATTTTCCTAAGGAGCATTACTCATTTGATTAAGGCAGAGATCAAGGGGAAGCGGGACGCTGGGATATGTCATATGCTGAAGATCAAGAAACTAAGCATGGAGTCCACAGGCTCCACAGCTACCAAAGTGGTGCAATTTAATAAGGCGCACCAAACCAATGGACCCTGCTCTTGGCTAACTGGTGTTTTCACTCTTCTTTTGCTGACAGTAATTTATACCCTTTTATAATGCACTTAAACAATTTTTTCTACGTCCACCCTAAATAATGCACCTCATTAGAGATGGCCCAATGTTCGTGCACCCAGCAAAACGTCCCTAGAAACTTGCATTCATCAAAATGAACATCTCAGATCTTTCCTCAGTTTTACTCACCCACATCCGATGGCCATTATTTAGTGTGTCTAATCATCCCTGTGGCCCACAACAGACCTCCCCTACCTATATATTTGGAAGGAGAGAGAATCAAATAAGGAAATAAATAAGGAGGATCCGCATGCAAGGAAATCAGACTTGAATTTTTTACTGACCAAAATTGTACGTACTACATATTTGGAAGGAGGGTGAATCAAACAAGGAAATAAACAGGGAGGATCCACATGCAAGGAAACAAGACTTGAAATTTTTATTGTCCTGGCATTGTGATCGTATTTTTTTTCTGAATATGACTATTCTCGAGACTTTTTTACGGATCTAACCCCATAGAGCCTAATTTCAACAAGACCGAGAGCGTTGAATTTTGTTTTATTTTTATCTAAGGAACCAACGTTTGTGAGTGCTTGCTTAATTTTTTCAATTTTTCTCGGAACCAGTACACGGCGAATCTTGTTTAATTTTATCTTTTTTCCTTGCGGATCCAATGGCCGGCGAGCGCAGCTTTATTTTTCCATATTTTTCAAAATCATCCATGTGACCCACAATGACCTTCCTCACCTCCAAAGATCAACAAGGAAAAGGAAACAAACGTCTTTAAATCAAGGAAAAGGAAACAAACGTCCTAGAAAAGGAAAGGACCATACATTACGTCTTTGGGAAAGGAAATCGGAGATGGGCGCGCATTGCCGGAGAACGCAGTCCGCAATGGCTCCACGGCCGCCATCGGTGGCTTTGTCGACGCGGGCGAGGTTCTTTGGTCACGACCTACATGGCGCCGTCTCTCTCAAAAATTTATAATTTAATTTTTTTGAAAATAATTTTATTAAGTACAAAATAATCGAAAGTTTTTGAGAATTTTTCTAGAATTTTTAATCTAATGTGCTATCTTTTCAAAAACCTTCTATATTTAAAAAAATGAAAGCAACTCACCGTAGCTTCTTCTAATCGCACCCAGCACTGCAGAAGCTTCTTCTCTTCCCTCCTCCATTAAAGCAAGAAAGAAACTCCAAACCTCCATCAATCCCGCACCAAATCTCCTCTTTCCATCTATGGTGTTAATTCTCCAAATTTCGTGCTCTATTGCCAAAATTTTCTCTCAACTGATTTGATCCCAAATTATGGTTTCCATAAATATGCTTGTTTCGGGCTATAAAAGCCATGAGCTCTCCTCCACCCCATCGCATTGCGTAAATCCCAAGTGCTCCTTTTGTAAAGATCGCGGATTTTGGAGGTCCCAAGCCATCACCGTCATCTTTCCGTGAAATTCACCGCAACCGTGACTCTCTCCCAGCGCCGGTGCAGCGATCTCGCCGCACTGCAGTTCGACCCATCTGCGACCGCCGGCCACCCCCGGCCTTCCCTCCCCTGCGGCCAAGCCTGCAGAGCACGCTATGCTCTCTGTGGAAGCTGCAAAAATAATCTAAAATCGAAAAATTCTTTTTCTTTCCCTTTCTTGATTTAAAATCTTTTGGGAGCCCGTTTTCGCCCATTCGACCTCCATTTAGTTCCGTTTTTCTTTTTAAATTCATTTCAAATTCTAAATTTCTCTTTTATTATTAAGTGTTGTATTCATACTTATCTTCTCATTTAATTGATAAGCGGGGTACTACCGTCGTAGTGTTAGCACAGGCACTATACTAGTAGTATTAGTAGTAGTTGGAGGAGTAAGTACTAGTGACCATCAGTTGACGGGCAAGCTGCCTTTCCTTTTCGCCTTTCCAACGCACCCTCTAAGCCTCTAGTATGTTAATCGTCTGCTACAAGGTCTAGTTTTATCTTGACGCGTGGGACTAACCCTGATTGCTAAGGGCAAAAGATCAATGAGTTCAACAAATTGGTAAAGAGCGGCTTAGGCACTATTTAAAACACGGGAATTCTTCGAACGTTTTAGAGGAAAATAAGATGTCCACTTTCATAAGATGTTTGATTTTCTATAAGAATTTTGTGTTGCAAACATCATTGGATGTGTGCTATTCTAAATATAAAATTACACGAATAAAAGAAAAGCTCTCCAAACACCGCTCGAAAATTAGCTGGGTTACTCACACCTGACAGTATCGTTTTCCCCCTGAACTGTTTCTGGATCATCAACACTACGAACATAACCACCTAGGGATGCTGCTGCAGCAGCCTGGCCGCAACTAATAGGGACCGAACCCAAAGACGGATCTGCTCTACTCGACTTGCGAAGGAAAGACCGGCAGTATCTAATAAATCTTCTCCAGAATCACCGTACTTGGAGATGCTCGCAGTTCACTCGATCGAGTCACCAACGCACACTCCCGTCGTTGTGACAACGCCGACAGGGCTACAGCGACATAAAGGAATTGTATGTGTTGGTGAAGGATCGGGCCAGGGTCGAGGCCCTGGGGCCATGCCCATGTTACTTGCAACTATAAACAATGTCGATCGAAGTGATGAGTAAATGACCTGACCTGTCTAAGCCGAGCCCATTTGTGCGCTTGCATGCTCTCGTGGCATTGCCTTCCATGTATGAACTGTGTTAGAGTCCTTGGTGGACAGTGACATCGACACCCATCCGTGTCATGCTGTGGACCGTGCTAACTTATGATAAACTTGTTTACATTAAGAATAGTGCTTTTATGCACCTCCCTTACATTAATTGTGGGATGAATCCGACATGCCTTAATTTTCTTCAACTAGATGTAGCCCAACACTGATAAGGGCAAGTACAATAACAAAATCAACTGCTTACTCCATCTCTCATCCATGTCATCTAGAGTAAGCACTAAAGCTAGTTTGTACAATAGCTATCTCTAAAGTTTAGTTCTAATGTCATGCATTAACTATCTCTTCTCACTTGTACATAACTAATCTACTTATGCTCTCGTGCAATACTTACTACTAAATAAGAGCCACCTCTCTTCTCTCTCCTCTTTTCTCACCCTTTCACATAGGACAAAGTTGACGTGGACATGCTAATAGTAAGTTGAGGTGGACTTATTGTACATGCCCTAAGGTTTCATGAATTTTTTGGTTTAGACTAGAGTTCAAATCTCACGTTTGGATGTATGGAACTTTTTTAGGGAAGTGTCATACTGTACGGATGACTTGTTGAGTAGTGCTTTTATGTTTTCCTAAAAACTAAGCCCTACATGTACAAATATTAACAACTCTTTTACGGTACACAACATCTAATATGAGCCATCTATTCTTTTTCATCCAATAGATTAGATTAATTATGATTTAGTTATACTACCATCAGCAGTATAAATAGTAAAATTCAAAGACGGGTAAAATGGTACAAATAATGCTTGGCATAAGAGTAATCTCCGCAACTTAGTGGCAGCGACAAGGATTGTAGTGGCGCCGACGTTGACAGCATGGAGTGGATCAAGGCACAAAAGAGCAGAGAGGTGGGCCACAAGTGTTGTAGCCGAAGGTCAATTGAAGGATAAAAAATGGCGACTAAAAAGGGGTGAATGATCACACAACAAATTTCTCCCTAGAGAATCCAACCAAAACCTCCCAAGACCTCAGAAGAGCGGAAGAAGAAAATCTGCTGAAAAATCAGCTCTGGGGCGGCACTACTGTGCTGCAGAGGCCGGTAGTGCCGAGACAAACAGTAACCTGGTGCTACTGGTTACTGTAGTATTGCATAGATAGGAAGGTTTACAAAACCACACTATCAGGTGGGAAAAGTTCACAAATGAGCACACAAGGAAACCCTAAAATCTTACTACAAACCTTGCGAAGAGGCATCCATTTACCCCTCTATTTATAGCCTAAAAGCGCACTAACTTGACCACTACTCTATACGCGAACTTTAATCCAACGATTCTTCTTCACTTGAGTAGTGCTTAAGTTAATATCCTAGACATCCACTTATCCTAACGGGTTTTATCCATTTATGCTAACTTGACCGCTACTCCATCTACGAAACTTGATCCAACGATCCTCTTTCGCCTGAGTAGGGCTCAAGTTGGCATCCCGACCATCTACTTGTCATCCCGATTCACAACAAACTCCTGGCCTCGATCATCTTCAGCGCCGCCTGACTGTGTGAACCTTAGCTCTGCTAGCCTAGTCCCGGTCTCCTCCGTCTCACCATAACCTAGCTCCAAGTCTTGCAACCATCATAAACAAGAGAAATCCATCACATAGCACTGTTCACACAATATGCAATTTATAATTAACACAATATGAATTTCCAATTAAATGGATCGCTCAAGTTCACTAGGATGCTCGACAACAATTCAAAATTGCAAATTTAGTTTTCTAAAGTAAAACAAACTCACACAAATCGATATAAACGAAACAAATATCAAATACTCGTTACACATCCATATATTGACCTTCAGATAGCCTCACACAATGGAAAACAGAAGCCGTTGTATTCTAGCTTTTACCCTCCGGATCACACTCCCAGCAAGAACGGGCAATAAGGACCGGGCTACCTACAAAGCGCTTCAAGTGCAACGCAAGTACATCTACACATCGGAGGAATTGCTAT
The DNA here is from genome assembly GCA_036346275.1 of Otatea glauca. Classification (NCBI taxonomy): domain Eukaryota; kingdom Viridiplantae; phylum Streptophyta; class Magnoliopsida; order Poales; family Poaceae; genus Otatea; species Otatea glauca. The sequence goes on from CM070722.1 coordinate 60,974,541, forward strand.
GTGCACCATGACGGCTGAACTTTCGCTTGCAGTGTAAACTATGCCTCTTCAAAGATGGTTTGTTTTCAGGAACTAAAAAAAAAAGATCCCATGAGGTAGTTCAATGCAAGGAATATTCGACCACAATGCTGACGAAGTTAATTGTAAACGACACCTAATTTAAACGCAAAAATACTTTCTAGCACGTTAATAACCAAATCATCTGGATCAAATCTTTCTAGTATAATCCTTGCATAGCTTAGAACACTAATACAACACTAAATCAAATGCAAGGAACTCATCCAAAACCATCACATCACACCCACTGATATATAACCAAATCAATTAGATTAAATCTTCCTGGTATGATCTTTATGTATCCTAGATCATCAAAGCGTGGCATGAAGAGGTTTAAACTCAATACAGGATGTAACCAAAAGAGAATCTAATCAAAACTTGATCATGACACGTTTTAAAATACGAAAAATACTTCCAAGCATTGATAACTAAATCATTCTGAAGTAATCTTAGGGATGTACTTGGTAACAATAGAATCATTAAAACATGCTCATGCAAACCATTAATTAAGCAATACACGTGCGCATATGTAACAGTAAATAACACGTAGGTAACGAAAAATAGAACTAATACTATATCGTATCACAACTAAGCTAATTAAACCCAGATTACTCACTCTGATCAAAACAAAATCCATCAACAATTGAACACTCGATCAACTACATAAATGAGCAAGCATCCACAGTTCCACACCCAAAGAAACCAGAGACACCTGTCCATACCCAACATTACAGCGTCTAACCCCAAAACCCAGAGCCACCCTCAAACACCCAGCCACTCCTGCCCCGTGCAACTGACCTGGGGGCCCGGAAGTTAAAAACTACCCGCCACCGACACCTTCCGCTGGGCCCCACGTCCTCCCCGCCAATGACGGGGTGCCACCGCCCGCAGCTACCGCGCCGTTAAATTCCCCCTCTCCTCTCTGCCCTGCGGCGGCCGACAAAACCCACCCCTCCCCTCCTCCCTCTCGCTCCCCTCGCTTTTATCCCCCACCGCCAAGCTCCCCCCACGGCCACCCCGACGGTCCCTTCTCTCCGCATTCCCGCCCCCCGCATTCCGCGCCATTCCCGCCGCATTCCGAGCTCCACGCACGAGCACCCGCCATTTTCTTGCTGCTAGCTTCCCGCCGCTCACCTCTCTCACTTCTGCTCTGTTAGCTCGAAGCAGAGCGGCGGAGGGGTACATGGCTGCGGCGCTGCTGCCGGAGACGGGGATGATGCCGGGGGCGCGGGGTGACGCGGCGGAGCAGATCGCGGTGATCTGGGAGCAAGTGAGGGGGCCGGTCATCGTGCCGCTGCTGCGGCTGTCTGTGCTGCTCTGCCTCGCCATGTCCGTGATGCTGTTCGTGGAGAAGGTGTACATGGCCGTGGTCATCCTCGCGGTGCGGCTGCTCGGCCGCCGCCCCGAGCGCCGTTACCGGTGGGAGCCCATGCGCGACGACCTCGAGCTCGGCAATGCTGCCTATCCCATGGTGCTCGTCCAGATCCCCATGTACAACGAGCGCGAGGTGAGCACATCCGCGCTGCTGCTCGGAGCTAACGCCGCAGAGCGCTAGTGTTTGCACTCTCGCTTGCTGCCATTGACTAGCCTGCTAAGCTTTTGCTCTACTGCTGTTCTCTGGTAAAAATGTTCCTTTTTTTTGGCGTGGTTGACTTGTAGGTGTACCGGCTGTCGATAGGGGCGGCGTGCGGGCTGTCCTGGCCGTCGGATCGGATCGTCGTGCAGGTGCTCGACGACTCCACGGATCCCGTCATTAAGGTAAACCACGGCAACCATCCAGTTAAAGCGCTTAATCCCTCTGTGACTCTGCCTACTCCTCCTCCATTCTCCCCACGTGTCAGTGACAGTGTGTCCCTGCACTGCTCACTGCAGTAATTGCGCTAAGCTCTGTCACTGACAGTTGCAACCGCCCGGTGGGGCCCGCCGTCCCGTGCTTATATATGCACCAGGTGGCACTGCTGTGGCTGTGCGTTACTGCGTTGTATTCTCCGTTCTCTTAAAAAAAAATTATAATCTTTAGTTCTCGTTTCAGTTCACAGAAGGAACTCCTTTCATGCGGTTAAATTTTAAAAACTTTAGTTATCAATAACTTTTAAATATTTCGATTAGATATATGAAAACCATATGTGTAGATTTGTTTCAAAAATACTTTTATAATATTTTAATTTATTGAATTCTATGAATATATGACAATAATAATTAGTAGTTGTATTTTAGATACCGTATCGATTTTCAAAACAACTTATCCGTGTGAACGGTAGGAAGTACTAGTCGTGAGGAAAGATCACATATAACAGTGGCCGTTTCTCTTTTGTCACATACAAGCAATCTAAGCTGGCAAATTTTAGTACACTGAACCGCTTGCCTCCAACACGGATCTGAGCTTGTCATTAAATTATCCTGATATAATTTGGCTTTTTGGAAAGAAATGCAAGTATATTTTCTCGCCCTGGGGAGTGATGTGATGCAGTTCAAGCATGCAGCTACTCGCTTAATTAGCTTGGACTCCTCTTTCGTTGTACACATCCTGGTATTTCTGGTTTTTTTTTTTTTGGAGTATTTTACACGAAAATACATGCAAGGCCCTGGACTGGCTCCTTGTCCTCTGCCACTCTGGGCAACTCCGAGGCGGAACAATCTGGAGTGGTGGTAAACGATCACATTAACTGCCTGGCCTGCGTGCTCGCTGTCAATTTACCACTAACTAATCGTGCAGTAACAGTAGAACGGGTTTACCCTGTTACTACAACTGCGGCACTCCATTATACTACTACCCTGTTACAACCTGGCCTTAACTAAACTAGCTCCAGTGCACTCTGGGGACCCGTGCCTTTTCTGTTCCAGTGGCCACGGGGTTTGCTGCTAATATCGAAAACATGAGGGCTGTTCAGGAAAAAGTTTGTGGTGGTTTCTTCAGTTCTTCTGGAAAATAAATCTTTACAGAAAAGTTATAAAGCAAACACGATTAAATAAAAGTACGAGGTAATTAAGCTGGAGCTTGAGGTCAAAGAGCAAGTACAAGAATGTACTAGTTTCATGCCGTTTCTTTATAATATCGTTGTCGCATCAGGCCTGCATATACGCACATGCAGGCATTATTGAAGCATCACGCCGGCCCTCACGGTAAAAGAGTGAGGAAAGAGCTACCTTTTACGTATTACTATTTAAAAATTATATAAATATTAGAATATAAATAAAAAATAAATATTAATTATTTACCTCTTTATTTGTTTTAAGATCTGCGACAATCGTACTGTAATGTGAACCATGGGATGGACTACTGAATGAATCGATCCTGAGATTTCGGTTTTTGTGAACGCTGTGCAGGAGCTGGTGCAGTTGGAGTGCCAGCGGTGGGCGAGCAAGGGGGTGAACATCAAGTACGAGATCCGGGACAACCGGCAGGGCTACAAGGCCGGCGCGCTCAAGGAGGGCATGAAGCACAGCTACGTCCACGGCTGCGACTTCATCGCCATCTTCGACGCCGACTTCCAGCCGGAGCCCGACTTCCTGTGGCGCACCATCCCCTTCCTCGTCCACAACCCCGAGGTCGCGCTCGTCCAGGCGCGGTGGAATTTCGGTAAGTGCTCTGGCCAACTCTCAGAGCCAAGCGTTTCCCTGCGTACTGACAAAACATAGTTGACAAAAAAAATAATTGTTTCTTAAAAAATTGTCAAAAATTTTCATCATTCATTAAAGAAAAAGAATAACAGCCGGACTATGAATATACACTACCCACACACGCACCCAGTTGCTTCTCCCGGCTCTACAAGCACGAGCGTCGAGTGAGAAAAACAATTGTGACGTAGACCGATCGTAGCTGTAGGTGAATCAGGCGGTGTTTTGAAACCTGTGAGCTCTGCCTGTTTCATGCATCACTAGACTATAATCTGGTCATACGTGTAGCCCTCGCTCTCCTATAAAGCGACCTGTCTTTAAAAAAAAAATGGGTGTTCAATTAGGCCTCTGATTCCTGGTTAGCAAATTTAGGATACATCCAAGAGGGAATCACAGATTTAGGAAATCCAGAAACGCACTCTTTAAAAGGGCCCGGAGAAAGCAAATCTACATCAATATAATAAACAATGATCGGACCACATTATTCAAAACGCTTTGGCATCTAATACTCCCTTCAGTCACGAAAGTAAAGAAAATCGGTTTTAAGAATTAATACGGTTTTTAAAATACAACTTTGATCACTTATTTATATTATAATATATTTATTGAAACCTAATAAAATTATTTCTCGAAACATATCTATATGTATTATTTTTACTCACCCAATTTAAAATTTTTAAAATATATTACCAGCTACAGTGCATAATATTTGACTGTACGCAACCAAAACAGCTTCTCTCCTCACCGGATAGTAATTCCTAGAGAAAAGTGACGAGCGACCGACAACGGGAGTAAAAAACGGCACTGTCCAGATCGGCTTCAGTTGGCATAGTAGTAGTACTACTACTCCGTAAAAAAGAGGGTAGCTGGAGAGCAGAAGATAAGGCAGTTGTTGCGGTGAAAAGAACTCAAATAAACTTGGGAGTTGGACACTTGGAAGCTGGAACTGGGTTTCTTTCTGATCGGGAGATCAGGTCATGCGGGCGCGCCTCTGCTCTGACTTGTCACTTGCATACGCCTATGGAAAGGACTGGTCGTTTTCGGTATTATGGGAGCCGGACCGGGCGCTCACACAGACACAGGTGAAGTGTCGGTGCTGGATCTCAGCGTCTCTGCTTGCCCCTCCTTCGCTTCAAGCTAGCTCGTCTTCCAACTTAGTAGGAAATTGGGCACTACGATATGTTTAGTTTGATGATAAATTTATCTTATAAAATCTTACTAAAATTTAGTATTATCAAAATTTAGTCACTAAATTGGCTATTGATCTTTTGGTCAAAGATTGATAACAAAATGAACTAAAGAACCAAGGGAGAAGAGAATCTTATCAAAATTTGGTAACAAAACAAATGCTTGCCAAATTTGATCAACGCTACCAAAATTTGGTAAGACAAATATTGATAACCGTTGGAAGGAAACCAAACAAGCTAATGTTTTCTGTATCCTCTAAGCAAGAGCTTCCGACAACACTTTTTTTACAAATCTAATATTTTTGTACATATATTTATAAATTTGGCATTCTCCTCCACCGTAGAAGGCGCGGTAGGGGACATGTCGCTCAGGAATTGGGAAGCTGGCGGAGCTCGGCTGACCGTGGGAGCAACGTGGTCCACCACGCTAAGGTAGCTTCCACGCTACCCGGAGGCGGCAGCGTGCTCGCTGTCGTGCTCGATCGCCTTACCGTGGCATCGACCGGCTAGCAATGACTCTCTTTAGAAGAAAAAATTTATACTTTCATAAAACAGTGTAATTCTCGTGAGATTCCCAGAATACAACAGAATCATCTTCTTTTTTTCATTTTTGTTTTTCATCTCTTGGTTCTTTTGTTTCAACGTGGTCTCCATCAATCATGGGTTGGTGCTCGAGTCTAACATGGGATTTATATGCTTTTTTATATATTGAGCTTTTTTAAGGGTGGATGAACCGTAACACGTGCAGCATGGCTTGGCAAAAGCTTCACCTACCGAAACCAAACCCCAGGGCCCAAATCCAATCCTATCAGTAACCTCCAACTGAACCAACCACTCAGTCACCACCATGCCCCTCCCAGTGTCTCTCTGCAGGTGGGGCCACCCCTCTGCTTTAATATTCGCGTGGGCCAGGCCGTGTCAGACCATACAAAGGAAACACAAGCCCTGGTCTATCCGATTCGAAAAAAAGAAGAAGAAAAAGCCTAGTCTATCCCTATCAGCAACAAATACACTGTCCTGTCGCTAATAATAATAGACTAAACATCTCGATCTGTAGTGTTATGTACTCCACTCTACGTGGTCCATGGAGCGTGGGCCCACTGTCGGTCTAACAATATCCTGAAACATCGGCCAAACTCGACATGGACCATGAACAAATTCGGTCCCTTTGTACGTAGGAGCATGTTATAACCGGGGTCCTCCATTTTTGGACTTCTACGCAATTATTATATAATTGGAGGTTAAGCTGTATAAACTCGCTCACATACTTTACATAGTTCTGAAGAAGCCCCTGTGTAGTATTGACTGTTGTTGATTAAATTTTCAGAACTAAACTGATGGATAAGTGCTATGAAAAACATCTGTCAGTATGGTTGACTGGACCGTGATTTAGCTTTGGCATTGATGATACGATGTTTTGGGTAGTTAGTACTTAGTACTCCTACTTGTTTTGGTAGAAATTCTTTTGCATGGAAATGAGTAATGACAAGTTTGCTGCTGTTGCTGCTGCTGCCGGTGGTGTGTGAGCAGTGAATGCAGATGAATGCTTGATGACAAGGATGCAGGAGATGTCCTTGGACTATCACTTTACAGTGGAGCAAGAAGTGGGCTCCTCCACTTATGCCTTCTTTGGCTTCAATGGTAAGCTTGATCTCAATTCATCTCTCTTTTCTCCTGTGGGGCATTCTCTGTGTTTCCTTTTCTCATTTCCATGATTCTGTGTCTCTTTCGTTCGTATAGATATCTTTGTTCTTATTTTCCAATGTTTTCAGTTCATAATGAGACATTCTGTTTCCTAGTCTTTGCAAAGAAAAAGGACATGGTACCACATCTCAAAATCATATGTAATTGTATCATTCTACCTTTTCCCTTTTCTGTCCAAGAACGTAGAACACACAGCTCCTCAACAACACAAACAAAAACAAGAGGAACAAGAGTAGAAGACATAGATAACAACCAGACTAGAGCTGCTATTCAGTAATATTATAAATTGCATATAGAAGTTCATTGCTGAGCATTTCATGGGAAAAAAAGATTCAGCAAAATCATCAACGTCGATTGTGATAGCACAATTGAAGGATCAAATTCTCCAAAAGCATCTTGCTGAAGTTATTAACAGATAGCAGTACATATTCGCCCCCAAACTGGATTTTAGCAGCAGCCACATTTTGCATTTCCTTTTTGTTCTTAACATGCCAAATACTCTATGAACAGGAACTGCTGGCGTGTGGCGCATATCTGCTCTGAGTGAGGCAGGTGGCTGGAAGGACCGAACCACAGTTGAAGACATGGATTTGGCAGTTCGAGCAAGCCTCAAGGGATGGAAGTTTGTATTCCTTGGCGATCTGATGGTAAATATGCACTACTAACCTATCAAATCATGTAACATCCAGTGCATTACTTTGCATTTTTTTTGTAACATTGTTCTTAAGTTCCCAATTAAGTCCGAAGGAAGCATGCAAGTAACCTAGAAATGTTATTTTCAGGTAAAAAATGAACTCCCAAGTACATTCAAAGCATTTCGGTATCAGCAACATAGATGGTCATGCGGACCAGCAAATCTGTTCAGAAAAATGTTGATGGAGATTGTCAGAAATAAGGTCCCTTGCACCAAGCTGTATTTTGGAAATTTTAATACAGGCAGCATTTGTTACTAACAACATATCGATGATCTTGATGCAGAAAGTGACGCTTTGGAAGAAAATCCATGTCATTTACAACTTCTTCCTCGTCCGCAAGATTATCGCACACATTGTGACCTTTGTGTTTTACTGCCTTGTTATCCCGGCCACAGTCTTAGTTCCTGAGGTTGAGATACCAAAGTGGGGTTGCGTCTATATTCCAACCATCATCACCCTTCTCAATGCTGTTGGGACTCCAAGGTGCCAATTTTCTAAAAAAAACTACGCAATTCTGTTGGAAATATAAAATGAACCTACCTTTTCTGACATCTGAGGCATTAACATGAAAAACATCAAATGATGCAGGTCCGCTCACTTACTTGTATTCTGGATCCTCTTCGAGAATGTCATGTCACTGCATAGAACAATGGCCACCTTCATCGGCCTATTAGAGGTAGGCAGGGTGAATGAATGGGTGGTGACAGAAAAGCTTGGTGACGCTCTGAAGATGAAAATGCCAATTAAAGCGTCCAAGAAGCCGCGCCTGAGGATAGGAGACAGGTATGTAACCATATTTTGTTTATTTCGTGCGTTTCTCCACTCTTGTAGCTAAAAATCAAAATGGAATCAGGTTGCATGTTTTGGAGCTTGGTGTTGCAGCCTACCTCTTCTTCTGTGGATGCTACGACATTGCATTTGGGAACAACCATTACTTCATCTTTCTCTTTCTCCAATCCATCGCTTTCTTCGTAGTCGGTGTGGGCTATGTTGGGACATTCGTCCCGCACTGACAACAGAAGCATGATGTGGGCATCCATCTTGGTTTGGGTTCATGATTGTCTTCGATTCTTCCCAGTCTCATGGTATATAACCAGATCAAAGATAAGATCAAGCAACCTTCTCTTGTTTGTAATGTTGTCGGAAAAAATGCGGTGTAAAAGCACTGCAAGACAAGCCATAGATATACAGGTGTGTTTTAGCGGCTAGGAATGTGCTGTGATGCGCATGAGATTGGCGATGATCAAGCATGCTGTTTTGAGTCTCTGCGTCACCGTAGCAGAGTCAGTAGTAGAAAAGATAGCAAATTGTGAAAGTTTCATCATTTGTGCAAACAGAAAAACAAAAACGGTTTGTTGATTCGTTCTTGGCAGAAAAGGTTTGTCGTGAGAAGAGGAAGAAAATAAAGCACCTCGGTGTCTGAAATAGCATTGAAATGTCGTAACTGTACATATTCAGTTATCTCATTTACCTTTTATTTCTTCCCTGTTAATGTTATGTACTTATGTGTGATAAGCGAATGCATTTGGAAAGATTTCATTTCAGAAAATTGTGGTACAAACAGAGCAAGTAAAACATGGTATCATAGAAGCTGAGCTCTGTTTGTTGCTTTCCGGGAGATCAACTGTTTTATCTCGTCTCTGGTTATATAACCAGGCGGATGATTCAGTCCTATGTTTCAAGAAACTTCCCCTTCACATAGTATTGCTAGTACTACCTGTCAGTCTGGCGATCGACAGACTGTGTCAGGATTCGACTGAATTGCTGACAAACAAGGACCTGCATGTGACTCGAGAACACATAGGAGTAGTACCAAACATCCAACAGTGACAGATTTCACAGCTCTGCGTTCTGCAAGGATCCAAACCACAGACTAGGAGCAGATGTGATTGAAGTAGGTCTCAATAATTTTGGAGAGACCTGAACAGTTGATGTTATCTTTGTGGTACATGCTGCTTCAGGAAGCAAGGTAGTAGATTCCTCGTAACAGTCTGACAAGCACAGCGCAGAAGTGCAAAGGGAGATCTGTACCTCGTAACAACCTGTCCTTCGCTCCGGACGCTTCTCCCCTGGTTTACCTTTGCGTTGTGGGCTCCTCCTCCTGTCGAATTTTATCAGTGCATCGTGAGGTTGTGGCTGCAGTCTGCAGGCGCGTGCGTAAAAGCATCCGTGGTTAAGGATGCCGTCCCGATTTTGCTGGTAAAAAGGAATTTCCGCGATCCGCCGAGGGCTCATGGATTTCGCCGTCCAGCTCGAGGGAGAGACAGATGGCGCAGGGAGAATTTGCTGAAGAGAACCGTGAGAGTCCATCACTGCATGGATGGATCGCCGATAATAACCGCGCTCGTGGTGGGTTTACGCACCACCGTCCGATCAGTTTCAAACGGCCGAGATCGACGAGGAAGGATTTCAGGCGGCGGCCGAGATCGTGTCATTCATTTCCAACCCGCCTCCTACCGTCTGGGTGTCGTCGAGCTCGCACGCCCCATCGGCGGCGGCCGTGTCACGCTGCTCCGGCGAGGCCAGATGGTGGCACAGCCTTCGCGGCACGCACACCACGCGCTCGAGGAGACACGGAGGCGGCACGGCATCTCGCATGCCCTACAAGACTACCTACGGGCTCAACGATCATTGCAACGTTGCAATTTGTGCATGTTACCTGTAGGCCTGGGCATTTGGTTTTTTCATTCGGTTTTTTAAAAAAAATTAGTTTTTGAGATTTGCAAATCGAATCGAAACCGAACAGAGACAGAAATCAAATCAAATTAACCGAAATAATTCAGTTCGGTTAACCGAATTGCATGCAACCCAGACATAAAAAGCAAGATTACTGGTGCTGGATTAGCTATAAAAAGCAAGATTAGAAGCTCGACCTCACCACTACGAGCTCTCGACCTAAACATGCCACTGCAAGCTCGCCACCCGATCTAGTCGCCTCCCATCCATTAGTGAATTACCCCCCATCTGAAGGCTAATACACAAAAATTACCCCATATTGCCACCAACTCCCCCAATGTCACACGGATCACAACCAATGCAGAGGGAAAACCTACCAAATCCTAACCACTGTTGCTGGAAGTGGAGATGAGCCTGGACGAGTCGTCCTCGGATGTCGTAGACTCCTACTGCCTCCTCCGCATGGCCCCGTCCCCGCGGCTGTCGTTGCTCTGAACCGTGACGGCGGAGGATACCTCCACTGCGTGTCTGCCAGAGCTCAGCAGTGAGGGTCGAGGCGGGGTCCATGGCGACGACGAAGCACCTCGCGTGGCGGCGCAATGAAGCTATAGGGTTTCACGGGCGCATGCGAGGGGGGTCGAATGAAAATATGGAATGGATGGGAGGCGAGTCATGCCACTAGATCGGGATTTGGTGGGTTTGGCCGTTCGGGCCTCAGGGAAGACCTCACCGCCTGGCGCCTGGGCTAATGTAATGGGTCGAAGTGGACGTTGGGCTGATGGGTTTTCGGTATTTCGGTTTAATCTGTTTCCAGAATCCGAAAACTGAACAACAGCAAAATAAAAACCGAACTGAAAACCAAAAAAGCCGAAAAATTTGGTTAAATCGGTTCGGTTCGTCTCAATTTTTCGGTTTCGGTTTAAAAATGCTCAACCCTAGTTACTTGCTTCAGAGCTCAGAGAAGTAACCAATGCTGAAAATACGATATCTACAAATCAGTAGGATTTTATTCACATCTCTGACCAGCTGCAATGGCTGACACCATCTACAACTCGCACGGATTGCTCGGTGACCGCGCAGGCCAACGTGTTGCAGGCCTCATATATCGCCGGGCACTCGTCGTGGTACGAGTCTCCGGCGAGGAAGGTGTGCTTCTTGCCCTGGACCTCGACGGCGCTCCTAGCACGGTCCTTTCTGATGCCGAGCAACCTCATCGCCTCGTGCGTGCCGGCCACGCTGTCCCACATCTCGCAGGCGGCTTACGTGCTCTCCAGGACGACGTACTTGCCGGCGTTCCCAGGCTGCAGCCCGAAGAAGCGCCGCGCGGCGAGCTCGACCAGCCCCATGTCGCCGTGCTTCCTGCAGGCGCCCAGCAGTGCGCCCCAGATCACCGAATGCTCCTGGCAGTCTGGTAGATTCTTGACGAGCTCGTAGGCGTCGTGGAGCCTGCCGACCCTGGCCAGCATGTCGACACCGCCGCGTAGTGCTCGCCCCTCGGGGTGAGGCTGTAGTCCGACGACATGGACGACAATTGCCTCAGCTCCTCGTCGACGAGTCCCCCGTGCGCGCAGGCTGAGAGCACGGCGAGGAACGTCACGTCGTTAGGCCGCAACAACCAGTCCCGCGTCATCTGGTCGAAGAGCGCCAGCGCCTCGGCTACGTGCCCGTGCTGGCCGTGCCCGGAGATGACCGCTGTCCACATGGTGACGTTCCGCTCCGGCGTGCGTCCTCCGGGCTGCTGCACTTGAGGTACATGTCGATGAGCACGCTGTTGGCGACGACGTCCGACTTGACCATGACGCCATGCACGCGCCGGGCGTGCTCCAGCGCGGCCAGTCTCGCGCACGCGCAGAGCACCGACAGGAGCGTGAACTGGTCCGGTTTCAGTCCCTCCGTCCGCATGGAGCCGAACATATCCACCGCCCGTGACTGAGCGCCGCCGCTGCGCGCACCTCGATATCACGGCGTTCCACGCCACGACGCTCCTCTGTGGCATTCCGTCGAACATGTTCCGTTCAATGTTGAGCTCCCCAATCTTGGCATAGAAGATCAGCAGCTTGGTGGCGATGTACTTGTTGCAGTTGAACCCGGTGGAGACCAAGCGCGCGTGGATCCTCTTGCTTAGCTTCGCGTCCCTCCGGTTCACGCATTCTTGCAGCAAAAGCGCGTAGGTTCTTCCGCCGGGGCACATGGTGCTCCGGCACAGGAGCCGCACGGCCTTGGATAGCTCTCCGGTGATGCACAGTGACGTCAATATTCGTGCTATGCTTGTCGAGCTCATGGTCAAAGGAAATGGCAGCTTCTTTATTTCGGCCGGTCTTTTTGGAGCAGAGGTTCTTTGACCCTCTCTAATGGCGTCTCTCTACTACTCACTCCCAGAAAAAGAAAAAGAAAAAAAATGTGATGTTGATACTGGTAGATTCGGGTAGTTCTCACATCTTCATCAATGCAACATTTCTAGAAAGAATCAAATACAAAACTGAATAGATTCCCGCAGTACAAGTGTATGTAGCGAACGGTGAGGTATTGCAATGTGATAGCTATGTACTACAGTTAGCATGGTGGGCTCAAGGACACACATTCTGGACTGACACGAGGGTGCTTGGATTAGAAGCATATGATGCTGTGTTGGGAATGGATTGGCTTCAACTCTATAGTCCAATGATTTGTCATTGGAAACACAGAACATTAGAATTCATGGATAATGGTCATGCTGTCAAGTTGCAAGGGATTTCTTCTAAGCAGACTGATCCAGTAGTGGAAGCTCCGGTGAAGCAGCTATATCAGTGGCGCAATGCTAATGACATTTGGACGATTGCAATGGTAGAAGATAGGATGGCAGTAGGGCCAAGAGTGGAAGTACCAAGGGAAATACAAAACATCATTGATCAGTATGTGGAAATATTTGTAGAACCTTCGACCTTGCCACCATCCCGTATCTATGATCATGCAATTACTTTGTTCCCTGTAGCAATGCCTGTCAACAACAGGCCTTATCGGTACTCTCCTATGCAAAAAGATGAAATTGAAAGGCAAGTTTCAAACATGTTGGCAGCAGGACTAATACAACCAAATTTAAGCCCATTTGCATCACCAGTGCTGTTAGTCCAAAAAAAAGATGGTAACCGGAGATTTTGTGTCGATTATCGCAAGTTAAACAGTATAACTATAAAGAATAAATTTCCAATGCCGGTGGTGGATGAACTCCTTGATGAATTGTCAGGCACTCAATATTTTTCGAAACTGGATTTGAAGTCAGGATATCATCAAATCCGAATGGTGGAGGCTGACATGGAGAAAACGGCATTCAAAATGCATCATGGACATTTCCAGTTTACTGTGATGCCATTTGGGTTAACGAACGCACCGGCAACCTTCCAATGTCTCATGAATTCCATCCTAGCTCCTTGTTTGCGCAAATTTGTTTTGGTTTTCATGGATGACATATTGATATACAACCCGACTTTGAAGGATCATGAAAAGCATTTAAACACGGTTCTGTCTCTATTGAAGCAGAATCAGTTATTTGTGAAGAGGGCAAAATGTGACTTTGCACAAAAGAGTATCACTTACTTAGGTCATATCATTTCGGACAAAGGAGTAGCCACAGATCCAGCTAAGACTCAAGCAATGATGAACTGGCCACAACCACAGAATGTGACTGAATTGAGAGGATTCTTGGGGCTCACTGGGTATTACCGCAAATTTGTCAAGAATTATGGAGTCCTCTCACGACCGCTCACTAATTTGCTGAAAAAGAAGTCATTTCAGTGGAATCAAGCAACAACCGTGGCCTTTGAGCGGTTAAAGCAAGCAATGACTCATACACCAGTATTGGCCATGCCCAATTTTCAGCAGACCTTTTGGTGGAGACCGACGCTTGTGATGTAGGAATTGGAGCGGTCCTTATGCAGCAGGGTCATCCTATTGCATTTCTCAGTAAAGCATTGAGTCCTCAGCATAAGAAACTATCTATCTACGAGAAGGAATTTCTAGCGGTTATCATGGCTGTTGATCGGTGACGTCCTTACCTGCAACGGGGCGAATTTATCATCAACACCGATCACCGCAATCTTTGTTATTTAGGGAATCAACACCTTGTCTTTGAATTGCAGCGCAAGGCAATGACCAAGCTCACGGGCCTTCAATTCCGCATCCAATACAAGAAAGGGTCGATGAATTGTGTAGATGATGCCTTATCACGAGTGGGACACTTGATGGCACTTCAAGCAGTATTTGAAGTTCAGCCCGTGTGGATTCAAGAGGTATTGAACACTTATGTGACTGATTCTAAAGCATATAAGCTATTAGCAGCACTGGCGGTGACAAGTCCAGATGAACAAGGGTTTGACTTATGTCAGGGATTGATCAAATACAAAGGGCGAATCTGGGTAGGAGAAAATTCAACAGTGCAAACAAAAATCATTAATGCCTTTCATGCTAGTGCAATTGGGGGACACTCTAGAAACTCGGTCACATATCAACGAGTTAAGAAACTTTTTGCATGTCCAGGCTTAAAAAGGGATGTGACCAATGTGGTTAACCAATGCAGTCAACAAGCGAAGCACGAACATACGCGGGTGCCAGGACTGCTCCAACCACTACCCATTCCAGAAGGAGCATGGCAGGATGTTACGATGGGTTTCATTGAGGGCTTATCATGTTCGGAGGGCTGCAATACTATCATGGTGATCGTGGATAGATTCTCCAAATATGCACATTTTGTAGCTCTCAAACACCCCTTCACAGCACCACAAGTTACTCGGCTATTTCTGGAGAACGTGGTCAAGCTTCATGGTATGCCTAAGTCAATTGTTTTGGATCGGGACAAAATATTCACTAGTTTGTTTTGGAGAGTTGTTTGTAGCCATGGACACCAAATTGAAGTTTAGCATGGCTTATCACCCGCAAATGGACGGACAAAGCGAGCGTGTGAATCAATATCTTCGGTGTGATGTGCATTCCTCTCCTATTAAATGGCGCAAATGGTTGGCAATGCGGAATTTTGGTATAACACTTGCTATCACACATCTTTGGGTTGTTCCCCTTTAAAGTGTTATATGGGCCTGAACCTAGGTATGGAGCAATGTTGAATGCTGGCGCAGTGACAAGCCAATCTGTTATGGACTTCCTGGAGGAGAGAACTGCTCAGGCGACACTTCTTAAACGACATCTCCAAACAGCTCAGAACAGAATTAAGATGTAGGCCGATAAAAAGCGGTCGGATCGTTAGTTCCAGCTGGGAGAACAGGTTTATTTGAAACTGCAGCCGTATGCGCAATCTTCAGTGGTCAATCGACCATTCCCTAAGTTGGCGTTCAAATACTTTGGTCCTTATTGGGTGATTAAAAAAATTGGTGCAGCAGCTTACAAATTGGAATTACCTGAGGGAAGCCAAATACATCCGGTATTTCATGTCTCTTAGCTCAAGGCTTTCATTCCAGACTTTACGCCGGTATTCCATAACCCTCCGCGTATTGCTGATCTTAACATGGAGTTTGTGGAACCTGAACACATCTTGGATCGCCATTTAGTCAAGAAAGGCAATTCAGCCATTCCTCAAGCACTAATCAAATGGACTAATATTCCGGTGGAGATGGCAACTTGGGAAGATTTGAATGTCGTCATGAAAAGCTTTCCGAGTTCTAATGCTTGGGGTCAAGCAGACTTTGTTGGAGGGGGTGATGTCAGGATGCCGGGTCGATCGGGGCAGGAAGTAAGCAACCAGGCGGAAGAGGATGGAAATACTGAAGACGCTACTGGAGAATGAAGGAAGGGATAGATGTAACAGGGAGGAGATCGGACGGCGCTCAATGGCTAACGACGGGGAATAGTACTCTGAATATACTGTAGCGGTAAGATGGTAAAAGAAGAATACGGACAGTAGAGTAATTGAGAGCAGAAGGTAAAGTTGATTCAGAGTATAAAAGCTTGTAATCGGTTCAGAGACAAATTGAATAGAAAATGGATTGAAATCTCTCTCCTCATTCTGCTTCTCTTTCTCTCCAAGTCTCCTCCCCGTTCTGCTCTGTATCGTGTGTTCTTCTGGTTCTTTTCTTTCTTCATCAGCGATCTCTCTCTGGTTCCTTACCCAGAACCATCTCACAAACAAAGCGCAAGACACTAATACCTAATAAAATCAGGCTACATTTACAACAAAACTCATCCAAATCTAGCATATACAACTGAAATTTTGTTTCATTTCCTCTTCTTTTCTTTTCGTTTTTTCTTCTTCCTACGTCTTCAGAGTTCAGACATAGTATATCATGCCGACCTCGAGCGTGGAGGCGTGCGGGATGGTGACGGCGTAGCTGGGCCCCCGGCTGTTCCTCCTCAGAAAGTCGTAGCCGTAGTTGATCACCAGCCGCCGGAGGAAGCTCGACCCGCTCTTGGCCTTCACGTACGAGTTGCCGAGGATGAACGCCATGCCGGCCTCCCGCGCGTCCGTCAGCTCCTGCAGCTCTTCCTGCACGCTGGCGTTCAGCCGCGGGCTCGCCGCCGGCAGCACGAACCTCACCCTCTTCTTGGTGCCAACCACCGGCGACGGCGACCGTATCTCCCTGGCGCGCGAGGGGCCGACGGTGTTCTCCACACTGCCGTCGTCCTCCAGCATGCGGATGCTGCCGGAGGCGACGACCGACATCTGCTCCTCGTCATTCTGGTGCTCCTCCGACATGCCGTTCGCCTTGGAGGGCCCCCCTGAGCGGATGAACTCCGCGATGCTGCAGACGAGGTCCTTCTCGAACTCCAGGTCGTCCATGTGCACGTCGTGGTACCCGTACCGGACAATGCACCGGTAGAGTCTGTACTCTTTGGGGCCGATTCTTCCGACGAGAAACCGCTCTTCCGGCGAGACATGCGGTATCGGGACGTTCTTGATGCATATGAAGATGAGCACCTGGCCATGACCAACATGAGGAATGCTGACTGTAAACTACTTCCGAATGTTTGAATAATGCAACCCTTCGGAAGGACAGGAAGAATGAACAAATACCTGATGAAAGGCAGGTAGATTGGTGACAAAATGCGAGAAAATTGCAGGGATGCCACTGTCGATCTCGGTGTGTATGAGTCCAATGCCACGGACACGGACAATGCCTAGGTTAGGGCTGAGACCAAGGAGCCAGTTGATGGAGACCTTGTTCTGAAGATCGAATTCATACTTCTTGACGGTGCCATAGTGCCAGATGCACATTATCACCATGAAGATGAAGGCGAGGACAATTGGGACCCAGGCTCCCTCCCTGAACTTGATGAGTGACGCCGAGAAGTACAGCGCCTCAATGGTGCCGAAGAACACAATGAAGCCAAGCGCAAGAAAGATGCTCCTATGCCAGCACAAGACTATCACCAGGGACATCAGACATGTCGTGACCAGCATGACGGTTATAACTGCCAACCCTGTTTAAAGAACAACCATTCCGCATCAGATGAATTGTCCTCACCACTAGTACACATAAGGTCAATTAAACCAGCGATAATCAGGTGGTATAAGGTGTCAGATATATTAACATGCCATACCTGATGCATTCCCCAAGTGTTTTGTGTCTCTGAAACCAATGGTTACAGCTAAGCACAGTATCATCAGGATCCAATTGATCTCAGGAATGTAGATTTGCCCGTGTACCTTGGCGGATGTGTGTACTATCTTCACCCGAGGAAAGCAACCCAGAGCAGTGCACTGCTTGATCATTGAGAATGTACCGGTGATAACAGCTTGGCTCCCCACTACTGCTGCAAGAATGGCAATTGCCAGAACGGGCCACCTAATTGTCTCTGAGAATGGCAAAATTGAAAACATTAAAAAACAGCACTAGGATCATAATATAGTATTATTCTCGATTCTGATGAAAGATCTGGAGAACATGACTTGCCAGGCACAGACACATAGAATCCGATCCTATAGTCACTTTCCATGATATGATGCTTAGACAGATAAGCAGCTTGGCCCATGTATGCAAGGATCAATGATGGATAGACCATGCAAGTAAAACCAATCTGCACCCAGGAAATTTTTGTAAGAGACAGAATTGTCCACCATATATTAGTGGAACGTTGGAAAGAAAAAGCTGAGTTTACAGCAGCCATTTCTTCACCTGTATCGACAACTGATTAAAATGTCCCAGATCTGCAAACATTGCTTCAGAACCTGAAAGAGTAATGCAGTCATATTAGAGTAAGACACTCCACAGGTTAAGGCGCTGAGAAATGGTTGCTGAGCATAGTACCAGTAACGCATAACAGTATTCCTCCCAGGGACATCCAGCCTCCTCTCTGTGTCTTCTTCAAGAACTTGTACATGTAATATGGAGATAATGCTCGATATACATGGGGTTCCCAATGCACAATATTGTAAACACCAATCATGCTTATACATAGAAGCCATGTAATAACAATTGGTGCGAAAAGGAAGCCCACTCGGTGTGTACCATAGTGTTGCAGTGCAAACAGGCAAACCAGTATGACACAAGCAACAGGTACCTCCACATCTGCAGAGTCATATTAGCAAAACTTCATACAGTTAGAAATGGGTTTAAAATAGAACATAACAAATCAACACAAAAAGAAACAGAATAAAATACCCTAGTACATGCATAAATTAAGTTGATAAAGGCAAAATTATCGGTGGAAAGTAAAAAACAGGGTTCCTTTGCTCTGCATTTCGGAATACAGCAAATGTTAGCTTCTTTCAGCACAGCTGCATAGGTGGCCTTGTCCCAGATTTCTGAACCTTACTACTTGGTACACATTTCTGCCCTTGCTCTTTCTACTACCAACAGAACAAAATATGAACTTTAGGAACTTAACAAGCAACAGTGATTTAGATGAGTACATGAGAACCATTAAGATCTTCTCTTCATCTTCTCCCTACAATTCCTTACCACTGCACGAGTAGTTCCATTTATTGAAGCCATCAATGGTGAGGAAATTAATCTGCTTTCCTACTTATAGCTATTTTCAGGTGTACATTGACTCATGACGGTACGGTCTTACTATTTGATATCCACACATCCCTGTTCATGGTCATGCTCTGTCAACGACCTTCCAAAATGAACTGCATACACTGCTACAGCTTGACACGCAATTGATCATCTTAGCTTATTATGTCCATTGGTTCGTATACTCGGCTCCTCGCATAGTCGCATTAAACCTCCCGTTACCATTCCCCATGAAGCAAATTGTTCGGGTCACATCGCACCTGGTTTTACCACCTTTCCGACCACAAACACCAGATTGCCACAGAATCCACTCCTTGCATGACATCTTACAGGTAAGACTTATAGGTAAAAGGTAAAAGATAAAAGCAGTCGCTGGGATAAAACAAATAGTCTAATTGTGGCCCGTGGGTCACTTGTATGGACTATGACTGAATCTGCACACTTGGAAGTGGACCCTAAATCATCTAGTTCAGAACATGAATCAAGAAACAGTGCCTAACGAGATATGGAAGACAAATCTGCACTCCTACGAAGACAAAGCAATGGAAAGGGCCATGGCCATGATTGGATCCTTACATTTGTGCTGCTCCTTTTCCATGGACAGCTCCAGCCCGGACACCGCAGAGAACACTGCAACAGCAGAGCAGCATCTCAAAATCAGCGTTCCACAGCATATGAACCAACCCATAAACTAGCCACCAATCAAGAACAGCCGATCAGGCGATCGCAGACGCACCGGAGATGGCCGGCGTGAGCACGCCATCCCCGATCACCATGCAGGTCCCCACCAGCGCCAGCACGAGCAGCACACGCTGCAGCACCTTGTGGCGCTCCAGCAGCCTCCTCACGCTGGCCGCGGCGCCCCCGCTGCGCCCGCCCAGCGTCCTAGCATTGCCGTTCTCCACAGCTTTCTTGGCGCCGCCCATGCCCAGGAACTGGTCCTCGTCCCCCGCCGCGGCACCGCGGCCTTGCGGGAGGAGCGCGGCACGCGCGTGGCGGCAGAGGAGGGAGTAGAGCGCGAAGGTGCCGCCCTCGCCGTTGTCGTCGGCGCGGAGGACGACGCAGACGTACTTGAGGAGCGGCACGAGCGTGAGGGTCCAGAAGACGAAGGAGAGCACGCCCAGGATCTCCTCGTTGGTCTCCGAGTGCTGGATGTCCTCCGCGAACGCCGCCTTGTACACGTACAGCGGCGACGTGCTCAGGTCGCCGTACACCACCCCCAGGCTCTGGTACGCCAGGCTCAGTGTCATCCGCCATGGCAGCCCCTTGCCCCCCACCCTCCCACCCTGTTTCTCCTGCGGAAAACAGAACACACAACACCCACACAAAAGAAATCAAATCACATTCGCAAGAACCCAACCAAGATCGCAGGAAAGCGATGGACAGTCCACTATTCAAGTATTCAAGAACCATGATCACGGCAAGAACCACATACAACAAGACTGAACCTCGAAGCCTCAAGGACCACACGATTCCCACCACCATACCTTGCTATCTGGAGGAGTGCCCGGCGGAGCCGGCGCCTCAGGATCCACGGGAGGGGGGCTCTTCATTCCCTTCCTCTCCTCCACTAGCTGGTCCGGCCTGTGTGGTGAAGCAGCAGAGGAAGTGCTACTACTGGGGGAAGTTGGGATTAGGCACCGGGTTCTTGAATTCTCTGGTGTTTGAGGAATATGCAAGAGACGTGAATGAGATGGAATTAGGTGGGATTTATTTGGAGGCCTTGAGGTTTTTATGAGGGTCAAAGGAGCAGAACAGGGGCAGGTTTGAAGGGAGGCAGCATTGGTGTGAGGCAGGCAGGGAGGGAGGGAGGAAGGAGATGAAAAGAAGCAGAAGCAAGGGAGAGAGGATTAGAATATGGAGGGAGTGTAGGCAGGAAGAAGGGGGCAAAAATTAAAAAAGAGAGAGGAAAAAGCAGCGGTTTTTCTTTTGTAAAAGCCAAAAGGTACTTTGTAGCAACTTGTTTTTGGTGTGGCCGGCTCCTCTGTAAATGCTCCAGTGTGGAACTGGACGGTGGTAGATTGTGAGACCGCATTTCACTGGAAACAAATGGTTTATACAAATGAGAAGTTTTATAATCGTAATCATAATATTCGATAAGTATTGGGTTCAAATTGTAATTTCACCGGAATAAATATATGTCTTAGGAGCATTTATTAGGTGAATTGGTTTGCTTGATGGCGATAGTTTATTATTTAGCTGTTTTAAATGTAGATGTTATCAGATTTGCACTTATATATTGTATGGTCCAATTAATTGTCGTGAAATTAATGGTTTTCATGGTAACGGTAGTTCTTCACATGGTATACGATGCTACATCTGTCAGATGAGATGAGAGATTGGGAGATTATATGGTTGCTTTTGTTTATAGCCGGAAGCTTGAACTTGTCATGTGGTGAGGCAGATGTTTCCTTCGTAAATTAGTACTTTTAAGTACGAGTACAGTCAATCATTTTGCTATTAGTGCATCAAAGAAAGATCAAAGTATTAGTTTATACTTGTGATGTTGGCACCTTCAAACTATCAACTCTCAAGAGCATCAATATGTATCCAGGCTTTATTCTTGAATTTTGAAGCACAAAAACTTCACAGCCTTTTCTTTTCCAAAAATGAAAGATTTCTTGAAAGCTGATGAGATTATCAGAACAGGTACAAAAATCCCAAGGCTAAGTAGTGAGCATAGTCTTAGTAAAATTCCTAAAATCTTTGCACATTGCAGTGATGCAGTCACACTCTTTGATAGCTTTACCATTACAGCTTCTGGTTCCTACCATTAATTCCTCATCACCAAAGATGTCAACAGTTGATGATTCTTTCCAGTTTCCAGTATTCTCCTACAGTGCACCCCAAACCAACATGCCTTGAAGTCCCTCCACATAGAATCCACCCTCAAACCTGTGAGGGACCGGGCGCATATTTTCCTACGCGCACAGAACCTAACCCTTCCAAACAACCATACGACCTGACGTGGGATCCTACCAAAAACCTACGTGGGTCCAACCTTAAGAAGATATAGGCTAGGAAATAGATTCGTGCGAAAAGTCGCCCATGGGTTTGGTGACGCGGCCGGCGTGCAGAACGCGAGCGCGACGGGAGGATGATATGCGAGTGCGCTTCTCACTCGCGGCGCCCGCGTGGCGCGCAGCCCTCCGCAAGGTGGCAAGCACCAGGTGTCGCGACGGGAAAGGGCCCCACCTAGCGGTGACCAAAACAGTGGCCTGTCCGGCACCCCGTGGCGCGGGGCCCACTTACCCGCCTCACACACGTTTTATTTTACTCCCTCATTGAAGTTTCCGGTGTATTTTTTAAATAGTCCTATTTATAAATATATAACGTATTTCATATCCAATTTAAATTAGTGTAATATTTTTTTATATCTCTAATAAATATTTAAATTTATTTAATATTATATAGATATTAAATATAGTGTTTAGAGATAATAATTAAGAGTAGTTTGATTATTTTTATTATCTCTGATTATGTAAAAATAATATACCATGTAAATTTGGACTTACCTCACGATCGACACGGGACACGACCAGTTCCTCGCCGTGCTGAAACCGGTTTTTACTTTCGCCATCTCGTGCTTGACGCGTCGCCACGTCGGTTTATTTTCGTGTTTTTACCTTACCGTCCTCGTGAGCCGGCGGCATATTCTCGTGGTGGGCGGGCGGACGGCGACGTGGTGACCGATTTCGACGGAATCGGTTCGGAGTTTTGCTCCTCGGAGTTTATTCGGACGGGTCACGACGGAGGCTGGCTCCGTGACATGGTAGTGTATGCCATGGATTTGAAGCTTAAGCTCTTCAAGCTCCTCTCATCTTCGTTTTTTTTCCATCTATCATCTCTGTAAACATATTTATAGATTTAACTCCTTTCTTAATGTAGAAGGCGCGCGAGTGCTCGGAGTGCGGGAGACAGCACTACCTACCACATCCAGGAAGCGCGGGACCAACAGCTTCTCCGCTCCGGGCAACGTGGGGCCACGGTTGGGGAGCGCGGGAAGCGCCTTGCCGCCATCTCGGTGCTCCGGCGATCTTCCGTGGTAGATGAGCACAAAATGTGATACGTGTCATATTTTGGCGCTTTCGTAATCGGAGATGAAGCTAAATCTACAAATACGTTCGTAGAGGGCTAAATTTGTTAAAAAAAAGGACGAAGAAGAGGGTAGAGAAGGGATGATTTCGGTGGAGATGCCCATTTGTGCGCATTTTTCTTTAAGCGCTTCAATTAGGGTTTGAAATTTCGTTCTCGGTTCACATCTCGGAGGTGGGCGAAATCCAGAAATTCGGTGAAATCTCGGAATTTCTGGCGAAATCGGTCAAAATTCAAAAAGTAAATTTTAAATCCAGAAATTTTGAACCGAAAGTCGGCAGAAATTACTTAAATTTCAGTCAAATTGCCGACATCTCAGCGAAATTCGATCAAGTGAAAAATAGTTAAAATGATGTTATTTTTTTTAATAATGTTCCCATAAAACTTCCATATGATGATTAAGCCTTAAGAATTTTTAAAAATTCTGACAGTTCTATTGTCTTGATAAAAAGCTAACCAATAAATTTCAACCGAATAAAAAATATTGCAAATCACGTTATAAAAGCCTGAGGATTTTTCAAAAATTAGGACAGTCCTATTGAAGACTGATAAGCAAATTTCAACCGAATGAAAGATGGTTCAAAACACGTTAGAAAATTTTAAATGTTTTTGTGGATGGTGCTTATGCATCATAAATATTTTTATAAAATTTTAAAATGATGATAAAGTATGAGAAATTTTTAAAAATTTTGACAGTGCTACTGTCCTGATAAAAGCCTAATGATCAACATATATATATTTGCTTTAGCAATCAAAAAGATTTAGAATTTTTGAAAATTTTACATAAAGGTGATAAGTTAATTCTTAAGTTCTCATAAAAATTTTGGATCGTGATAGTACTCTAGTGATTTTATAAAATTCTGACAAAGATTTTGTACCATTTATGTCCTTTTTGTTTTTTTTTATTTTTGACATATAACAAATGAAGTTCAATGCGTCCATACATTTGACTAAGCAAACAAAAATATTTAATTGTTTTTGAAAATTTTAGAAAAGGTTTATGAGGCAATTATTAAGCTCTCATAGTTTTTTTGGATCATGATCATTTTTGAGAAAATTTATAAAATTCTGACAAGGTTATTGTCTCAATTATGTTTATTCTGTTTTTGATTTTTCAAAGATAACAAATGAATTTCAATTATTTTGAAAAAAATTTGTATGATCCTAGGCTACTAAATATGGTACTATAAAATTTTCAGAGCATGATAAATCTTGTACAATTTAATAAAAATCTGACAGTGTTTCTGCTAAAATTATAAAACATCTCAAAAATTCGGTTTTTCAACAATTTTTTATGGAAGATGACATTCTTAGGGTTATTGGGCTAAATCCGGTCAAAACAAAGAAAAGTCAAATTTAGGAAAAAGAAACATGAGATTTCAGCGAGATTTGCCGAAATTTCCAAAAAATGCTGTAGCAACTTGATTTTTTTTTTGCATCTCGTATGCGACCGAAATCCGAGATCTCGACGAGAAATTCCAAAAATTCTTCGGGATTTCTATCTATGTCGTGCAGGGGTACTGACAGTGGTGGTGGTGGAGCTTCAAACAAATCATAGTGGGGGCTAGCCTTAAGAGAATTGCGAAGTGATTCCTTAAGAGAATTGCGAAGTGATTACGAGAGTGTCTCATAACTCATAAGTAGCATGATTTCCTTAAGGGGTGTTTGATTAAAGGTATTTTTTTTAAATATTTTAGGATCTAGCTCAAATTTGAACTAAATCGTAAAACTAATCAACCTCTAGTCTTCGACGAGCTGGATGCAACTCTCTGGAATTTAAGCCACATGTTTCGTTGGCGTTTCAAGATTGACACTCTTAACTTTGTCAGGACATATGCAATTCTCTGGAATTTCAGCCACATGTTTTGGAGAAAGACATGGATATTTTGGGGGGCGTGAAACATTAGGGGGCAAAGGATAATAATGATTAATAGTATGCTATTATTAGTGATTGAACACATTTGTCTTGTTCTACAAATAAGATTCTTCGTTCTTGTCTACCCTCAAAGGAGATTATAGTACCATAGTACTACTCTCTGTTCTTGAAAAAAAAAACGTTGGTTAGTGTATCAACATCTTTACGTACCATTTAACCATACTTAGTGCCACTAAGTTTTGGCTCTTTTGACAGGAGAATTTCCTTTTGGCATAATTGGCTATGAGATATTGAACTTTTTGTGGTATTTATTTTAAGCAACGTTTTTTTAATCTAAACATCCTGTAAAATCATGGCTATTTGCTAGAAGCTATTTTGGCTATTAAAATAATATATTCAGTCAAAACAGGCGGGTGAAAAATCTATTTTGTCCTTATCAATCGGGAGAAAAATTGAAATATGACCAAGTTGCCCTATTCTCTTTTCCTTCTTCCTTCCTCTTCTTCCTTTAGTCTCACGAAGGGGGGCACTTTGGTCATATTTTATATTTTCTCTCCCCAATTAACAGGGGCAAAATGGACTTTCCACCACTTCCCTCTCCTCTCCCAACAAAATATATTATTTTAATAATCAGAATGTCTTATTATTATTTTAATGATAGGAGTGTTATGATAAATAGCCACAATTTTACAATGTGTTTGAGCAAAATCACAAAGAACTGATGTTTTGAAGCAAATGCTACAAAAGTTCGGTGTCTCATAGCTAATTTTGCCTTTCATTTGGAAAGCAATCATATACACCTTTCTTCTCCAACCGAGATAATATTACAAAAAAAAATTCTTCATTATCAGCACATATCTACGATGATGTCATTGGAGCTTTCTAGATATAAAGCTTTGGTGTTCCACACAACCATACGAACAAAGGAGTCATCAAAATAGCAAAGCAAGAGCTCCTACCGCCACTGACAACGAAATGGATGCTTCTTTTTCTGGTGTGACCTAATTTGGTCCTTGCTCCACCATTTGTTTTCTTGCGCTTTGGCTGGGATGACCATCCCACGTTGGTCCAATGTTGGCACTTGGGACCAAACATTAATGTGTACCTGGCCTTGAGGATAGACAACCCCATGGCACCAGATATTAATGTTTTTTTTTTGGTATTTTTTGTTTCCTACGTACCTACAATTACATAAGATTGAACAACTAACTGGCTATGCAAAATGAGATCGCAGTGATAAAGTAAATTTCAATTAATCAGGTTTAGTCTAATCGGTCTGGCATTCCATTGCCCAGTGAGTATCAGGTTGATGTAGTCCCGCAAAGGGCATGTTGATATGGGTGTAATTTTAGAGAAATTTTACAGTGGATTACATATGTAGTAAGTAGTGGTAGTAGAAATCAAATCTAACCATCCATTCTCAAGGGTACTCTAGACTTTTTCTATCCATTTATCAGGGGTATTTTAGATCTTTCCTAATTCGTTTACAGTTTTGGATTCACCTATTGATCTTCAAAGACTTCTTATCCATTCATCCGTCATTTATCAAGATCACAGGACGTGTTTTACCGTAGAGGACAGATAGTATGACGGAATTTTTTACCCTTTTACCCCTCTTTCAATTTTACAACAAATACTACAGGTGGTAGTATAACTAGATCTAAATTGATCTCAACCATTAGATTCAAAGGAATGGGCGGCTTATATTGATTTTAATCCACTGTAAAAGCTCTAATTTTAAGTTATTTGTCGTTCCTAGTGAGATTTAATTCACCACGTACAACCAATTTGGTGCAAATAATAATCTCGGTATAGTAGTTAGGTTCTGTTTGGAACACAGATTTTACAAGAATTGCGGAGTTAGGGTATGTTTAGAACACAAATTTTACGAGAATTGCATAGTTAAGGTATGCTTGGAACACAGATTTTATGAGAATTGCAGGAAGTAGTCTGAACTCCGAAGAGTCTAAAAATGTGTTTCACGATGTGCAACCTTTTCTTCGGAGAGTGTAAAAAAGTATTTTTTTTTTCTCTTAAGAACTCGCATGTAATAATATGGTTGGTGACCCTACTAATCTCATGTTCTGGTCAGGCCTTCCGTTGCTTTGGTCATCACGTCATCATACAACGCATATAAACCGATTTCTTGACTACCCCTTTTGGATGCTGATGATGATGAGCATATGAAGGTGGCATCCAGGCTCACTTCCATCCGGGGTAGTAGAGTACGAGAGTATAGCCTTCGAGTACTCCCTTGCTTATTTTCAGGAAACGTTCACATATTTTAAGATTTTAAATTTGTAAACTTTGATCAACAATTAGTCGAACAATATATATATATTATATGACACAAAATTGTTACTGTTAGATTTGTATTTAGAAGTACTTTCATATGATTATAATTTTGTAGCTATGAACAAGATATTATAAAAGAATTAACAGTCAAAATCCAACTTTAAAGCCCGTATCAAATAAAAATCAACAAGGGAGTAGTACCGAAGACCGAGAACAAAGGTATAGGCCAAACCGCCAAAGCATACCCCCAAAAGGTTTTTGTCCCTTTGAATTTAACTGTGAAAAGCTGATGCAAAATCCAAAGACATATTCTTGATTCACGCGCATGCAAGAGATGCCTTAAATCTCAAACAATATAAAGTTACTAGTACACACTTGGTTACTGACAAATATAAAGGCAATAGTTTTTTTGCTTTTTTCCCCTTCCAGAAGAGCACATCAGGAGCCTAGAAGCAACCGCTGAAATTAAGATCCACTTAGGAGACACCACCCCTTTGGAATATATGGTACTTTTGATTCGCATTTGTTCATATCCCCTTGCTAATGGGGTCAAGTACGTGCTTGCCTCTGTGCCTCAGACTGCTGAAGGATTTGCTGCTTTGCTCATGAACATCTGTGGCGAACCTTTTTCTAATAACAATCTGATAGTACTTTCCTAGATGCACAAGCCAGGTGATCACTGTTTCCATTATTTTTTTGTGTTGATTGTATCCAAGGATTCAAATTTCTTTTTCAGATAAAATATCGCCCGCGATCGGAATCCGAAATTTCGGGGAAATTCGGGTATTTCGGATAAATCTCATTCGAAATTCAAAAATAAAAATTCAAATCCGATTTGTTTTCTACCGAAAAAGCGAAATTTCGCCGAAATATCTCAAACGATGTCGAAAAATTTTGAATTTTTTTTTAGGTTCCTGACACATCAATGATGTTCTCATAAAAATTTCAGAAGATTATCAAATCTGAGGAATTTTTATAAATTCAAACATTGCTACTGTCCTGGTAAAACACAAACTAATAAGTTTGATCCGAATGAAAAATGGTACAAACCATGTTAGAAACTTTTGAAATTTTTTTGTGCATGGTTATGATACATAATTAATGTTCTCATAAAATTTTCAGATGATTATCAAGCTTCATAAATTTTAAAAAATTCGGACAGTGCAATTGAAGGCTAATCGACAAATTTCAACCGAATGAAAAATAGTTCAAACCATTCTAGAAAATTTTTATAGCTAGTCTTGATGCATCACTAATATTACCAAAAAAATTTCAAATGATGATAAAAACATGAAAAAAGTTATAAAATTCTGACACTGTTACTGCCTCGTTTATGCTAATTCTGTTTTTTATTTTTAAAAGATAACAAACGCAGTTAAAATATTTTATAAATTTTTTTGTTTCACCCTAGACTTCTTAAGATAGTACCATAAATTTTTCATAGCATTAAAAGGCATATTAAATTTCATAAAATTCTAACAGTGTTTCTGCTAAAATTTTAAAATGTCTCAAAAAATAAGTTTTTGGACAAATTATCATCAAAGATAACTTTCTTATGGGTTATTGATGTAATTGAAGTCAAATACGGCCATAAAAAACTAAAATCCAGAATTTTTTCTTGAAATTTCACCCGATTTGACCGAAACCTCACCGAAAAAAAAATCAAATTACTGTAGCATTTTCAAAAAATTTCAATTTTTTCCCGGCCGGTACTTTAGGTCTCGGGGGCCCAAAAGTTTAAAAAAAATAGAATTTAGAAAGCATTTTTAGAGCCAAAACCGAATGTACAAAATTGAAAAGAAAAACAAAACAAAACAGTGCTGCACAGTGTAGCCCATATGGCCCAACTCGGCCCACGAAACCTGGGAAAGGATAAGGGGGGTGGAACGGTTGCCTCCAAACGCATTATTGCGCACGAAGACCGATTCCTCCACACCCTTTCCAGCTCGCGAGAGAAGTCGCCAGATCTGGTCACCGGCGGCCAAAAACCGACGACCACAACTCGAAAATCGAGCAGTAAGGGTCGATTTTCGATTGGCTCTCAAGGGATTTCGATGGAGCTTGCTTCCTCTTCGATGCGCAGTGAATTTCAACCGAAGTCGAGCTGTTTACCGTAGAAACTGATCGATTTTCAAGGTAAGCCGAGCACATCTCGTTGAGGCAAGCAAGATCAATCATGTGTTTGCTCATTCTATGTATTGGTTACTAGGGTTGGTAGTTTTCTTTGGAATTGTTCATGGAGGTAGATTGTTGAGTAATGCTTGTAGGGTTTAGTTGATCCGTTGAATGTTATATAATATCTTGCTCGTTGAAGAGTAAATATGTATGCAGTGAGTAGTCATTTTCATTCACTACATGATCAAGATCATCATCATCATCTAATTTATGGTGCCACCGAAGGAAAACTATGAGGTATAATTGATATTAGTGAGCAAAACTAATTAGTCTACGCAGTAGTTTGTAACTATTTTGGTGCAATGTATAAGTAACTATGTGCTTAGAAAGAAGAGTGCTATATATGTGCGTGCAGCGTGCTTACTTGTTGCAATACCATTTTGTATGATTTTTGTTTCTATAGCTAGCTATGCGCAGTACCATTTTGTATGATTTTTGCACTTGAAGCAAGACATCTTCAAGTTATTATTTTGTAGAGTAATTGAACATGTACGATAAGATTTCCATCTGACTTGTTATTGTTTTGTACTAGCAGATGGCAGATCAGGGATATGTTGTGTGGGAGCACGGCGACAAGGTGGGTGCTGAATTTCGATGCAAGTACTATCATAAAGAGAAGAAAAGAGGCGGTGCAACCCGACTGAAGCACCACTTGGCAGGACGCAGTATAAATGTCTTCCATTGCAATAAAGTCTTTAGGGAGGTTCGCGAGTACTTTCAGTGCGACCTAAACAAGACGAAGGATAAGAAGGGATAGAAGGATGAGAGGCTCAGAAAGGAAGAAGCGGTTGCACATTCCTCGTCGAGAAAAAGTGCATATGAAGCGTACACGGGTGATACTGATGAGGAGGAACAATTACAGCACACCATGGTGCACATAATGTTACGCAAATTGTTATAGATAATGGTGCCAACTACAAGAAGGCATGTAGACTCATTGCACGAGAGCACCGCAACATCGTGTGGCAGCCTTGTGTGGCCTACACGATTAATTTGATGATTGGAGAGTTCTCTTACCATGATTAATTTGTGTGGCCCACACAATTACTTTGTTGGATTGAGTTGTGAACGGTATTGAAATAAAATGTTTTTTATTGATATATTATTGCTAAATGTCCACTTTGCAACTTGAGATTATCTAAAATATAACAAAAGTCATGCCGAAATTTTTCATATTTTTCCACAATTGTGCTATTAGTGCAAAATATATAATTTACAACTAGACATAGTCATAAAATGTACGAAAGGTCATGCCGAAATTTTATCATAATTTTCCATATTTTTAATACATTTCTAACATTTTTCCTGGTTTTTTGGGCCTTTATCGGCTTTTTAAATTTTCCACAATTTTCCCATTTGGTCTTGCCTTTTTCTCCAATTTTTCGTACTGTTGTTGATTTTCGACAAAAAACAACCGATTTTCGACCTTACCGATCGATTTGTCGATTTTCTTGGCTCCGTTTGATCACCAGATTTGACTTTCGCAAATCGTTTGGTTTTTCTCGAATTTCGACCGATTTTTGCGAAAACCAATACCGTGCACTCTTCGAATTTCCCTCCAAAAACGGTTTTACAAACCCTGGTCCAACTGTTGGTTTATACGCATAATAAAGCTGTGTTTTAAGTGCTCCCTCCGATCACACATACTAGTTGTTTTGAACATTTAGATGTCAAATTTTTAAAACTTTGACTGTCAATATTATTTTAAATATTTAAATTGGATACATGAAAATCATATGTGTAGATTTATATCGAAAAATAATTCCATAATATTACGATTTTATTAGGTTTTATAAATATATTATAACAGAAATTAGTGATCAAAACTGTATTTTAGAGATTTTATCGATATCCAAAACGATAACTTTTTAGGAACGAAGGGAGTACACCTACCGAGACAAGAGGATTCTGATCATTCCACCTGGAAGGCAGTTTATAGCAGTTTATATGCGCACAATGCAATTTTGGTCCCTAAATCGGGAAATGCTGGTATTTTTGGTCTGAGGCTTAGGCATATGATTTTCAGAAGTGTTCTATGCAATCCAACAATCTTGCTGTGCTGCATATCTTAACGTATAAAATTTTGCAGATCTTCTCTCCAACAACCTTGAGTTCTATACCTGGTATAAAATGGTGTCTGAAGGTAGCCTAATCCTGATGATTTTTGCCTAGCCAGTTAGGCTTAAGGATGGTTGGAAAACAAGGATGGTTGGAAAACTGGACCTGAGTAAGAACATTGTATATATCTAGCCCCTATACACTATTTTTTTAAAAAAAAATCTAACCTCCTACGCATATTTTTATAAAAATGGTCTCTTCCCTATCAAAAAAAACATGACATGAGACATGTGTCCCCTGCCGTGCCCGGAGTGGGCGGAACCAAGCGGGCTCTGCGGGACCGCAATCGAGCACGGGAGGCAGCACGCTCGGGTGCACGGGTAGCACACGCGTGGGTGGGCAACTCTAGCGCGAGTGTGAGCGCGTGCACGAGTGTGGGAAGTGTGCTATCGAGCTCAAGTTCTTTTCCTGCGCTGGCTTGCGCTCCCGCAGAACCGAGCGGGTTCTGCTCTCCCCGAGCGCGGCTGGGGACACGCCTTCCGCAGTGGGGGAGAGGACTATTTTTGCAAAAAACTTATGTGAGAGGCTTAATTTGCAAAAAATAGTGTATAGGAGGCTAGATATGTATAGGCTTCCCCGAGAAAGCGTAAAATTCAAAAATCACATTTTGAGAACGAGAAAGTGTAAAAAGCATGAAATGCACAAATGTAAAAAGCTTGAAATGCTCTTTCATTAGCACCTTCTAAAAACCAGTCCTCTTCCCCCAAATTCATTCCCCTTCCTCCCTGCTCGCCTGCCTGCGCCGATTCACCCTTATCCCCAAATCATCCTCAGAGCGGTGGAGCTCAGCATCGGTGAGGCAGAGGTCACAGTCACGGCAGCGGGAGGCGGAGTCACGGCATTGGCGGTGGGAGGCGACGACTGTAGCCAGGCGAGGAGGAGGCGGCAGCGGCCAAGAACTCAGGCTCTGTGATCAGTAGAGGGAGATGACACCTGGAAACCAAGCGCTCGATTTGGCCTAAGAGCGGGGAGCTGAATATTTTTTTAAAATAATATATTTTTAAATAAAATTATAGAAAAATATGTCAAAAACAATTACATAAATATACCTATGTATCTAATTTATTTGGCGACGGAGCACTATCGTCAAATGAATTTGCAACAACAATTTTGTCGCTAATTCATGCAGACACAAAAGCCTATTGACCAAATGGACCAAATAAATCAGCAAAAAATGGACTTGTTAGCCAGCGACAAAACTATCAGCTAAATAAAACTATCGTCAATTCATTTGCTGACATACTTCAATTAGTGACAGGGCTTAGGTCGCAATTCATTTGACGACAGCTCGGCCCCAGGACACAAGCAAACACGCCTATATTCTCTTGTTTGTTTATCATAGCACTGGCAGGCGGCAGCTAGCTGCGTGTGCGCGCGCCTGTGAAAGTTGCACGCATGCGTGCTTGCATGTACCCTTAAACCCACCACCAAACATGATTAAGAAATGAACCCATGACGATCATACCTAACCTCCAGCGTTTATACAACGCCATAACGGAAGACACTAAATCTGATCAGCTAGCTTGCCTCTATCCGTTGTTTTAGTTTTAGAAGAAACTAAATTAGACAAGGAAGCATCAGATATTCCAACCACCACCACACCCATACACACAAAATAGCTAGCTAGCTAGACAAACAAACAACATATTTATGCGGGTTGGTAGATTACCAGCAAGATTGCTCACATGAAACATCAAAATGCAAGACGTATTCGTGCAAGCGATACTGAGAAACTGAGCTAAAAAGTTGAATCACTGGAAACTTAGCACCCCATAATCCACTGAAAAGACAAAGCAGGAGTTGGCTTCTAATAGCCAAATAGAACTGGTAAACATAAACTCACGAGAAAACGAAATTTGATCTGAACTAAAAAAAACAACAACATCATCTGGTAGATTGCGTCATGGTGAACATAACAAATCATGGGCGGTCACCGAATCTGATATCAACAATAAACAAACAGCGTTACAGACACAGACAGTTGTATTTGACTTCGTGCAGTTAGAAAACACACAAATAACCTTTCAATGGTATTGACCCCCTTGGACTAACACAAAGTCGTAGTAGCAGTAGTAGTATAACATTTGTAACCTCGAACGTTGCCACACGTCACAGGCGTAATGATGTGGTTCGTAGGTTCTGTTTGGGTGGTAAACCCATGACAACTTAGTTTTTAAGTGACTTTGATATAAGCTACAAGTCACATATAACTAACAAAAGTTAAAAGCTTAAAGCTGAGCGGGATCTGCTTTTACAACTTATTAATGAAAAAAATTAGCTGTTTGTCAAACGGTCTCTTATAAAAAGCTACAGCTGATTTTCTGTCCAGAAAACCAAAAAAACAGCGTGAAAACTACCCGAACGTATATACATGAAAATGGTTCCATACTCCTGGGAGTACGTATTCTCACCTTGCATATATCGCTTAAATGAATAATTTATACCTCTTTATCCTTTTGAACATACTCTAATAATGATTATAAAACACTCCAAAGTGAGTTCTATTAAAAATTTCATCAAAAGTCCACTTTTCATAGCGTAATTTGCATATATACTCATTTTACATATGAAAAAAGTACGAGTAGTGCTTCAATGCTTTCCCTTCTAATACAAGTTGCACAAATCTTGAAGCAAGCGAAGGGGTAAGTAATCTTTATCTACCCTTCATTCATGCTTTAATATTTGTGCAACTGTAAAAAAGAAAAGCATTGAAGCACCTCTCAAAAAATATATAACAAAAATAAAGGGCTTCAATGAAATTTTTCCAACTATGTTACATTAGAGTATCTTAGTATTTATATTTAAGTATACTAAAGTGGTAAAAAAAAAGCACAAAAACGTACAAGGAGGGAGCAAGTGAGATGCAAACACCTGTAGTGTCCTCAAAAGCCCTTATTTACCCTAACAGCTAAGGTGGATGACATGAGCTCAACTACCGTCTTATTGCTGCTGCAAATGTATATGAGGATCATGGTCATGGCTGTCGCGCAATTATTTGTTTAGAAGGTCCATAGAGTTAAATAGTGGAATTATTGGAGAGGAAATTCTCCCTGTAGGATTTCTCTATTGACCGAATCCTTATATTCTTTCCCGATTTTCCTACAATAGACTACGACGTACTTATATGATATTCTCGCTAGACGTGTATTTTTTTATTTGTCGTTGGGTCTTGAATTAGAAGTTCTACATCATTAGAAGGTTTTCTTTTATTACAAATTATCTTATTATTCCAACGTATAGCATAATCTAAATCATGTCATAATTATTGTTCAATATCGATTTTGCTCATAGTTACGCGAGAGATTATGGGCAGCTGGGATGATTGATAGGAGAGGGTGAAAAACTACCAAGCATCAACATTTTCTGCAGAGAACTAGCTAGAACAGGCTATCTAGCTCAACAAAAATAAAATTGTCCCGTCTTGCTTACCCTATATGCAATGCATCATCATATCCATCAGGAAACCAAAATAAGATGCTTGTGTCACCATCGGTCTGTTCGTGTATAAAAATACCATGGTACCACGTTTTCAAGCCACGTCGAAAGTGCAGTACATTGCGATTTTCAGGTAACAAGGGAAAACGACGGCAGTGCCAAAATAGACCACACACACACACACAAAAGAAAAAAGAAAAAGAAAAAGGTGCTTCTCTAGTATTTGGCATTTGCAGCCTGTATGCACTTCGATTGGAGATGCCTCGGCTGTCAAAAGTTTTGATCATGTAATTAAGGTCACGTCTTGGGGGCCAAGACCAACCACGGCATCTTATGATGTGAAGCGAGCAAATCTTTTACTTACGTGCAGAGCTCTCGAATTGCCTACCAACCGTACAAGTTTTGGAATCAACACAACGACGCTTTTGGAGGTGTTGGTGCGATCGCTTTGCGTAGTAGTGGTCATTTTCGCATCACGTGCCTTTCAGCCCGAATAGCCACGGACGGTACATCTTAGCAAGTAGCTGTTTAACCAAAAATCAGCGATGTATTTCTGGATCGCATCAGAATTTCTCATCCATCCTGAGCTCCAGACCGACACACTGGGTGCCATTAGGAACAGCGGCAAGCTATGTTGGATCTATAGTATACAGGCTGAAATCAAACAACATCGTCGCACTTCAGTCCAGCACACATTGTTCATTTAGTATATAAATATATAATCCTTTTATTACAAATTACAAGTTAATGAGATGAGTTTGTAATAACTCCAGCGACCTGATAAACTTTTCTCTTAAATCCGCTCAGGATGCGAGGAACACAAATGCAGAATGATACGTACACTTGAAACTTCATTCTCCTTTCAGACTATCGCATGACATGACTCGTGAGCACTTGTTGTAATGTCATTAGCGAGAAATTTGCAGTCGATATCATCCCAGAATACGTACCCTGTACTTGTTTTTTTTTTTTTTGTAAAAACCACTTATATTACGTTATATTCGAATACTCGAAATATCTCGTGACCACAAGTTGGAGCTCCAAGTTGGCTACGGAACTCGAATAGACATCTCAATTATTGGGAGAGTATCTCAATTCTTGGCATCAATTCCTCCGTCCCCAAGCTAACCACACTTGCATTCCCTGTTCGTCAGGAACAAAGCATCGATCGAACCTTATCTTTGGGACCAGAAACGAGCTACATACATGCGTGCCCTGCTGGTTAGATTGCTTGCCTCCCCGGTGACTAACAGCCTTCGTTTTTTTTTCTGTGAGGGACTTTTCACTATCTTTGGATTCGAAGGTACCAAAATATAAAACTTTTTAAATGGAATTTTGCAGTGCTCTTGCTAGTTCTTTCAAAAAAAAAATCTTTTTATTATTTCTATGAGGTATCAAAATTTACATTGAGGTAATACCAAAAGATACAAACCTTCTAAACATGGTAAAAAGTCTCTAAAAATATTCTTTGAGCTAGGACCAACATGTACCACAAGTTTAAACGGTGAAAGTAACAAGAAGTACACGATTTTATGGACGTTAACTTTATTTCTTTGGAACAGTAGTCTCCTACCAAAATCTCACTCTCTAGGTATGCGGTGAATTGACATCCACATGACAACGTTTTTTGTGTGTGTTGCTCTGAACACAAGTAAAATACGCAAGGAACAACAGCGATGGGTGTTTGACAGTGGCTCTCATGCCGTACAAATTTGGAGGTCCATGGAACGATTGTCGATTCTCCATATGGAGCAGTTCATCTGCGTAGCATTTCCATCTCTTGTGGTTTGGGTGAACCTAACATAAATTAGGGGTCATAGTTTTACCTATGGATTTGGATACCGATCCGATAAAAACGGGCACGGGTTACAGGGCGGATCTAGGGGAAAAGTTCATCGGGATCGCCGGGGTCATTACGAAATCGTAACACTAACTTGTAACTTGTAATAAGAGGATTATATACTTATATACTAAAGGAACTATGTGTGCTGGATTAAAGGGTGTCGGTGTCACTTGACCCCAGCATGTACACTGTAGATCCGCCCCTGCACGGGTAGCACTTTAGATCTATGGGTTTTCGGATTTGATTATCCGATAAGATCATAGGATGAGCATGAGTGCCAATTTGTACCCATAAGTATCCTAGACATGTGGGCCCGTCGTCGGTCTAGCCGTTCGATCGACGGGCCTTCCCTGTGCTTGGCCTAGATCAATCCCGCACCCATGCCAAACCTAACCTGAGCGAGCGCCATCCCCAGGTCAGTCCTCTTACTCGCTCTCCCCTAGCCTGTCTCTCCCTCTTATGCACGCGCCGCCCTCCCTCTCCGTGCCTTCCTCCCGCCATCGCCGCCCCCGGTCGCCTTGCGCTCCACCCTCCTCGGTCCTCCCCAAGCTCGCGGTCCGATTCACTCCCTCCACACCTCGCCTCGCCACCTAGTCGCCACAGATCTCTAGGGTTTTGCCCCACTCGATCCTTCCCCGGTCTCGCCTTCACCGCTATGTTATGTGGATCTCAACTCACCTGCTTCCAAATCTCTAGTCCGTTCGCCACCTATTTTCTCGATTTTTTGCTGACAACAATTCATGCTATATGCACCAAGATATGATCAATGTTGTGTTCTTCTTGTGTTTTCCGCAGCCGCTTAGGTTGGAGACCCGTGAAGCTTAGTGGGTGCGGGTGGACAACACGTGTTCGAATTCAGGTGACAAGTTTGTGGTAGTTGTTTTCGAAAGTATCCACTCAAATGCCATCCCTAACACAAGTGCAAGCTTGACCTATACTTCCAACGGTGTTCATACATATTACCGTCCATCGAGATAAACACACCATGCACGCCGCTACAGACATGCTGCTAACAAACAGTGTAAGATTGATATGAAAAAAGATACAGCGTTAGATTGAACCAAGCCGTTGATCCACTCTTTGACCAGACAAATGTGCATGCAATCATCCATGTCAAGGATTTCTCAGAAAAAAAAAATCACGAACCTACAACTATTCTGACATATTGGTAAGCAACTACAACTTTTGTTACCTATGACAAGCAGGTGAGCCCATTGCAGGCCACATCTGTTAAGGGGACTGGAGGGGTGCCACCGTGCCACGGCGGCTAGATGAAGACTGACATGACAGCTGGCGTGGACTGGTCTGGGGTTAAAAGGCCAAGAGATGGACGCGAGCCTCGGCAATCTTCTCGCACACTCCGTCTCATGTCCATGTTAGCTGCCATGTCCGTCTCTATTTGGCTGCTCCTGTGGCTCCCCTCCTCCATCCCACGTAACTGATGTGGTCTGCAATGTGCTCAGCCGCGTGTCATAGACAAAGCTAGCCTGAGCAGTCAGGATTCAGAACCATTCGAACCTGACGGGTCGTAGTTCTGTGAAATCATCGGACAAAATATTTATAGCTCTGTGAAAGAGGTCACAAAAGTTGTAGTCTCTTGACTAATATGTCAAAATAGTTATAGATTTGTGAAATTTATTAAAAAAAACTGTGTCTAACAGTTGGAGTCACCTCATCAGCCATGGCAAGCCCTGTCATGTCAAGAACGCGACATGAAAATAC
Source organism: Otatea glauca (assembly GCA_036346275.1). NCBI lineage: Eukaryota > Viridiplantae > Streptophyta > Magnoliopsida > Poales > Poaceae > Otatea > Otatea glauca. The sequence continues at coordinate 61,012,976 of CM070722.1, forward strand.
GCATGTTGATGTTGGTTATTTCTCACGAGATAACATCTTCGCCTAAATACGATCTGACGGCCAAGAGACAGGACAGATCACTCATCTCGACCTCATGGAAGATACGGTGTATCATGTATCTCCAGCTTGATCTTTCCTTAGGGAAGTAGGTTTTTTCATGATTACCCAACGACCGAAAGAAAAGGAGGGCAAAAGAGGGAGAGGCAGAACTGGAGAAGAATGCCACTTTCCACTTTACATTTCGATGTCGTTGCAGGTCGAGGGGAGCGTCTCCTTATCCCGGCAAGAATTCGCTCGTGATCGCGTGACTCATCTCCCACCGAGCGCATCAGCTAGCTGCGTGCGCGGCACTGCCACTGTGCGGCACTTGCCATGCGGCACCGTCTTTTCGGTGGAGTTTTGGATAACCTTGGTGAGCCCTGAAAGCTAAAAAGATGCTTTGCTTATCTCGGTGGAGAAGTTGATTTCTGCTTTGGCTTGGGAGGATTTGGCTGCGATCACCGGAGATCTCCGCCTTTTCTGCCGTCTGGCTAGATTAATCCGTTTTTAGGTATGTTTGGGCATGGGAAAGATAGCACTGGCCTTTTTGGATGTGTGCTTAGTGGATGATTAGGAGCTGATTTGAGTCAGAGGTGTGTGGGCATCTGCTACTCGTGTATGTTTGGTTGTGTGATTGTATTAGTGGCTCAGTCTTTGGTTAGTGCTAGTTTTTAGAAAAATGCTTTGTGCTTTTATTTGATTCCAAGAACGTGTGGCATCTTTTGTGGGTTTTTTTCCCTTCGTGATCATCTAAAGCTCTACTAGTTCATACTAACTGCTTGACAAACAAGGTGTTTTGTCTTTTGGACTTCTCGGTAAAAGGAGAGAAGTAACAACCCCAGTACAGTGTCTCTTTTCGAAAGCAAACAGCGGTAGTCTTTGTTTTTGACTAGACGCACGGTGCCCGTGGATGAAATTTTGGTTGGAAATTGACAACACAGATGTCTTCTTTTCTGTTGTTTTCAGAGAGGAGACAACGCAGTTTTCGTGAGGCAGAATCAGAGCAGAAAAGGCAGCAGGGTGGGCATTTTTTAACTGAACCTCAAAAACCGAACCGAATTAACTGAAAAATTCGATTTTTTCGGTTTTCGGTTCGGTTTTTTACTTCAATGCAATTCGGTTTACGGTTTTTAGCTCGGTTTTTGTATTTTGGAAACCGAATTCACCGTAAAACCGGTTAGCTGACCCCATTAACCATTACCCGTTCGGGCATTCGGCGTTCCGCCGTTCCCCATTCTCAAATATTCCCCATCCTCCATTCCTCAAGTCTCCCCCACTTCCTCGGCAGTTGCCACATAGGTGCAACCTCCCGACGGACCCGACCACTTGCAGCTTCAAGCAGCGCGCCGCCTCCCTCGCGGACTCTGCCCACTCTGGATCGGCAAGAACCAGGCTATGGTGCGCGGCGACAGGGAGGGAGTGGAGCGCAAAGGAGGGGAGAGGCTCGATGTCGTCAGGGAGGCGGTCAAAGATAGGGAGATGGAAGGGAAGCGGGAGCATAGGAGGCGGGACGGCGCCATCACCTACTCCCACCTCCTCTTCTACATCACCATCTCCGACGACCAGATCTTCTTCAACAAGGCAGGCCACCTCCTTCACCTCCTCTCTCCCCGTTCTGGCTAGCAGCCCTTCCATGTGATGTGGCTCTCAGTTGCGAAGTAGTTTTCCTTGTCAGGGTGGATCGTCTTCATCATTGAGACATCGAGGACATGGCTCAGGTCCTTCTTGGCGATCTCGACGAAGTCGAGGATGTAGAACTCTGTGTCGCCCATGCTATCATCCTTAGTGAAAGTATCTTTATCAAAGACTTCCTGTAATTGAAGTGCCAAAGCAGATCTTCATTTCAGAAATAATTTGATTAACCGAACCGATTTGATTCAGTTAATTCGGTTCGGTTTTTAAAACTGTTGGATTTTGACTCGGTTAGCAGAATTCAAAAACCAAAATATTTTAAAACCGAAAAAACTAAACAAAAAATAAAATTAATCGAATGCCCACCCTAGACAGCACGGTGGCTAGTCGGTGTGACCATAGGAATCGGCTGCTTTTGATTCATCGAGCCATCGCCAAACGCGACAGACAAACATTCGAACGGATGCTACTCCGCACCGGGCCACCCGCAAGCGAGCGGGCCATTCAGACGACCCACTCCACCCATCTCGTTGGGCTCGTGAATCCCCAGCCTCTTTTTTCCTCCAACTCCCGCGCATGCACACGTTAGACTCTGTGCTCGACAATGCAAAATATTAGAGACCTGGTTAATTTAAATAAAATATTAATTGAACCGGATAAAGAGTTTGTCATAAACTACATGGAAATGAAAAAGAAAGTCTATATAGACAAGTATGTAAATAGCAACTGTTTTATGACTAAGCCTTTTTCCATATCGAAAAATTCGGATCTTGAGTCGAGCGTGGTTATAAAGTGCAATAATCGTTATAATTGAGATAAATAAAAAACAATCGAGAACGAGCTAAACTCACTAAACAGTAAGGTCATATGTGCAAATATCACTATATGGGTTGAAACAGTGCAAATGTCACTATATGAGTTGAAACAGTAAGGTCATATGTGGTATAATCGACTAAATGAATTCTTTTTGCGAAAGGGATTGTAACCAATGAGGTTTTTCTGTGTGTGTTTATAAAGAAGGCTATGAGTGGATTTTGCAATATATCGGTATATGTTGATGATTTGAACATAATTAAAAATATGAAGAACATTCTCAAAGCAAGCTAATGCTTAAAGACGGAATTTGAGATAAAAGATTGGGAGAAACCAAATATTGTTTTGGTTTGCATATTGAGAATTTGACTGATGGCATATTTCTACATGAAACCATCTATACCAAGAAAATGTTGAAGAGATTTCTATCTTGGTAAATCTCATACACTGGGTACATCCATAATGGTTAAGTCGTTGTAAGTGAAGAAGGATTCATATAGACCTAGATGAGAAAATAAAGATATATTAGGGTCCAAAACTTCATACTTAAGTTTTATCAAAGCCTTATTATATCTTACCAATTACCCTAGGACTGATATTACATTTGTAGTAAATTATTTAGCAAGATATAGTTCTAAATCTACGAAGAGACATTGGAACATAATTAAAGCAATTCCCTGGTACCTAAAAGGTACAAGTGATATGTGACTCTTTTATCCTAAGGATGAAGATATAAAACTAACGGATTACTCAGACATTTGCTACATTTCTAATCCCATAATATCGATATGTATTTCTAAGCAAAAGTACAACTATCTTTTGGAGATCTATAAAATGGTCGATTGTTGCTACATCAACAAATCATTTAGAGGCTATTGCTTTATATGAAATGATAGTGAGTGTATATGACTTAGAAGACTAAGGGCTTGTTTGTTTTTGCTTTTGATTCTGGATTCTGGCCCCAAAAGCAGAATCAAAAACAAAAATCCCGATTCTCACAATCTAGCCCACCCATATACACTAAATCCACAATCCACTTCTTATGTGTTTTTGGATTTCAGCTTTTGGAGAATCAGCTTCTGTACAACCACAATCCAGAATCAGTTTTTAGAGAATTCAAAGCAAAAAAAACAAACCCTAATTCATCATATCCAAGAGACAATGTAGAGGTAGAAAAAAAAAACTCTCATAATTCTCTATAAGGATAATGCAGCTTGCATTGCACAAATGAATAATAGTTATGTCAAAATGCATATGACAAAGCATTTCTACCCATATGAGTAGTGGGAGATTGGGAATATAGAAATACAGAAAGAAAAACAAGTGAGGATCTTGTAGATTTATTTACCAAGTCTTTACCAGGACTAAGTTTTGCTAAAATGCCCATGATATTGGTATGAGAAGACACAAAAAGTTATTGTGCTCACGGGAAAATATATGATCTTCATATATGTTTATCATTGGGATGAAAAGTTACTGTACCTTTTCCCTTAGTTAAGTTTTGTCTTAATAGGTTTTCTCAGTTGAAGCTTTTTAACGAGATAACATGTACAATGGCAAGAACACGAGCTATGTACTATTTTTTCTTACTGTTTTTTTCATTGGATTTTCAGAAGGAGTTTTTTAAAGCATAAGAATAGCGTTGACAAAGTATCTAAGAGAAAGTGTTGTATATCGTTCAATTTATGAATGTCTGATTGCGTGGATACTTTACCTAAGCAAAGGTCCATTAGGGCAGTAAGCCCACGAGGTCTATTAGTGTAGTTTAATCCCATTTAGTTTATTTTGTCAAGAATGCACCTAATCTCCCATATATAAAGAGGGGTATGGGTTGCACATTATACAAATAAGCCTACAACAAAATAACAATACGGTTGAAATAAATCTTATGACTATTTCTTGTGTCTCCTATTCTACTTTTACATTCTTACGAGTTCAGTGCTTGATCGTCAGTTATGGAATCAAAATCCCTAAACAAAATAATAACCCTCTAAACACGGGTGATGGTATCAAATTCAGTCATTACGACTTACGAGCAACCTATTCGCCTTACCAATCGGAGTACCAAGGGCTAGCGAACTTGGGCGCAGCGCAGTCTGGTGTCCTTTGGTCAGCTTCTACTTTATAGGCCTTACAACTAGCTAGATGAAGCAGGTCTGGGTGGCCATTCCAGTCGAAAAGCCGGGACGTGTTAGCTTCTGCAGATGGATCGAGTTGGCCGAACGGCCCATTTTAAAAGTTATGAATGTGTACTGACTACTGAGAGGGGTCGCCTTATAAAACTGCGAGGATTAATAGGCCTTTCCAGGTTAATTAGCCCATGAGTTTGTCCGTGCTCGGCCTATCCAACAAAGAAAACATGAGAGCGAAGCGGCCCAAAATGCACCAGGTGACACATGTTTCTGTGTACACGCTAGGGGTGGGCATAAAAAAACCGAACCGAATAAACCGATTATTTCGTTTTTTTTGTTTTCGGGTTTCGGTTTTCATTTCACTGTTGTTCGGTTTTTTGCTATCGGTTCGGTTTTCAACTGACATTAACCGAAAAGCTGAACAACCCGAATAATACGCGGACAAGCGGACTCCACTCGGCCACTCGCCTGATCGCCTCCTCGCGGACTCCACCTTTCGATCTCCGTCTTTCCAAGTCCAACGGAAGCATCCAAAGCAATACATGGAGACGGCGGGGGCACGCACTCCACTCGCGAGCCACGGAGGTGCGAACTCCACTCGCCTCTAGCCTCCTCAGCCTCGCGATTCACCGGGCAGGCCGGCACCACCGAGCGAGCGGACTCCACTCCACCAGCGAGGAGTCCCTAGGGCACCACCGCACCGAGGCACCGAGCGGACTCCACTCCTCGCCGGATCTGATACACGGAGGCAGCGCGGAGGAGCTCGGTGGCTAGATCCGGTCGAGAAGGATGTGGTGGCGATCTGGCAGAGGCGGAACTGGACGGCGACAGCGTGGAGGGTCGTGTCTGGCTAGGCGCCGCCCCAGTCAACAAAGGCCATAAGGTCACTCGGGCGGAGGTGCTCGGCGGTGGCCAGATCTGGCATGCGGATGCAGTTGCGGCCTCGGCAGCGCGGTCCTCGGGCGGCGGTAGCCTCGGCCTCGGTGCGGCGCATCCTCCCCCCACGCGGCGGCGCCTCATCCCTCGGTGAGTCCTCTACTGACGTGGTTAACCGAAAAACCCTAGATCGAGTATTCGAGTATGGAATACGAATCATCCATCCATAACTTGTATAAATCTACTGGTCCAGATTCGGTTAATTTGGTATAAATTTTTTTTCAGTAGTACTGGAATCAGACTGTGTGAATTTCAATCAATTATGTATCTCCATTTCAATTTTGATTGAAGATTAAAAAACTTCAATCCAGATATCACCAAAGTCTGCAGTGACCTTCTTCAAGTCTGCAGGGTGACCTTGTTGTCTGATCATACTAACTGATAAATGACAAAACAAAGTAAGTTCTGGGGAACATTGCTAATAGTAAGGTTTCTGGGAAATTCGGTTAAACCGAAAACCGAATTAACCGTTCGGTTCGGTTTTTAGATTAGTTCGGTTAGCAAAATCCAAAAACCAAAATATTCAAAAACCAAAAAAACCGAATTAACCGAATGCCCCCCTAGTACACGCAAGATGTGCTTCCCTTTAGGCTTCATGCGAAATTGGGAATCGTCAAACAAATGATTCATGCACGGAATGTGAAAGTACATAGACGATTCATTGTGTAAGTTGAATGAGAGACTATTACAGACAACTATATAGACGATTCATTGTGTAAATTGTTTTTAATGCTGTCTGTAGATGATTTAAAGATGTATTATAAACAGCTTCCGTTTATATCACTCACTGTATATGCCCTGAGGAGTTGTCGTAAATTTATTTCCCTGTTGTCGTGCGGGTTTGTGGAGCGACCGCCTGAGCCTGAGGGAGCCGTTTCCCTGGGGCTCGCGCGGCCTGGGGCTGGCCTACTCGTGCGATGCGACGTCAACACGCGCGGCGTGGCTGGACTAGCCGCCATGCTCGGCCTTTCTCACAGGCAAAAGCCCCAAACGGCAGTGCCAACGCCGCAAGCCCGGAGCTGAGCGACACCCAAACGAATCCATCTCCTGAAGCGGAAGGCAAAGCGCACACACAAGTACACAACTACACTAGTACTGCTTCCCTTCTGCATAAATTGGTTAGCGAAAACGGCAATGTACGCATGAGAACAAGGCAAAAACTGGATGAGCTGGTGCCATGCCAATTTCTCCATATAAATGGCGTGGCTCAAATGCCCTCAAACTTTTGTCCTTTCAAATCTTGGTTGCCTTGAGGTCATTTAAAAAACTGTAGCTAGCTCTTCTGTTTTTTTCAGGAGACTCGTTGTTATGAGATACTGGAGTGAACCAATTAAATATGATAGGAATGGGGGCAACCGTGATGACGACCAAGGAGGGCAATTTGGCGCTCAGACGCCCCCGAACACGGATTTCCAATGCGCCGATTGAGGTTGGACCCGGCGACGTTTACTGCAGCACTTGTTAGATGGTATTAGTGTTTGTGATTTTTTTACGACGCCAACTTTGCTTGTCCTCACTCTCGAAAATTGCAGATCTAAAGCGTAAATTCCTTGTAAACTTAAATGTATAAGAAAGTGCACCAATATTTTCCAAACATTCTTTTTCATTTTTGCATTGTGATAGAAAGTATTGGTCAAATGATAAACCGACTAAGGTTACAAGTGAAATTATAGCCCTTAAATGTTGAAAAATTACGAGGTGAGTTTCATCTACAAAAGAATTAGGAATCCAGTGTACTCCAGCGTACGTGCAAAGATCGTGTACAAGTACACGAATAAGAGGACACAGATGACAACACCGTCTCCGAGTGCTGCCGCCCGGTAAAACATCGTGATTTCTTGCCGTTTCGTGCTATTCTTCGGCCGGCTTTATGGATCGCTTTTGTTCGGGCCGTACGAAATGCACAGCTGGGTAGCTCGAAAATTTTGAGTATTGACTAATTTTTCAGACGTGCTGGTCCATAAATTTTGCTTCCGTGCTCGGCCCATCTAACATGCAAAACCTGACCGTAAGCGGCGATTTCACAACTCACAACCGAGGAATTTTTTTTAAAATAATACATTTTGTACAATTAATTATGGTATTAATACGCGGATTGAAAAATTTTCAAAAATAATACGTCGTCGCCATATGGTTTGGCGAAAATCAGGTAATAGCCAAATGGTTTGGCGAAAATGATATTTTCGCCAAATGGTTTGGCGAAATTAGGTTAAATACGCAATTTGGAGTGGCTGACGGTTTTTTTGGGCGGAACACCCCTATTTTCGCCAAACCATGGCGAAAATAGGTTGTTGCCAAACGGTATGGCGACAACCCTATTTTCGCCATACCATTTGGCGAAAATAGGGGGGTTTCTTGCCTGTCTCGCCCGGCTCTGGTTCCATTCGCGCGGAGGGGAAAAAAAGAGGGCAAGCGGGGAGGCGACCGGCGACCGGAGAGAGAGGGAGCTCGGGTAGGGAGAGAGAGAAAGGGAGGAGGAGGAGGAAGAAGAAGGAGAAAAAAATGTAAATTTCTATTTTTGTAATTGCATATAAAAATAGTGTCGAAAAATATTATCGTTGATGTTAGATTTAATTTAATCAGTGCATGTATTTTAGGTTAGGAATATTAGATTTGTACTTTAATGTTGTAGTATCCGTAGCGAAATAATTAATTAACGTTCTTTAATTTAGGTTAGTGAAATTACGTGTTAGTGGTGATCTAAAAATTTATTTCGTATATATGGTCGCAGTGATATCGGATCCAGTGAAATTTAGGGTATATTATGGCGACGGTGAAATAAAAAGTACGCAAAATGGTGTTGATTTAAGCAAGTTTCCGGTCACCATGATTGAGCACTCGTTCCCCGAAAGTGTTAGCATTCGTGATATAAAATTTTAGTTGACCCAATATTTTTTTCTGGATCCAAGTGTGTACTCTGTTACCATTGAAATCCTATTCACACGTAGCAAGAGTGATTCGGCTATTTGGGAGTTAAAGAAAATAGATCGGACATACTTGTGGCAGAAATGGTTAAGGTGGTGCAAGGGATCTCGCCTTAAATGTGTGATGTTGGTGCAGGCTTGTCCTAGAGAAGAGGTGGGTATTAGTGATATGGGCGAGAGCAGTACATCGGTTAGAGCTGAATAAGTTCAGGAAGTGGTGCCGGTTGAGATAGCGGCGGGGGAAGATAATAGGGATGCAGCAAACGCAGAAGGTTGGGCCGATGAAGGGGAGGAGATCGAGCAACTTGTTGATCAGTTGGAGTTAGTGGACCGTATGGCGGCAGAGGATGAAGCTGAAATGTTGGAATGTGATGATGACATCAGCGAAAATGACGAAGAGGAGGATAAGGATGATGATGAAATACCTCGTAGTATCGGGGTAGCGGACATACTCATACCTGACGGTTAACTACATGAATTATCATTAACTGGATTTATTATTTACAAAATTTTCGCGTGAATTCTCTCTCTTTCTCTCCCCCTCTCTCACCCGCCTCTCTCTCTCTCCCTCCTATTTTTCTCCTTGCGAAAATCTCCTATTTTCGCGAACCGCTTTGGCGAAAATAGGTGTTCCTCACTGTTGTTCATCAAACGCCTCTTAATTGCGCAATTAGCCTAATTTCGCTCGGGCCTTTTTTTTCCTCCTCCGCGCGAATGGAACCAGAGCCAGGCGAGGCAGGAAAAAACCCCCCTATTTTCGCCAAATGGTATGGCGAAAATAGGGTTGTCGCCATACCGTTTGGCAACAACCTATTTTCGCCATACCATTTGGCGAAAATAGGGTGTCCCGGTCAAAAAAACTGTCAAGCACTCCAAATTGCGCATTTAACCTAATTTCGCCAAACCATTTGGCGAAAATATCATTTTCTCCAAACCATTTGGCGAAAATATCATTTTCGCCGAACCATTTGGCTATTACCTGATTTTCGCCAAACCATCTGGCGACGACGTATTATTTTTGCAAAATTTTCAAACCGCGTATTAATGCCGCAATTAATTTTACAAAATGTATTATTTAAAAAAAAATTCCACAACCGAGGGAGACACAAACGAAAGGCATGAACACACTGGCAAGCACAAGTTTTGCTCGGAATTTTTAATTTGAGAGCTTCATCTTGTTTGACATTTGATGACACCTTATTTCTCGCGCTTTACCTCTTTCTTAAAGGCTTTCTCATTGCTACACTCGGCGACATCCCTTTTATTCATCTTCCCTTTCCCATTCCTTTCTCTTTAAACTAAAAAATGTTTTTTTAAAAAAGAATCTCGAAGTTTTTTAATATGAAGTATTTTTTTACTATTTTCAAAAAAATTAAATAAAAAAAATTGAACTGAAAGTTTTTTAGCCGAAACATTTTGAATCGAAAGTTTTTGATTGAATTCATCTAAAAGTTTTAAATCGAAGTTTTTTGTATTGGCGAAGGAAGGGGTGGGAAAAGGAAATAGAAGGGAGAGTGAAGAAAGAGGTACCATGTGGAAACACTTAGATGTGTTCTTACTGAATAAAATAAAATTGATGAGAGTAACCTCAAATTAGCAACACCTAGTTTTTCTTCTCTTTCACAAAATTTGGTTGGTGAAAAAAGGGTAATGTACGCATGGGAACAGGGTGAAAACTGGGTGATCTGCTGGTGTTCGGATGCACTAGTCACATCTCTATATAAATAGTGAGTTAGGAGCATGTCTTTTTAATTTATCCGAGTGATAGCTCAAATGCTCTCAAGTCTTTTTGTCCTTTCAAATCGTACTTGTCATGAATTATGTAAGAAATTTATGTGTCTATAAATTCATAGCAAGAGTTGTTATCGCGAGACATTAGGGTAAACCAAATAAGTAAGATGCCTCTCTTTGCGTAGTCTCATGGCGACGGTGCTAGCGACAAAAACCGACGATTTGCCGTTCAGAGCTATGCACGACTTGCAGATGTTGCAATTTGTCACCTTTTTGTCTAATCCGAGTAATATTTTTTTTATCCAAGTGCATCTTTAAGGGCACGAATTTGTAAGAAAACCCACTTGTAGGTGTAGATTCCAAACATTATTTGGCTTTTGCGTGGACAAAAGTTGAGAGGTATTGAGCACATCATGAAACCAATCGTAGTTACAGCTGAAAACAAAAGCCCTCGGATGTCCCAACTTCTTTTATGTTTGTTTACCAATTTTCATTTGCAAATTGATTAAGAATCAAGTGCGAGAGGTGTTTCCATGTCTTTCTTTTTGACAGTTGCATAAATATTAAGCATAAATGAAGTGTAGATGGTGATTACTTACCCCTTCGCTTGCTTCAAGATACGTGCAACTTGTATTAGGAGGAAAAGCATTGAAGCACTATTTATCAAGTGCATTCCAAGTCGGTCTCACACTCTCGCTCCCAGATAGGGTTATCAAGCTTAACGAAATATTATCGAGTTTCTTTCTTTTGAAATTGGCATAGTTTAACGTAAAAATAATTTTATTTACCATTTAATTGGTTATTTTAAATTCGAGCTAACGCTCCAATATCGAGCCGAGGCTCATTTATTTTTTCGTTCGAAGTAGGCTTATTTTATTTTTAAATCTATTAAACTGGGTAATGGAAACAATTTTGATTTGAGATGTAACGAGCACAACCCTGCTTCCGAAACCAGCTGCGATGCGATTTCCTATCCTTTTTTGCGCCTCGTTCGCTCTACTCCGAAGCTGCCTGGGAAAACAATACATTGCTTGTTGGACCGAGTGCCACTGCCGCGACACAGTAAAACTTGGTGTCGCAGTGGCCGGTGAATCTCCTCTGTTCGGCCCGCAGCAGATGCAGAGCCTGCAGGTGTGGTCGTGAGAATGGTCGGCCGTTTGTTTTCCAGTAGGAAGTTTGCACACCGGCCTAATAAGCATGAAGAGGAAGGAAGGAAAGTGTTGAGAAACCCTAAAGCCCATTGAAGGCCCAAGTGGTCCCTTATGCCGAAACCCTAGAGAGCGCTATAAAAGGAGGAGGGGGGTCCCCCCATGTACACAGAATTTTATTAGCAATAAAGAATACCGCCGTCGCTCTCCTCATATACCTGTGTCTCTCTCTTTCTGTTCTCTAATTTTAGATCTGTTCAGGAACCCCGGACTATTCGATAGCGAGGTTTCTTAACACGTTATCAGCACGAATTGCTCTACGGAGATCAGAATAGAAAAGGTGAGAAAGGTAGGATTTTGGAGATTGAATCTAAACGCTTGTCGTTTTCTTCGCATGCATCTATCCTACGCATATTGTATCGCTTTCGTCACGTGGCACGAAGCTACACGGCGATCGCGCGAACACTACTAGCACGAAGCTACAGTACATGGTTTTTACTGTTCATCCAAAAAAAAAAACAGTATGGCGCTCGAAGCGCCGCCGCCTCGACGCCAGCTTGCGGTAGCGTCGTCGACTTCGACCTCGGCACTCGCTCGCAGCCGCCGTGCTCGCTCTGTCGCGTCCTCGCCGGCCGCACGGCGCGGCCGTTTCCTCGAGTTCCGCGGCGTGCATGAAACCGGCTTGAAGCCCGACCGCCGCCACGGCCTCCGCAGCGCCCACCGCCCGCCTCGCTGCCGTCGGCCCGCCGTCAAGACGCCTGCAGCTGCGCCGGCCGCACCGCGACGAAGACATCGCGATTCGGCCGCCGCCCGCAACCGCCGACATCGCCGCACACGAAGTGTACTCGGCTCGCACCGCTCGGCGATGCCTCCGACCCGCAGCGCCGCGACACACTCGGCTCCACCGTCCGGCCACCTCGACCTCCTTGCTCGAGGCGGTGCCGCCGTACTCGGCCCGCCGCCCGCCGCGTGCTCTCGCCGAGCTGCGCGATGAAGCGCCATTGTCACACCTGCTGCCTCGGCCGGCGCTCGCCTGCGAAGCGGCACCGAGCACCTCCTCGGCCACCCGACCAATGACCAGCGCAAGCGGCACGCCGCCGCCGCCTCCGCCACCCGCCACCGCCCAGCGCAAGCGCCGCCACGCCGCTTCGGCGTCGCCTCGCCCGTAACGCCACCGCGCCCAGCGCGCCCGCCAGCGGTGGCGTCCTCGTCGCCCAAACGGCGGAGTTGTCCACGCGGCGCCAAGAAGCGGCGTCGGGCGGGCGGCGGCACCGAGAGCGCGCGGCGCCCGCCTTCGCTCAGCGAGACTTCGCCCCGCCTCTCCCCTTGCGCGCCCCGCCGGCCGGAGCAGCACTGAGGCCTTGCGCCGTGCGCCTCTTCTTCGTGAGTCGGCGCATGTGGCGGCTAGGGTTCGCTCACCTCTTGTTTGGTGCGGCCAGCGAGCCGGGCTTGATGGCCCATGAAAGGGCGCGCCTAGTGGCCCAAGAGGCCAAGCGGGAGGAAAGAAACCGGCCCAAGCAGTGGCCCAGCCGGCCGGTTCGGCCAGAAGAAAGAAAAACAAAAACAGAGAAGGAAAAGAAAAGAAAAGAAGAAGAAAAAGAAAAGAAAGAAAAATTGCAGAAAATTTTTGAAAAATTGCCAGAAAATCAAGAAGATTTATTTGGCTCTGTTTTTAATTTTTCTTGCTCTTTTTCTCTGTTTTATGTATATTCTTCATGAATTTTGAATCCGTTGCTTTATTTAATATATTGCAATGCATATGCATTTATTTTTCTGCACTTTATGCTTTTGCAACCATTTTCTATTAGATTACAAGCAGTAATCTAATGTCGGAATTTTGAAATCATGAAGATGTCCGGCATCGTGAATCGTGAGTTTGAAGAACTGGCCCCGCACGGTCAGAACTATCTCACTTGGGCATCGGACGTAAAGATCGTTCTTGGGGGCAAGAAGCTCCGCGCAGCAATTGGTCTAGGATCCTCGCAGGACGCGAAACCTACCGCCAAACAGAATGATCAAGTCTTGCACTTTCTCAGGCACCACCTCTCAGCCACTCTGAAGAATGAATATATGGCTGAGGAGAGTGCACTTAAGCTTTGGACTGCAATTCAGAAGCGGTTCGAGAAGCTCAAGTACACCATCTTGCCCCAAGCACAGCAAGATTGGGTACACCGAGGTTCTGCGACTTGAGCGATGGCGAGTATAATTACGCCTTGCATGAATTTGTACCAATCTCTCTCTATGTGGCATGAAGATCACTGATGAGGAGAAGATTGAGAAAACTCTCTCTACCTTCCACCCTAATGCTATCCAGAGTGCACGCATCTATCGTCAGGACGCATACAAGGAGTATAGCGAACTGATTGATGTAATGCAAGTTCTTGGAATCGCAAGACAATGTTCTATGCAAGAATTATGTCTCACACCACCGGAAGGGCACCGCACGTAGTAAATGCTAATAGCTATAAGGTGAGAAAGCCCATTCATAGAAAGAAGGGCAAGCATGGTGGAAAAGAGAAGTTTGAGCCAAGGAAAGTCCAAAGCCCGTTAATGCATGAATCGTTTTTTTTTTCTTTAGATTATGGTTGTTAGCATTTTCTTTGAATAATGAATTGTAAGCTCTAGAAGAGCATACTTCTCTCATGAATAAATATGCAATTTATTCTTTATTCCAGTATTCTTTCCTTTACAAGCAATTTTTGAATTATTTTGCCTCTGTTTTATTGGAATTATAGTGGCATAACAAATACCATCTTAAGAGAGTCTAAATACCTTCAGTCGATCACGAAGAACGCTGGAAAGATTACTACGATCGCAAGAAGCGACTCATATGTAATCGGCTCAGGAAGAGCCACTATTATATTGCCTATGGGTACAACTTTGGTAATTGAAGAAGCCCTTTTGTACCCTGAATCAACTCACACTCTCTTAAGCTTTAAAGACATCCGCGCCAATGGTTTTCACGTAGAAACCAATGAAGAAAATGGCAAAGAATGTTTGTGCATTGTGAAGCACGCGGTATGTGGAAAAATGGTATTAGAAAAATGTCCCTCATATGAATCTGGGTTGTATTACACGAATATTCATGCACCCGAAGTGTATACTTCCTTGAAGACTGTTTTTAGAAGCTCTGAGTTATTTTCTTTATGGCATAGTAGATTAGGTCATCCTGGTCTTAGAATGATGAGAAATATAGTGAACAACTCACAAGGTCATGGCATTAACGTTAAGAATTTCCCGAATCATGAAGATTTTGTGTGCCCTGTATGTGCCACCGGGAAATTAATAACTAGACCCTCTGTCATGAAAGTGCAAAGTGAAATCCCTGCATTCCTGGAACGCATCCAGGGGGATATTTACGGTCCGATTCAGCCCGTCGTACGCGTTTCGATACTTTATGGTGCTCATTGATGCTTCCTCGAAATGGTCGCATGTATGCTTGTTGTCAACAAGAAACCATGCTTTTGCAAAGCTGATCTCGCAGATCATAAAAATTAAGAATGCTTTCCCTCATCATTGCGTGAAGTCCATTAGAATGGACAATGCCGAGAATTTACTTCAAAGGCATTTGATGATTATTGCACAACAAACAGGATAGCGATTGAGCACTCATCGCACGCGTTCATACGCGAGCGGACTAGCGAAGCACTAATAAAGAGGATTAAGTTCATTGCGGATCACTTTTGCGAGTTGTAACTTACCCAACACTTGTTGGGGACACGCATCTGCGCACGCAGCACTTATCAATTTGGACCATCGGCCTACAACATCCATTCCCCATGCGGCTTGTGCACGGATCATCCCAAGATCTCCCATCTTAGAAAATTTGGGTGTATGGTATATGTACCTATACCACCCCTCGGTGATCGCAATGGGCCCTCTCCGCAAGTCCGGGATATCGTTGGTTATGAGAGTGCATCCATAATCGGTATTTGGAACCCATGATGGAGATTTGCATACTGACCGGTTCGATTGCATCTTTGACGAGGATCGTTTCCGTCATTAGGGAGGAAATCAACCTTTGGATGAAAAATGCCGGAAATCATATGGCATTCCACCGATCCCGCACATGACCCCGAACTAATGAAGCAAATCAAGAAGTCGAGAAGATAATCGATTTGCGATTTTAGCAAATGAATCGCCTGATCATTTTGTGATCCGAAGGCGTGGTTAAGTCGCATGTACCAGCAAGAAATGCACCGAGAGGGTGGAAATACCAAAGAAAATAGAAGGTATCCCTCAACCTGCTCAGAGGCCTCAAAGAAAAAGAACAGTAATCTGCTCCTCAAACCCAAAGTACCGGAGACGTGCGGAGAAAATCTGGCGAGAGGACTTACCACAACCAATCACGAAAATGCCCCAAGGAAAGAAGGGAGCAGTTGAGACACAGCCGAAAGAAGCCAATGGAAAAGGCAATTCGGACTTGAATCTTCCATCGCAGAAGCCGCGGAAATAATGTGTGCGCACACATAGGCAATGAAAAGCTAAAGGAACTTGCTCCTGCGATAGGGAAAAGCAGCGAAGAGCAAGTAGAAGTGCATGAAGCACCCCATGAAGAATTGGCCATAAACTTTGTAGTAACAGGAGAATCCCTGAATAGAGCAACAGCCAACGTTGATGCATACTTCGCAAAGAAGATTGCCTCGATCATTGATCATGATCCGAGCTGCATCTCGCAGAGTGCAAGAAAAGGCTAGATTGGGAAGAATGGAAAAAGGCAATCACTGCAGAGTTAGTCTCTCTGAACAAGAGAGAGGTGTTTGGGCCCGTATGCCGCACACCTCCCCATATAAGCCTCGTAGGCCACAAATGGGTCTTTGTTCGGAAGAGAAATGAAAACAACGAAGTTGTAAGGTACAAAGCAAGGCTTGTAGCTCAAGGTTTCACTCAACGTCCTGGAGTTGATTATGAAGAAACCTATTCTCCGGTCATGGGAGGAATTACCTTTAGATATTTGATCTCAATGGCAGTCAACTTGAAGTTGAGAATGAAGCTAATGGATGTTGTCACAAAGATACCAGTATGGAAACTTGGATTCGAAATATACATGAAAGTCTGGAAGGAATTCCTATCCCAACCAAGATGGAGCAAATAGAAACACATGCAGTGTGAAATTGGAGAAATCACCGTATGGGTTTGAAGCGATCAGAAGAATGTGGTACAATCGCTGAGTAACTTTCTCGCAAGAAAGGCTACACAAACAATGAAGATTGTCCATGTGTGTTTATCTGACAATCCCGAATGGATTACGTATAATCTCCGTCTATGTAGATGACTTGAACATCATTAGGACGGATGAAGAAATTGAAGAGGCATGCTCATACTTGAAGTCCGAGTTTGAAATGAAAGATTTGGGTAAAACCAAGTTTTGTTTAGGCTTGCGGCTTGAACATGTCCAAGGAGGAATCTTGGTACATCAATCAACCTACACACGAAAGTGTTGGAAAGGTTTGGATTTGAAAAGGCATATCTGCGAAGGCTCCAATGGTCTCAAGGTCACTCCGAGCGCACCTGAGACCCATGAGACCTAGAGAAGAGGGGAGGAAGTCACGGGAGCGAAATTCCCATATCTCGAGTGCAATTGGAGCGCTCATGTACCTTGCGAATAGCACTAGGCGGACATTGCGTTCGCCGTGAATTTGCTAGCTCGATGCAAGGCGTAACCCACCAAAAGGCATTGAAAGGATCAAGGACATCTTCCGTTACCTCCAAGGAAGCAAAGACCTTGGTCTGTTTTTCAGAAGAAATAATGAATTGAATTTAGTTGGCTATGCCGATGCTGGGTATTTATCAGACCCGCATACTGGCAAGTCCCAAACCGGCTATGTTTTCCTATGTGGAGGAACAGCAATTTCTTGGAAGTCGTCTAAGCAGACTCTTGTCTCGACGTCGACAAACCACTCAGAAATCATCGCTTTGTATGAAGCATCGCGTGAATGTGCATGGCTCAGAAGAATGGTTCACCACATCCAGAAGTCATGTGGTTTGAACATTGAGCAAACTCCCACGATAATTTATGAAGATAATGCGACTTGTGTTGCCCAAGCACGGATGGGTTATGTGAAGAGCAATCTCACGAAGCATATCAACCCCAAGTTCTTCTATGCTCATGAATTGCATAAGATGAACGAGATCAAGATATTGCATACTAAGTCATGTGAAAATCTTGCAGATTTATTCACTAAATCACTCCCAGCATCTACCTTTGAAAGGTGCGTGAAAGGAATTGGGATGATGAGACTTAGAGAAGTGCAGATTCGGGGAGATATTTCACATACTCCCACATGAATCTCGAGCATGAATTATGAATACCCAACATGAATCTCGAAGATTAGCATTTGAAGTTGGGAGAATTGTACTCTTTTTCCTTAGCAAGTTTTTCATGAAGTTTTCTTGCATAAGGATTTTAACGAGGCAATTCGTGCAACATAGTAAGCGTATGCTATGTACTCTTTCTCCAAGTATTTTTCCCACTGGGTTTTTCTGGAGTTTTAATGAGGCATATGCATCTCGCGGCAAAGGGCCCAAGGGGGAGTGTTGAGAAACCCTAAAGCCCATTGAAGGCCCAAGTGGTCCCTTATGCCGAAACCCTAGAGAGCGCTATAAAAGGAGGAGGGGGGTCCCCCCATGTACACAGAATTTTATTAGCAATAAAGAATACCGCCGTCGCTCTCCTCATATACCTGTGTCTCTCTCTTTCTGTTCTCTAATTTTAGATCTGTTCAGGAACCCCGGACTATTCGATAGCGAGGTTTCTTAACAGAAAGCACACATGTTTTGCTTGCTTCCCTTTCACCAAAAAAAGTTGGGCAATGTATGGCATGAGCAGAGGGCCAAAACTGAATGAGCCGGTGGCATGCGAACACTTTATTTTTCCTATATAAGTGGTGCAGCTAGGAAACATGCCCTGTCGTCCGAGAGATTACTAGTAGCTTCTCAAAATTTTGTTCCTCTCGAATTGCAGTTGCCATGGAGTCATGTAAAAATACATTTGGTTGTAGAATTGTAAGGAGATTTGTCGTGAGATATTAGAGAAAACCAAACTAGGAAGATACTTCCCTGTTTGAAGTGAGGTGGTGACGGCACTTGCGATGGAGGCGGTCGTCAGCGATGGAGAGTTAGCCGGACTCGTCGTCGCGGAGCTGTAACACTTGACGAAGCTGCATTCGAAGATACCAGTGTAGGCCCGTCGGAATGGTCCTTAGCAATGCTCGCGCAGCCATGAAAAAACCCAAAGTCCACATGGGTCAAATTTTTGAATATCTTGGTGGACTCTTTGCTCTTCACCCCTGCCCCTCCACCCAAACCTCCTGATCCCGAAACCGGCAACGGAACCCTAAACAGGTCAGTAGCTTTTTGGTAATGGAGGCGACATTGAGAGAAAACTTGACTACTTGTCGATCAAGTTCCCGCTGTGTCCGTGAGCAGCGAGAGGTTCGAACTAAGAAGAAACAAAGTGAACGCCATAATGCACCAGTTGCTACACAAGATCGAGCGTTTCCGACCGTGAATCTGTATTCGTTCATGATGATCTAGCCGTGATGCCGGTCTGTCGAACACATAAGCATTAGTAGTTGTGTTAGCGAATATGCTGTTGATAGTTTTCTTAAATAAAATTATAGTTTTTTATTGGCGAGGAGGCTGATGACAGATTTGCTTTTGTATTGTTAATACTTCCTTAAAAATGTCGTCATGATTACGATTACAATTGGTTTAATTATAGCCTAACGGTTCTTTTTTGCACGGTAATAAACCGAGTTTAGTTAGATGTGAAAATACGAGTTGCAAAAAAGGTAAAACTATAGAGGGTTCTATCTTCTAATTGCATTTGCATAAAAAAGAAAAACGAAGAAGAAAAGAACGAGTGTATACTTGGCAACGTACAAAGATAATACAAAAATCTACTACATATATTATAAAAGAGTGCTTCTACCCAACGCTATATTGCTAGAAGTTCTACCAACAATATAGCAATGTTTCGTACAGTTTCAAGAAAACGTTTGAAAAGTTCATGTTTCCCTGAGTTTCGCTCGTTTCTAGAAGATTCTAAGCCAGAGTTTTCATCAAGTTACAAATTTGGAAGTCAAGTTTCACATAAGTTTCTACAAGATTCCAATCCAAAGTTTTAACAAGTTTCAGATTTGGAACTCAAGTTTCACCAAGTTTCAAACAAAAATTCATAAGGTTTTAGAACAAAATATTGTAGTTTCAAAAGTTTCACGAGGTTCCAAAACCGAAACTTGAAGTTTTATGAGGTTTCAAAAAATGAAACTTGTAGTTGATCAACAAGTTTCATGAAGCTTAAAAATTGAAATGAGGCTTGAAATAAGTTTCATCACTTGTTCAAAAATGAAACTTATAGTTTCATAAAGTTTCACAACTGATACTTGAAGTTTTTGAAATGAGTTTTAGAAAAAATTCAAGCTTCAGAACATATTTTTAAAGGGGATTACAAAAATTTATGAAAAATTCAACAAAAACCAATCAACTGCTTGTGGTCACTGCTGCTACATCCTTTCTTGCCGCTCGCTCAACACAGTTGCTGCTTAGTGTAAGATTGAGGATGTTACCTAGAGAGGGGTGAATAGGCAACTTTAAAATTCTTTACTTCTACGGATTACCCTTTTATCAAAACCTTAACAACTAATAATGCGGAAGCGATAAACTAAGATTTTGACAATTAAATCCTAAATCAACTAGGCCCACTAAGTGCACTAACTAATTATGTCTCTACTCAAGAATAAGCAATCCTAAAAACGATTAAGCAATTTAATTATAGGAATGTAAATTGCAACAATATAAATAAGGAATTACAAAAGAGCACAAAGAGACATACTGATATTTTACCGTGGTGTTCAGATACTTGCCAGTCTCTCCTGATCCACGTTAAGGCAAGCCCAAACTACTTTAGACCGGCTCCACGAATTGAGCACCCATTCCGATTCCACTAGTTGTAGCTCTTTCCCCCCTTCGGGTAGGTGAGTTTCGACCTTCACAAATTCGTCAGGGCTTCTCATAACCTCCGTTGAGAAGCTCACCGCGCACGACGCCTCCACACGCCATCTAGGTGTCGGCAAACACCAAGAGTAATAAGTCAAGTCTTCTAGCTTGAACTCCACCAAGTACATCATATATACAATGGTGATCTCCTAAGTGCAACACATGCTCTAGGATCCTCCTCAAGTGCAACACATGCACAAGAGGCTCTCAATTCTTTTCTAATTGCAACATATGCAATTAGAGCTCACTCTTAGCTTAAAAACCAAATTAGATAGTGCAACACATGCACAAACCCTCCAAAATATCTCATAAACACATCATTCCCAAATGATAGCCCCTAAGACTCCTTTTATAGCCTCCCCAAGGAAAACTAGACGTTGAGGACAAAATGGGCAAAACTTCAGCAAACCTGGTGCTACCGCCCAACTGGGACCGGTAACACCGGCCTCCTGACTAACGGCTAAAAAACTAGCCGTTGCAGGAAACCCGGTGCTACCGTCAGAGCGGTAGCACCGACCATAACTCGATAGCATTGACCTTTAAAAACAGAGAAAACAACTTCTCTGGAATTTTCAAACCGGCCCTAGGGCCAGTGCTACCGCTCGGTCGATAGGACCGGCCTCAGGGAGAAAAACCGGGTTCACACAGAAACTTTTCTCCAAATCAATAAAGATCAATTCTTTGAGCTATGTGAGGATCAACACATGATCACAATACTATGCAAAACATATTTGCACATGTTAATCACACACTCCAAAGATCAACATTTAAATTTCAACTTAATTGCAAAACACATTTTCAAATAAACTGAGAATTTATGAGATCAATCCTCTAGCCATATAAGGATCAACACATGATCCCGACAATTTGCAAAACACATTTGCAAATGCCAACAAATGTTCTAGGATCGAAAACCATAACTTCTAGCTTATTTGTAAAACACATTTGCAAATAACAAATTAACCCACTTAAAAAGCAAATCTTGAGCCATGTGATGATGAACTCATGATCAAGTCAATTTGCAAACCCTATTCACATGTTCCAAGATAAGATTCAATTAAACCATATTTAGCAAAAACTGATTTTGCAAACACAAAGCATAAACCTCCTTTAGCCTTGTGATGATCAACACACGATCAAGTCACAAGCTAAGAATCCGATGCACGAGCTCTCTATTTGCAACACATGCAAATACCTAGCTCCATGCACATAACAACCATTAAAATCAAGTTACACGAGCCCTCTCTTTTTGCAACACATGCAAAACTAAAGCACCATGCAAAAATCACTTAAACCAAATTGTATGAGCTTATCTTTTTTTTTTGCAATACATGCAAATCCATAGCTCCATGCAAAAACCAAATCAATTAAGATTCAATAAGAAGCAATCATGAGCTCCCTTATTTGCAACATATGCAAATATTTAGCTCATGCAAAGTCCAAATAAGAGAGTGAGCTAGAGTGAACCGGATTGAGTTCATCAACACATGATGAATCTCAAGCTAAATGACTCAACCCCTCTTAATAGTACGGCAATCTAACTAACAATCTGGTCTTCCATCTAAACATCGAGACCGGTAAAAGATTAGAAATACATCCTTAGTCCTAACTAGTTATGCCTGTGCTTCTAGCACATCCACTTGGAGTTTTTATGATTTTCATCTTCTTCTCCATGTCGGGTCCTCTCTTCTCATTCATCAACACATGATGAACCTCCTCTTTTATTCTCTTCACTTCGGGATCTCCTGTTGAAACTCATCAACACATGATGAACCTCCTCTTTTCTTCTCTTCACTTCGGTCTTCCCGATTCTATATCATCGTTGAACTCAACCTACTTCATAACTCATGCAAGATTGTTAGTCCAACAAACACGGTTGTCTCAATCATCAATTGCACTCCATTAACACATAATGGATGCCACCAAGATCGATTGAGCATAGCCCAAAATAATTGGAATGATTAAATGTGTCCTGAATACATTGATGCAACTAATGCTTCATTATACTCAAGAGCTTTTCGTTTGTCCTTAATTAACAAAGAATTTTATCAACAAATGATGAAGCGTTCTTTGATTTGATTAAAAGACAACCGAACTCAATTTAAATTTTATTTAAATTGATATGAGTATATATAACTACATAAGTTTCATGTACTCAATTTGATGGAAAATAATGATCCAATATATTGGAGTGACGGAAATGAATCAATACTTTTGAGGTTATCAACTATAGAATAAGCTCCATTAAATATGTGTATATAAATAAATGAACTTAGAAATCAATATGCACATAATCAATCTTAGATAGCATTTGAGTTTGTCCTATATTATCATGAGTATGCTACAACTACACAAGTTATATATACTCAAATGGTTGTTTCAAAGTCGTGATCATTTATATTATTTGGCAAGAAGACATGGATCAATACAATTGAAACATCAAGTTAAAATATGAACTCCCCTAGATGTGTGCATTCATGTAATATGGATTTAAAAAGATAATGCACATCTTTAATGTATAAGCAATAGAGGAATTCATCCTTTAAATTGAATCCTAAATATACATTAAGATAATAGAGTGAATACGAGTGCATACTTTGAGTTTTTCATTTTTCATCCAAATTTGAGACTAATAAGAATAAATCTTTAATAAATATACTAGTCTCATAATGATTAGATTTGTCATTTAAATAATATTTAAGCATTAATCTAAAACCAATCACCAAAACTAATGAAGCTTGAACTTACACTTAGCTCGTGCACACCACATCACCTGCTCAAGAGCACTGATGCTGCAAGCCCTGCTCATGTTGTCGGCATGCACTGCTCTGGGGCGTGCTCAGGAAGGATTAACTCAGGCATGCTTGCCCGACGCTCACTAAGTACCCCGCTTCGGTGCCCCATATCCATGGCCACTCCCCACCACCACCCACGGCAGCGAGCTCTACTCTCCGCATCCCAAGGTCAGGAGCACAATTGGGATGAAAGAGGCAAGAAACTTATAGTAGTGTTAGCAGGATTGCGGGGAGTACGATAGAGAATTAGATATTGCTTTACGATTTATGTTGTATTCGTCGAATACTTGATCAACGCAAATCGATCGATTAATTTGCGCGGTTAATTTGCACCCTAGTTTATACGGACTGCCGATGATTGCCTGGGGCTAATGCAGGTTGGCCTCGGCGACGTCAAATTTATTGGCATCAGCATTTGCCAGCTTCACGATGGTATTAGTCTCTGTGATTACTGATATTACTATCATTTTTTCACAACGCCAATTTTGCGCGATTGTCACTTGCATGTGATGCCTTTTGGGTTGTCAAACACTCCTACCATATTTCAAGCATTGATGAACTCCATTTTTAGCAAATATTTGAGAAAGTTCGTACTAGTTTTCTTTAATGATATCCTCATTTACAGCAGAAACCGACAAGAGCATAAGGAGCAGCTCAAGATAGCATTGAGTGTATTGAAAGGAGAATAAACTCAAGGTCAAGCTCAGTAAGTGTGTTTTTCTACTCCTCAAGTGGAGTACCTAGGGCATATCATTAACGGGCGAGAGGTGCTTCCATGCTTCTCCTTTTAACAGTTGCACAAATATTAAAGCATAAATAAATAGTAGATGGTGATTACTTACCCTTTCGTTTGCTTCAAGATTTGTGCAACTTGTATTGGGACGGAAAGCATTGAAGCACTGCTCTTAACGGGCAAGCAATCTCCACTGACCCTAAGAAGATAATTGACATATTAAATTGACCCAAGCCTAAGGGAATCACTTAGCAAAGGGGGTTTCTGGGTTCGACATGATACTACAGAAGATTCGTTAAGGGGTATGGTCAAATATGCAGACCTCTTTTTATATGCTGAAAAAGGATGCATAGAATTGGGGAGAGGCTCAAACACAAGCTTTCGAAGATCTAAAAAGAGTCATGACTAATTGTCCGGTACAAGCTGTTTAACACCTCATTCTGCACACTCATATGCAAAAGTCAAACTCTTTACAAATTAAAATCTATAAGAAAATGCAACGACACAGTCCAAACATTCTTTCACTTTTGCTTTGAGATGGAAGTATTGGTCACATTATAATACAGTTACAAGTGAAAAACAGACTCAATAGTGCTGGGTTTTTAAGAAAAGGTAACTAGAAGTTGGATTTTGAACAGTAACAAGTGTAGTGATATTAGGGGCACAGTGTGCCACACACTCGGGTAATTAAGATGTGTGTTGATACAGCAACAGTTCATCATCATCCAGCTGAGGAATGTGGCACGTACGTACCAGTCGCCGAGCCAAGTAGCCGCCGTGCAGGTGCGGCATTTCTTCGACAATACGGTGGGAAATAGCAGAACAATCTCTCGCCAGCGCCGTGACGAACTCCGGCTCCAGCTCCGGCCATGGTTGCCGTGGCGCAAACTACGAGTGCGCATGCATGCATTTCCACATATAGGCTTGTAGCACTCTGTTTATATCTCACATCCTAAATTCATACGTACATACAGATATATCATATCGTAAACTCCACCATTAAACATTGTAAGAACTAAACCTAATCTAATTCACAAAAAAATCCTAATAATTCCTAAATAATTCCAAGCAAGACGATTCCAGGGACCCCAGGCACAGCACGCTGTCCAACGTCTCCAAGACCTCGCCGGAGAGGCTCAGCGCGACTATCCCGCCGTCCTCGTAGGAGCGGAAGGCATCAGTCGCCTCCCCTACCGTCGGGCTTGCCGTTGTCCTGGCACCCCCGGCAGGTCCACGAACTCCTCCTTGAACTCGACGGCGTTGGGCCCCGAGGCCGAGAGCCAGTACCAGTAAGCACCGTTATTGTACATTTGCCAGAAAAAAAACACAAAATTGCTTCTCTAGTTACCAACAAGGATGGACTTGGGAGTAAGCAATTGGTAAAGTTTTAACTGAAGTTACTGAACCCAAGTTAACCAGCTCAAAGACAGATATGGTAACAGAGGAACAAGCAAGCCCCACCGACCCAGAAGTCACCTTAGCGGCAACAGCAACAGCAAATGCACAAAATAATGACGATGAAAGGTAAAACCAAGGACTAATCCACTGTGGACACACAAGTTCCGAATACCGTCAAGTATCAAAGCCAGAGTAGACGCTAGTCCCCCTAAGGAGTCGCTTCTCCTCCTCGACGTAATTCTTCCCCCTGCTGGCCTGACCACGGTCTCTTTTCCGCTTCTTCTCCTGCGAGAAGGAAGCCTCTTTCTTCTCTTTCTCTGTCTCCCTTGGCTGGGGGTTGTGCACACCGATGAGCTTCTCCCCTTCAGTTACCGCAGCCCTTGTGCGCTCCCGTTCTTCATAAGACTCAGTCACATCTTCTTTGGCATCGCGATCTTTCCCGGTGGACCAAGACCAGGCAGGTTCGACCTTTGGAGGGGCCACTGTCAAGACAGATGGGCCACCATGATACCCATGCCGGCTCAGAGCATTGAAATACACACCACCAGGCTTCTTCTTCTTTGACATGGATGTTTTTCATAGAGCTAAAACCAATGTCAAAAGAAACCCTGACAACGAGATAACACAGTTGGATCATGGATCACCTGGAGTTCATATTACTTCGCTAGCGTTTAGCAAACCAAACTGTGAAGACTTACAACAGGAAAAACCCAAACAGACAAAATAAGAAGGCCCAACTTGTAATGTTTGTCAATCCAACTTTATGGGAGGGAACACTGGATCTATGTAAGCATGATACATGGGATCTGAGGCCCAGAGTCTAGCCAAGAGGTGGCTAGAGGTGGTCAACCTATGGACTTCTTCAGTGGCCCAAATAAGGGCCTCGGCTTTCATAGGATGGATGATAGCATCCAGAGGTTGGTACTCATCATCACTCCCGACCCTCTGCTTATCCCAATGTATCAAGAGGACGTTGGTGAGGTAATGCAAGGGCTGCTCATATAACTGCTTCACCGATCTGCCGAGTCCCAACCATGATGTGGATGGGATTACGGAACCACGGTGAGCAGGAACTGGGATGTGCTTCATGTACTCTTGATACATTTCAGCCTTCCTAATCAATGCACCTGCAGAATCCCATTATAGTAAGAGTAGAAATATGTAATTCTATGCAGACAGGAAAATATTCTTAAAACTGCAGGTGCTAATCCAATGCAGATTCCTAGTATCCATGGTTGAAGGGTGCAAAATACAGAGTAAGGTCTCGATCAGAGACACTGAGTTTGAGGACTGATACTGGACTGGTTAACTCCTGTTGCTGAGAATAGTTTTTGGCTGACCCCATTGGTATCAGGAAAGGTATGGCACTGAAGGTCAAGGCTAGCCTGCAACTCAATCCCCATCTTGGAGCAGTCCAGTTTAATAAAAATCCAAGTTTCTTTCCCTAATTATGAATAATACGACATTACATGCTTAGTTGCAAGAAATGAATTGAGACTTAGCTAGAATTATCATAAAGCACATTAATTTGCACAAATTCATCGTAAACAAATCTAAAAGCATATTTCCTAAATCAGACGGTTTACCAGATATAGGTCCTGGCCAGTAAAACCAGTTACAGTGGCAACCAGAGACTGTGGAAGTCAGGCACTGTGAGTCTATTTAGTGTGTATCATGGTCTGCAAAAGAATACTTTTATCTCTGATAAAACCATGGCTTTTCCTCTTTTAATAATGGTAAATAAACCAGTCAACAACCAGCGGTTTCGAAACATAAACCTCAACTATCTAAATAATTCATGGACAGCATTAGCATACAGGGCAAACAGGTAATTCCTCAATGACAATTGCGAGAATACTGCAGAATGTTGAAAGTTCACTCAAGCACATGAACTCTACACAAAGCACTCAAACCCGTATAACATGTATGAAGGGAATTTTAGACACGGTGATATGTTGTTTAGTTAGGTCGCTTGGCTTCTTGGGGAGGAACATGCTTGGTCAGTTTACTGCAAACAACTTATACTAGACATACTAACATCTAAGCAAGTTCCTTCAACATCTTGTTGTATTACTTTCACTAACACAAACAGCAATAACAAGATACGATCAATTACAAACCATCTTCCAACAATGTTTGGAATCCAAGCTGTTGAAGGAACTTGGCCGGGAAAATATCTGTGTAGATTGTTGGTGAATATAAAACGATGTTGCTTGCTTCTTCCAGAAGGCGAAGAGGAGAGAGTCCCTGAACACTAAGGTTAGTAGCATAAATTGATCAGTTCTGCATGCCAAATTCACAAGGAAATAAAGCCTACATATTCATGATAAGCAGTTCATCTTAGAGCTCATGGACAACGTACACACTTCAAAAATCACACAAAATTACCAATTTTAAATCCTAACAGCAAGTGAAACATGCAGAGTCGTGAGGTAGCCAATTAACGGAGCTCTCACCTTCTGCTGCCGCAGCCGCTTTAAACGAGTTGGGCAGCCCAAAGGCGTTGTCTCCTTTCCCCTTCTCGGCCTCATCGTCGGAAGAGACGTCCTGTGGCTCCTCCCACGGCGCCGCCCTCTTCATATCTAGCCCAAAACGAGGTCAAAGTCACTCCATCCGGAAAACCGTGTAGACGCTAAAAGAACAAAGGGGGTTGGGCCCTCACCTAGATCACAGCGACGGAAACGGCGCGAGAGGAAGAAGCAGCGGACGAGAGGCCGGAGTGGAGGTCGCCGGCGACGAGATACTCGAGACGAAATCCTCGAGCGCTCCGCTTGGTCTCCCCACTTGGGCTTTGATGAGAGTATAGACAGAAAGATTCTTTTTTCGGGCCGACCCAGTAGTTAAAGTATTGGCCCGTAAAATGGCCCATTGCTCTTGTTGCCCAATCTGTAGTAAAAACTCGGCCCATTATGGCACTGATCTATTAACGTTAGGCACAATCGAATGATCGATTACCCCCGTTCATTGAGCAAGATCATGCCATGTTCAAAGCGCATCAAACATTGTTCAGTGTTCACAAGTACTCAGTAGGGGGGAAATCATTTATTGATCAAATTTATTTTGGACAATGTCTCACGAAGTTCACAGCAGATGGATGGGATGCAACATCACTAGATGCAAAAACGAAAGATGTAATCTTTTATTTGTTCCCATGCTGTTGTAACAAGCATATTAACTTTCAAACATCAGATTTTGGGAATGGCGGCCAGAGCCTCCTCCAGCTTGTCATCGGAGTGGGAGAGATCAACCATGTCACCTCTCAGGTACCTCTCGTACGCGGCGAGGTCGAAATGGCCGTGGCCGCACATCGCCATGAGGATGACCTTTTTCTCCCCGGTCCTCTTGCACTCCAGCGCTTCCCTGATCGCCGCTGCGATCGCGTGCGTCGGCTCCGGCGCCGGAATGATGCCCTCCGTCCGTGCGAATTGTAAGGCAGCTGCAATTCAGCCAAAAAATTCAGACTGCCATATTGAAAGAGACAAGAAATCAACTGCAAAATTCAGATATGCTGTTTCATTTCCTACAGAAAAGATGCTCACTGATTAGAACAAATCAACAAAGTGAGTAGTACCTTGAAAGCATTCAGTTTGCTGTATGGCAGCAGCTTCCATGAACCCCAGCTCATACACATGGGAGATCAGAGGTGCCATTCCATGGTAGCGAAGCCCGCCTGCAAAATGACTAGCATTAGCAAACAAGAACGTGCAAATCAAAACAAGAAGTATTCAAATCCTGCAATGATCAGCACCTGCATGGATCGGGTCCGGGACAAAGCCGTGCCCGAGGGTGTGCATCTTCATCAGCGGCGTCAGCCCGGCGGTGTCGCCGAAGTCATAGGTGTAGACGCCCTTGGTGAGCGTCGGGCACGCCGCGGGCTCCACAGCCTTGAACGCCGGGTTCATCCTGCCCTGCAGCTTCTCGCGCAAGAACGGGAACACGAGCCCGCCGAAGTTGGACCCGCCGCCGGTGCAGCCGATGATGACGTCCGGGGTGTCGCCGATGGCCGCCAGCTGCTCCAGGCACTCCTCGCCGATGACGGTCTGGTGCAGCAGGACGTGGTTCAGCACGCTGCCGAGGCAGTACTTGGTGTCGGCGTTGGTGGCTGCGACCTCCACCGCCTCGGAGATGGCCATCCCGAGGCTGCCCGGACTGGAAGGGTCGGCCTCCAGCATCTTCCTGCCTGACTCCGTCACAGCGGACGGCGACGGGTGCACCTTGGCGCCCCAGGTCTCCATCATCAGCCTCCTGTATGGCTTCTGATCATATGACGCGCGCACTTGCCACACCTGTATGTACCATCAGAAATTCAGCAAATCAAATGCTCATACTAGAAATCAAGAACGCCGAGCTCCAATCCTGAAACAAAATCTATGATCAAATTTGCACTCTTTACCTCACAGTTGAGGCCAAAGAGGCTGCTTGCGAAGGACAACGCGCTGCCCCATTGGCCGGCGCCGGTTTCAGTGACCACGCTCTTGACCCCAGCCGTGGCATTGTACCACGCTTGAGGCACGGCGGTGTTCGGCTTGTGCGACCCTGCCGGACTAGTCCCTTCATACTTGTAGTAGATCTTCGCCGGCGTGCCGAGCAGCTTCTCCAACCTCCTGGCCCTGTTGTCTCAACAATGCAAGAACTTACTCCACACTCTTCTGAATTCCGATGCGACGGCAGCAACAGCCATTGATCACTCAAGATACAGAAACACACGGTTTACCTGATCAACGGAGTCGGGCGCCAGAGCTTGTAAACGTCGATGACCTCGTCGGGTATATCGATGAACCGCTCTTCAGTCAACTCTTGCCTGATCAGCTCGTCAGGGAACAGAGGGGACAGGTCACCGGGGTTCAGTGGCTGGTACGTCTGCGGGTGCAATGGTGGCGGCGGCTTCACTGGAAGGTCAGCGACAAGGTTATACCATTGCTTCGGGATGCTCACGTTGGCGCCTGGATTCGAGCTGGCCCTAGTGGTGATGAAGCCTCTTCTCCCACTGACAGCAATTCTGTGCTTTGGTGTGCCAAGGAGTGAAGCTTTCTCTGGTCCTGCTGCAATGTAGGTAGCTGTGTCCATCAGCTTGGTGTTTGCAGCGTCAGGATTCAGAAATGAGAATGGACAAAAATCAGTGGGGACTAGTCGTTACTCCATTGATACCAAGTCTAGATTAGCCATTTTCAACTATCCCGATTCTGAAGTTCTCAATTGTTGCAAATAATGCACAGAAAAATAGGAACAAAATTAAATAATATTAAAACGATTGCATAAAATCAAGTCTGAGATACAGGTATTACCAATTAAGCTTAGCTATCTACAACCCAACCAGCTTGGACCAAAATGATGTCTAGTCCTGACTGTTAACAAAAGATTCTTTTTTTATCTATCCAACTCCGCGATTAGCCCCTAATTGATGCGTTCTGCAATTTGGTCTAAGATTTCCAGTCCTGCCAAAGAATTACCTCACACTATTACAAACGCTGCAGAAAATGGGGAACATTAGTAAACTTCGATACTCTCTGTTCACCACCAAGGCAACAACTAACAATTTGGACAAGTACATATTCTAGAGAAACATAAATCAGAGCTGGTCAACTGGGCTATGCTATTGTTCAGGGGTTGGGACTGGCTAACAAAGCAGCACAACTGGAATCAAATGATAACATAATAAACTCCTTGAGATCCAAGTACACAGAAAATAAAGCTAAAGAAATGTTTAAGGGCCCAGACTCCCCATGCTCTCTCTACATAACCAATCCAATCCAAGCACAGATGAACAGGTTCTTGCTCCGAGCTAGTGGTTCAGACCAATCTAACTTTCTGAAACTGGTAGTACGGAGTACACAATACAGACCAATCTAAAGAACCAAGAACACCTACAACAAGACGTCGCCAAATAGATCGGGAGACAAGAACGAATCAGCGAGAGACTGAATGGAGGATTCAGGGCCGTGCGCACCTTGGAGCAGGGGAGGGCGGAGGGAGGTGGAGTTGGCCATTATCTTGCGCCTTTCTTGGATCGTTCTTGGAGCAGTCAATAGTCAACACAATACTACAAGAGGGAGGATGAGGCGGCTATTGTGAAGGTTGTTGTCAGCTATGAATCTGTGATGCTGCCGAGTGGCGAGTAGTCTACAGGTCCCCGTGAAAGGGATGCAGGGATGCAGCCATTGACTGAGGTGAGTTTGGTTAGATTGACGAGCGTGGATGGGATATAATTATCTATGAATTTAGAGTTATTTAATTATTTGAATAAATGGATAAATAAGATATAGTTATCCAGTTTTTTGAAATATTTTCTCAAGATGTTGAATAGAGTTATAAAAAAAACCAGATGGGTTCATCCAGTTTGTTGTATGAAGAGGTGTACTCGGTCAAATTCAAATTTCGCCGAAGTGTACTCGGTTAAATTCAAATTTCGGTCAAATTTTGTCCGAAAATTCAAAATTTGGTCAAATTCTATTAAAAAAAATCAAATTTCGGTCAAATTTTGTTCAGAAATTTCAAACCAAAATTCGAAATCTTGATTACAACTAGCACATCCATCCTCATCCATCCAACAAAATAAAAAATTGGCTCATCATATCCATTCTCATTCATCTAACCAAATAAAAAATTGGCTCATCCCTATCCACCCAACCAAACAGCCACCTAGCTCCATTCCATACAGGCCGGATGGACATATCCCATCCAACCTCATACAGACAACTAAACGCACTCTGAGTGTGGTTTGATTGCTTCGGGGACTTGTCCCACTTCTCTTTGCGTAACCAATGGTTGAATACGACTGCAATCCCAACCCTGGCGGGGTCGGCTGTACTATTTTCTAAGTACCACGAAAATAATCTCATATAACCCAGACTCTATTCACGTGGGTTAGATCATATCTAAAATATAATCTGATTTACTTTGGTTTTTACGAATAGTAAGATCATGTATAAGAAGCTATTGCTATCTACGTACTCTTTCATATCATCTAAAGATAAAACTTAAGATAATTTCTATAATGAATAGTATCTCTCTACGAGGGTAACATATCTAATGTAAACTAAGCTTGTAAACGAGCCTCGATTTACTAGGTTCGAGCTCGGTAAAAGCTTGAGCCGAACTTGAGTTGGGATTTGAGGTTGAACTCAGGCTCAAGCTCGATTTGAGTAAATTTGGTAACGATAAACATTTTAATATACACTATTTTTCAACAATAAGAAATATTCAAGCTCGAGGTCGATCCGAGCAACCTCGGTAAGAGATAACATATAGTAATATTTAATAAGTAATATGTAAATTTACCAAGTTCGTGAATTATTCGAACTCGGCTCGGTGAAGCTCGTGAGCTCAAAATCAAGCTAGAGTTCGGCTCGTTTGGAGCTCGAATCGAGTCTAGAACGAGCCGAGCTCGAGTAGTTTGCGAGCCTCGAGCTTTTTTTAAGTCCTAGTGTAAACTCACCTTAAGCTGTTAGCCATACAACTCTCAACGTGAACCATCTGACCAGGACTAAACTCGTGAGATCGAGGTGGGATGGACTCTACCATCTTTTAATTATGACATTAAAAGTGTTTATTATATGTAATAACTAATACAATGATATTTTATATTGTCCATATGACCGTCTTTTCACAATGAGAAAACTATACTCTCTCTACTCAACGACGGTAAAAAAAGTCTTACATGATAAAGTATATAGACAGCTGACCTCACACTATTATATAAGCTCTGAGAATCATTCTCTCGCGGCGGATCTCCGCTGTTGATTCCCCAATCAAGCGGATGCGGCATGCTATACGGTTGGGTCTTAGCAGCGTCATCTCGAATTCAACCAGCCCTAGCCTTCCAATCAGAATCCAGACGCCAGGTGAACACAAGCTAGAAATTAACCAAGTTGCGCTTTCAATGTACAGGAGGATACGGCCGAATGAGATTAATTAGACCACGGCTCTTCTCAAAAACCAACGTTTTTCTTGTTGCAAGTCCAACGAGAAGTTTTCCAAGCGACGAGGCGACGTCGCAGCAAATCTGAGCACCGTTTGGCCCAGAAAGTCCATCAATCACCTCGACCGTTCTCACCGTGCTGAGCCAACAACGGCGGCGCGTCGACGGCATAGATGTATTTTGCGACGGATTCCATAGCTAACACGCATAGGGATGAAAACGGAACGGAAATTTTCCGACCGTTCCGGACGAAAACGGAAACGGAAGCTCTTTTTCGGAAACGGAAACGGTAAATATCGGTACGGAAACGGAAACGGAATTTTTTTTTCGGAAACGGAAACGGAAACGGGAGAGTCAGATCCGACGGAAACGGAAACGGTTCGGAAATTCCGTATACCAGAAATCGGAATTTCCGAACCGCAGCCCAGCCCAGCCCAGCCCACGATTCCACGTCTCCACGAGGCCGGCCCACGAACGAGGCACGAAGTCACGAACTCACGATTCCACGTCTCCACGAGGCACGAAGTCACGAACTCACGATCCAGTAGCCTCCTTCATCCTCGATCGTCGAACTCACCACCGCGCAGCCGCCGCCCCTGCTCGACCGCTGCCGCCCGCCCCAGCCCCGACCGGCGACCCCAAGGCCTCACCGCGCCGCCCGCCGCCCCATTGACCGACCGGCGACCCAAGTTTCACCACACGCCTGCCCCCTCCCCGACCGGCGAGAGGCGGCGACCCCAAGGCCTCACGCGCGCCACCCCGACCGGCGACCCTAAGGCCTCACCGCCGCCCGTCCCAACCCGACCGGAGAAGCCCACGGCCTCACCGCGCCACCTCGCCTCACCCCGGCCGCCTGGCCGCGCGTCGCCTCGCGCCCCTCGTCCACCGGACCACCACTCGTCCCACTGCGTGCCGCCTCGCCCCCCCACCGCGTCGCCGCGCCCCTCGTCCCACCGTGCCTCGTCGCCTCCACCGCCGCCCTCCTCGCTCGTCCGCCGCGCGCCCCACGCGCGCCTCCTCCGTGTTCGTCTCCACGGTTCGTCCCCTGGTTTTAATCTGTTTATTTCGGATTATGTGAAATAATGAAGATTTATTCCGTATTTTGAATAGATCGGCTACCCTACTCGATAAGGATTCTTCTCGAGTCCGCAATCGAAACGTGATGAGTTCCAAGTCACCGGGAAGGATGTTGAGAAGATCATAGACTGGGAGAACAGCGCGACCGAAGCAAGTCGAAATCCTGCCAAGCCAGCCCGTGTCCTCCTCCAGGTACCGATCCTGCCATCATCTCCAATTTTTTTGTTTCATTTTGTCCAATTGCTGTGGATAGAATAAGCGTGAGCTGGAAAAGATTCGAGTCAATAGCTTTTGATGACAGGAATGTTGGAATCGGAATTCCACTTTCCTATCCTTTCAAGAAAGTGGAGTCAATAGCTTTTGATGACAGGAATGTTTCAGTTTATGATGTATGATTGCTAATGTCTGTTGAGTTATTTATAATGATAGATGTGGATTGTGGACATCAGTGGGTGTAGTTGTCTGTATAATATTACCTGCATTGTCATTGCGTATTTGCGTATTCTTGTTCTCACGACAATGATAAAAGTCAACACTTGATATTTTAGTTTGGCAAGGACTAGTGTAAAGCTGGATGTGTTGCTTATTTCATTCCGATGTTACTTTTCCGATGATGTGTCGTTGATGAGGATATTTGTTCGCTTTCTAAAATGTTATAATCGTGTTGTTGAGATCTAGTTCATCGATAACACGTTCTATAACAGATAGCCATGGACAATGCTTGCAAGTAGGAGCAGCGAGTGCAAGTGCAAGCGACATCTCCCGCTTTGGCTCACCATTGTTCTTCTGGAGCCCCTAGTGCTACTCCAACTCCAAATATTGTTGCAGCTGCTACTCCAACTCCAAGTGTGGATTTGACCGATGAAACTGAGGGTAAGCCACCACCTGAAAAGTTGATATGTTTGAAACTTTGGATAGATTATATACTATATTCTTGTGAAATTTTCCGCTTCCGCTTCCGTATCCGCTCCGCCTCCGTTCGCTTGCTTCCGTCACTATCCGCTTCGTATCCGTTTCCGGGGTTTCCGATTCCGTTTCCGTTACCGGTAAAAAATATGGAAATGAAAACGGAACAGCTATTTACCGACCGTTTCCGTACCGTTTTCATCCCTAAACACGCAGCCGTTTGTTTGTTACTTTGTTTACTCGATTAGCCAATGTGGTCAATCGTTAGTGCATCTTGGGAAAGTAACGTTAGGTGGATTAGGTAGCAGCAGAATGGATCAGCAGACATAATTTAAGCTACGTGCATGTCTAAAGCGTCAAAAAGGGGCTGTTGAATTGGGGTTAACTTGTTGGATGATCAGTGGTCACTGGATATGATTAGGGGTGAAAACGGTATCGGTAAATCCCGGAATTCCGGAAACCGTTTCCGGAATTTTTCGACCGGACGTGTCGGTATCGGTAATGTTCGGAATCGAAATCAGAATTTTTTTGTCGGAAACGATAACGATAACGGTTTTGACAAGTTCCGACCGTTTCCTTCGGTTTTCGGAAAAAATCGGTAAATTCCGTCGGTAATTACCGGAATCGCCCAGCCCACAGATCACACTGCTTCAGCCACTAAAACGCCCATAACTTTTTCCTCCGAACTCCGATTTAGGTGATTTTGGACTCTATGCGAAGCTTATCACGAGGGCTACAATCTCCACCCATTTTTATGATTTAAGCAACCATAGATATTTTTAAATATGATAAAAATAAAAATCTAATGTAGTTATTCAAGTCTAAAATATGATTTTTCGAAATTCCTCACATAGACTTGATCAAGGGCATGACTACAAGCTCGAAAGAGTCAATAAGATCAAATATTGAGCCATGTGATGATCAACTCATGATCAAAACAATTTTGCAAAACATATTTGCAAATTCTAATCGCATGCTCCAATATCAAATTAAGCACACCTCATTTGCAACATATATTTGCAAATAAACCAAGAACTTATGAGATCAATCATTTCATGCCCGTCACTCGTTTAGAAGCTTATGCCTTCTATGCCTATCACTCGTTTTCATTGGTCGTATTCCTGGTGCTGATGAGTGATAATATCTACTCTACCAGTATCACATGTTTTTTTGCTTTTATTTTCGTATCTCCAATGCTTCATTATCGATTTATCGCCGTGATTATCTATGTGCTCCGAGTCTGATTATCTATGTGCATGTCTTTGTATGTCATATTTTCGGTTTGGCGCCGCAAGGGTCTGGATGGTCTAGTAGCAAGTGACTAATAAATTTCAATCCTCGTGTGGAGAGATGTATTATTTGATATGAGATATTGAGACTATCTTATACTATGTGATGTAAAAACTCGTGTGGAGACTATCTTATGCTATGTATGCTCAGATGGAATGTGTGATATCGTCAACTGTAAATGCTTATAAAGTATTGCTTTTAAGTGCTATGCGAATCTGTTGCTTAATGCTTTAATGTATGCCTGTATGTAAGTGCTATGTGATGTTGCTTAATGCTTATGCCGTTATGCGTTATACGATATTGATTTTCTAGACTAGTTATGCTATTGTATACATTTACATTAGTAATGTATGTTCATCGTAAATTTGTGAATATTTATTTATTACTAATTTCTACGTGGATGTACAATTTGTGTGAATTTTTTGAAGTTAATTGGTGGTACATGTCGTTACGACGTTACCGGTCTCTTTTTCGGATTCCGATCGTTACCAATATATATTTTGTATCGAATTTTCGTTTCCGATATTTTCGAATTACCGATGCCGTTTTCATTTCCGATATCATTTCCGAGGAAAAATATGAAAACAAAAATGGTTTCGGTGTTTTCCGACCGTTTTCACCCCTAGATATGATGTCATGCTGTACAGGGTTCAAACAGTGGGGCCACAGATGGGCCTGAAAGGCTAAGGAGAGCCCAAAGGGTCAACCATCGTTCTGTTGATTAGGCCTAAAGGCACAGGATTCCAGCCCAGTGGATAGCATTTCTTGTAAGATGACGCTCGTGGGTCCATGTACATCTTCCATAGCGTTTCTTTGCTCATTTGCTGTAAGTTCAAAAAAGAAAAAAAAATATACTTTGCTCATTTGCTGTCAATTCTCTCTTCCTTTTCCAACAAGGCACGTGAACTTTTCGTATTATCTTCTTATGTATCTTCTTATGTATTAATATTGTGCTAAGTGGTTTTTTCAGGCAGTGAATGAAAAATGGTGCTAGTCCTGTACGCAACACTTTACTTTTGTCCGAGGGAAAAGAGAGATCTTATCGATTAAGCTTGGTAGCATTACAATGTTTAAGCACCAAGTGCTCGAAGAAGGAACACCCTCTAAGTAACTGTTGGCGCTACAAATGTGAAGAGAGTTAATCAGCCACAACATAACTGACGAACATCGGATTCACTTGATCAGAGCGTGCCAACCGATTTGATCCTGCAATCGGTAAGATAAATATATGATACACTCAAAGCCAATCTGTCAAGAGACAATCGGCTTAGATCTAAACAGCTAAAAAGCCGATCAAATCAAAGAGCAACGATAAATCTAATTAACCGATTAGGGCTAATCAGATGGTAAAGGTAGATCTTTTATGAAGAAGGCGGTGCGCAACAAAATCAGAGAAAAATCAAACCTGATGGCGTAATTGATGAAGATCAACAATCGGCGATGCACAACTTTATTGATCAGGATCAAATTATAAATATTCTAAATTACAGAAGCTACTCCTAATCGACGAGAAAATAAAAAAGTAAATACGATTTGTTGGGTTGATTGTGTTGTTTTTTTTTCTTTTCACTCATCCATGACCATCTTTTATAGCTATCGGCTGACCGTGTCCGTCTCCAATACGCTGATTGTCATGATTCATGTCAGCCTTAACTCGAATAACTACTCCCATCTTCAGATAAATATCGGTCATATCCCAAACTTAAACCTTTTTTCTATATCCGATATCGGCCAAAATCTTCCTGATCCTTAGCCTAATAATTTCATCACGCCTTGTCAAAATCTGGTCCAAACATATACCCCTAATTTTTGGAAGATAACTTGTTATTTTCCAAAAATCTCTACTATTGGCTTCTTTGTCTATCGGCTTGTCTCAGCATCTTCACCAGTAATCGCCCTATTTATAGCGCCGTAAAAATCTCGATATACGTATCGTGCATTTTAACTACACGCGTCCCTTCAATACTCTTCCCATCGTTTTACTTTTTACCTCTCTTATAAATATGAGGCCCCCACACTGTCATTCTCATATGCACAAGCTCTCTGAACATCTGACATCGACTTCTTCATCTTGGTTGACTAACTTCGGTGTTCCAGTCTCCACCAATCCCAATCGTCTTCCTCTCAGATCGGCTGAATGGACCCCAGTCAGGTACTTATCCCGATCCCTGGCAGTGAGAACTAGTACTACCTAGGCCTGGTAGAAAACTTAGATTACGACA
Source organism: Otatea glauca (assembly GCA_036346275.1). Taxonomy (NCBI): domain Eukaryota; kingdom Viridiplantae; phylum Streptophyta; class Magnoliopsida; order Poales; family Poaceae; genus Otatea; species Otatea glauca. The sequence continues at coordinate 61,051,670 of CM070722.1, forward strand.
CAGTCATTAATCAAGAAATCCCGCATCTCCCCCTATCGGCTGCTGGACATAATATAGAGGGGTGGAGCAAGAGTTTTAGAGCCTGGTCGGCAGCACTCAAGAGATGGAAGAGTTGGTATAATTGGGTAGCGGCCCAGAAGAGAGAGATATGGGAGAGAACGGGGATAGCCGAGTGCCTCCCTCTTTGTTTAGCCGATCCAGATGCCAATGAGCCCTTAATGGCCACGACTTGTTATTTCTGGTCGAATACTTTCAATGCTTTTATGTTCTGAACCGGTTCTGTCTGCCCGACTCTCCTGGACGTGGCCCAATTGTGCTGCCTAAGGCCTGACGGGGACCAGATATCGGCTTACAGCGCCAAACCGAAGCTCAAGCTCATCGCATCCAAGGGTGAAGAATGGAACAAGTACATAAGCAATAATAACATAATCAGTGGGCCAGTATCGGACGAGGAGCATGTAGCCTTCCTCAACCTCTGGTTGGACAGATACCTCTTTTGTGGAGCTTCCCTTGGGTCGACTCAAGCATATCAAGCTATAGCAGAGCAGCTGGTAGAGGGCCGTCGGCTAGCCCTAGTAAAAATGCTATTAGGGGCAGTGTACCAAATGATGTACATCATCAAAAGTCGACTTTCTACGGTTTTTGGAAAGTTTACCGTCGACAATGTAGGGGGACCACTTTGGTTCATTCAGATCTGGCTGTATTGTCTGTTCAGCCATCGTTTGCTTTGGACCCAGTCGAAGTCACAGTGTTTCCACTGAAGGATATCCCAGAGGATGTAGTGCCTCAATTCAGAGCCAGCTGATCATACGGTGAAAGGTTCATCATGTGCTCTGGGAATGAGACAAGATTCACACCTATTGGCTCAAGGAAGTATTTGTCATTCTTCTTACATCTTGACAATGAAGACTTCAAACAACAAGATTTCTTCAGTTACAGCAGCGCGGTCGATTTTGCATGGCCATCTTTCCTGCAGCTAGAAGCCGACAGCTCCTTGATGCCTCAGGCAACTTTGGAATTTTATAAACTTTTCATTTCTCTGAACATCCTTCATGTCGGTCTCAACACAAGGAATCGGACCTTTCAGCCCTTATATGAATTTTACCATCCTTCAATTTATGCCAGACAGTTGGGCTTTAGGCAAGTAATTCCAAGTCTCCCACTCCTTGATCGGCTTCAGCCAAGAGCTCGGGTTCGCAACGCAACCGCATCAAGCATAGTGTTGGAAATAGCCGACGAACTTCAAATTGAAGACTTGCCACATTTTGTGCTGAACACATGTTGGGCAGGACACTTCTCCTCTTGGTGGTTGGCAGTCGCAGAGGCGTTCTATTTGGAGAAGACCCTGTCGGCTATTATCAATGAATTCCTCCAGAATATTTCAGAGCCGACGGTAGAGACTAACAGCGAATCCAGCGATGAGGCTCACTCTTCGAGATATACTAACACAATTGTAGATATAACTGACGAGGTATCGGCTTGGCTAAATTTTTGTCATATATTCTTAACTTTGCTCAAGTGCTTTTCACTGATCGTCTTTTCTCCTTTTGCGACTAAAATCTGGGGAAGAAGGCCAGAATCGTCCATCGTGCAAAGGCCAAGCTAGCAGCGGCCTCTCCAATGACGGTCCGATCGTTACACATCCGGAACATTGGGAATCCAAAGTACCTCTTTGTCGGACATTGAGAAGCAGTAACAGCCCAGTAAGTATTTCAAACGACTATCTTTCATTTTACTCCAAGCACCTTTTCATCAACTAATACTTATAGCCGATTAATTTCAGAGAAAAAACGTGCCAAGTCCAAGGTAGTCGTTAAGAGAGGCTCAAAGCCGCAGGAACAGAGTGGTGAAAGCTCGCCGCACGCATCGACTACTGACTGGGTAAGCTGGGTTCTTATTAACTTCTTGTAAATATATTGAACCATCGGCTTAACTTACTTTAATTTCCTTTTTCAGCCAACTCTGTTAGTGCAAGCGGCTACCATTCTAGCCGATTTGTCTGCCGTCTCCGTCGAGCCTCCACCGTCATCATCCCAGTCGACACCATCGGCCCCGACAGCTGTTGTGGCTCCAGAGTCCTCCGACCCAACTAACTTGTTGGGTTTTTGCTTAGCTAACTTGGAAGACCCTGAGATAATGGCTACAGACAACTACGATGTAGACATAAGGAAAATCCTTGAAGTCTCCAAAGAGGCGTCGACTGCAGTGTCGTCGGCTCCGGGTACGCAAGAACGACTCAACAAGCTCTTCGACTTGGTGATGAAGCTGCAGGCGAAAATTCTGAGCAACAACCAGCCGATCCGTGATGCAATGGCTGCTGTTGAAGCTGATTTGCCCCCGGAGGCAATGGCTGCTCTTTTGGATGTCTGTCACCTAGATGATAGGAAGGCAGAAGTTGATGCTGCCAAGGCTAGAATTGCTCAGAGGACGGCACAAGAAGCCGACCAAAAATTGCTGGACGAGCTGGTGGCCGATGCCAAGGCGAAGAAGCGCAAGTTTGACGTTGAAACCCAGTCGCTCAAGATCAACAAAGAAGCAGTCTCAAAGCTTGAGTCGACGAAAAGACTCCTTGAGGAAGAGTTGGCTAAATTAACAAAGCAAATATCTGAAGGACACCAACTCATCGAAAAGTCTGCATCGGCTATCAAGGAGCAGAAACTTGAAATAGCCTTGGCTGTAGCTGGCGTCGAGAAAAGAACGGCCAAAGTCGCCCCTGTACCCGGAAGTGCCAAAGAAGATGAGATGATTCTGGATCGGGTGCAGGAGACAATAGCTAAGGCAGCAGGAGCTCTATCGGCTTTGGGCGCAAGACGTCACGGTTCTGGCCTGCAATTTTAATTCAGTGACTTGTAATGAACCAAGAATACTTTGGTCGGCTCTGGTTGAAACTATGAAAACCCTTTTAATCTTCAATCGGCTGTTTAATCGATTGTTTATCTAAGTCTTGTTTTGCTTGTCATTATTGTATACATATTTTAACTTAACCAAAATTAACTGCACCGTGTTAATTTGGCTTTTCTAGCAACGAACGTCTATAGCCGATTAGGAACCAACCCAGACGCTAGGGTAGTATTTATTTAAATATTTTCCATTAACTGCCTTAGGAAACACCACATCGTTCAACGTTTCCAAGATGTATTAATTCCCATCAACAAGCCGATTTATCCTGTACGGCCCTTCATTTCCCAAATCGGTTATCTCGAGAGCTGATAGGAAGTATAGTTTTTCAAACTAAATCGGCTTTATAAAAAGACTTAGGCATAATCTTTTTGTTGTAAGCCTTAGCAACCTTCTCCTTGTTCCTCTTAAGCCGATCCAATGTACACAACCGCAACTCCGCCAAATCGTCTAAGTTGTCAATCATTGACTCTTTATAATCTTGAGCCGACAAACTGTAAATCCGCCCTACATTAGGTTGGACTTTGAGCTAATTTGGGCTATGAGTATTACAAATAGTATCAGAGCATCAACCTTCGTTTACACGAAGCTGAGGACGAAAGTGTAAGTGAGGTGCTATGTATGACTAGACTTTAAGCTAATTTAGGACAAGCTGTTACCGTTTACCCTTCAGATCATACATGGCTCCGAGAACTCCGACCGACCTCTCGGCAGAGAAATTTTCCCCATCATGAGTCATGGCATTCCTGTCATCCCAATTTTTCCACAGAACTATAAGCACCGGGATACGATCCTCTTTTCACAGCTTTTCCAGGAGAAACGAAAAACAGTCCGATCATCCGGCTTCGGTTCGACAGAACTCCAGAAGAGTACAGTACCTGCGCATAGCATCAGAAGTGAGGCTCATGAGGGAACTCAATTACTGGATGATAACTGTCCCCCGGTGCTGCACCACAAATGCCAATAAGAAGTACTCAACACCTGCGTTAAATTAATGCACAAGAATGTGAACTGGTCAATGCCCATGGAGTTGGATGTCCGGTATCGATACCAGATCGTACTAAAGCTCTGTCAGAACGCGGGAATTTATTTCTCCTGCGTTGAAATTAACTTAAGAAAATTATTTTGAAACTAGAGTGAGGGATAATTTTATTTTGAGAGGTGCTTCTATATTTTTCTTTTTGACAGTTGTATAAATATTAAAGCATGAATGAAGAGTGAATAGTGATTACTTACTCTTTTGTTTGCTTTAAAATTTATGTAACTTGTATTGAGAGAAAAAATATTAAAGTATTTTTTTTGGAACCCCTATGTTTCAAACGAGCCCTTACTGTTTGAAGCTTTAGGATGGAGGAAACAGATTGCATTTCAGTGGTCGAGAAAGCAATGGAATGCCCTGGATCAATCCAGACCATATCATCGGACTTCATCCACGGTTGTTGCTGCCCTAACCCTGACTTAGCATGCAGAATAAATCCATAGCCTTTGCAGAAAGAAGAAGATGAAAGACCACAAAGAGTACAAAGTTCCAACTCTATACTCGATGGGAATATCTTAGGCGCTGTACATTTTATGACGTAGAGATCGAGAGATATAATCTTCTATTATCTAAAAAATCTTAGGCCCTATATCATCGCCCTGACTTAAACATTATACCCATCTATCAGTGGAAGTAAAGGAAGATGTCAAGAGAAAACAAGGCGATGTTTAAATAATTGAAAAGGAAAGCATTTTTTAGGGCATGCAATTAAGTTAGAAGCGAAGCTCCTCAGGTAATTGGAAACTGGAAAAAGTTCAGTGCCTAAACTAAACTCTCTCTTGTCCCAGGTGTTGCCTTATACTTTAACAACAAAATGTAGGTGTTGCTTTATTCGTAATATAAAGGCTATTTTGCAATGCACATGATCTCTCTCTGGTTTGATAAGGAAGAATGTACAGTGCTCCTAGGCTAGCTAGTGTTCGCCGTGTCAACATTTTTCTCTCACCGGCTGTATATTAGTCGAAAACGACCGCTTCTCTGCATCCGAATTATACGTTTGTGAAAGCGGAAAGTGATTCACACAATGTGAATTCCATTGGCCAGGGAGGCGTAGATATAGTAAGAATTACAACCGATGGAGAAGAATCAGCAGATTGCATCTAATCCTAGACATGCCTAAAATAACCAACTGACCATATATGTAGCCTGATTACATGCACGATTACATGGCTAACACTCCCCCGCAGTCAATACGGTAGAAGGACGAACGTTGAGACTGGATCGAAATTCCGTGAAGATAGACGTCGGAAGTCCCTTGGTGAAGATGTCGACGAACTGTGAGGACGTAGGCACATGAAGAACGCGGACTTGGCCAAGAGCGACGCGCTCGCGAACGAAGTGCAGATAGATCTCCACGTGCTTGGTCCGCTGATGTTGAACCGGATTGGTGGAGAGATAGGCTGCACTGATGTTTCTATACCCCTTTATAATGCACCTAAGCATTCTTTTCTACGTCCACCCCAAATAATGCACCCCACTAGAGATGACCCAACCTTCATGCACCCAGAGAAACGTCCCCAGAAACTTGCCTCCATCAAAATTAACCTCTCAGATCTTTTCTCAGCTTTACTCACCCACATCCGATGGCTATTGTTTAATGTGTCTAACTCATCCTTGTGGCCTACAACAGATCTCCCCCCACCTCCAGTATCATCTCAAGGAAAAAGGAAACAAATATCCTGGAATTAAGGAAAAGGAAACAAACGTTCTAGAAAAGGAAAAGACCATATATTACATGCTGGGAAAAGGAAACCGGAAGACAAGGAACTATACTAGTCACAGTAAACAACCGTAGCCCGATGGAGTGAAGAATGGAGCTCGGCGAGGAGTTGGCGTAACCACCGCCTCGGCAAGAACGCCGTTAGCCACAAAGACGATACTCACCTGACTAGACCGTGAGACGGTATCTCGCCGCTTAGAGGACCAAGAGATGAGGTTGTCACCAAGAAAACACCATAGCCGGACGTCGATTTACGTATCGGGCACCCACCAACGAGATCGGTGTAGACGACCAAATTCTCTGGAGAAGTCCGGTGCAGCAGAAGACCATGATCAAGAGTGCCGCAGAGATAGCGAAGAATGCGCTTCACTAGCGCAAGATGAGGCACTCGGGGGTCATGCATAAACAGGCAAACTTGCTGAACAGCATACGCAATGTCGGGCTGAGTGAAGGTCACGTACCGTAAGGCACCAGTGAGGCTGCGGTAATGGGTGGCGTCATCAACAAGAGCTTCGTCACTGGAAAGCTTCAAGTGTGTGTCGACCGAGGCCGCATGCTTGTAATCGACATGCCAAAGACGCTCGAGTATCTCAAGAATATAGTGACACTGAGAAAGATGCATGGAGCCATGCTGTCTGGTCACTGATAATCCCAAGAAGTGATGGAGCGGCCCCAGGTCTTTCATAGAAAATTCGTGCTGAAGAGCAATGTTAGTCCGACGAAGAAGAGTATCTGAGGAGGCTGTCAGGACTATGTCATCCACATATAGTAACAAATAGACTGTGTCAGTGCCTCGACGAAATATGAACAATGATGTATTGGACTTGGCTTCAACAAAACCCAGAGAAAGAAGAAAGCCAGCAAAACGATTGTACCATGCACGTGGAGCCTGCTTGAGCCCGTAGAGAGACTTGTTGAGTCGGCATACATAATTAGGATGAGCCGGGTCGATGAAGCCAGAGGGCTGCACACAGTACATTGTCTCAGAGAGAGTCCCATGCAGGAAAGCATTCTTCACATCAAGCTGGTGGATGGGCCAGTCACGGGAGAGAGCCAGAGTCAGAACTGTCCGCATGGTAGTTGGTTTCACCACAGGGCTGAATGTCTCGTCAAAGTTAATGCCAGGGCGCTGCGTAAAACCACGGAGAACCCATCGAGCCTTGTAGCGATCAAGAGACCCATCGGGATGAAATTTGTGGCGAAAGACCCACTTGCCAGTCACAAGGTTGACGCCAGGCGGGTGAAGAAGAAGATCCCAAGTGTTGTTTGCCTGAAGAGCATCGAACTCCTCGGTCATGACAGCTCGACAATTGGGATCGGCAAGAGCCCCACGATACATCTTGGGGACAGGCGAGAGCACCGAAGAGTGGAGATTCATCCGGTCTACTGGAAGATGGAAACCGGTCTTGCCCCGAGTGGTCATGCGGTGTGCATTGACGATAGGGGGAACAGGGATCACCACGGAGGTGCATCGTGCGACTCTGCGCGGCCGGGGCGATCTGGAGAGCCAGCCCGACCAACCAGCGAGCCAGCGCCAGATCACGAGAGACGGGCCGGGGTCTTGGGAGGAACCGGGCATGGCGCCAACAGGCCCAGCGCCTGAGCCAGGCAGGCCAAGCGTGTCGAACCCAGGCCCAGCACCGTGACTTGCGTCACCCAGGTCAGGCGGGCCAAGCCCGGGCCCAGTATCTTGACGAGGTAGGCTCACGGGTGATGGGCTGGACACTGGTGGCGACAGGTCCAGCGGCGTGGCCGGGCCGGCTCCGCTGGCAATAGCCCATGGTGGGGATCCAACGGGGGCAGCAGGGCCGGACCGGGGGGTACCTGCAGGGAAGCACGACCCAATGGGCAGCGGCGAACACTCCATATCCAATAAAAAGTCAAGGTTAGCATCATAGATGACAATGTGGCCGCCATATCACCAAAGGGAAAAGAATTCTCGTCGAATGTAACATGACGAGAAATAATGACCCGATTGGAGCTCATATCTAGACACCGGTAACCTTTGTGCTCAGAGGAATAACCAAGAAAGACACAGCGTGGAGTGCGGTGAGAGTTTGGTGGAAATGGTGGCGGAAAGGTTAGGATAGCATCGACATCCGAAAACCCGTAGATGATCATATGAGGGAGGAGAACCGTACAGGGCAAGGTGTGGGGTGGAAAACTGAAGGGTTTTCGTGGGATGTCGATTTATGAGATAGGTGGCGGCATGAAGAGCTTCAACCCAATACTGAGGCGGCATGCGAGCTTCAATTAAAAGAGTGCGAACAACATTATTGATCATCCTAATGGAACGCTCAGCCTTGCCATTCTGTTGGGATGTATATGGGCACGATATGCGGAGTGCAACGCCGTGTGTGAGAAATAACGAGCGGGCGGAGAGATTATCGAACTCACGTCCGTTGTCACACTGGACAGTTTTAATGGTGGTGCCGAACTGAGTTTGGACGTATACGAAAAAGTGGGAAAAGAGTGGGAAAGGTTTCCGACTTCAAGCGCAGGGGAAACATTCAAAGAAAATGTGAACAGTCGTCAAGAATCACCAAATAATACTTGTATCCTGAGACACTAGCAACATGGGAGGTCCAAAGGTCACAATGAATTAAAGCAAAATTTTGAGTAGCACGAGAAGTAGAAGAAGAAAAAGGTAGACGAATGTGCCGACCCAGTTGACATGCATGACAAAGAGTATCAATGGTGCTCTTATTACATGAGATAGCTGTGGAGCTAGCTAAATGGTGGAGAGCTTCGGCGCCGAGGTGACTAAGACGACGGTGCTAAAGAGTGGAACTGGTGGCGACCATGGCATGTGGACTGGGTGGAGACGGCAGTAGAGGGTAAAGGTGTCCAGTGCTATTATACCTGGCGATCTCACTCCTGGTGCGAAGGTCCTTCACAGAAAGGCCATATGGGTCAAACTAGACGGAACAATTATTATCGATGGTAAAGCGACGAACAGAAATTAAATTCTTGATAATTTGAGGTGTAACTAGGACGTTCCGAAGAGTGAAAGGACCATGTGTAGCAGGGATATGTGTGGAGCCAACAGAGGTGATAGGAACCAAGGAACCATTGCCAACTATGATACTGGAAGGAAAGGCATTCGATGGTGGATGAGAAGTGGAAAGATTACCGGCGTCTGATGTCATATGGTTGCTAGCACCAGAGTCCATCTACCAGTTGGTCGATGGAGGTTGCTGCAGCTGCATGGTGCTGAACGCGTTGGCAAGTGCAACTTGATCCCAGCCTCCGTTGGCGCCAGGGTCGCCCATGGCAGGGGCGGTGTACTGGGGAATGCCGGGCAGGCCTGGAACGTGCCCAGGCAGACCAGGCATGGTCCCTGGCAGCGCGACGCCAGGACCGTAGGGAGCGACGTAGGGGGGACGCTGTAGCCGAGTGGCAGGCTGGAATACCCAGCGTGCGCGACAAGCTCATGCGGCTAGGATGCAGTGCGCGGAATGTGGCCACCAGAGAGAGGGCGGGGCGCACCTGTACGGTGCCCATCCAAGGGTTGAAGAAGGATGGCGGCCAGCCGCCTTGTTGTGCGTCGGACTTCTCGTCGCCTCCACCGTTGTTGCGGTTGTTGCGACGGTGACGATTGTTCTGCCGATTGCCGCCAATCGTGGTGAAGGTGTTGTTGCCACGCGCAGCATCCTGGGCGCTAGGTGGTGTGCCACCAGGGGGATGGCGAGCGCCCTGGCTGCCGGTGGAGAGGAGGGCCGTCGACGGTGTGGAGGCCCGATCGTTGAGGGTGATTTCTTCGAGGAGAAGGTCATTGAGGACGGCCTCAAACAATGGGAACGGCCTCTGGCGCTTGAGGAGAGCCGCCATATGAATGAACCTCTCGTTGAGGCCACCCAAGGTAGCCAAAACAAGGGTTCGATCGTGTACGGGTTTGCCCAAACTGCCGAGTTGATCTGCCATAGTTTTAAGTTTGCGACAGTAATCTAAAATGTTGAGATCACCTTGGACAAAAGTTCGAAACTCCGTGTCGATGATCAAGGCACGGGCCTCCTTGTTGCCGACGAACATGTCCTCAAGGGTAAGCCATATTTCCCGGCTGGTGGCTTGCCGATCGGTATCGCTGGGGGTCATGACGAGTTCGAGGAGATTGGCAGAGATGGTGCCAAAAATCCAAGAGACCACAACGCAATCCATGCGATGCCACGGCGCGACGTCAGGGAAGGTGTCGTCGGAGAGGACATGATCGGTGAGCGCGTATTTGCCGAGGGTGATGAGATGGAGACCGCGCCACTTGGGGTAGGAGGTGGAGCCGACCTCGAGGACAACGGGGACCAAGGCCCGGATGTTCGAGACGGCGACTGCCTGTGCATGCAGGTTGGTGACGAGAAGGGCGTCGGTCGCGGCTTCCCGACGGCGACGGTCTTCTTCCTCACGCTGGACCTCCAATCGGCGTTGATCGGCGACCAAAGAATCTCAAGAAGACGCCGTTTCTACCTCAAAGACGCCACCGGGTCTTCCTCGGCGCGGCGGGTGGCCTCCTTGCGGAGCACCTCGATCTCCTGGCGCAGGAGCTCGAGCTCGGTCGGATCGCCGACCATGGGGACGCGCAGGAGCGACAGCGGCGAGGTTAATTAGGTGCGGAAGTGGTAGGTCACAGGAGCGACGCTATCTGATACCATGAAAGCGGAAAGTGATTCACGCAATGTGAATTCCATTGGCCAGGGAGGCATAGATATAGTAAGGATTACAACCGATGGAGAAGAATCAGCAGATTGCATCTAATCCTAAACATGCCTAAAATAACCAATTGATCATATATGTAGCCTGATTACATGCACGATTACATGGCTAACAGTTTGGATATGGACTATATTAGTTGAATAGGAATTTTATGGTGCATTATACTAGTAGTATACGGGAGTAGTAGAAATTAGATTTAGCCATTGATTTGTTAAGAGTATTTTTACTACCGAGAAAGTATAAATAAATACTAGCGATACTCCAATGGAACGCGAGATCAAAAGTCATAAGGCAAGGACTCAAATAATATGGCTAGCTATGTACAATCACTTTCTTGCAAGGACATGCTGTCCCCCTTAGATGATACGGTCGAAACTCATGCGAGAATCAACAAGAATCAGGTTTTAGCCGGATTCTAATTTTATGTAGAGGGCAGCTTCTAATTGTGGGAGAAACTATTTAGAATCCTTCCGTTCGGCAAACAATCTGCTTTTTTTAAAGCAGAAATTGTCCCGAACAGGGCCAGACAACATATAAATATGGTGACTCATATCTAACTTTTTAAGATTTGAAAAGGCGTGCTAGATGAAGTTTAATAGAATTCTTAATCCTGATAGGAGAGGGATTCCTAATCCTAAAAGTAGGATTCCAATTTACTTTGGAGGATAACTAGGGAAGCTAATAAACCTATGAGGCGGTCATGGTCTCATGGAGAACCCAAGTAAATAAGAAGCCACAAGATAACTCATCCAAAACAAGAGATGTACAAGAGAATTTGAGGATATGTTATTCTTTAGCATTAGATTCTTGTATAGGATAAAGATCTGAAAGTCCTAAAAGGTTCGAGAGAACAACAATCCATTGTACTTTTTTGAGGTTGTGCTTACGAAATTTGTGATTGGCTTTACCAAATCTTTTTTCTCTTGTTGTGATTGCTTCGACGTCGTTATTTTGGTTCTCTCTACGATATTCATCTTCTTCGTTTTCGAGACCGTGCACGCTCGTGCCTTATCTCACAAAACTTTGATATGATCCGAGAGCTTCCACGCATAAGATGGGATTATTAGAGTGTTACGTCAACTTATTTTGGAATATGGGAATTCTTCTCCTAAAAAGTGAAATTTATACGTTTCAAATAGAGCCTTATCATTCACAAGTACTTAGACAACACCCGTCAGGCACAAACCGCAGGAGGAGAGGACTAAACCACCATGTACAAGACGCCAATGGGCGTGGCCTCTTTGCAGGAAGACAGGCAAAAACCCACTTTAAGAGTGTTTTTGTGTTCCCCCATGTGCCACCATCAGGCAGGCACAGAGCTCCCATTCCACCTTGTTTAGTCCCACATTGCTAAACGAACCAAGAAACACACAGCTTAAATACTCAACTCAACCCAACCCATTGCGTTCGCCGAGCTCAGCAGCGTGAGCTTGTAACCCAAGCGGGGGCGTGAAGGTAGTGTGGACGCTGCCGTATGGCTGCGGGCCTGGGCTGTGAGTGCAATAGATGGCTCGCCCGTTCCAAGTTGCGTAGTGGATCGGAGGGTCTTATGCGAAAGCTTTGGGTCTCACGGTCTCTAAAGTGGCAGGCACAGCGTGAGGCTGGCTTCACAGAGCAGCGAACACTGTCCGCTTCCAACGGTGGAAGGATAACGGGCCACTGTACTCTCGGCCCGCTTGGGCCTCCGTAGCCTAACCTCAACGGACCACTACTTTTTTTTCATTATTCTTCTTTTCTGGTTTGCTAACGCTTGCTTTCTCTCTCTCTTTTTTTTTTGTTACAAGCTCATCCACACATTCCTCCCTCGTACGTAGTACATTTCTTCTCGCGAGCAGCCATGATTGTTTAGTTATTCGCATATCATGAATTCACTAATATATCAGAGCGAAAGGGAAAATAACTTTTAGTTCACTGTGTTTTTTATGTTAACCGGTTCACAATTGTCCTTTTTTTGTTATTCTTCTTTTCTGGTTTGCTTACACTCGTTTGCTACAAGCTCATCCAAACATTCGCCCCTCCTACATAGAATATTTCTCCTCGCAAGCAGGCACAATTATTTAGGTATTCGCATGTCACGAATTCACTAATATCAAAGCGAAAGGGAAAATTAGTTCAGATTCACTATGTTTTTTTTAAGTTAACTGATTCACAAATCACCCGACCCGTAGATAAGGACGGAGCACATCTTTATCCGTACACCATCAACCATCAGGTGCTGCTATGTGAAGCGCATCGCATGAGTACGCATGACAAAACAAAGTATTTTGGGCATGTACACAATACATGGTAGCTTGGGCACAGGTATCTTTAAGACATTTTTCAAATTCCCATCCATGCAATGTATAGTAGCTTCAAATACCTACAAATAACTTTGCATCTTCGCTGTTTAGTTTTTCCATTTTAACCCCTGTTTTCTTTCTATGTATAACTTTAGTAAAAAAAAATACACAATGAAAACCCTATAACCAAAAAATCTAGAATCTTTCGTTTATCTGACCCATATATGTTTTTTTGCCCCACCGACGTAAATATTTGCAAATTTAGCTCTTCTTCTCTACCGCAGAAGGCGCGACAAATGATATCTGTCACCTGTCGTACCCAGAGGGCTCAGTTAGTGATCGACACCGCGGCAGAGCGAAAGAATAAAGTAGGGTGCAAACGCTGGTAACCGCTTATATTCTAAGTTTCCTGATTTCTTCTAAAAACTAAAGTTCAGTTTTTCGGTTAAATCGGTTTGATTTGGTTTTTCGGTTTCGGTTTAAAAATGCTCACCCCTACCCTTACTAGCTAGACTGCTTACGTGGCAGATGATATAATTGACATATCATGCCCTCGTTCAGTACAATCGGGTGCTTTACTGGTTATCGACTCCGAATATAGGCTGGTTGTTAAGGGCACGGCGATGCAAAACTAGGGCAACGCCATCCTTACTTCAAATGCCGGATAACACAGTGGTGTTTATATCCAAAAACAGAAAGAAAACCCGTTGTCAACCAACGACGCACTCGATTCAAGGAGGATTTTATTAGGATTTGGTCAAAATTTGACCTAAATCCTAACCAAACCTAAGAGGTTTTAGTTTCAAATCGTATTTCATGGGAGTGTCACTACTACACAAATGTACATCACAATCGGTTCTTTTTTTGTCATCACATTCGGTTTTGGTGGCAACACAAAGTCATTAGACAGTGATGAGGCGGCGCTATCACAGTCGGTTATTGCTCGATTGTGATGAGGGGGTTATCTCTATCGGTTCATCTCTATCGCTTCTTTCTAAGAACCGATAGAGATAAGGAGGTGTGTTATTTTCCAATTCACTCCCCTAAATCAGCGTATATTTCACATAGTATGCACATATCACATTTAAACAACATAGATTACACACATTATGCACATATCACACTCACAAAACACAAACACTTTATATTATATTTTCACATCATTAAGCTCCAAATATACCATATATTATATTCTACTGTTTACCTTTCTAATTAAGCATTTTCAGTTGTGACCCGTCATTTAAGAAGAATAGAAGATGGTTGCAATGTGCTTGGTCAAAGATCAAACAAAGAGGCCAACAGCTGAGAAGTTGCTAAAGCATTCATTTTTCAAAAATGCAAAACCTCCAGAATTGACAATGAAGAGTATCTTAACTGATTTACCTCCTCTATGGGAGTGTGTAAAGACACTCCAGGTATATTACCTCACTATGTTCCTTTGTTCTGTCTTGATGGTCAAGGTCAAAACAATGTATCTTGTCTCTGAAGTTTTTGTATGTATCCAGCTTAAAGACGCAGCACAGTTGGCTTTGAAGAAAATGTCATCTTCTGAACAGGAGGCACTTTCCATGGTTTGTGACATACACCTTCATGTTTACCGGGTTTTTGTTCTGCGGCCATGTATAGTTCCTTTTATGTTTGGTAGCTATTTTTCATTTCCAGATTCCAGTTATTCAAACGGTTCCTCATTAATGTAAATGTTTTAGAACAGGCTAGATTGACCTTAAAATTGTTATTTTAGTACCTACTTTTTTCTTGTTATGGACTATATTTAGTAAATAGGATTCATCATTCTGCCTTGGTAAGTGAGATCTAGCATAAATACCGTTGTATAGTCATAGCACACAAGGCTGAACAAGGTCACTGGGATCACCTTTTGGTTGTGATAGTTTTAGTTGGATATACCTTGTGATTAATTGGTGTTTTTATGGCCACTTGACTAGATATCAACTGAACAAGACATAATACTAATTTTTTAAATGATTTAAAAATGGATTTATTATATAACAAATGTTAGCTTATAACATGACCTGTTTAAAATAGACCCAATCAACTGAAGTAATATAACAAAGTTCGCAATTTGACAATTCATGTTGAAATGGAGAATGACTATAAGATATTGCTAAATGATTTTAAACACTTGCCTTAATGATCAATTGATATAATTATGAAATAATTGCTGCAATCTCAACTATGCACTAAAATGCTTTAAAATTGCTGCAATCTCATCCCTTAGGGCATGTACAATAAGGTCAGCTCAGCTTACTCTTAGTATGTCCACGTCAGCTTTGTTCTATGTGAAAGAGTGGGAAAAGAGGAGAGAGAAGAGAGCTGACTCTTATTTAGTAGTAAGCATTACACGGGAGCATAGGTAGATTAGTTATGTACAAGAGAGAAGAGATAGTTAACGCACATCATCTAGAGTCAACCTTTAGAGATAGCTATTATACAAGCTGGTTTTAGTGCTTACTCTAGATGATATGGATGAAAGATGGAGTAAGTAGCTGACTTTATTATTGTACTTGTCCTTACCGCGTCACTGTATAGCTCTTAATATAATTAGGACGGTGAAAGGACCCAAAGTTCCAGGCATTTAAAGAACTCTGATAACTGGATTTCCAATCTGAGGTACTTCGAAATGAGTAAACATTCATTCAAAATCAGTTTTAAGTAGATGAACATACTACAGACAGACAAATAATAATGATCTCATGATACAAACAAGTTCCATAAGTCTAATGATCTGTTAGGTGATTGTGTCTAGTTTAACCAATCTAAATGTGTTTGCGTCAAAAGATGGTTAAATGGCTCCTTGACTTCACAGCAGCCCAAATCTAGATTGTTAGGTAAACTCTAAATACTTTTCTGGGTGAGCCTTAGCTTATACTCCCCTGCTAGTATTAACATGTTTAGCCATGAAGCTCAATAAGATTATAACTATCTGTCCACACTCCACACAATAACTCTTACTGTGTAGTCACCAGAAATCAACGAATATAGGAGCATAAACTTGCCATCATCCAAAATTAAGAGTTTACCGCACAACTAGGACGATCGTCCCAGTGCAAAGTAAGCATTTGAGGGCCACAGTCAGCAGAGAAGCCCTAATTCACACATCATATTATATCGCAATCAACTCCGAAATTAGGTCAATACCGAAAACAAAGCGAGGGTTCGGACCAGGGAGGTGCGGCTTCCAGGAGGGGACGAGGGCGTGGAGGAGGTTGCACATGTGGTGGAAGAATCGCAGGTGAAAAGAAAATTAAATAAGAGAGATTGGTGAAAAGGGGAGGGAATTGGGTACCGGCGCTGCCTACCTTGCGGGGAGCTCATCGCCGCCAAGAAGCTATCAGAGTTGGGGCACGTCGTGAACGTGTGCCACCCCAATGTCGCCAGGCTCGTGGGCGTTGGCATGGATGTAGGCGAAGACCTCGTGTTCCCCCTCTCCGGCCTAGGCTGCCTCTCCGGCAAGCTCCATGGCTCCGACGAGGAGGCGATGCCGTGGGAGGCGAGGTACATGGTGGCCGTGGGCGCGGTGCTCGGGCTAGAGTACCTCCATGAGAGGTGCGCACAGTGGGGAACCGTAGCTAGGGTTTGCTGTGGTGGGGGAGAGAGCGACGGGGGAGGGAAGACGAGAGTGAGGGAGAACGAGAGAGTGAGAGAGTGGGGGAAGACACATTTGCTTAAGTTGTCGAAATGGGCAAGCCTGTCGGTTCTCAACCGAACCGACACTGATAATTCTTATTTCTATTGGTTTTATTACAAAACCGACATTGCTAACCGTCCATGTCTATCAGTACACTGATGATCATTCATCTCTATCGGTTTTATTAAAAAACCGACACCGATGATTATTGCATCTCTATCGGTTTTATTAAAAAACCGACATTGATGATCATTTATCTCTATCGGTTTTATTAAAAAATCGACACTGATGATCATATATCTCTATCAGTTTTATTAAAAAAACCAGCACTGATGATTTGGAACATCTCTATCGGTTCTTAGGTAAGAACCGATAGCGATGTGTGCGCACATCACTATCGGTTCTTATGTTAGAACCGATTTGTGATGTGCTCAGTGCTATATCACAATCGCTTCTAACCTAAGAACCGATAGTGATTATTATTAACATCCCTCCTAACTCATCTATCACAATCGCTTTTTCCTAAAAACTTAATAACCGACCCAGACGAAGCGATAGTGATGTACCATTCTGTAGTATTGTGTTTCCCAAAATCTCTTAAGGAATTACCACTAATCTAAACGGGGCCTAAAGAGTTTCTTAGGGAAATAGTTTGAGCTTACTCTCCTATCCCCCAACCAGCTTCAAGGATTCAAATCTCGACGAAATTTCGCGGGATCTCGGTTTTCGGACATGGACGATTTTGAAATGACGGCTGGAGTAAAAAAATTATTTTTTTTATGTTTGATGACCGGAAATTGATCACTAACCCTTAAGAAAATCATCTTCTATGAAAATTTGTTGAAAAACCAAAATTTTGAGGCATTTTTTTAAAACTTCAGAAACACTATCAGATTTTTATAATATTTTATGTGATTCATCCTATTGTGAAAAAATTATGGTACCATCCTAAGAAGTGTAGGATAATACAAAATTTTTTTAAAAATAATTGAACTTCATTTGTTATCTTTAAAAAATCAAAAACAGAATGAACATAATTGGGACAGTAACATTGTCGGAATTTTATAAATTTTCTCGAGTGTGATCATGATCCAAAATTTCTATGAGACCTTAAAAATTGAATCAGTACCATTCTATAAAAGTTTAAAAAAATTTAACTTTTTTTGTTTACTCAATAAAATCTATGTATGTATTGAAATTCATTTGTTATATTTCAAAAATCAAAAAGAGAAAGAACATAAATGGTACACTGTACTTGTAAGAATTTTATAAATTCACTGGAGTGTGATAATGATTCAAAAAATTTATTATATCTTAATAATTTCCTTATAACTCTTATGCAAAATTTTCAAAAAATATAAACATTTTTTGGTTGCTAAAGCAAATCTATGTATTGATCATCATGCTTTTATGGTGACGTAGCCCTCTCAGAATTTTTGGAACTTATTGAAGTTTGATCATCAAATAAAAATTTTATAGAAACATTTATGATAAATCAGGACCATTCATAAAAATGTTCAAAATTTTCTAACGTGGTTTGTACTATTTTCCATTTGGTTGAAGTTTGCCGGTAAAGCTTTTATCAGCACAGTAGCATTGTCCGAATTTTTAAAAATTAATGAAGCTTGATCATCATCTAAAAATTTTATAAAAACATTAGTGATGCATCAAACCATGCACAAAAAAATCAAAAAATTTCTAACGTGGTTTGTTTCATTTTTCATTCGGTTCAAACTTGCCGGTCAGCGTTTTATCAGGACAGTAGCAATTTTTGAATTTTTGAAAATTCCACAGAATCCATAATTTTATATAGTTTTTATGGAAATATCATAAATGTATCAGGAATCTCCAGAAAAAATTTCAAATTTGTTTGGCTTCGTTTTGACTAGATTTTACGCCATTCAATTTTGCGGAGATCTTGGCAAAAACCGGCGAGATTTTGTTTTCGAAATCCTGAATTCAAATTCTGATTTTGCAATTCGGCCAAAATTTGTTTCAAATAGCGAGATATCGCTGAGATTTCGTTCTCCGACCGCTGACGAAATTTAGAGCGAAAATAAGATTTAAATCCTTGACCACCTTACGTGAGAAGCTAGCTTTTGGAAAAAGTTAAGCCCTCCGACCATTTGACTGGGCATTTTCCATCGTTGGTCATATATCTTGTCAAATACTCATGTTTATTTTTATAAGGTGTTCACGTATTTCGAGATTCTAAGTTTGTAAACTTTGATCAACAATTAGTTTAACAATATATAAGATTATATGACATAAAAATGATACCATTAGATTCGTATTTAAAAGCACTTTTTCTGTAGTTATGATTTTGTAGCTATGAACATAATATTATAAAAAAAATTAACCGTCGAGTTTTAATTTTGAAAACGACACCAAGTCAAACCATACCTTTGAAAATCATGGGGGAGTACGTGTTAGGTATACCGCCATGACAAAGGTTGAAGGAACCCATAACCTAACTTAAAATTGATTGAAGTTGGCTAATCAGCTCTTATGACTTGTGAATACTAAGTAGATTTGAGCGCAAAAACCGACCGGGTTCGGGCTGGGCGGGTGTTTGGTCCGGTCTGGTTGATCTTAGATCAGTTGGGCTCGGCCAATAGGGCAAGTGGGCTCCATTTTGATGTCCATCTCGGTCCTAAACCTGGGTTCGCTATACCAAAATTGCTCAGGTTTACATTTTAGTTGATTTTTCTTTTTTCCGTTTGAAATATTCTCGTCGCATTTCATACCATTTACCTGAAATGATTATGTAAAGAAAACCACCAAATTAAGTAAAACTGATTCATAACTCGGACTAATGCATCCTAAATCTTTAAAATTTGTTCCCTAAGTTGGATGTGGTTGATAAAGCCAGTGTCAAATTAAGGGCCTGTTTAGGGGGCTGCGGCTGGACTGAAAAGCTGTTTTTGGTTTGCTGGGCTGTAAAGCAGCTGTAGCCGGCGGTTGTGCCTTTTCTTGTTATGCCGTTTGGCAAACTGGCTGCTGCAGGTGTAGCTTTTTTTTGGGGGGGTAACCGAGCGGGGAGACGGTAACCTAACGAAGCACAGCGGCGGACGAGTGGAGAGGTGACGAGGCAGGGTGGCGGAGGTCGGGGAGGCGGAGTGAGCGAGATGGGAGACGGTCAAGCGAAGCCATAGCTGAAAAGCTCCTCCTCAGTGGCTGTAGCTTTTGAGGGTGCTTCTGCTGTGGCTTAACTTCTCAACTGCTTTGCAGCCATGCTATTTGAAGAAGCTTTTGGCCCAAAGCTGAAGCACAGTCTCCCAAACATGCTCTAAGTGGTCAACTGGTAAAATTTGTTACTATCTAGCTACCACCATCCGGCAGGGGCAGAGCAAGGGATCGATGATGCCTGATATGCACCTGCACATTCAAAAAATTCCAAAACCCACAGAGAGTATGTAGATATTATGGTCAGATTGTTTCTCTCATTAAACCTAGGTGAGGATTATACCAAACTTTTGATTTATGTGAAGTGTGCTTCTCTATTAAAATTTGTCCGGCTCTAGCACTACTATCCGGCCCATTCATGCATGTAACCTATGGTCTCCATAGACTTGTTCCCAGTATTATTCGACTTCCTTTTGATGCTCTAGCTTTTCATAGACTTGCTCCCAGTATTATTCTACTTCCTTTTGAAGTTTTGATGCTCTCGCTTATCTTTGGACAGGATCCGATCTCTTTTGGTAAAAATAAATAGGAGATGAAGATGGTGTGACTTAACTAGTAGTGCCATTTCGATTGAAACAGCCAAACAGTTGAAGACTACTTTACCACGTAGAAATCTTACCCGGAGAGACATATCTCCTCTCCTTGAATTGTTTCTGTCATTTTTCTTGGAAGAGAGATTCATCTGTTGCGAGTAATCTTTTCCTAACGACAGCTGGGATATCAACAGACACATAATTGGTGCAACTTTACTTGCTGCAAGAAGAATACATAGACAAAAGCAATCAAGCTAGACATAATTATATCCACTATATATATCCATCTAAACACATATATAACTCTCGCCTAACAACTATAGACCTCTGATCAAGCGATCATCATCATAGGATTCTGCCCAAAAGCTGATTATTGTAAGCATTGTGGTTACAGCATGAAAGCATTACACGCACGGATATGATGCCACTAAACTAGAGGGGGAGAGAGAGAGAGAGACTGCATTTTTGGCGTCCAGAACGGGCCAAACCGTGCAACTCTTTCTGAAAAGGCAGTGAAAGTTCTAGCTAGGTGCAATCCTCTTTTTGACTGGTCCTACCTTATTAGTAGTAGTTAATCCTTTTATTTTACTAGCATTGACCTATTGCATGCTGCGGGATACATGTGCAATAATGCAAGTTGAAAGGAGGAGTAACAATTTGCTGAAACTTTGGCCTATGTTTGTTAGGCACCGAATATGGTAAAGAACAAGAGTGATATGAATGCTGCTTTTTTTTCTTCTTTGAAGTATGAGCAGTTCATTTGTTCATTGTAAAGCTGTAGTCATTGACTTTAAGCTGTCAAGGAAAGACAGGTATTTCCATTTATACTTGTACATCACTTTACTTCTAGACTCAACTAGATCTAAGATCGATGTAAACTCGACCTGCTACAAAACTCAATAATCCATGAGATTGACTCTCACCTGCAGACTCTACTAATTTTGAGGTAGATTAGGGCTGCAAGAAGGTGCAGAGCCAAGAGTTAGGGATAACAGGGACTAAATAAGTCATACAATACAACAATTAATATTGGATAACGCGAGTCAAATTGTATTAATACTGTCAAATTTTGTTAAAATCTACATAGATAAAATGCAAACCTCGCGAATATGAAGAGGATCATGGCCCCACCAGCACCCCCCTCCCTCAGCCATTGGCTGCAAGAGATCACAGACAAGTGCATGCTTGCAAATCAAGCAGCTGGCTAGCAAGTTGTACTTATTGGTTACGAGGCAGTGATCACCACATAGCTAGACCAAATCTTGATGAACACTAATTATAAAAAAATAGCCCTGAAATGACCAAACGTATTAGTGACTCTGAGATGCCGGCTTATCGCCATAAACTTTTCTTATCTGAACAGTCGCTCCCTTATCTGAATTACACGCTTTCATAAAAAGAAAAATACGTTCTACCTCAAATGCACGGCTAGCTTCATGTGAATCGAAACCCAAAGTACTATTTGGCCACCATTATTACCATAATCTATTCATGACATTTCAAATCCAACTATCCAATGCATGCATCACGCCATCACCACTGCATTGTTCGTGACATCATTGCCTGTTCAGACCTTCAGGCTTTCAGGATTTAGGGGAAAACAACTAGCTAGCTGGAGAAGTCTGAAGAAAGAATCGATCTGTCCTTAGTCAGGCATGCAGCTCAGGTTTGATTTTACCGTGTGCTGGGTGCACCGTCGTCTGAAGAATCTCAGGTGGTTCAATTCACCTTGTGCTACGTGCATAACACGTTGTTCGCACGTTCTGCGCATCGATCTCCGCCGTCGGATCCCGCCGCCGGAGTGATTCGGGAGAATCCTGTCCGTTTGGTGAGAGCATGAGGGGTGCCTTCCCTCCCCTATAAATTGGGGAGGACTAGTTGCCGTCTGAACTTAAGCAAGCAACGCAAGCAGCTTCCCAGTGAGCGCTACTTGATAAGTGTGTTCCAAGAAGCAGCCTAGCTAGGTAGCTAGGAAGAAGCCACAAGTGATAGCAAGAATGGGAGGGAGCCTGTCTTGCTTCGGGTCAGGAGGGTACCTAGACGACGAGCCTGCGAACGAGCAGCCGCGGCGCTCGTCGAGGAAGGTGCGGCCGAGCGACGAGGACAGGCAGTGGTACGTCGGCGAGCGGGACGTCGACAGGAAGGCGACGGACTTCATAGCCAAGTTCCATGCGTCCGCTAGGTTCGTGGAGGCTTGAGCTATGAATTCACAGAAAACTCGTCTAATATTTGCTTTTTCTCTAGTACTGCTTCGATCTGCTGGTCTCTGGCTCGAGGTGGCCGATCTACTTGGTTCGTTCGCCATTTGTTCTCTCCCTGCTTCCTTTTGTTCAATTAGCCCCGTGCATGGCTATCTACATTAATCTATGTAACTATGTAAGGATGTGTAAATCTACGTTCCCTAAATAAGAGCATCGCTGAACGAGCTTCTGTATGTACATCAACACTGCCAAGATCGAAGTTAGTCTTTTAAATGCAAATGCTTAGTTTTATCTTCTCCTGAGATGCCGGTATGTAACTCTGCTGCATAGATATCAGCCATGATGGATGAATGCTAATTATATTTGAGACAAGGAGGCGAGGGATTACTTTACATAGGGAGAACAGAAACTTCAGGAAGGATCCATTGATCCGTAATTTTGAGCATTGAGAAAAGACACGTGTTTGATCAGTTAAACTTATTTGTCAATCTTGATGTCAAGAGACGAACTACTGATTCAGACAGCCTTCCTTGTTAAGCATATCAGAAATGTTGTTGTCTTTTTTTCTCAGTTTATTACCAAGAAAATTCTTAGTGTATCTTATTTTATCCTGAACAGGAATGCTTATAGAGAATAGTTACCATTTACGACAAAAGTAGTACAATCTCCAAGCGTTTTACTGATTAACTTTGGTAAGAATACAAAAGAGGTAATTCCATGATGGCACCTCCTTTACCCTTCTTCTATGTTTTACCCCTAGCACTTTGAGGCCGATTGCTGTGTAAATAACGACCTTACAGATGGACGGTTTCTTCCTTGGCTAGTCGATCACTTGTGGTTAAGATGACAAATTAAGGTGACGTGGAAGAGGAAATAGTGAAAATAGTTGTGCAAACTTATGTATTTGGATTCCAGCGCATTAGCGGTTCATCTTCTGCTGAGATTTCAATGGACATCTGCCGTGTACACTATGATAATGATCTAACACATTTGGTCGAGCAGTTAGCCTTAGTAGAATTGGATCATGGGTTGAGGAACCATATTCTTCCATGTAAGGTTTGTGATGATATGTGCTTCTCATTTTTTAACGAACTTTTTTGCTTCAGAACTTCAATTTTCCTTTCCTACAATCGATTTCCACTTTCAATTAAATTTACAAAATATTTATGCAACGTTTTCTATTTCTATAACTTGAGATGTTTGATATGTGAATGAAAAGATTCGAACTTATCTTTTTAAAAAATGATCAAAATGCTAAATTCTTTGGATAGTATATTGTACTAAATAGTTTCCTATAGGGAAAATTATATTCCTGCCATTCCAAATGTGCACGTTTCGAAATCTGTCATTGCACTTCACGGACTCGCATAGGGGCTATTATTATTCTAGAGAGTTTGAAATATGCCATTTTATACGTCTTTCTCCGCCTGAGGCCCACCTGCAGGTCATCAATCTTTCGTATTCCCCACTCTGCCCCCCTCGCTACCGTTCATCCCCCGCCCAATTCACCGCCCGATAGACAAAAATTCCCCTCCTCATTGAAGAACCCTAGCCCTAGTTCTCCCTTCCCCTTCCGATTTCCCCTAACCTCAGCAGCAGGCGAGTGGCGGAGGGGGGCGACAGGGGGAGGCGGTCGAGAGGCAGAGGTAAGGTAAGGCGACTAGCAGGCGACCTCGACGGTGGGCGAGTGGTGGAGGGGGGCGACAGGCGGAGGCGGTCGAGAGGCAGAGGCAAGGCAAGGCGACTGGCGGGCGGAGATGAAGGTTCCCAAAGCAAGTGCTGCTGGTTCCTCTTCTCCCAAACAGTGAGTTGTCCAAATCTCTCTCTCCCTTTCATGCTGTGCTAACAAAGGTTCACTGTAGAGTGCGCCTGGCCCCCTGTATGAACATGTTGTGCTTATGTTTTGCGGTTAGGATCTAATTAGTCCCATTTGTGGGTAGGTACTGGTTCACAATATAGCTTAAGGTTCAAGGATTTGTGAGCAAAGACTCAGGGGGTAGGAAAAGCTATATGCAGGGCTTCACTCAAAATTGGGTAGTGGATTTGGAGAGCTTTTCAATGGATTTTCTTATGAAAAGCTTAAGTGCGGACTTGAAATGGGACGTGAACCAGACTGCTAGGGTTTGGTACTTTGATAAGAGAATGGGTGAGGATGTTAGCTTAGTCGATGACAGTAAGCTTGTAGGTATGTTTGAAATGTATCAACCCGAGAAACATTTTGAGCTAATTATAGCAGAGTTTGACAAAGGGGTTGTAGAGGAAAATGAGTGTTCCATAGAGCCTCTGTGTGTTTTGCCTCCATGCGGTCCAACTGAGAAAGGCCAGGGAGCAACTGCATCTAGACCTGCAATTGAAATTGCAACTGCAACTGCAACTGAGCCTGATGTGTTTGACATTGAAGAGGAGTATGTTGGTGTGAATGATGAGCACTTATATAGTGCTCCTCCATTTGCATATCCACCTGACTTTGACTTTGAACCACAAACACACGGATCTGCTGAATTTGGACAATCTTCTCAACCAGCTGGCACTGCTGGCGATGGGGTTGCACCAGAAGAGGCAGAGGTGACTGATATAGACCCTCAGGAAGTCAATGTTTTGCTTGATCCTGATGAGCCAGATATTAGGAAGGGGGCTTTATTTCCTGATATTGTATCATTCAAAAAAGCTATTAGGCACTATGCTATTAAGAGGGGGTTTGAATTTTCTGGTTTAAGGACTGATAAAATAAGATTCATTGCTAGATGCTCACATGAGAGATGTCCTTGGCGCATTCATGCTTCCAGGCTGCAGGATGAACGCACAATACAGGTTAGAATGTGATGGATGAGTTGAATAAAGCAAGTACGAGCTTAAGAATTGTAAAAATTGCAAGGAGTGATGATGACTTGGCAGCGATAACATTGGTGGATCCAGACAATGTGATAAGAACGTACATTGTACATTTGGCCAACCAAAAGTGCTCTTGTAGGCAGTGGCAGGTAACAGACAAGCCCTGCAGCCATACATTGGGTTGGATTTGTGCTAACAGAGGTGTCAAAATTGAAGACTTTGTCCATTGCTGTTACTCTGTGCAGAAGTTCAGGGCTATCTATGAGCAGATCATTCCAGCCATGCCTGATAGGTCTCAGTGGCCTGTGGTGGATCTTGGCTTCAAGGTTCATCCACCAAAACTGAAAAGAGCTGCAGGAAGGCCTAGAGCACAAAGAATAAAGGGGTTTCTAGAACCTGGAGCTAGAACTATCAAGTGTCGAAGATGTGGAGCATTTTGGCACTTTCAAAAGACTTGCAAGCTTGCAGACGCACAAGATGAGGGAGCAGAAGCTGGTAGCAGTCAAGGAGAACCAAAGAAGAGGTAAATAAACTAATTAAACTACTCTTATTTCATTTATTAATTTGATTCTTCATTAAATGTCTAATATGGTTATAGGAACAAACAAGATGCAATTTAGGAGGGTGGCCAGAAGAAAAAGAAGAAGACTACACCCAAAAAGAAGAAGACACCAAAAAAGAAGAAGGCTCAAGCAGCATCTAGTGCACCTCCTGCGAGAGTCATTAGAAAGCTCTCTGATTTCCTTTGAGACCTTATGTAATGTTATGTTGGTGAGAACTTGATGTAATGTTTGCTGTTGGAGAACACTAGATGTCTAGATGTTATGTAGCCTATGTGATGTATGTATGAACCTCAAATTCTGCTCCAATGTGCTATTGAAATAGTGGTATGTTATCTGTTGAAATTCTGTTGCAATGTGTTGTTCAAATACTGGTATGTTGTCTGTTGAAATTCTGTTGCAATGTGCTGTTCACATTCTGCTGCTGGAGAACATGAGTCCAGAATGTGCTCTGCCTAGCTTCAGATCATACATAAGTCTAGAATTTGCAACTGAGTCAAACATGAGTCTCGAATTTCATACATCAAGAATTATTGTTAACATGAAGTTAGAATTTCATGGTACGCCATGTTATGAGACATCTAGAAAAACATGACTCTAGAATTTCATACATGAAAAAAATTATTGTTAACATGAGGCCACTGAGACAACATGAGACATTGTTCCCTTGTTCCTTTGAGACAACATTAGGTTCAAGCTTTATCTGGTTATAAGAAGACCTAATACAACACCTACACATACAACAACTACACCTACACATAACATCTGGTTCTTAAATTGGCTAATTTTAAGCTTCATCTCCCATATTTGTTCCTTAGCCTCAGCAATTTGTTGCTTCGCCTCCACGACCTGCTGCTCCGGATGAAAAATTTCTCTACTTCCTTCCCCATCCACAAAACATCCTACAACCCGGGCTTCATCCACCTCCTTCAACCGACGTAAATAGCCCTCATACTCATTCTCCCACATGAAGAATCCACATGTTTTATCATTCTGCATAAATCGAAACCACAATTACTAAAACCGAAAATAAGCACAAATTGCACAAATACAACTATCTCACCGGGATATTGTTGATACACTTGTAGAACACTTCACCAAACGATTTTGGTTGCTTGCTCCGTAGCCTAACCACAGGGATCCCACACGCCAGGCTATCGACCATTCGTACCTCCTTCGCATTGCTGGCGGCGGCACTCGACTCCGAGCCTGACTTCATTGGACTTTGCCTCATCGACATGGAGCTAGGGCTCGCGCCTCTACAGCTGTGGGAATGGACAATCGAAAGGGAAATCTTGGCCACTGGGGAATGATTAGCGGGCGAGGATAGGGGAAATCAGAAGGGGAAGGGAGAGATAGGGCTAGGGTTCTTCAATGGGGATGGGAAATGCGGTGAATCGAGCGGGGGATGAACGGTAGTGGGGGGCAGAGTAGGGAATACGAAAGATTGATGACCTGCAGGTGGACCTCAGGAGGAGGAAGACGTATAAAATGGTATATTTCAAACTCTTCAGAATAATAATGGCCCCTATGCGAGTCCGCGAAGTATAATGGTAGATTTCGAAACGTGCACATTTGCAATAGCAGGAATCTAATTTTTCCTTTCCTTTACGCCATTAGCAAAAGAACGAAATATAAGTACAGTGCAAAAACTATACATTGCTTGCTATTTTCTTAATCAGAAATACTATACAACGGTGTACTGTTACTTTCTAAAACAACGACATCACAATGAGTGTTGATGCAGAGGACTTTTTCGGCAGAGGAGCGAGTGCTGGTGTCTGTCGGCTCCGGTGCACACGTGGTCGATGCGTCTGTAACGCACGTCACAATGAGTAACCGTCGAACAATAGTACCTAGCAATGTGCGACCTTCGTATTTAAGCAGCTGCGTTAGACAACAGGGTTATAATGGATTTAAAGCGTGCATGGTTCTAGTAGTAGAACTTTTTGCTCAACTCAATTCTACTGAAAAGAAAAGCCGAGTTTGTTCTAGATGTTGTTGCATTTCAGGAGCACCTGACACGATTCGTCTTCCGACTTGTTTTATCCACAAAATCTCCCATCTCCTATTTTTCCTTGAATTATTTTTTCCCTTTTTAAAGGACGAGGAGAAGCACAAATTATCGCGATCTGCGACATTTGATGGCAAAGGAAAAACAGAAATACTATATAACGATATACCGTCACTCTCTAAAACAATGGCACACCACGCCAAGGCGCGGCTCGTGTCCAAGGCCTATACGACGGTGGAGTGTAGCGCAGCATGGTCCAAGCCATGAAAATGTGGAGCAGAGGATGGCCGTCGCTGATGTGGATGCCATGGACGCCGACTGGCTCCTCCGGACCCTCTGCTCGGAGGCCGAGTCGACGCCGGGCGGGGCGGGCGCATTTTGTGGACCGAGGAGATCTTGGGCGTCGCCATCGACCAGATGGATGGGGCACTGCTGGCGATGCTCCTGATGCGTCGCACCATCACGCATGAGCTATACGAGGCCTAGATGGTCGTCTTGCAACACCAAGCTTAGCTCGCATCACATGCATGCCATTTCGAGCCGGCCAGTTGATCCACTCCGAGCACGTTCACGACCGCAGCTGCATGTAGATAGATCGATGTAGGCAAGTGATTGCTAGCTAGTATTATCTAGGTAAATCTCTCTGATCTGTCCTAGTGTCATATTCATTCAGTTCATCTCATCCCTGCAAGTTATGCACGCGTTCTTCCATTTCCCAGGGCTTACTGATGGCTAAGTTTCATTAGGTTTCATAGTGTTTTATGATGTTTCGTGGATAAGTTTCATAATGTTTCACAGATAAATTTCATTAGGTTTTATAGTATTCCATCAAATTTCCTTAGCTCTTAATAGCTTTCACGACTAAATTTCAATAAATTTTATTCAGTTTTTACTAAGTTTCACGATCAAGTTTCATATGATTTTGTGAGTTTCAGGAGGTTAAAATCATTTGAAACCCATCGAAATTTGTTTAAACAAACTGAAACCTTTTGAAACTAGTTTGAAACTTGCATAACGTGCTATGAAACTTTGAAGTTAGTCTTTTGAAACTCAGTTAAAATTCTTTTGATTCTCGTTTTAAATCAAGTTTCAGATTTGAAACTGGGTGAAACTTGTAGTTTCATATTAGAAACTTATTGAAATTTGTTAAGACGTGCTGAAACATTTATAAAACCCGTTTGGAACTCTTATGAAACTTACAAAATATGGTGAAACGCATTGAAACCTAGTAAAACATGCTATACCGTTGAAAATGATTCCAACGGTATAGGGTTGAACAGTAGCTCTCTTTCTTAATACCGTGAAATTTTGGTCCTACACAAATTAGCATATTTTTCTACCCACAAATGGAGTGCCTTTTTTTTTTGCCGTATGGTCTTTTCAGTGCAATGAACATATTCTACAGTTACATACCACTGACCATTTAAGCTCCTAATCACAAAATGAAACATTAAAAAATAACAAAAATGAAAGGTATGACGATCTTCTCCGACAAAAGTTCGATCACAAACATATTTGTCGCGTTAACTTGTCCCTTCATGTATAGAGGGAACTCATAGGGCAGAACCATGTTCCAGCCTAGCAATGTGTCACATTAAATCATTAATCAAGTTTCCAATAGTCACTTCGTGTTTTCACTCATGACGTTTCCTTCATGCCATCGCAAATTGG
Source organism: Otatea glauca (assembly GCA_036346275.1). Classification (NCBI taxonomy): domain Eukaryota; kingdom Viridiplantae; phylum Streptophyta; class Magnoliopsida; order Poales; family Poaceae; genus Otatea; species Otatea glauca. The sequence continues at coordinate 61,080,953 of CM070722.1, forward strand.
CAATCTGATTCTTAAGTCCTGACCACACAGTGTGTGATGTGTTGCCTGGCAATTTGTTTACTTTTGCATATGTTCGATCGATCATAATCTAAATCCATAACAACAAGAACTAAATTAGAACAACCACAGGTGATTTAAATAGGCCGCTATAGTTTCGCTATAGTTTTTTCAGATATAAAACACTAAGCAATTGAATAAAATTCCATGAACACACTACAACTGCTATAACCGTTACATTGACTGTTATTTTTGTAGTTGCGATAGCTCCGCTATATTACATATGTTAATTCTCTTTATATTTCTAAACATTAATTGTTTTTTGTTTATGACCTTCTTCTTCTATCATATTTGTTATACTTAAATTGAATTGATTTGGCTACTAGAAATAATAAATATTAGTTAAAATCTAAATCCACCTCCGAAATTTACATAATTATATATATTATTTTCTGTTACACATTGTACTACTAATATATAACAATCATAACACGTGCTCCAAATTTAGATATAGTTCATTATATATAAATTACCGATACCACATACTTGAAATAGTAAAAAATATGTATATTATAGTAAACCGCAACGTGTAGCATAGCCTCCGCGATAGCCCGCTAATAGCCATGATAGCCTTTTCATATATCTCACCTTAACGGACCATGAACCGCGATTTAAATCCTGACTGCCACAGAAAAAAACTTCTTTGCACTGAAACTGCAAAATTTCCACTAGAATTGGCCCGCCATTTGTCTTTCGCGCACCTTCTCTGTGGTAAAAAACACATTCGACAAGGATCATCTGCAATCTAGGCTCCCAAGAACCTTTGATGCAAGCTTTCCCGGCAAAAGGTTCGATCCAACTTAGAGGGATCACAGGAATTTGTCTCCGAGCTCTCATCCTTTCTTTCCCTTAACGTCTGAAATTCCCCTCTAGCCATCATCTTTAGGGGTATCAAATCCTCCAATGTCGCTTTTGGTAGATAAGAACGAGCCAATGATTTGTGACAATTCATTGGACCTTGTGTTGGAAAATGAGCAGAAAAGATCGTTGCTTTACACCAGTGGCGCCAAATCATCGGCTCCGGGATTGCTTTATACCACTAACATTCTCCAGTGAAGTGCAATTACCAACTACTCTGTGCATTTGACTGTCAATCCAAAGATTTTGAGAGAGAACAAGACCGGTGAATCTGAATATTCTCAAGAAATGGTGGAGAGATCGTCATATACTAGAACACTTTCACTTTCAACTGTGCCAAATTAGGAGATATCTGCAAGATTTCTTGCACATATTTATCTGCAAATAATAGCCTGTGTATGTGCCTGCAACTATTGAAGGATTTGGAGATCATGATCAGATCATCGGACCCACTTTGTGCCAAAAATTATCAATTAGCAGCACCCTGTTTATAGAGTTCTGAAAAGCTAAATGATCACGTAAAGATGTCTCAAGGACACTTCCTGGAAATCACAGTGTCTCCAAAGTTCACACTTGTGAAGGGACACTTTTTCCAAGCCTTAGCTAGAAATAGCCTCTGCAACGTTCTTTTGTGCTTTTTTGTTGTAGGAACAAAAAGAGGGAGAATCGTGTCATTGCTTTAGACGGCATTGGACGGAGGAGATTCGTCTTCACACTGTGTTGTACAGCTGTGAGCCCGTGATGTGTGAAGAAGCCATCAAAGAAGGCCTTTCTGTACTATGGAAGTACCAGTTCCTACGGAAAAGTAAACCAGATTTCTGGAAAAATTAACCATTGTGAATGTCATTCTTGTTAGAACAAATTTTCGGTTTTTACTAATCTAGTTGTTCTGGTAGTACAAGTACGATCGAATGGACCTTTCTACGAAATAAAGGTTTCCTTTTTTCTCTTTTCGAATGATTCTGCTAGCACCTTGAAGCTAATAAATTATGTTTGTTGATTGTGTCATCATAGGAATTATGCAGTGTTCAGTGAACCAACACATGAGAACCTGATTCTCATCTAATTCAGATAGCTCCTCAGTGGCACAGTCTTTACTAAAATCTTCACATAAATACTATTATCTGACGAGTGAGTGACAAGAATTTGTCTACAACCAAGATTTGCATCGATCTCTTTGCCAAGCTGTATACCACAGAATCTGAAGGGAAAAAAGGGAGTCTTGCTCTAGGGCAATTACCAAGATTGGTAAGTATGTCAGAGTTGCGTGGTCATGCTTATCTGAAAAGTTGTAATTCCTTTCCCTAATGCCAAATTTAGATCTCAGGGTTTGCGTTGGTTGATGAAGAACTAGTTCCATTTTGAAGTCACGCCCTGAAAGTTTGCTTTCAACCAGCAGAAAAGGCTGCCCAGAGAATCGATTCTCTGCTTCGCAGCAAGCTCATGTAGCATGTGAGTAGCTCTTTTTTCTGAAGGCTGAACCTCTGGTTCTTATTATCCATTCTAATTTCTACATAGGTTTTATCATGCATACGCACTGATAAGTTGGCAGTTTAACATTAGCAGAAACGGAAGGTCGTTACTGGACAGGAAAGGAGATCAGTACATGTACCAAGATACATCGACGAATCTACCAACATTCAACATACACTGATGTTTCAGTGGCCCAACTATAGATTGACTTGTCTACTAGACTACCTACATACCACTAATTTTCACATGAAAATCACCGACCAAGAACTGAGATTGGCCAGTGGCATTTGGTAGGCACAATACTGGGACTAGTTTTTTGCTTGTATTAGCTGGGCACAATCACAACATGCCAGACCGTTGTTTTGATGACGTTGAAGGTGCAGTGGCCGCCTTCTTTTACCTTGTTGTCCCGGCAAAACCTTCTCCAACCTGGCCCATTTATGTAGCCGTAGGTGTTGGCTGCTTTGAAAGCTACCGGCCAAGATCTTGTGCTTTCCATGGATGTCTTCAGTGTGATTGTGCATGCTTCTAGAAGACCAACTGAAGAGCAAAAGGTCCCTTTCACAGCCTGCATTGTTAGCACAATTTGCAGAAGTTTTATTGAGGTGCTTATGATTTTTTCTAAAAAATTAAACATTCTATATAGAACATATCATTTCTAATAAGTTTCCGTGCAGTGTAAAAGCATATCTGTCTAGGTTGAAACAAGTGCAAAATGATAGTATATGTTGTTACCTTCCCTGACGACAATTATTCTGTGAACTTGCAATGGTTCAAGTAATTAATTTAGGCCTTCACATCAGGTCATTGTAACCATTTAATTGAAGCATTGCACATAAATTATCATGAGGAACAATTTTGTTGAAGTTGCTATCGCAATGGTTTTTTGTTTGTCATGAACAATTTCATAATTGCAGATTTAACTGTTTAAGTGACAAAATCCTCAGTACGAAGACCTCTATCAGTAGTTTCAGAAATTATGGAACAACAAGGCTGCCATTTTGCATTCAGACTAATCTCTAATTTTTTTTACATTTACTTTTTTTAACCAATAAACTTAAGAGCTAGAAAGAGCATAAACTGAGGTGCTCTCAATGAGGCTTTTAAGACCATAGCCGGTAATCTGCTTCGTGAAAGAATGTCATGGCACAATGCCGACAAGTTTGTTCTGTGACCCAACCTTCTTTGCATAATTTGGGGAAATATTTTTGAGAGACCAGGTAGTGGTCTATCTATATTTGTGATGAATAGTTGACTGTGTTTGAGCTTGTGGTGCTCAGATTTGAGTTTGAAATGAGTTTGCTTTGATCTTGAGTAATTTGAGTTGAGTGGTTGTGATACCAGTGAGTGATCGTGGCTGTGAGTGAGTGGTCGTCGCCTTGACTGGTCGTGATCTTAAGCGGTTAGGACACTCTTAGGACAACAAAATCTCACAACCTTCGATTTCAATTCAGAAATTGCAATGAAGGCTCTTGAGCGCCAAAAAAAAACATGACAAATCACCTTAAGAACTTCAGTTCAATAACATTTTGTCTCAGTAAAGAATAATAACGCGATTGATGAACGCTCAAATTTCAAATTTGGTAAAACAGCATGAACATTGACTGGCTGAATGTAGTAACAAAATATTGGCCATTATCTTGCTCAGTATGCTTAAAGTTCTGGCGTTTGTTTAGTCAAAACAATCATAGCACATGAACAAAAATTCCAGACTCAGTGTTCCATGCTAAAATAAGGGTAAATGCACCAGTGCTATAGGAATAAGAAATTGCTTCCTCTAGGATCGAGAAATTGCTTCAGAAAGAACAGGTAAAATGTGTGAGCAACTATGAGCTGCAAACAAACTAATGCTGCAAAGTTCAAGTGCTCTGAAAAACGAATTTCAAGTTATGTATTTCTTTGCCTTACTTGAGATGATAAGGCAGCCATATAGCAGCAAGGAAAGGGAAAGACAACAAACTGGATAACAGTACATCGCAGATTTTCAAGGCTTCCCCAATGGTCTCCCTTACCATGTTTAATTTATGAACTGAATGTCGTTAGCCTAAGCAAAGCAGCAAATACAAAGCAATTTAGAGCTAGAATCAACAACTATATCATATATCACAGGCTATCCAAAAATAACAGCACTCGCATGACAGGGAACAGCAAGAGCAACTATCCATCTTAATGTACATTGGAGAACTGAACCGATGGGTAGACTACGTGCTGATAGGAACTTTACAAGTTGCTTTGTTGTGACCATACCCCTTACACCTGCTGCAGCGCACCGCCCTTTTAATTGTGATTCGTGGATCAGCTGGCTTCTCTTTTGGCCTGCCAACACGTCGGCGGGTTCGTATCGGGCATGGATATGTCACTGCACCCTGAGATGGATCAGTTAATGTAGCAGGAGGCAGAATAACATCAGGTATTGGATTTATCGACATTGAGTAGGTCAAGTGGTAGCATTCCGTCATGAAATACTTCACACAATAGTCATATGCATATTGTCCAGTGCGCTCAAATATTGCGATTGCATGCATGCATGGCAACCCAGAAACATGCCACTTACGGCAGGTGCATTCCCATGTGTCAATGTTGACAACATTAACCGAGTCATCGCACACCTTAAACACATTACCATTTCCATCACTTTCTGTGGGGATGACGTTGAGCGTGTGGGCTTTGCTCACTTCTTCCTGCAATTTCTGATTAGCTGCAGGTGTTAATACCTCAGTCCATGCATTGGAAGACTCCCTGCGTGTGTACATCATCTCCATGAGCTTGCATCTTATCGTGTCAACCAACTGCACAACTGAAAGCTCATATCTGGTGGGGATCCACTCAACAACAGTTCTAGAAATATTGCATGAATACTGGCCATGCCGTGACCCCTTAAAAAAGGCATCTGACCACCGCTCAGGTTTGATCTCCAAAAGCCATTCAGCAAGCTTGTCAGATTTACCTTTGATTAGCTCAATATACCGATTGAACTCATCAACTGTGCATGAATATATGGCCTTCTTAAGATGCTCAACCATGGCATCTCTTACTTCTTCAGTCCATGCATCATCCAACTGTGTCTTAAATTCTTCAATAAGATACTCGACACAGTATCCATGATGACTGTCAGGAAAAACCAAAGGTACTTCATCCCACAGTCCATTTTCTCCATTTGATATGAATGTTATCGCATGAGATCCTGACAATGAAGATTTTAGTTGCTTAAGAAACCAATGCCAATTGTCACTGCTCCCGTCATCCACTACAGTGAATGCAACTGGGAACACATCACCTTCCCCATCAATCGAAGTAGCAGCCAGTAGCTTCCAGTGCTTATTTGGTTTTGCAGATATTACATCAAGAAAAAGGAGTGGCCTGCACCCGTGTTCAAAACCATGAAGCGATGCGTGGAATGCAACAAAGAAACGGAATTTTGAATCTTCCAAAGCCACTACTGTTGCCACACTTCCAGGGTTTGTCTCTACAATCCTTTCACAAAACCAAGGTAGCTGACTACATGCCTCGTCATGTGAGCTCCAAAGTTCTTTTTGGGCAATTGATCTTCCACGCCAAGCCTGGGAGTAGTTCAGACATAAACCATACTCACGTTGGAGATCATTTGCAATATCTCTCGGTCTGTAGTTAGGGCTATCATGTAACTTTTCTTTTATAACACTAGCAACCCATCTTTGAGACGCTAAACGATGACTTTTGACTGTATCTGATTCACAGGTGTGGCTTTCAGATATTTTCTTGATCATGAATTCTTTCTTGGCAGGCGACTTGGAAGCATGTATTCGCCATGGGCAATCTTCACCAGTACATTCCGCAGTCATGCGACATGAGTCATTTTTGATAAATCTGTAATGGAATCTATGTGCAATGGCATACTTATGCAAGGCATCGCGGAAATCCTTAGGACCTTCAAACACTTGACCGACACCAGTGATCACATTCTCCCAACTGGCACAGACCTTTTGTCTCTTAGACCCATCCTGAGTCATCGGCACAATGGCAGTGGTATCTACAGGAGTGCCCAAGTCAGCAACAACACTCTTTGCCCTGCATAGATGTCTTGTCAATTTGGTAATGCAATCGACAAGGTATGTATGACAGTCAGACAAGTACCTTTTGTCCACCTTCTTCATGACATAAATGTATGTAGTCTCTGACTCTGCATGGAATTCAACCATGCGATGTAGGTCCTTGTCATTGGAAATAGAAATCAAGGTTTTGTTATTTTTTGGAAGGAAATACTTGAATACGAACTGGTCGAGCTTGAGATTGTTAAGCGTTGAAGATATCTCATGCTTAAATGCACTAAAAGTCCAATCACTTTTGACAAGCATTGCATGTGCCTCTCCACCAGAATAGGACATGTGCCCATCAGCATCCATGGTGAATTCTCCACCTAATTGAAGAACAGCCACAATTTCTCTCTTCCCCATGAGTGTCTGCTTCATAGCAAGATGAAATGAATCCAACAATTAGGCTAGTTGTAAGAACTTGTGCAGAATTTTCAACAAAATGAATTCAAATGAATTAACCTAGGTAGAAAGGCAAAGTTTACTCAGCAATTAGTTATTTGAGCATTTTAAATATTATAGGACTTGCCTCAAGGCTTTGATGATCAGGCCGTCGTATTTTTTTGTTGGAAAATCCATACGAGGGCCAAGGCCATATGAAAAAAAAAATTACAAGGCTGTAAATGGTATACCTGTCAGTCTGGAATCCAACCCGATTAAGTAATGTTAAAAGGTCGATTTTAGCTGGTCTGATGTGTACAAGTATGATCAAGTTGGTGGGTGATCTGGAACTCAGGGCTGTACACAAGGCTTAAGCAACCTAATTGGGTTGTTAATTTCTAGTTCCATGATGCAGGCAGTGTGCGATTTGCTCAGGCTTGTATTCACTATTCAGGATAGTAGCTGAACTGTCAGCATGCAGTCCTGCTCCCTTTTCTCAATCATGGAAAGAAGGATATGTACCATGAGTCCATGTTAGTTCACTTTGTGGAAGTAAAAGGCAGAAATTAACTGAATTCAGGGCAGAGCGAATCATTCCTGCCAGACTACAGAATCACAACTCAACTAGGCGCGACATCAAAATATGCCCGGCCATCTGTGCCGAGCAAGAAAATCGCCCGTCCACGCCGTCGGCGGAGCACGAAAACACCCGTCAAATCAAAAGGCCAGAACACGAATGCGACGAGCCATAGTGGCCTAGTGGGACAGTGATAACAAATGGTGAAAACCTAATCTTTCTGGTATTCAGTTCCACGATTTGGTCTTGCCTGATTTTTGGATTAACCAAGACAACAGCATGCATTTGGAGCGAAAAAAAATCTAATAACAAACAGGGTGCAAAGCAGGCACTACGTCTATCACCTGGGAGCGTCGTTGGATCTGCGGTTCGCGCTCGTCGAAGCCTCCCGGCCGCGGCCGCGGCGCAAGGCGAGGGCGGCGACCGGTGGCAGGGCTCCCGACAGCGGGAGCCGCGGCGGGCCCCCGACCTGAGGCGAGAGAGACGGCCTCTATCCCAGCGAGGGGCGACTCGCGGATGCGCGCGAGGGGGAGGATGGCCGGCGGTGGGGCTCCCGGCGTGCGTGCGCGAGTGGATGCGACCTTGGATCTACGGGTTTTCGACAGACCGCGTGTACACTTAGAGCAAGTAAAATAACAAAGCATACTACTTATTTCTCGTTTATCTATACCCCTTTATAATACATCTAAGCAAATTTTTCTACGTTCACCCTAAATAATACACCTCATTAGAGATGGCCCAATATTCGTGCACCCAGCAAAACGTCCCCAGAAACTTGCATTCATCAAAATAAACGTCTCAGATCTTTCCTCAGTTTTACTCACCCACATCCGATGGTCATTATTTAGTGTGTCTAATCATCCCTGTGGTCCAAAACAGACCTTCCCCACGTACATATTTGGAAGGAGAGTGAATCAAACAAGGAAATAAATAAGGAGGATCCGCATGCAAAGAAACCAGATTTGAATTTTTTACTGGCCAAAATTGTACGTACTACATATTTGGAAGGAGGGTGAATCAAACAAGGAAATAGGATCCACATGCAAGGAAATAAGACTTGAATTTTTTATTGTCCTGGCATTGTGATCGTATTTTTTTTCCGAATATGACCCTTCTCGAGACTTTTTTACGGATCTAGCCTCATAGAGCCTAATTTCAAATGCACGAGAGCACCGAATTTTTGTTTTCATTTTTATCTAAGGAACTAACTGTCTGTGAGTGTCGCTTAATTTTTTCAATTTTTCTCATGGAACCAGTGGCGGCGAGCACTTGCTTAATTTTTATCTTTTTCCTTGCGGATCCAATGGTCGGCGCAGCTTTATTTTTCCATATTTTTCAAATCATCCTGTGGCCCACAATGACCTTCCTCACCTCCAAAGATCAACAAGGAAAAGGAAACAAACGTCCCGAATCAAGGAAAAGGAAACAAACGCTCGAAAAGGAAAGGACCATACATTACGTCTTTGGAAAGGAAACCGGAGAGGGAGCGGCAGCCATCGGAGAACGCAGTCCGCAATGGCTCCACGGCCGCCATCGGTGGCTTTGCCGACGCAGCGAGAGATTCTTGATCAATGACCTCATGGCCGCAGTGTTTCTACAAATTTATAATTTAATTTTTTTTGAAAATAATTTTACTAAGTACAAAATAATCGAAAGTCTTTTTGAGAATTTTTATAGAATTTTTTAACCTAATGTGCTATCTTTTCAAAAATCCTTCTATATTTAAAAAAAATGAAGGCAACTCACCTGTAGCTTCTTTTAGCAAAGAAATTGCACTGTAGAAGCTTCTTCTCTTCCCTCCCTCCATTAAAGCAAGAAAGAAGCTCCAAAACTCCATCAATCCCGCACCAAATCTCCTCTTTCCATCTATAGTGTTAATTCCCCAAATTTTGTGCTCTATTGCCAAAATTTCCTCCCAATCTAATTTGATCCCAAATTATGGTTTCCATACATATGCTTGTTTCGGTGCTATAAAAGCCGGCGAGCTCTCCTCCACCCCATCGCATTGCGTAAATCCCCAAGTGCTCCCTCTTGTAAAGATCGCCGGATTTTGGAGGTAACCCAAGCCATCACCGTCATCTTTCCCGGTGAAATTCACCGCAAACGTGACTCCTCCCCCGCAGGCGTCGGTGCCAGCGATCTCGCCACACCAGTGCCGACCCACTGCGACCGGCCGGCCACCCCTGGCCTTCCCTCCCCCTTGCCCTGGCCATGCCCAGAGAGCACGCTGTGCTCTCTGTGGAAGCTGCAAAAAAATAATCTAAGATCAAAAAATGATTTTTTTTCTTTCTCTTTCTTGATTTAAAATCTTTTGGAAGCCCGTTTTCGCCTATTCGACCTCCATTTAGTTCCGTTTTTCTTTCTAAATTCATTTAAAATTCTAAATTTCTCTTTTATTATTAAGTGTTGTATTCATACTTATCTTCTCATTTAATTGATAAGCGGGTGTACTGCCGTCGTAGCGTTAGCACAGGCGCTATACTAGTATAATATAGAATAAATAATAAAGCTATTTTATATAATAACTATCCAAAAAAATCATATTTTATGGTCGCCCGCACCACTTTCATTTGTGGTTTTGCACCTAGGCCCGACGTGTGAAGTGCATTTGTGCGACACAGCAGCGCTCAAAATTCCAGACTCAATGTTTCAAAATTTCTTTGCGGTTTGCACGTGGTTCCACCTTTTTGCTTTTTTTTATATATAAACCATCAAACAAAGTGAACGGATTTTTTTGCTTTTTTAATCAAATTTAAAAGTTTTTGAATTTAAATTTTTCAGAGTTGAAACTTTTCGATTTGAATTTTTTCGACGTGAAACTTTCTAATTTGAATTTTTTAGATTTAATTTTTTTTCAAGTTGAAACTTTCCGATTGAAATTTTTTTTCGACTTGAATTTTAAATCGGAACTTTTCGAACCGAAAACTTTTGAATCGTAAGTTTTTGAGCTGAAACTTTTCAATTTGATTTTTTTAATCAAAACCTTTTGATTTGAAACTTTTCGTGTTGAAAATTTCGAGTTGAAACTTCCTATTTAAATTTTTCAAAATTTAAATATTCTAATTTTAATTTTTTGTGTTAGAGAGGGAAGAAATGGGTGAGGGGAAATGCGTAGTGAAAAGAGAAGGGGGAGATGATAAAGAAGATGACACATGACATTCTAGAGAGGTAACCTTAAGGGCCTGTTTGGTTCATAGCCAAACTTTGTCATATTTTGTCACATCACAAATTAGGCAAGTTCGACTGAGTTAGGCATCGTTTGGTTTATAGCCACATTTGTGGTAAGATTATTTCTTGTCATCCAAATCCCACGCGTTATTGACTAAAAAAAGTGTGGCAAAATTCATTTTTCTAGTCAAAGTGTAGCTTCAATTTTAATAACTTAGCCTTATGCAAGTTTGAAAAAAAAACTATTAGCTAAATATGACAACCTTAATATATGAACAAAACATGCCTTAAATTTGTTAGTTTGATATTAATCTCAAAATAGTTTGATATAACTATTTCTAAAAGTTGTCTCTTAAGCCAGCAATAAAGCTAGCTTATACAACAACAATATCGGCTTTTAACCGGCGATAGCATTTATATTCCTGTGCGATATTCGTTACTAAAGCCCTGTTTGGCAAAGTTCTATATCTCAGTTCCACCTCAGATCTGGAGCTTGTAGGTTAAAATAAAGTTAATTAACTTTATATTTTTGTCTAAAATGTAAACAAGATGACCCACCTAAACACTCTTAATGTACCAATAACTCTAGCTCCATAAATTTCTGGAGTTAAGAATACCCTGCTCTACCAACTCTATAGATTTTAGTGAAGTTGAAGCTATGCCAAACACTGAAACACCCCATAAATAAGAGCCGACTATCTTCTTTTTTATTCTTTCGTATAAGATAAAACTGATATGTACATAATAATAATAATAATAATAATAATAACTGACATGGCCTTATTAAACGTGCTCTTACGCGCACCATAATCGGCTAATCGCGCACACGCAGCGGTGTGGCCAATCGGTCGGTCGCTTCAGGATCGGGACGAGAACGAGGAATTTTTTTTTCTTTAATATTTTTTTTAATCTTTCTTTCAAAACTAGGCGTCAGGACAAAAAAATTGCAGAATTAGGCGTCGATCGCCCGTATATGGGGCGATCGCCACATATACGGGCGATCGCCCCACATACGGGCGATTAGTGCGGCTTTGAACGCGCGATTTTTCCTGACTACGGTCAATTCCTAAACAAAATCATAACTTTTTCATATGATGTCGGATGGAGATAAACTTTATATGAAAATTGTATCTCTCGTCGGGATCTACAACTTTTGTATACAAATTTTTTTCATTTGAATCCATTTAGATAGTCAAAAACGGGATAGAATGTTGAGATCTAAAAATAGATCTGTTTTTAGATCTGAACATTCTATCTCATTTTTAACCATCTAAATCGATTCAAATTGAAAAAGTTTGTATACAAAAATTGTAGATCCCGTCGAGAGCTACAATTTTCATATAAAGTTCATTTCCATCCGACATTATATGAAAAAGTTATGATTTTTTTTAGAAATTGACCGCAGACGGAGGAAAAATCGCGGGCACTAATCGCCCGTATACGGGGCGATCGCCATACGGGCGACCGGCGCCCAATTCTGCAAATTTTTTGCTCTGACGCCTAGTTTTGAAAAAAAGATTAAAAAAATATTAAAGAACAAAAAATCCGAGAACGAGAACAATCACCGGTTACGTGCGTGCGAGTTACAGCCTGGCACGGTGGATCGCGCTCTTCTCGGCACTCCGCGCCAGCCGTCGGCGAGGGCCGCGCTAATGAGAGTTCGACGCGAAGAGTAGGTCGCCGCTTGCGGGCGCGTGGGATCAATGTGGGTGGGATGAGACTGCGCTGCGCACGTCTGATGAAGACGCGGTAGTGTGTGTAACTAACAAGATAAATACCCGCTTTTTACTTCTTGCGAAAGTTACAACTTATTTTCGAGTCACTTAGATATAAAATATTACATAAGCTAATACTAAGAGTATAAAAAATTTAAAGATTAGAATTTTTAACTTTTTGTATATCTTGGTATCACTTCAATGTAAATCTATCACTACTGCAAAAAGAATTATATTAGATTTCTCATCACTGACGGTTTTAAAAAAGTCTGTAATAGCACATCATCAGTGACAGTTTTTGGCTAGAAGGGTTAGTAATGATGTATGTGTTATAAATAATAAGATGTATGTATTATAAATAAATAATGAGATGTATGTATTATAAATAAATAATGAGACGTATGTGTTATAAATAAATAATGAGATGTATGTGTTATAAATAAAGAGACGTATATGTTATAAATAAATAAAAAGACGTATGTGTTATAAATAAATAATGAGACGTATGTGTTATAAATAATGAGATGTATGTACGGTAAATAAATAATGAGATGTATGTCTTATAAATAACGAGATGAGATGTATTATAAATAATGGGATGAATGTATTAAAAATAAATAATGAGATGTATGTATTATAAATATACATTTGTGAAGGTTAGTCATCAGAGACGGTAGTATAGAACCGTCTCTGATGTTCCTCCTCATGGCTATGAATGGGCAAGCCACCAGGGGTGAAAACAGAATCGGAATTTCCGACTGTTCAAGAAAACGGAAATGAAAAATGTCGATGCGAAGCGGAAACGGAAATTTTTTGTCGGAAACGGAACCGGGAGAGCCATTTCAGTCGAAAACGGAATCGAAAATTCCGTATAAGTGAAAACGGAAATTCAGTCGGAAAGTTGGCCCACTTGGCCCAAAAAGGAGAATGGGGAATTTACATTTATTTTCTAATTAAAATAATTTCAGAAATACAAATGGCTTTATAGAAAATATCAAATAGAGTTCAAAAATTCCGAAAAAAATCTTAAAAATACTTTATGAATAAATTAATTATATAAATATGAAAATAGCAAAATGGCATTTATAAACTCCAAAAAATCCAAGATAAATCTTAGAAAATTATAAATGAACATTGAACAATAATATGCAAATTTTAGGGCATTACATCTTTATAGTTGGAGGAGCAAGAGGATGTCGATGATAATGATATGTAGAAGGACATTATGGTCTGATCTGGGGGATAAATAGCGAGCCTTCAACTGACAAACTTGAGAAAAAACTTTTTAGTGATACCGGTGAACATAATATTATTCTTATATCCGCCTTTGAGGTGAAATGAGTTACATTATTTTTGTGGTCATGTATATTGTGATCATGTACTACGTTCTTGTGGAATTTTTCACTTTCGTTTTCGTATCCGCTCCGTTCCGTTCCGCATCCGTTTCCGTCATTATTCGTTTTCGTATCCGTTTCCGGGGTTTCCGATTTCGTTTCCGTTACCGATAAAAGATTTGAAAACGGAAACGAAACAGCCATTTACGGACCGTTTCCGTTCCGTTTTCATCCCTACAAGCCACAGATCAAGCTAGCTTTTCTCTGTCCCACAGACTAGGCTACTTAGCAAATATTTGGGCAAGCCGCACAAAGCAAAGCTCTGTCCTCCTCGGCGAGCGACCCCTTCCCCTTAGAGCCCCTTTGCCCTCGACGGCGTCCCCTCCCCATCGGCGGCCCCTCCCCCTCGACGCCATCTCCTCCCCATCGGCGCCCCCTCGCCCTCGGCGGCACCTCCTCCTTCACGCCCCCTCCCCCTCAGCGGCAACCCCTCCCCCGCGGTGACGCCCCCCCCCCTCCGATGAGTCCTTGTCCCCAGAACCCTAGTTCCCCCTTGCATTACCGTCAATAGAGCTTACATTGTTGTGCATAATAGGCCAATTATGCTGGCCTATCAATGCTCATTTCATCATATTGTGATTAATTAATCAATCCACTAGGCTAGTTATTGATCTGATTTGTATTTTGGAGAGGCTTCTCTGGTTCTAGTTTTCAGAGTGAATTTTGTGATTTGCTTGTTTCTGATTAGGCTTCTCATTTTGTGCAACTAGACCATAATAAACTATGCCTGGTGTGTTCTTTTGTAATTTGAAGAAGATTTCATAGATATAATTCAGATTCTGGCAAATGCATGTCATAAACTATATCTTTGACAACTAAGTTTTGCATGATCATTTCAGTAACATTCTAAACCACTCAATCTTTCATGCAACCATTTGATCAATTTTTCTGTATGCAAGCTATTGTCATAGCTTACACTGTACTTTATGTTAATCAACCTTTATCGTCTTCTGTTTCTATCAAACCTTTTTGCTACTTCATTATGTTCAGACTGAGATGAATTCTTGCACTATCTAAATGTGAAAAAACAAGAAGTCGTGCTAACAACACAAACCATCAAGAAAGATGCATAAGGAACATTGCTTACAGCAGACACCTGTAATATGGTTTCTTTATATCCAACTTGAATCAATTATATATGGCTCTATGATTAAAGAAAGAGTCCTGGTTCAGTACAATCCTTTGTTCTTAGCCGTCCAATACGGTCTATCGTACGGCTCCGATGATATCGACACCTCAGGTGCAAAAGACCGATGCTTAAGGGAGGTGCTGGGCCAAGAGGATAAAAAGGTAATTTCATCAGAGAAGTATTTGATACAAAACCGCACGTCTGTCCAAGCCTACGCCGTTCGATCTAGCGGCGGCCGGTGATGGTAGGGAGCTACACGAACGGAGGGGTGCACGCGGGGAACGGCAGGGGTGGGGGTGGACGAGCTGCGGCAGCTGTTGGGGAAGGCGGAGGGCGACCTACCGAAGATCTTTGGCGTGGGCGCCGGGGCGTGGGGGAGCGTCTTCTGCGCACTGCTGCAGGCCGCGTACGGTCGCCACACCCGCGACAAGTCGCAGGTGTGCGTCTGGCGCAGCCCTGGCCGGACCGTGGACTGCGCCACCGCCGAGCACCTCTTCGACTCAAGACACCCATGTCCTTTGAGATTTTCATGGAAATCGGCAAGAAAGTCATTATACATTCAGTGCTTGAACAAGAATCCTGGTTATCTGGGACCCCTTTGTTCGCAATTTTGCAATGTGATACATAAAGATCTCAGACCAGATGAACCAGAGTCTCCCTTTTCTGTCCTGAATCTAAACCAGCAAATATTTCGCTCCAGTTAGTGAAAAACTGGCTGTATTTTGTCAACTTTTATGTGATGTACTTACAAAATTATTTATCTTTTCTTGCCATTGTAATTAGATGCACTCAACCAACAATACGATAATAGTACATAATCAGTGAGACATCCAGCAATCTCAGTTGTTCCTAAGAGAGCAATACTTCAGAGAAAAGAGTTACTTTGTTGATCTCTTGGAATTGTGGAACGAGGTCAGCCTCCTTCTTAATTTCCACCGAAAAAATGAATAAATAAGTATAACTTTACATAGCCAATAGTATTGTTCGGATGCATTGTTCAGTTAGCTCTGCAGACTTCTCTAGGACAGATTCTTGATCTTATTGTCACGCATACTGGAGCAGACGATCTTGCAAAATACAGTATTGAAGGGTATGTGATTGATCTCACTATTCCAACAATTAGGATTTCTCACATTAATTTCCTTTTCTTTTGCCCTACAGCTACCATCGCATTGTTAAGTACAAGACATCCTACTACTCCTTTTACCTCCCAGTATGTTTGGAACTCGGATTCAGTCATGCGTTTCAGTACTGTCATGTCTTCTCTAGGATGCCGAATGACGAACAAGGCCGAGCCCTACCTTCTCCGTTATGCCCGTAGCGCCGTCATTGGCGTCGACGATCGTACTGTGTGGGGGCTCTGTCTCTGGGCACGTGCGAGAGACGGAGAGGAGGCAGCGGAGACGAGAGGAAATTTGGCTGCCGCTTGGGGCTCGCTCGGCTTGGGTGGTGGGCTGGTCTGGTGGTGGCCCGTGGATGGAAGTGGAACTGACGAGGAGAATGAATGCACGTAGTACAAGTTTACCCCTAATCAACTGACGGTGAGATTTGGCAGAGGTGTTAACACCTCCGGATGAACTGAACTAGTTGTCTTAAAGAAATCATAACCTTGTCCACACCTTAAGCACTGAGACAACATCACAGGATTAAATTAGGCCAGAGACAGTTACTACTTTGCATTTTATTGTACTCTGAACAATACTTCATCTCGTTGGAGCCTTGGCAGAACAGGAACTCCACATGATAGTACCACATCTATGAATTCTCAATACAACACAAACTAAGCCTAATATCTAGAGCTCATGTTGTGTTGGACAAATTTTTAGCAGTCAAGTATGAAACCTTCCAGTTTTTACTCTGCTTAAAACAAAACTATAAGAAATTCTCAAATCAGTATTATTAACTTCAATTTGTTGAGAATATGTTGAATCAACGAAGTGAACTTTTTGCCATGCTTCTTTAATGTTAAATTCCTTGCCTACAAAGTTAAAAGAAACCAGATTAATCAGAATGAATTTACACTCGGTACTTTGAGTTGTCAGAAAATGTTGGTAATAACTACATGCTGCCCTACTCCTGTTGGCAAAATGCGAAGCAATAAATAGCATGTAAAAATATTCAGAAGCAATCTAAATGTACAGATGCATTGTATAGCAGGTAGCAGCTGTGTATCAAACTCTGAGTACATGTTATATACAATTCATAATTAGAACCGTCTGTGGTGAGAGAATATCTCAAACGATTCTAAGTTAGAACCGTCTGTGATTATGTGTCATCAAAGACGGTTCTAGTCTAGAACCGTCTGTGATATTCGCTCATCACAGACGGTTCGTAACTAGAATCGTCTTTGATATTAATTTTCATTGACGGTTTGAAAATCGTCTATAATATGTCTTTCTTATTACTGACACATGTTTACAGATGGTTGTGAACCGTCCATGATATGTACCTCTTAAAAATGATAAAAAAAATCTCAGAACTTGCAGATATGCACACGGTGACAACGTGATGCACACACGCAGTGGCGCACAGCCGCAAGGTGATCGATCAAACTGCCGAGGCGATCAGACAGCACGACGTGGAGGTCGAAAGGAAGAGGAAATCTTGAGCTAGCTTGATGCTTTTCCTTGCGTAGTGCTGCCGGTCGATCGAGACACCGCATCGCAGCGACCATCGAATCTTCCTCAAAGTGACGCTTCTTCCATTTTGTCAAAGATCGAGCACTGAGAGCTGCTACTTTTCACCGTACGCAACAGACCATGGAATTGTTAAGATTTGTTTGTTTAGGTTTATGTTTTTTTTTCTTATAGTTTAGAGTCAGCTTTGAGTTTAAGTAGTTCTAACAAACAATTAGTTTTTATTCGTGGTAGAGGTGGATAATTTTACCCAAACTTCAGTGACATTAGTCTAAAATCAACCCCAATAAGTCAAAAAAAACATTTCTCTTGTAGCTTTTAACTTTTAGTTATATAGAAACTTATAGCTTTTTTTAAAAAACAAGATAAAAATTAACTATTTATTTAAATTTTAACTTTTTAGCTTTTAAACTAGCAAAAAAGCACGAGCAAACAAAGCCTAAGTATTGCCACTAACCAAGGTTACAAAAACCGCCGAAATTCGGCGAAATCTCGCCGAAATCTCGGATTTCGGACCCCAGCGAGTTTGCATAGACCGGCCGGATGTAAAAAATCCGAAAAAAATTTGAAATTGCTACAGTATATTTCGGATTTTTATTTTTTCACGAGATTTCGCAAAAACCGCCGAGATTTCGGAATTTTAAACCGATTTTGAAGTTTTTGGCGGATCTCGACCGAATTATATCAATAAGTTCTCGTGAAGTGATCTTCAATGATAATGTTTCAAAAAGTTTATTTTTAGACTTTTGGCACTTCGTAGTAAACACGCTCAATTTTAAAAATTGAGAATGCATTTTCATGCTATGAAAAATTTATGGGAGTATCATAAGATATGTAGGATAATACATAAAATTTATGAAAATATTTTAACATCATTTGTTATGTTTTAAAAATAAAAATCGAAATAGGATAAAAAGTCAGTTCACGCCGACCACTTGGAAGTAGTCCGGCGTGAACGACCTTTTGCGCGGACTACTTCAAGTAGTCCGCGTGAACGAACTGTTGCGCGATGGAAAATCCGGAAAAAATTGAAATTGCTACAAGAAATTTCAAATTTTTATTTTTCATGAGATTTCGCAAAACCGCCGAGATTTCGAATTTTAAACAGAATTTGAATTTTTTGGCCGGATCTGACCGAATTATATCAATAAGTTCTCGTGAAGTGATCTTCAATGATAATGTTTCAAAAAGTTTATTTTTAGACTTTTGGCATTTCGATGTAAACACTCTCAATTTTAAAATTGAGAATGCATTTTCATGCTATGAAAAATTTATGTGAGTATCATAAGATATGTAGGATAATACATAAAATTTATGAAAATATTTTAACATCATTTGTTATGTTTTAAAAATAAAATCGAAATAGGATAAAAGTCAGTTCACGCCGACCACTTGGAAGTAGTCCGGCGTGAACGACCTTTTGCGCCGGACTACTTCCAAGTGGTCCGGCGTGAACGAGGTTTTGCGCCGGATGGAAAAATCCTAAAAAATTGAAATTGCTAAAACTTAGGTAAAAACTTAGGTAAAAATGCAACATTTAAAACTTTGTTCTAAATGCAACTTAGGTAAAAACTTAGGTAAAAATTTTAGGTAAAAACAGAACATTTAAAACTTTGTTCCAAATGTAAGCATTGAACTTTGTTTGTTATATTATATTTCTAAAAACAAAAGAAAAAACATAAATGGTAGTGTCCCTTGTAAGAATTTTATAAATTCACTGGAGTGTGATCATGAATCAAAATTTTTATGGGATATTAAGAACTTCCTTATCACCATTCTGTAAATTTTAAAAAATTAAACTTTTTTACTGCTAAATCAAATCTATGTATTGATCATCGACTTTTATCGGACGTAGCATGTCTGAATTTTCAAACATTATTTGAGAATGTTCATCATCTAAAAATTTTAAGAAAACATTAATGTTATATCAGGACCATTCACAAAAATTTCAAAAGTTTTTAACATGGTTTACATAATTTTTCATGTTTTTCAATTTTACCGTAAGCATTTTAACAGGCAAGAGACCAGTAGTACTGTTAGAATTTTTAAAAATTCATACAGTTTGATCATCATCTGAAAATTTTATGAGAGCATTATAGATACATCATAACCATGAAAAAAAATTCAAATGTTTTTACCATGGTTTGAACCATTTTGCATTCGGTTCAAATTTACCGGTCAGCGCTTTATCTGGACAGTTCTAATGTTTGAATTTTTAAAATTACACACACTTCATAATAATCTGAAATTTTTATGGAAACATAATAAATGTGTAATGACTCTTCAAAAAAATTTGAGCAGTTTATAACTTGATTTTTACCATTTTTCGTTCGGATCAAATTTGTCGGTCAGTGTTTAATCAGGACAGTACCACTCTCTGAATTTTTAAAATTCCTCAGATGTGATAATCAGATGAAATTTTTATGAGAACATCATCAATGTGTCAGGAACCTCCAAAAAATTTCAAAATTTTTCGTTAACGTTTGGACCACTTTTCTGCCAGTGCAAAACCCGAAATTTCGCAATTTCGCCCGAAATTTCGCCCAATTTCGCCGAATTTCGCTATTTCTCGGTTTCAAACAAGCCGGATTCAAATTTTAAATTTGAAATTCTGGACGAGATTTCTCCGAAATTACCGAATTTCGCCGAAATCTCGGTATCCGGCCCACGACGGTATTTTATCCGAAAACGAAATCCGAAACCCTGCCACTAACTACCCTGGGCAGAAACATAATGCATATTGCGACGTAATGCGCGTGAGGGACAGGGTTCTGGTGCCGTGGCTATGGGGATTGCAACTTTAGCAGTCCCCATAGCCCTGGACCGTCGGATTGGGCGTACAGACAGGCTAGATTATTTTTTTATGAACAGTGTTTTTGCACAGTACAAAATCTGTGCAGTTTTTCCTCACTGTTTGATCGTC
The DNA here is from genome assembly GCA_036346275.1 of Otatea glauca. Taxonomy (NCBI): domain Eukaryota; kingdom Viridiplantae; phylum Streptophyta; class Magnoliopsida; order Poales; family Poaceae; genus Otatea; species Otatea glauca. Next base: position 61,101,334 of record CM070722.1, read on the forward strand.
GATTTCGAATCGAACGGTCCCATTGGGAATGCTTAACTGCATGTGATCTGCGTGTGCCTAGGTGTTTCAACAGGAGCATGCGGTGGCGTGTACCGCGTGCATCTATTGAGTTTTGATCTCAGCAGTTCCTTTTCGATCGGATTCAACAATCTTCGTTTGTGCACAGGGAATTGAATTAGTTAGCATTCACTCCGTGATTTTTTTTTCTGTGCTACACCTATGTTAAAGTCCATAATCCGCAGCTGATGTATCTGAAAAAACAGGTTGCTGTATGCATCCTTTTCCCGCTTCGAGAATCGAGAGGCCAAGTTGAGAACTTGAGATGTTCCTCCTCTTTCCTTCGTTTTTAATTAATTTCTTATTGGAGAGGATACTGATCTCTATAGACCCATGTATGTCCCTTTAGAACACATAATTTATTTCTGGCAAAGTGATGTGAGCATCCAGGAAACCTCATTAACTCTCGGACGAACCAAGAGTCGGAGCTAGCTAGTAATATTAATTCGTTGCTTTCGGATGAACTCAAGAGCTACTAGTTTTCTCTCTCTGTGTAAAAAAAGAGCTAGTGTTAAGCATCCGGATTATGCATGCTCTTCCATGATGGTTAGGCTAAACTTAAGCATCCGGTTTAACTTTAATAAAGTCGTGCTTAATGCCATTAGCATCAGTCAATCGATCTCTTGTCCGCGTGTGTGGAAGGAATGCATGGATCGTTTCTGAGTTGACTTGGCCTTAAGAAATGGCGACGACTGAGGATGCACGATCGATCGACGCCACCAGGTCGTGCAATGTTGACGGTCGTTTTATGCGCTCGCTCCTTTTTCTTTCTTGGCTTTCTGTTCTCTTTCTGCTTTGTTCGTCAGTCGAATCCATCGAGGATATATACACGGCACGAATCATATATCCCTGAGGAAATTAATCCCAGCTAGCGAAGAGAGGTCGTCTCGTCCCAGGCCAGCAACGGCAGGCGTGTGGCGCGCAGCATGACCCTATTGATCTTCCCAGCTGCGGATGGCGATGCAATCGATCGATCGAGCGGCTTACGATAGAAGCTCACACGCGCTTGCTTGCCAGCCTCGAGACGCACGCATGGCATGTACGTGCAGGCGCGTACGTACACGGGGAGCTTGCGTCCAGGCCTACGTTAGCTAGCTACCATAGCTAGCGGCTTTGCATGCTCGACGGTCTAGCTAGCCGCGAGAACTTTCCACACTGCTCCACGTATCCAAGGAGTACCATGGAAAGGGATCCAGGATACAATGGCTCCTGCAATTTTGGTAGTCGCCAACGGCTAGCAATGCCGAATCACAGGAAACAACGCTCACACCGTGCGATCAGCTACAGTAACACTACAGTAGTCCATTCTTAAAAAAATCTAGATCATCTTTTTTTTTTGGATTCAAGGGTAGATGGTGTGACTGTTACTGCATTGGATCTCGTTTCGAATACTACTATGGTCCCTTACTCCTAGCTCTAGGAATGAATGCGGCGACTCGGAAACGCGACCAGACTGCTCATTCCCATGCAGCTGACGCATACGCCTAAGCTCGTCGGTCGATGGATCTGAAGAACCAAGCTTGATTTGTTCATCTAGCTGTGTGGAGTGGCGTAGTGTACTACAGCTAGTATAAGAGAAGGCTTATGTGTTTATGTACAAGCTAGCTAGCAGCGCGTCCTTGTTACTGTATCGATCGGAGCATGCATATATATATATATATATATACACACCGAGCAGTGGATTTATGTATGTGTGTGGATGTGGTTAGTGTTGCTGTCAATCGATCGGAAGGCCAACGTGTTGGGTTACTGTGGATTCTATTCTTTTTCTTTCGATATAAATTGTATAAATCTTAAAGTAAAAAATAAGTAAATAATAATTGTCTAACTTTTATCGTAATTTAGTATTTATACAACTTTAAAAAAAATCATATAAGCAACCGCACCTCTCTGGATTCATACTAATTGGTCGGCACCTCTAATGTACGTTTGATACTAGTAGTCTAGTACCAACAAGAAGGACAACTGAAAGAACGGAAAAGAAGAATTGCTGCGTACGTACCAATGGTCACGACAAGTACGTACTACACCACACAATTAACCACAGGGCAAGGGTCGGTCGCCGCGACGAACGCTAACAAAGTAAACTAGCACTAGCAGCTAGCAAACGGTATTATGGATCACTCAATACTCTTGTACTAGATTCAGCGAGCCCATATCACAGGGCTAGGTTCACTGAACCCAAATTCTCATCTACGCACCGATGACTGTATGGTTACCCCTTTAAAACAACTTTGCGAACTTTATCTTCCTAAATTTTACCGATCTCTGTTTGAATCTCTTCTCTGTTTCTACGAAATGGATAACAAATTGTTTGCACCAAAATTTGGCAGATAGGGTCAAAATCGGCAGTTCAAGATCAACAAGATACGATTGGATAACGGATCAAGATATTTGGAAACAAAAACAGGTTGTTAAGAAAAGCACCCTTCAAATTCGGGCCGATACGGATTCTATTCCTAACGTGTTGTACCAGAACTCTATCGGCCAATGGCTATAAAAGAGGTCTAGAAGTGATCAGAAAAGCTGCCCAGAGCCAATCAACCAATTCGCGTCTACTTTTCATCTACTTTTCCGTCGACTGGAGTAGTTTCTGTAATTTAGATTCTTGTAACTCAGTTTCGATCAATAAAGTTGCGCATTGCCGATTGTTGATCATCCTCAGTTACACCCCAGGTTTGATTTATTCTGATCTTGTTGCGCATCGCCTTCTTCAGAATCCATCTGCCTTTATCCTCTGCTCTGATTAGCCCTAATCGGCTAGTTAGATTTACCCTTTTTTCTCGATTTAGTCGGCTTTGAACTGATTGAATCTAAGCCGATTGATCTTCATTAATCGGCTAGTTAGGCTTACCTTGTTACCTCGATCTTGATCGGCTTCAAGCTGATTAAGTCTAAGCCGATTGATCTCCACGATCGGCTTTGGGTGAATTTTATATTTTTACCTTGTCGATTACAGGTCAAATCGACTGGCACACTCTGAACCAGGTGTTCGTCTGATGTGCTGTTATCAGAAACCCTACTTCACGTTTTTGACGCCAACACAAATATAAAAAAATTACCTCATAACAAACAAATTAACTACTAATGTAATATACTTATCTCAACAACCTCATTTCTCTCCTTTTGTGGCATGCGGCAAAGGTACAATGAAAACAAGGATAAGGAAAAGGTGTGACCGAAATAGAGCTTGATTTGATATTGTGACAAAACCAAGAACATACCATAAACTAAAACCAACAACAATTTAATATAATGAGTAATATTATTTTTATTCATAGCGACAGTTCGGCTAACACGATATATACGTGCTCTCTCCCCCACCCCTATATATATCCCCTCTCCCCTCCTCTCAGTCGCAAGTCGCAACACCAACCAACTACACTCAGGCACACAGCCACGGTGACAGCAACTCTGTACGGCCGAGAGAGAGAGAGAGATGAGGCCGGCGAGGGGAGGGGTGGCGCTGACGGGGGGTGGCGGCGGGGCGTGGTGCCGCACGGCTACCCGCAGCTGTGGAGGACGCCGACGCCGTACCTGTTCCTGGGGTTCGCGGCGATGATGGGGCTCATCGCTGTGGCTCTGCTCGTGCTCGTCTGCACGCGCCGCAAGCCGGGATCTGGGTCGTCACGGCGGGGGAGCAGCGGCGCAGAGGAGGGGTCGGTGCGGGTGCTCGTGCCGCTCGACAGGGAGCCCATGGTCGTCGTCACCATGGCCGGCGACGACATGCCCTCCTTCCTCGCCAGAGCCAAGCCGCTCGCCTTCGCACCTGCCGCCCCAGGCGCCGGCGAAGCGGGCATGGTGGACGCGGCGTAGGCGCGCCGCGCGCGCACCCGGCCGTGTGGCAAGGACGCGGCGAGGCGGGACCAATTTTGTTCATGAGATTTTCTAGGGTTTTTCCTGTGTGTTTTTGGCTGTGAACACCAGAGAGCGGAGTTTCTTGGTGAGGTACCGTAGCTAGCGTGAGCGCCCGGCGGCCGATGCTTGGTTTGTTTTGGCGAAGCTTCCGTCTTCAATAAATGCACGAGGGCTTTGGCTGCCTTCAATTCGATTCGACCGATTTGGCTTGTTCCTTTTCACGCAGTTTGTTTGTTTTTTTGTTGATTTCTGTTCTCTGAAATGCGTAATCCTGTCTGAGATAACATCGATGGCATCTCTCTCTCTCTCTCTCTCTCTCATTTCTCAACAATGAGTCACAGAGCACTAACAATCCAATACTGATCCAGACTTGCTCAAAATAATCAGAAATGTGCCTTTTACAGTGGTACAAAATTAAATCACGCATTTCGTGCGGAGCGTGATGTAAAAGTTTGTGGCCCAGGGCAAACTCAAAATTAAAGTGACGTGAATACAAAACAAGCTGGAACAGAACAGATAGTGCAGAAGTACAATAGAATGTTTGTGTGGTACAGTGGTAGTATAACTAGCAGCCAAAGGCCACGGTTCGGCAATGTGATGTATCCACGGCATTGCCGCCAACCGCCTCATTCTCAAACAATCCCTTTGCATTCTCAATTCTTCTTTCCTCAATCGTCTACGACGATGGCCATTGATAGTACTACCTCTATCCACCATCTATGCCTTCCCTAACTTCACCGTCACCTATTCTTGTCACCACTGACTTCACAAACCAACGCTTTTCTAGCCCTCTCATACTTTTTTTTTTTTGGCAAATCTAGCGTATGTGCTAACGTAATTGAAAAAATAGCTCGATACCTACAGTGAAAACACCAACAAGTGACATGCATCACCTACCACACTCGTGTACCGTGGTATGTGCTAGGGTAGGGCAGCAGGAACCTACCGCGCTCAGGCACTACGGTAGGTTCCTGCTGCTGAGTATGAGTTGCCCTACTGCAGCAGCAGCTCCGATCCTACCGAGCCGCCTTGCCGCATCATCTCTGTTGTTGCACCCATGGTGCTCAAAACCTAGCTGGTCGTGGCTATGTGCCCTTGGTGTGGTACATGAGCGCAATAGGTGACATATATCACCTGTCAGCACTTTCGGTGTGAGAGGAGGTTATTTTTGTAATTACGTTCTTACAAAGATTAGATTTTAAAAAAAAATACAAAGAGGCTAGAAAAGCATGGGCTTCCTAATTCCACCTCTACCGTGTTGTTGTCCTGTCCAAAGCCAACGCCCTTGGAATTGCCACATTGGTTGTAAGATCTATCACCTGTTGTGTTGGTTGTTGCCAACCTCTGTCTTTGTGGCCACCACTCTCCTCCGAGGTTGAAGCTGCTCTGCCTCGAAGTGTCATCGCAGATTGCTACAAATCAAGAGGGATTTAATTATAGTCGGTGGATGGTAAACTCCATTTTGCTTGTGAACAAATATATAGAAATTAGATTCTTCCCTTTTTCTTACCAATCTATATGTAATTTTTAGTTTTTTCTTTTTTATTATTGTGAAAATTTTAGATCTCAGAGCAAATATGGCTTTATTTACCCGTTATTTGAATTTATATGGATTTGCTCGTTCTTTTTCATGAAGATGACTAGACGTTAGCTGTCGCGTATACAAAATTACAAACTCATCGCGGCGTACGTACACACCGGAAGGCGGCCTTATCCTCTCCTTCTTCAGTTCTTCTTCTTTTCTCCAAGACTATCTTCTTTTTGAGAGATGGCCTCGTCCGTTCCTAAGCACATGAAAACAGCAGGCTGGTACAACGCGTCGCGACACGTTTCGTAGAATTTATGCGCAGACGGATCGATGGTATACGCTCTGTACTTTAGCAGACCAAGCGGCTATGACCTTTTGTTTGGCAATTAAGGTTATTTTTGAAAAGCAGGTCTCGTAAGGCATGTATGTACGATGATATAGACGATGGCTGTTTATAATACACATTCATATCATCTATAGACAGCACTAAAGATAACACATATACACATTCATATCATCTACAGACAACACTGAAGACAACCCATACAATAGACTTTCTATATAACTGTCTGTAATGATCTCTCATATAATTAATAGAGTATAATGGTATACATAATATAAAGCTATCTATAAGATTGCCTGTTAAATAGTAGACATCATCTTTCTCTTTTCTCATTCTCTCTCCGTTACTTCGTCTAAAATTCAATATAACATATTTTATAGACAGCAAATCATTGTGCACGTCCTTAGTTCCCACTTGTACGACCAAGTGCCTTCCTTGCTTGTACGTCCTTTGTCTCTAAAAAGTGGTACTACTAGTCGTCTACTGCTACTTCTCCTGTTGTACTTCTTGTTACACCTGCATCCGAGTAGTTCTTTGCTATAGTATGCAGCAGACTGTCAGCTCAGATGAAACACTAGAACGAAACATGTCGAGCTTACTTACATGCACATGTTATTTCAGTTAGCCATATCTATATAAATAAAAGCAACAGGTGTATTCAAGTTATCTCATTCGTTTTAAAAGTAAAAAAAATCACATAATAATCCTAAAAGGGAAAAACTCTAGAAATTCTCACATCAATCAAAAGAAAAAGAGAATGATCTTCACCATTTATCTTGATAGGACCAGATTATAACGGTGCAGATTAATTATATATAGATATTAAAGTTATATAATAAATACAATTATATTCTAATTATAGAGAGTAGAGTTGCATGTTAAAGATACTGTATCGTAATATTTAGCTGCACAGTTACACAGATAAATTTGTCGGTTATATCAACTTGAGCCATGCTTGCACTGGGGACGGATGTTAACGTCCCAACAAACAAGAACAAATCATATTGTAACTTTGCTATTTAGATATCAACCGTACGTTTTGCTTAGCTAATCCTCCAGTATCAATGGACAATGGCTTTGTTTCTTTTCGGCAAAAGTGCTTTAATGTTTTATCTTTTAATACAAGTTATATAAATCTTAAGTAAGCCAATAGTAAATAATTACTATCTACTATCTATTTATATTTTAATATTTATACAATTAAAAAAAAGCTTGAAAACAATTCTCTTCATCCTTTCATAGATCGCATTGATATTCCTTGGCATAACGCAGCGAATTGGCCGATTCGTTCCTTAAGTTCCTACTTCATCCCAATCTTCCAAAGTGAGCAATTAAATACTTCTTTCTCATTAAAAAAAAAGAAGAGAAAGAAATGAAAAGAAAAGTGAATAGGGAGGTAAGTCAAGTCACGTCGGGCCCACAGCCCACTACTTCCCAAAAGAGGCGCTTTGTATTTTATTGCGGCTAGCCTGGAAGCGGCGCCTCGAGCGTGGGTGTCAACTGTCAAGTGCACGCAGACGCAGGGCAACACAGGGATATCATGAGGCCAACCTAGTAAACACGTATTCACGTGAATCAAAATTACACGTAAATTGGTGAGCAATAAAATTAAAATAGTAAATATATTTGTTTTAGTGCGTTCTAAAAGTCTAAAAATATCCGTAAGTAGTAATTTTAGGAACAATATTAACTAGATTAGTGGTGCAAAGTACGAAAGAGATCTTAGGAGGGCAGTAAAGATATGGTAAGCAGAGCCGGTGCTCTAGTCCTCCTCTCGCCCCTGATAGATCCGCCACTGGACAGTGGCACACACCATTGTGCTACGGTGGTAAAGCACTTAGTATGCAGGGGTCGTTGAGTAGTATAGACTTCGTCTCTTACCTTGATCTACAAGACACAGGCTTTAGTTTGAAATTAACTTTGTCACGCTTAAACTTATATGTGCTACATATTTTTACTACCATATTTTCTCAGCTCCGTGTCCTACACGTCGTAGATTTTTTTTTTGTCAAATCTGTGACGCCGAATGTTGTCACCGTAAAAACAAAATGTGGCTTGCCACACCAAAAATTAATTATGGCAAAACTGACTTCAAACTAAACAGACCATAGTTCTTTCTATGCATCCTTGTAGAACAAATCAAACAAGAAGCAGGAAGGCGTTCCAATTTTTAAGGGTGGGCGTTCGGTTTTTTTTTGCTAATTCGGTTCGGCTTATTTGGTTTAATTTTTTTTGGTAGTTGGCAACCAAAATTCTCGTATCAAAACAGAAAATCAAACCGAATTAACCGAAAAAATTCAATTCGGTTATTTTGATTTTTTGGTAACCCGAAATACGCATCATATATTGATCTTTGTTAGTTTCATCTTCCATAAACGGATATAGCTCTGCTCTGCTCTGTTTCACAGACGAAGCTGTCATCGAGCTTTTGCACGATGTGGTCAACAACGAGGTCAGGGGAGGAGCGCGCGGGCGGAGTAGCGGAAGGAGCGCGTCTCCTTCCAGGGGAGCTTGGACGCGAACCGCCCCTTAAAGCTGCTCGCGTAGCCGCAACTCTCGCCTAGGCTGCGCAGGGCATGCTGCTTCTCCATGAGTGGCAATCTGAAGAAGGCGTCCACGCACCGGGGGCGGGACGGAGGCGGGCTTGGGGAGGAAGGCGTTGGTGGAGGCGAGGGATTCGGAGACATGGTGATGGAGGAGAGAAGGGGATAAAGAAGTTTGGGGAGGGAAGCAAATGATTTCATTTGGGTTCGGAGAAGGGAGGATATTTTTGTCCCAACGAGCCGAACGCTTCGGTTATCCGGTTAGTTCGGTTTTCAAAATTATAAAACAGAACTAAAAACTAAAACTCAAATAGTGCCAAAATAAAAAATGAATTATAAACCGAAAAAACTGATTTTTTTTTAATTAATTCGGTTTGATTCGGTTTTTAGTTTCAGTTAAAAATTACCCACCCTACCAATTTTCGTGGGATAACGTACATGGCACTCTGTAGGGCTGGAAAATTGGCTCGTGGCTCGCGGCTCGGCTCGGGCTCGATCAGGCTCGGCTCGGCTTGGAGAGGCTCGTGGCTCGGGGTGAGCCCGAGCCGAGCCTGTTTGTTGGCTCGGTTTTTAAGCGGCCGGCTCGGCTCGGCTCATGAGCCGCTCGTCGGCTCGGCCCATTAAGGCCCAAAAAAAAACCCTAACACAACACACGCAGGCACGCAGGAGGCAAAACCGGTCGCTGCGCTGTCTTGGCGTCTTGGTGTGCCCTCGTGACCTCGTCCCGTTCCCAGCGTCGGCGGCGGCTCGCTCGCTCGGGGCTCTAGGCGCCGTCGTTCCTCGGCTCCTCATTGCTCGCCCTCCGCGCCGTCGGCCTCCGCCCTCCGAACCGCGCCGTCGCCGTCGCTCCAAGCGCCGTCGTTCCTCGGCTCCTCGCTGCTCCGCCCTCCGGCGCCGTCGGCCTCCGCCCTCCGGCGCCGTCGGCCTCCACCCTCCGGCGTCGGCCTCAACCTCCGCCCGTCGACCTCGTTCGCCAGCGGCCGTCCCGGCCTCTCCACGTCGACGACGCCACTGTCGACCGGTGTTTTTATCACCTTAATTTCCTCATGTAGCAAAAGCTCACACTAAGTAGAAAAATAGAACTAATTTCATTTGCACAAACTTAGGGTTTGTCAAGAACGACTACAAACTTAGCGACTTCACCGCATGATTCAATCATAATTCACACTGTGGTACGGAAGGAAGTTCACAAACCTTTACAAGCATCCCACACCTTCAAAATCAAAATCGAAAGGCAAATGAAACTTTAGTAAGTACCGCTTGTTCGGATGAGAAAATGAGTCTCGGTGATTTGCTCGTTCATAGCATCACCAATCGCATGCGATCGATTGGCACTTGGCGGTTCCTTCAAACACAAAATTCCAATATGCGAATCAGTGATGCATGCAATTCTCATTTCTGTGATGCTTCCTTTCCCATCCTCCATTGTTGATAGCAATTACTGATCCACCACATTGGTCGCTTGGTCTCTCAATGCTTTCTCTATGTCCAGAATGTTGAACAAGAACGTTTTTGGTGAAGCTACTGTTATTTTCTCCGCAATTGCGCGGTTGGATGTTGATGCAAAGTTTCATGACAAACCGAATGTTGTAGTATTGAGTCTTGTAGTCTCTGATCTCATGAAAAATTTACCACATTTAGCATCCATAATCCTCAGTGGTTATTTTTTTGGGATTTATATTTTTGCTGGGGATTGAGTTATGATACCCAACTTGAGGATATGTAATTCTTTCTTGGCAATGCCCCCTTGTCCTAATGAGTAATGCCCCTTATTATATGCAGCATTTGCAACTTCTGTTTAACCGTCTTATTCTTTTAGCTAGGATAGGGCTTCCAATTTATGTGATCCATATGACAGTAGTTCATAATTATGTTTGCTTCCTATGTGATCCTTCAATCCATAATATTGCTAAATATTTGTGATACAGATGGATTCCAGGGTGCAAGGGAAGGGGAAGAACACCTCAAATGAGGACTCAGAAAGTAACTCATTTGACAAGAATGATGAGATGTCTGAGGATGAGGTAGCACTGGAACGTGGGCAAGTTGAAGGTAGTGACTATATTACAGTTGAAGGCTCTGACTCTGAGGAGGATGAAAGTGGTTCTATGGATGGTGGAGGTGGAGGTCAGAAAAAAAGGAAAAAAGGGAGGAAGAAGCTGAAGGTTGATGTGGCAAGGGGCAGCAGGACAACATCTAATGTTTGGAGTATATTTGAAAAGACAAATGTGCCATCTTCAGATGAAAAAGGGGCGATGGTAAGTAAAGCAAAGTGTAGGTATTGTAAGAAACTTTATTCTTACAAGCAAGGGTCTTCAACATCACATCTGTTGAGGCATATGAAGAAATGTGTTGTATACTTGAGAAGTTTGGTAAAGAAACAGGATCAAGCTCTTCTCAATTATGCACCTTCAGAGGCAGGTAATTCTGGGTCTGATCTTCCTACTATAATCTCCCCTGTAGATTATAATCATGAGCAAGTTAAGAAACTTTTTGCTAAGATGATAATAGTTCATGAGTACCCTTTTCGGATGGTAGAGCACACATGGTTTAACATTGCTATGAAGTATTTAAATCCTGCCTATGAATTTATTGGTAGAAAGACCATAAGAGCTGAATGCATGAAGATGTTTGAGTCTGAAAAGGAAGCATTAAGAAAGGTCCTTAAAGGAGTGGATAGCATTGCATTGACCACTGATTTGTGGACATCTAATCAAACATTGTCCTATATGTGTTTAGTTGCACACTACATCGATAATGATTGGAAAATGCAATGTCGTGTGCTGAATTTTTTTGAGTTAGACCCTCCACACAAAGGACCAGTGATAGGACAAGCTGCATATGACTGTGTTGCTGCATGGAAAATAGAGGATAAGATTGTCTCCATCACTCTAGATAATGCGGCAAACAATGATGGTGCTATCCGTGGTTTGAGGGCTAAATTTGCTGCTAGACAGGGCAATGCATTCCTTGCAAAATATTTTCATGTCCGTTGTTGTGCACACATCATTAATTTGGTTGTGAAGGATGGTACAATGATGTTAGACTCTTTGATTGAGAACATTAGAATGTCAGTGAAATATATAAAAAAGTCTCCATCTCGCATGCATAAGTTTTTAGAGATTTGTAGATCTCTAGCATTGTCAATTGGAGAAGGCTTGAAACTTGATGTGTCGACTAGGTGGAATTCAACCTACAATATGTTGCGCACTTGTATTGCCTACAAGGAAGCTATACAATCCTATCTTGTCTGAGATGCTAACTATAGATGGGAACCTACAATGATGAATGGCGTTGTTTCTTATAATTGAGCCAATTCTTGCTTCCTTAGCTAAAGTGACTACTTCATTATCGCTTCTACATATCCAATCGCAAATCTTTTTATCCTCACATTGTGGATGTCAAGATTGCATTGAGGGCAGCAATGGCTTCCAACAATATAAATTTGAGAAATATGGGCAATGCGATGATGGATAAGTTTAACAAATATTGGGAAGAAAAGAATAATATAATGGTGATTGCTACTGTCCTAGACCCAAGGTATAAGATGAGATATATTGAGTGGTGCTTTGGTAAGATATTTGATGATGACAAAATTGATGATGAGATAACTGAAGTTCGTGGGGAGTTAGATAGCCTATTTGAAAAGTATGAGAAGGAATATCGAGAGAAGAAGGCCGCTAAGAGTAAGGCTTGTCAAGGTTCATCTTCGACAATTGAAAGATCTTGCTCTCTACCTTCCGCATCAAGTGAATTTCAGTCGTTCCTATCATCAAATTCTTTGAATCCATCAAAAAGTGAGTTGCTTATCTATTTGGATGAACCAAATGAGAACTTAGGAAACAAAGAGTTTGATTTGCTTATGTGGTGGAAGGTTAACTCACCAAGATTCCGGGTGTTGTCTAGGATAGCAAAGAAATTTTTATCTATACCGGCAACCTCAGTGTCTTCGGAGTCTACTTTTAGCACCGGTGGTAGAACTCTAGATGATTATCGTAGTTCTCTAAACCCGACTATGGTGGAGGCGTTGGTATGCACTTCTAGTTGGATTAGAGGTGCACATGATGGCAAAACTACAACTATGGTTATGGTATGATTGTCTTACAAATTTTCAATTATATTTCTTTTAATTCATGGCTGATTTGAATATATTGTCTTACAAAGTTTATTTTGTATTTTCAGGAAAAAGATGATGAGGACGACATCGAAAACATTTCTTTTCCTACAAGTGTGGTGGAGAGCAACTAGCGAAGTGTGCTTGCTGCCTCAGGCTGAAGGGAGCATGGCAGTAGCTCCTTGGTGGCTTGGTCCTTGCTGCCTGCAGCTTGTTTACTTTTGCCTGCATTTATTTTGTCAAAACTTATGATCCCTGCTGCCTGTGATGTTATGATATGGTTGAACTGTACTTGAACTGTGAACTGATGTCTGCTGTGCTGCTGTTGTGTGCTATTGCTAGTTGAATTTCTCTAAAAATACTTCTATGTGTTATTTCTCAATTTCCATATTGTATTACCTAGCTGCTGTGTGTGTGCAAATATGGGATGGATGAATCTATGACTATACTCCCACTTTGGTTCGCCTGAATAACACCTTGTGAGTTCTGAATGAACAACATCACTCCATGTATATGCTGTTGAAATTTTTCTAGACTTGTACCAGAAAGTTAGGAAATAATGAAAATCACAGAGCGTACAGACTGATTTGTATTTTAATGGTTTGATCTTACCTGCAGAAATCAAGCTGGTGTTTTTTTAAATTCCTGTCTGGCTCGGCGAGCCAACGAGCCGGCTCGCGAGCCGGCATCGAGCCGAGCCGAGCCAGTTTAACTGCTCGTGAAGTTGATCGAGCCGAGCCTGGCTCGGCCCGTGACCTACGCGAGCCGAGGCGAGCCGAGCCGAGCCTGGCTCGGCTCGGCTCGTTTCCAGGCCTAGCACTCTGTTTGATAGTGTGGAAGCGGCGCATCGTAAGTGCAGCAACTTTAGATGAAGTCTACGAACGATGGGAGCTTTTAGCAGTGGGGGCCTAATCAGAAACCAAAGGCAGAGGCAGTGAGTAGCTTGTATCCGACCATGATTGCCCCCACCAAACGAAGGTTTCCTACCCTTTTTTCTGTTGCCGTGCAGAGTATCCTACAGCATACGACTCGTTGATGCTTCAACTTGTCGAACCCGGCCCACTATCATCATCATGATGCCCACAGAGAAAATATTTAGACCCTGTTTAGTTCGTCTCTCTCAGAGTCGATCAGAGATGCTGCACTGCTGGGAAAATAGTACTAGTAGCTGCTTGTTACTTGTTGGCAGTAGCATGCCCATGAGAAAAATAGAGTATGTGCCTAGTGTTGTTGTTCTTCCTTGCATTCACTGTCTGTGCAACATCTCGAAGGCTATCGAAAAAAGACTACGAGACTAAGGGAGCACTAGGTGCATAATAATCGGAACAGAAGCTCTAGCCCCTTCACGCCTCCTCTTTACTTACACCACTGCTTGTTTGGAACGGTCCGAACACGAGCACCTGCTCCTCAATCGAAAAATTATGGTCCAAGAGTGGAGGCATCCTTGTGCGAGAGCTCTCTGTAAAAGTTAGTTTTTTTGCTAGATCACATAGAACTGAAGTAGTGACAATTGGGAAAGAATGTATTTGTGCAAGCTGTGTTCATTGACGTAAACGACCTTTAGATGTTGTTGGAGCGTTGGAATCGAATAAAAATTCTAGAGAACCCACTTGTTTCTCGAAATTCTTGCAATCGTATTAAGGCCTTAAAGAAATGAAAAGGCGAATCCGCTAGATATGTTGGTCGCATATATGTATGTGTGGCCTCAGGGTTGCAGAATAAACTTGGCAGATAAAGGAAGGAGAGGTTGGAACTTGGAAGCATTATCCTCAGGAATATTCTGACTCAGATGGAGCCTTCTCCCTACTAGGAACAATGCATGCAGCAGCATACAGTAGTTGGTGATCATTTCGATGAGCCAATGACAGTGCTATGTATGCCTGCTACATTCTAGCGATGGAGGAAAAGGATGAGAACGATGAGTATGTTGTGCGTCAGATCAGAATCAGATCACCACCATGCATGCAGATGCAGTAACCGGCTTGTAGCTTTTGCCCTTTTTCTTTTTCCAAAGGATCAAAGCAACGATAGTCGGTTGGCTGGCTCTCATTGCTATTTAGGCGGGATTCATCGTCGATAATTTCTTTGACGTTTCATCGTCAACTTTGAAGAATTAAAAAAAAATATGAGACAACTGCATTTGATGTTTCATCACTGTTTATTGGAATTTAGTGTTTCATCACCATTATCTTGGTTTTTATTCACCTTTTGGATACGTTGTCCATTATGGAGGTTTTGGCAACGTTCATTTGGAATCTGACGACACCTTGATGGTTGCATTATACTCTTCGGAGTTTTTCTAGTGAAGGTTATACTCCAGATGTCATTTTTAGATGAAGTATTGAAGTGCAAGGAGTTTTCTTCTGCGTGGATACTACAACGTTCTTTTTGTTGTCTTTGCTCGATATGAGGGGTCTTCTGCAATTTACTCCATTGGCAGCACGATAGTTTTTCTTCATCTTGGCATTTTTGCGGGAGTAGTTTCAACCATATTATGGATTTTTAGTAGGCAGTTTGCTGAATTTAATGTTCCAGATGGAGCATTCCAAAAGTCCATGTTATGTGTTCTTCACTATATACCCAGCACCACAGGTGATGTCTTGGCTTATGCCGTTTGATGATTGAGTGTTTGTTTCAGAAGGTCAGTTGCACAGTCTCAGACTTTACTGGGGCTATGAATCATTGAAGACCCAGATTCTTCGTCTGCTTTGTTACAGCTGTGTTGGATTGATTGTTCCAGTCTTTCTCTTGACCTACTGGTGGTTTGCTCAATCTCGCTTCCTCAGAAGCATTTGGACAAGACTGTTTCAGTCTTTTATACCCTTGGTGGTTTTTCGCACTACAAGTGTTTGGCTTGACTGTTCCAGTCTTCCTCGTTCAGTAATCCTTTAGACTTTTAACGCATTTGTATTCTTCGTGCTTAATTGCCTTCAGGGTTTTTCGGAAACAACATTGTTATAGATTTTGAGTTAAGGGAAGGTTTGTTGGAGATAACTCAATATCTCTAACTGCCATATCTTTTGGTTCTATCTATAGTTTGTTAGGAGTCAAATCTTCTACAACTAGGACTCTTTGGCTATATAAGCCAACCCCTTGTACTTGTAATCTTGAAGCATTATAGTGGATTGTTTCCCGTGGTTTTTTCCTGTAAGGGTTTTTCCACGTTAAATCTTTGTCTCCAATTTTATACCGTGCATCTATCCCTAACAGCGCCGAAGCTCCTACTCTCGATCGCCCGTATATTTTTCCGAGAAAGTTAGAGCAATCGATCGACGACGTCTGCTATGGAATTCAGTAGTTATTTTTTCCTTCTGTGTCACCCGGTCATTTCACTTTGGAAAGTAGGTTATTAGTTGAAGTCTTCATCAACTAGAAGTCTTTTGACCCTCTGTAAATGTATTTTTTGAATTATTATAGTGGATTGTTTCTCGTGATTTTTTCACGTTAAATTTTATTTTCAATTATTTTGTCATGCTACTGTCGCTAACAAATGGTATCAGATCAAGTCACTGTCATTGAGCCTCTTCACCATTCCGAGCTTGCAAAGCTTCTTGGCGATCAAGTTCACCGAGCTATCTTCAATCTGCACACCGATGCGGCTGTTCCCGATCGGCAACCTGGCCACGGGGTTCTTCGCCATCTTCACGCTCATCGCTGGGTCGGCATCTCCACCTCGCTCACCGGCCGGATGGCAATCTATTTGCCACAAGAAAACGACGTGTCTGCAATCTATTTGTTGATGACACGTGCCGTCCAAAGTGGTATCACGCCATGGACGGGGAATAGGTGCACGCTTGCCATGCACGTGCCCTCCCTCCTAGATGCAACTTCTCATATGGAGATGGTATATAGCAGCTAGTATCTCGCCGCACGCCATGTTCGTAAGCCAGGTGTCGCTGGGACGGCGCTCGGCTGCGTGATCAAACCCGTCATATTCTGGGTTCTACGAGGTGCACAACGGTGACGACACCTTCGCCGACGTCCCGTTCACCAAGGTGTGCCGCGGCATCGCCATGGTCGGCATCATCTGCTATTACACCGGCAAACTCATCGACCGCTGCATGCGCGCCGACAAAACACTGGCCACTTTGCCTTCGGTCCCAGCGACCATAGGGCCATCGGCCTCCTAATCTCGCCGTGTCATGGCGCAATGACACAGACTGCTGCACGTGCGAATGGATTTTCACGCACAAATTTAGCCTTTTATGTTTATTATTGACAGTATTTACGTGGGATTAATCATTAGGTATTTTTTTTGGCGTGTCATCGTCTATTTTAGAGAAGAAAAAAATTATGTCAGTTGAAAAGACAACTGAATTTGGTATTTCATTACCGTCAATTGAAATTTGGTGTTTCATCACTATTATTTTGGTGTTTTATTCACCGTTTGGATACGTCGATCATTATGGAGGTTTTGGCAACATTAATTTGGAAGTTGACGACACACTGATGGTAGCATTGTACTCTTCGGAGTTTTTCTAGTGAAGGTTTTGCTCCCATGTTAGTTTGGGATGAAAGTCGAAGTGCAAGGAGTTTGTTTCTACGTGAATACTACAATGTTGTTTTGTTGTCTTTGCTCGATACGAGGGGTCTGCTGCAATTTATACTCCATTGACAGCACGATAGTTCTTTTCATTTTGGCATTTTAGTAGGAGCTGTTTCAACCATGTAATGGATTTTCAGTAGACAGTTTGCTGAATTTTATGTTCTATATAGAGCATGCTAAAAATCTATGATATGAGTTTTTTTTGCTATCTATCAAGCGCAACAGGTGATGTCTTTGTTTATGTCGTTTGATGATTAAGTGTTTGTTTCAGGAGTCAATTGCACAAACTCAAACTTTACCTGGGTTATGTTCATTGAAAACCTAGATTTCTTTATCTACTTTATTGATTGTTGTGTGTTTGGATTGACTGTTCCAGTCTTTCTCTCAATCTACTGGTGGTTTGTTCAATTTTGCTTCATTAGAAGTGTTTGGATAAGACTGTTTCAGTCTTTCGTACCCTTTATGGTTTTTCGAAAATAATTTCGTTATAGATTTTTAGTTAAGTGGAGGTTTGTTAAAGATAACTCAATATCTCATCTTACCATATCTTTTAGTTTTATCCAAATAGGTTGTTAGTCCAAGACTTCAACAACTAGGACTATTTAGCTATTTAAGTCACACCCTTGTAAATGTAATCCTTGAACTATTATAGTGGATTATTTCCTATAATTTTCTCCCGCAAAGGCTTTTCACGCTAAATCTTATCTTCAATTATTTTGTCGTGCTGCTTTCCCTAACAATACCTAACAATACTAGCTCGTATTGGTATATATCTTTTCTACGTTGACAAGCCTGTTTTCATAGCAATATTCTTCATCCGTCTTAGCGTCCCTTGAACACATTATTTTGAACGTCACCTAATTAAAGTGAATAAGTGACCATGCAATGGAGAATCAGGCTCCCTTGATCACTTGGCTTGGCCTGCACATCGATCCATACACATCACTCGCTGGCCAGGGCGTTTCCTGCAATACAGAGAATTTTTATTTTAAATAATACAATTTTTTATTCAAATTGCAAAAAATATACCTTGATCTTAAAAAATTACAAAAATATATGAAAAAGTATACAAAAGTTGTAGATCCCGTCGATAGCTACAATTTTCATATAAAGTTCATCTCCATCCGACATCATATGAAAAAGTTATGATTTTCTTTAGGAACTGACCGCAGACAGAGGAAATATCGCGCGTTTAAAGCCGCACCGATCGCCCCATATACGAGCGACAGAGGTATATTTTTATAATTTTTTAAGATTAAAATATATTTTTGCAATTTGAATAAAAAATTGTATTATTTAAAATAAAAATTCGCAATACAGAGAGGTGCATGTCGCCACACACACACATGATGTCGACACTTGCCACTTATCCCTGGCATTACGTCGACCGTCCGTTCCATTGCCCAGTCCGGTCGATCGAGCACTCGATTGCAATTGAAGATTTCTTTTTTGAAAACAGTATGACCTAGATGGTCCGACTATATATTAAAAAAGCAAGGTTTAAATATGTACAAGTCAAAAAGAACAGAAAAGAAAAGAATGTACAGGACGCGTATTAGAAGGGATTATATCTAGCCAATCCCGAATAAGAGGGAAATGTTTCTTCTTTGCCATGTGGATAACCATGACAAATTCTAATTTGAACGTGACCTTCCAACTAATTAATCCAGAGAGGGATCAATGTGGTCAAAAAGTATATTGAAGATCTGAACGGCCGAATCCAAGCATTCAGCCAGCTGCAGTGGATACACGACACACCGATGGAGTGGACGTACGTGTGCAAGCTGCTAGCTGTTCCTTGCTCAATAATGCAGCTCCGAATGTAGATAGGCGCCCTCTCCGACTCGACTCGTGCGTCGACCACGATCCGTGAGCTAACTCGATCATCCGCGCGCGCATGCTGTGCATGTGTTGGGTCTACACGATGAAGAGAGTTGACAACACGACGGAAGAGTTGTTCTTTTCCCTGCTTCGATTTGTCACTTCTTGCAAAACGGCCGACAGATTAATTGCTTGGAATCACACTCGTCAGATTCAACGAGCTAGCTAGCTAGCTACCTTGCTTGTTGACTTGTAGTGGAGGATTTATTGTTTCATCTGGGTTTCTCTAAAATGAGGAGTGGTTGGTAGAATTAACGGTGGTGCTGACCTATTAACTATCCATGAGGCTCTGCAGCGACAACTGAATGACTGATGGATGAGAGATGATCATGACGAGAAGCCGTCAGATAACTCGGACGGAAAAAAGGGAAAAGGTTTTGCCTTCTTATGGGCTTTCTAGGCTGAAATGGTGCGTGGGCAATTGCACTCTTGAGCCTAGTTACATTACACTTGCGTTAATCCCCGTGGCTTGTGGTACAGAGCTACTCCCTCCTTCCAACCAAAAAATAGTGACGTGCAGTCAAATATATTAGTTAGTTATTTCTATGGATCATATCTGTTAGTTTTGACTAGAGATATTGTCTAGAACATGTAGTTCGGTGAATTTTTCACAAAAAAGCTATGATAATAAAGTTTAGCCCCCAAGTGCACTCTTACTGATTTTGAAAAGTAAAAAAACATCACTCTATACTGTGACCGGCGGGAGCAGTTTGATTTTCTTGAACCCACAGAAATGACGATAGTTCAATATGAGCCGTCTGATCGCCAATGGAAAGATGGTAACATCTTTCAATGTGAGCTAATATCTGATCACCGTCAGGCACGCGTCAATGGCTGGGACGACCACCAAAATGTTGCTTGATTTTTTTATTTTATTTTGGCAATATGGTATAATTCATGCAGCCATGATCTAAGTCTGATCTATATGAAGATAGGGCGAGTTTCCACAGCCTATACTTACAAATTAACCATTGAGTTAAGATAAAAGAAGGTCAAATAACTACAACTATATATTTGTCACTGGCAAGGTTGGCTGCTCGCTCCGCCCGGGCACCTGGAGCAAGCTAGTGAGCAATACGACAGACTTACAGCCAGGATCTCTCCCACAGTTTTCACAAAATATTTTCGCTCGGTAAACAAAAACAAGAAGTAGCTGCACACAAGGTAGGAGGCGAAAATTCAGAATTTATCCTTTTGGCGAATTAACTCTTGTGCAGCATATAGCCATGTAGGCAGGCACCGCACCGTACCTTCTCCTCAAAATAAGAAAGAAAATACACACTCCCTGAATAATACCTTCTACTAATCCCAAAAGAGTTCCTGCCTCCACATGCATTTGAGCCGTTGGAGAGCCGGCTCGGCTCGCGGCTCGAGCCGAGCCGGCGAAAAAAAAATTACACTCGGGTCCTTTTTTAGAAAAAAAGTTACATTTAGATCCTTTTTGGGAAAAAATTATGATCATATCCTTTTTTTTGAAAAAGAATATACATTACGTTCATGCTCTTTTTAGCGTTTTTAAGTGTTGCACTCGGGTCCTTCTTAGGAAAATTGAAATTACATTTAGATCCTTTTTGGGAAAAAAACGTCATCATGTCATTCCTGCGGAAACAAAAAATACACGTTACGTTTAAGTCCTTTTGCTGTTTTTTTGTGTTGCGTTTAGGTCCTTTTTCGAAAACAAAATACGCTTGGGTCCTTTTTCTTGAAAAAAATGTTTATGTCCTTTTTGCGTTTTTTAGCGTTAAGCAGGTGCTATGTTTAGGTTCTTTTTTATTTTTTTAAATTATTACGTTTAGGTCTTTTTTCAGAAAAAACGCTTACATCACGTGTTTCCTCGATTTGCTCATGTTGAGAGCGACGTACGCACGTTTTTTTGATTTGCTTGCGTGGCAGGCGGCGGTCGAGGCGTGGCACGGCGCGGACGCTTACCTATATTCTAGAATGAGAAAAGATTGGTTAGATGCTAAGTACTACTGCTATGGAACTACTACGTACGATGGCTGCATGGCTGAAACACAATTTTATCTGGATAGTATACTACTAATTATACGTAAGTAATTATACACCGCACCACAGACGAGGGGGTTAGTTTGCGATTTAATTCGAATTCCAACCAAATCCCAAACTAATCCCTCTTATCCCAAATGGACAAAAGGATGCCAACAAACTAAACATGAACTAATTAATCACCATTTACGGGTGCTTGAAACCCTGGGTGTAGATGTAATCCGTGTGGATCTCTTCCCATTTTGCCGGGTCATCACACTGCATCTGGCCATTGTTGTTGGCGCCTGTGCTGCTCCCTCCTTTGCCACTGCATGGCTCCTGCTTAATCATCGACAGCAAATGCACCGGTTAAGTAGCATCTTAATTAAGAATAGTCCCATAGCGTACAGCTCGAGAGGTCATATGCTTAGCTTGAACCACGCTTAAGTCCTACTTGAATAGCTTCAGCTTCCACTTTTTTCCTCTAGAAGCCGCAAGCTGTTCCAAACAGCTGGCTTTTTCACAGTCAAAAGCCAACAGATCATTTGTACTACAAAAAACTGAAAAGCAAAAACTGGTCTAGAGTAGCTTTCTATAGCTTTGGTAGGTTAAGATTCTGACTTTACTACTAGAGACAAAAAAAATTACCCCCTTCTACCAAGTATAAAATCCCAAACCGCACCCCTCTCATCCTCATTCCCGACGTTGATCGTTCACAGCAAAGCCATACTAAAAACTAGACTGCTAAACACTAAACCTCTTTAGCCTAGCCGAAAGCTATTTTTCAAAAAAATTACAATCATACCAAACAGGATCTTAATTGTGCAGAGATAAACGTGTGGCTTATTTAGTATTGGATCAAGAGTGGTACTCGTGCCACTAAGCAGGGTCGGTTCACATGCTATTGTCCTGTGAGCTCCTTTGTCCAATGCCTTCAAATTCGACGATTGTGATCGTTCATTGCCCGTGGGATCCGTTTATCACCATTTCTATTGGACCAACATATTTGTTGCAGTGGAGCTTTGATCGGGTAAACTCTCTATGAGATTTTGGAAAAGTGTCAAAATGCTGGTCATATTAGCATGCTAGCAATAGTGGAAAGAACGCAATAGCAGATCTAGTCTTTCAAAACAGATGATCAACCGATGGAGCAATCCTTAAATCAATTAGGCGTGAGGCAACAAACTGGAGTTTCTCAGGAGCAACGGGACTAAAGAAATTGGTAGCACAACTAGACACTTCGACTTAGGATAACCCTAAGGTTTTTTCTATTTTGTTTCTTTCTTTCCTTGTACCTAAATCTGGTGTAGCCTTCTACTCCTTGTAAATGTTTGCTCTCTTGCTAATATAATCATAGCTTATGCCATATATTTTTTTAAAAATGCCCTCTGAGGCTCAACAAAGACAAAAATTAATTACGAAGAGATTATCAGCTTAAAGATGTGTAACTCTCATTTTTAATACTTAGCGGAACACAGTGTGCAAAGCTGTTACCTAAGCAAGCATGGAACGTAACCTTTACCACTAATTTCTATCGTAATATAGTTATAATACCTAATAAAATTATAATATTATGAAAATATTTTTCAAAATAAATCTATATACATGATTTTTATATATCTAATTTAAATATTTAAAAATACATCGATAATTAAAATTTTAAAAATTTGACTGGCACGTATCTCATATGCATTTGCATCGGTGCATGCAGTTTCAGAGAGAAATACCAAAACAGTACTACTACCTACATAACTAGGTATATTTAGAGAGAGAAGCTAGCTCACCGGAGAGGTAGTGCCATGGCCATGGCTCTGCTTCTCCTGCACTGCCCATGAGAGCTTCCTAGGATGGACATCTCGGCCGAGCAGCAGGAGAGCAAGGCATAGAAGACACAGTGCCATGGTCGTTCTTCTCGCATGCATCGTTCTATCTCACCAAAGAAAGGTCTAAAACTTGATGAGTTGCTAGCTGCTGGTTGCCCTTCTTCTCCCTTCCTTTCTTCTATAACTCGCTTTGCTACTACCATGATCGACATGGGCAAGAAGAACATATTTATAAGCACTGGAGATGGGAGAGAAGCATCGAGTTTCTTGGGAAAATAGCTGCATGCGCAATGCGCATGCACCGGCTCCGATGAGATAGTAGTAAAACCAAAATTTGGTACGTGTGCTAACCTCGGGGCGCTGAAATGATCCTATAGCCCGATTAGCCGGCAAAACTACGTGTGCATATTCACAGATGCTAAGCTAGTATACTTAAATGTTCGTTTAGAAGGCGAGAATTTAGCTCCACTCTCATAAATTATACTCTCTCTCTCCGTCCGTCTAAATTTATAAGATGTATTTTTTGTTATATAGACAAAAAAATATTGAAAATAACTAGATTACCTCTAATTATTATCACCAAATACTATGTTCAATACATACATGTAGATAATATAAAGTAAATGTAAATATTTATTACGGGTATAAAAGGAATATCAAACAAATTTTGCATCGAAATATGAACACATGCTGTATTTGTAGACAAGATCGTTAAAAAATACATCTTATAAATTTGAACGGAGGGAGTACCGTTTCCTTTTATAAAATTCTTATGTTTCAAATAGAACAGTGTACAATTACCGTAAACCTAACTGTCGGCGTTTCGAGCACCGGCAAGAGAATTTTTAAGTCTAAGGGGCCGCGCGTTCCCTCTCCTTGAATGGTTAGACTCAGGAGCCCAAGATGTATACTGGTTCGGGCCGAACGTCCCTGCTTCAGTTCGTGTGGTGGTGCTATATTGCCTTAGGTGCAGATGACTACACAGTTTTTACAAGCGGGGGCTGAGGGCTCGAAAACGTGAGAGCAAGAACAGCCTATTCGTGAAGATCAAGAGTAGGGAGCCCGTCGCCCCTTCCTGAGGATCCTGCCTTCCTTTATATAGCCGAAGGGGGCAGGTTACATGGGAAGTTGGGAGAGGAAAGGGCGAGGTGATCTATGCTAGGAGCTCTAGTCCTTCGTCTTGTCGTTTGGACAACGTCTGCTTCCTCCCACGCCGGGTAGGTGGACTCACTGAGCGGAGCAGTTCGTCGTTTCACCGGGAAATAGCGCACCTGCCCTCTGCAAGCCTGTCAGGCGCTGACGTTGCCACGGGAGGGAGCGCGTCCTCATGCCGTGCGCGTTTGGACGATGAGACCGGAGCTTGACTTTGGCAATCTCCTTACCACCTCGGGAAGGAGCCACCTGCTCCCGCACAATCACTCTGAGCTATCGTGTCCGTAGGGCGCGTGGCTAATGGCCGGTGGAGGCCCGTTACTTGTCCCTCGGCGGAGATCGTCTCAGCTTGGTCGGAGATCGCGGGGAGTCCGACCTGCGGGGGTCGGACGCCTCACTGGGTCGGGGACGAGCTTGGGGCAGCTCGTTAGGTCAGGGTGGATCGTCTTTCGTGGCCCTGCGGGGCCTTTGGTCGGAGCCAGGCTTGGAGTAGCCCGTTTGTCACTCCGGACCATTGAAGTACCTATGGTATAAGTACTCGTCACTAACCTTAAGGGTTAACCCGATAACCCAATTACCCGACGGAGCATAACGTAAAATTGTTAATGTTGTCTTTGCAAAGGCTACACCGGGTTCTATACGAACATGACCCGGTAGGAGGTCTACAAGCTCCAAGCCCTTGCACATATACCAAGGGGAAAAATTAATGTAGTTGACCAAGAGCAAGGGGAGACACGAGCAAGGAAGACTGTGTTCTCAGTAAATGGCATGCATTGGATTTTGCGCGAGAGACCTTTCCATAGGGACCGGAGTATTGCATGGAGTGGCTAATCAATGGATGCCCGACCAAAGTCAAATCTTAGATATGAAAGATGCACAGACTTCTATTTTCCTTCTTGGCAGCGATTGGGCATCGTTGGGAGCCGGCCTCGGTGCCCTCCCACAAACCAAATTGATACGTCTATGCATCCATGCTTGTCATGTGTAGTATACATGATTCTACGAAGTTGCTATGGGATCTTGTACAGGAGGATTGGGCGATACAGTGATACTTCCTCCGTTCAATTTTACTGTGTATATTTTTTTAATGATCTTGTTCAAGCTTATAGACGTATTTCATGTTTTAATGCAGATTAGTGTGATGTTTCCTTTATACTCCTAATAAATGTCAAAATTTACTTGATAGTCTCTACATGTATGTATTGAATATAGTGCTTATAGATAATAATTAGGAATAGTCTAGCTATTTTCAATATATCTTTGATTTATGTATCAAGAAAAAATATGTTATATAAACATGGACAAAAGGAGTACCATATTATATTACCGTGTGCTACACACGCGAAGTACCATATATCAGATTGTTAAACTCCAAAGTACAATACTTCTATTGTTTATTTACGACAAATAGTGGTGGAAATCGGCAGTTAAAACTGTATTACAGAGACTTTCAGACGTTGACAAATGACTTTTGTTTGGGAACAGAAAGAGTACTACGGCCATGTATGCTGCTTCAGACTTTAGTTGCAAGCCGAGAGAGTACTTCTTATTGAGACATGAGTTCCTTCCACAGTGTCTTTTCGTTTTAGTAAGGAGATATTACTGGCTACCTGAAGAAAACTGCGGCCGTGTCGGCTGCTTTAGATTTTATTAGTTACATAAACCACTATAACGTATGCAATGTCCATTTTTTTTACTAGATATGACCTTCCTTTTCTTTTGCAAATGGACTGCTTTAACTCGCCACACTTATCATGTAATGCTACAAGGGGATTGCCTATCGCAATCCTGGATAGGTTATTATACTTTTGATTTCCCTTATTAGTATCTTAAGGAACAAAACCATTCTTAATTTTGCTATCCCGTTGCTTTTACTTGGTGAGATGACGTTTCCCACATTGTTTTGATATTGCAAACGTAACAAGAAAACATGGGTGGATTGAAAGTTGAAGGCACTAACAGTTGTGGATGATAAAGGCATTTAGCCCACATACATATCTTCTCCATTTGTATAATTGAAAGGTTCTCAACCAGATGGAAGAAATTAGCCATTTGCGTCATCGAGACCGCCTTAATTAGTTAACCATCCATATTTCAGCTGATATAGATGTCAAATTTAGGGTGTGACAAATTGAAAGCTAAGTTCCTTAGTATTATCACACAAATGCTTAATATTGCAGTTGTGATCTTGTGTCAAACTAATGCAAGAAACCTAAAACAAGATCACGAATTAGGTTTTTGTTTCAGTAAAAGTTGCTTTCATTGTGACGTGCACATTCTCAGGACCAAAGAAGTGGTTGGTGTGCAGAGCTGAATGTCTTAGACATCAGTAATTAGCGCATCTGAGTAAGAAGCAGTTCTGCTAGAAAGCACAAAAGATAAGAGCCATTTCTTTCTTGTTGGCACCAAAGCAAAGTTTAGTTAATACCTTGGAATGTTGAGTTTATCTTTATTGAGAACATTAGGAGGAAGAAAGGTTGGTGTTCCAACTTCCAGGTCAACAAGAGTCACCGTAAACAATTATTGCCGTCTGATTAGTAACATCTGCTTTAGACATATACTACTAAACTTCTTTGTTACCACTTCATAAGTTTCTGCTTTAGACATGCCCAATTGTCATAATCTCTTAGAAATAGCGTACACACCACATTGGAACAATTATTGCCACTAATGGCATTGGTAGGTAAGCAAATACTAATTAAGCCTAGGAGACCTAAACCCTAAAGACAATATCTTATGCATAAGAGGTTATGTCATGTCTGGAATCGAGTTAAATATTTTGCCTAACTCCATAGTATGGCACATCATAAACTTGAAAGATACCACTGTTCAGATCATGTAGTGTTGCAAGTTGCAACCATCATCTATCCATCTGATGATGCTTGTTCATGTCAGGGTATTCACATATGCCACCACATTTCCCTTGAGTTTGTAGGTAAAACTAGCTATCTGTGAACCTGAACAGAAGATATCAAAGTAGAGGGTCACTACACAAGGCCTAAGGGATTTGACCAAACAGTACCAGGAACCTCACACGCATGCAACATGCACCCAACTGACCCAAGTGGACCAAACAGTTGGGGTACTGGTATTTGGCCTAGCTTGTTTATAATTCATTGTGGCGTCACTATACAATATACAATTGCTGTCATATCTTGGCACAAAAAGTCAATGGCATTACTTTGCCAGTTGCCACAACAAAAAAGTTTGGCCGAAACCTAATACATGACTCTGGTTTTTGTGTATATTTTAAACTGCTGTAAAAATCTGTCAGATGAGAGCTAGCTCAACAAGGAAAGAAGGCGAGATCTTTCAAATGCATACTTAAAGCTAGCTCTCTATATAAGCAAATGCCATTTCAGAGTGCTTCAATTCCTCCGCATGACTCGATGCATGACTTGCAATTTTTCCCTAAAAAAGAGGATGAATTATGGTCCCGTTCGTTTCAGCTTCTGCTTTAAAAAACCGGATTGTTTGCCGAACGAGAGGGTTCTGGACAGCTTCTCCCACAATCAAAAGCTGCCCTTTACATAGAATCAGAATCCGGTTGAAACCTGATTCTGGCTGATTCTCGCTGGCTCGGTCCGAAATCTAGAGGTCACAGCCGGCCCGATCCGATTCTCCCACAATCAAAAACAGCTTCTCTCGTAATCCAGAAACTGAAACGTACTGAGCCTACGACTTCTTGGCAGGATTTTCCGCACGAGAAGAACATTTCTGAAAAAAGCCTAAGGACAATGGCAGATGCCAGAAATCAACAGGATAATCTCAAATGCAGACGCAATAAGCAGCAAAAGGCCAGTTTGCTTACAGCATATGCCTATAACTTTAGGGGCTCTCTTTTTGCAGTTTAAAGGAACAAATTCGTCTCAATCTTTTCCCTCCATACATTCAAGGGACTCTTTTTATATATAGAGTACTTGTGCTTCTCCATCGTCTCCTCCACATTGCAAGCTAGCTTGCAACAACTTCCAATCATGCAGCGAGACATCGAAGGGTTAGCAATGGCGTACCACTCGGCTGGTGCGGTAGACTTCGCAGGCTTGTTCTCGCCGCAGCCGGTTAGCTCGCACGTCATCGTCCATGAGTCGTTGTTGGGCCGTGGCAGCGCGGCAGCTGGTCACCCGCTGTGCAGCTCGTGCTGCCATGGAGCCGGCGCCGGCGAGCGAGATGAGAGGCGCGGCGACGAGGTGATCAGGAAGGAGAGGCGGCTAGCGTCGAACCGCGAGTCGGCGAGGCGGTCGCGGATGCGGCGGCGGAGGCAGCTGGACGAGCTGTCGTCGCATGTCGCGGAGCTCCGCGCCGCGAACCAGCGGCTGGCCGTGGAGCTGAATCGCGCGGCGGCTGGGCACGCGCAGGCGGCGCGGGAGAACGCGCGGCTCAGGGAGGAGGCCCGCCGCCTGCGGGAGAGGCTCGGCGAGGAGGCGGATCAATCGGAAGAAGCGGAAGGTGGCAGCGATGAAGCTGCAATAACACC
This sequence comes from Otatea glauca, assembly GCA_036346275.1. NCBI lineage: Eukaryota > Viridiplantae > Streptophyta > Magnoliopsida > Poales > Poaceae > Otatea > Otatea glauca. Next base: position 61,129,642 of record CM070722.1, read on the forward strand.
AGGGGATTTATAAACGAGTATCTCTTCGTGTGTACTAGTAGGAGGAGGAGGAGGAGGAGACTAATTATTGTGTACAGTTATTAATTATATGTTGTAATCGAGCTCTCAGGATTTGTTCGCTCCGATTCTCTGAAATCTCTCCAGCTACAAAATGGTTCACAAATCACAAGGGTAGAGTGAGTCGAATGGTTGATGGTTTGGAGTTGGGTGAAACGCGTTAGCTAGCTGCTTGCGTAGGATGATGCATGGAAGGCAACACCATCAGTGTCACCGCCGGCGACGTCGAGCGCTACCAGCGCCGGCGGCCGGCCACCGTCCCAAGCTGTGGTGTGGAGCACAGGGCGGCCAACTTATCAGTGGACCACCGGATATTGGGCTTTGGGCTTTTGTAAGACAAGGGAAACAAACACACTACGTTGACCTCATATTGGGCTTCAGCTTTGCGAATGCCTAGAAAGGCCCAACGTATATAGAGATGCTTCTCTATGAAGCGTTGGTTTTTTTTTTCTTTTTGCCCTTAGCCAAATTTTGATTTGCTTCGGCTTTCATTCGAATGAAATTGCAAATTTGATCTCTTTTCGACCGTGAAAGCAGCGGCAGACACTTACCACGGTCTCATACCACAACAGGTGATATATGTCGCCTCCCGATCCTTCTTCGGTTGAGAAAATAGCTAGATTTGTAAATTTATTCGAACCGAGACCAAACTCGTAAAAAATTGAGCAATGGGCCAAAGTAGCCAAAAACTCCTTTATCACCACCTACCAGCTTACTCACAGGCAGGCGTGGCCATCTCCTCCGCTCTCTGTACAGTACGGGACTCGTGCAAGGTTCACAAAACCGATTTCGAAAAACCGGTTCGAAAACCGAATTTCGAAAATCATAAAAACCGAGCCAGAAATCGCTCGAAAATCGTCAGAAACCGAAGAGTTAAGAAATAAAAAATGGAAAAAAATTCAAAAGAAATCGAAAACCAACAGACCAAGTGAATATTCCTTAGAGCCGATTTTTGAGCGATTTTCGCTCGATTTCATCGAAAATCGAGCGGGTTTCACCGATTTTCGACCGGTTTACGTCACATAATTTTTTTCAAAGTTTTCAAATTTTTTGAATTTGAATTTGAATCGAATCGGTTTTTCGTTCGGTTTTTAATGCCAAACCGGCCCGGCAAGCCCGGTTTTCGTGAAATCCGACCGGTTTTCGTCGGCTTTGTGAACCATGGACTCGTGTACATACCGAGGAAGACGTGCAAGGAAAAGGGAATTTATAGGTAGCAGCAGGCAGCAGTAAGCACAAGTCAACAGGTTCAGTTGTATGGACAACGCCTCCTCTGTTCGCAAAGAAATGAAAATGGTGGCTGTCAAGTGCCAACAATCAGGGGTCAGGAGCAGCGAATTTTTATTTTAAATAATATAATTTTTTATACAAATTACAGATGGTCAAGAGCACCGAATTTTTATTTTAAATAATATAATTTTTATTCAAATTACAAAAATATATTCCGATCTTAAAAAATTACAAAAATATACCTTTATCGCCCGTATATGGGGCGATCGCCTCATATACGGGCGATCGGTGCGCGCAAGATATTTCCTCTGTCTGCGGCCAGTTTCTAAAGAAAATCGTAACTTTTTCATATGATGTCGGATGATGATGAACTTTATATGAAAATTGTAGCTCTCGACGGAATCTACAACTTTTGTATACAATGTTTTTTCATTTGAATGCATTTAGATATCAAAAACGGGATAGAAGTTTCAGATCTAAAAACAGATATGATTTTTAGATCTGAACATTCTATCCTATTTTTGACCATCTAAATGGATTCAAATTAAAAAAGTTTGTATACAAAAATTGTAGATCCCGTCGAGAGCTACAATTTTCATATAAAGTTCATCTCCATCCGACATCATATGAAAAAGTTATGATTTTCTTTAAGAACTGACCTCAAACAGAGGAAATATCGCGCGTTCACAGCTGCACCGGGCGTATGAGGCGATCGCCTCATATACGGGCGACAATAGTATATTTTTATATTTTTTTGAGATCGAAGTATATTTTTGCAATTTGAATAAAAAATTGTATTATTTAAAATAAAAATTCCAGGAGCAGCGGTGCCGAATAATGGGGCAGGCTGCCTGCACTGCAGTACATGATGCACCAGTTTTCCGCGTGCTAAACAACTGGTGATACATACTGTGGTACTAGCTAAACTCCTTCCTGATTGGAGCCTTCGAGGAACAATTTTGTTAGACATGATACAACTATACAAGAGACTTTAGCTGATCACCAGTGGCTGCTGCTAACACTCCTAATGTGCTAGTAGCCTAGTACTACAGGAAGGGAAAAGGTACGGCAGCAAGTCCCATAATTTCAGTGCAACCATGGTGTGTTCTGTAGCCTGAACCAAAGAACTGGGTAAATGATGTGGCTGTAACCCATGCCAATCTGACCAGGGAAAAGCAAATTTCGTATTTCTTCAAGGCACATATATCATATCTGACTAGAGGCATCAAACATGTACCAGGAACTTAATAGTTAGATATATCATATATCTGACTTGAGGCATGAAACATGTACCAGGAACTTAATAGTTAGGACTTTTGCCGAGATCACAGGAATTTGTGCAATATCAAATTACATCAGCACAATACCATCAACCTTCGGATTTAGATTGAGCAGAGCTTAGGAACAAGGTAAAATAAAGAATGCCAGGGCAAGTGCAAAACTGAGAGAACTAAATTATGTTTCTAAGCCAAATGTATGCAGTTTCCTGAGGAAAATAACATGAGCAAATAAATGAAGATAGGAGCATCTGTTGGACACCATGAATAATTAGTGAATATAATTATAATATGAGCAAACCATTTCTTTTTCATCCTTTCAACAAGCAATTTCAGTAAGCTTCATCCCATTATTTTAACAAAAGATACTTTATCCAGGATGTTGTTCCCTGCAGGTGGATCTAGCTGAACTTTGCCTCTCACATGTAATGGAAATTGGATGGCTTACTTGTTAGTGAACATATATGAGAATAAGATTCGATAACCAAGTCTTGCATTTTTGAAGGGCCATGTCGTTTTTCAGCACAACCATCAACTGAATACTGCTTACCTAGCAGTTGCATGCTGCAATTGTCTTTCAAAGAACCTATAAATTGGTTTCTGGATTTCTGCTTAATATTTTAGGGAGATTGAAATCCCAGATGAGATAAAGTACAGCAACTGGTATTGTGTGCTAACTGCAAAACTATCGTACTTATAGTGCAGTGGAAAAGGTCACATAAGTAGCATACTACATATAAATATGATTAACCATAAATAGTACCTTATATCAAATTTTATAAATTATGTGCACTGCCAAGCTAGTGCTTAATTAAAGCAAATAGACATGACTAGATTGGTATTTCTAACATCTGTAACGGTGTTTCTGAAACTATAATGGCAGTCACTCATGGAGCAAGCAAAGAAGTAGCCCAGTACAGAGAAAAAACTAACAATTCTCTGACAAACAATACAAGTAGCCCAGTACAAAGAAAAAACACTAACAATTCTCTGACAAACAATACAAGTAAAACAACCATTGAATGAGTAAAACAGTTTCCTGTATTATTGAAGCAGCATAACGTATTTACAGAAGATGTAATAATTTTTCTTACCATTTAATCCCAAGCAGCACAGCTACATCCTGAAAATTTCCAGATCAAAGAAGTATAACTCTAGCGACCTCCAAGCATCCTAATGAGCAGTCAGTGAGTGAGGTTTCTCACTTCCATGGAATTGCAACCAAGACATATCACCAAGCAATTCCAGCTCAAATTTGCAGAGAAGTACCAAACTGCGCCGTGGAGCCACCAGCAGAACACCGCCTCGCCCGCCGCCACTCGTACTCGGGGTCGTCAGTGGGCAGCTCGTAACGGCACACTGGGCACGAGTTCCGGATGGCCAGCCATGGCCCAATGCACGCCCCATGGTAGAAGTGTGCGCACGGCAGTCGCGTGGCGAGTTCCCCTTGCGCGATCCCATCCTTGCACACGGCGCAGCCCTGCGCAGCCTCCTCCCCGCCGATCGCCACAACCTGGAGCCTCTCCACCGCCGCGCGAGCCGCCGGCGGCGCGCCGCCCGACGCCGCGTCCGCGACATGCCCTGGCAGCACCTCGAAGTCGTCCTCGTCCAGCGGCACCGAGAGCACCTCCCACCCCACGCTGCGGAACATGTCGTCGATCTCCTGGCCGTCGTCAAAGTCGAATGGCGGCTGGTCGGAGAAGCTCGACTCGTCCCCACTATCGATACCCTCCATCACGCCCAGAATCTCCCTCTCGTCGAGGAACCCGAACACGTCGGCATCGCCTCCGCCTCCTCCTGGTCCACCTCCACCTCCAAGGGCGGCAGCGGCGGCGGTAGTGGCGGGGGCGGCGGCGGCGATCTCCTCCCACTCGAAGCCGTCGGCAAGGTTGTCCTCGAGGCAGTCCCAGAAGGGCGGGGAGGGGGAGATGCGGCGGAGGTCGGGATCGGAGTCGAAGGAGAAGGGGGAGCCGGGGGTGAGGATTAGGGTTTCGGGATCGAAGTCGGCGGAGAAGGGGGTTAGGGGGTGGGGGCACTGGTGCTCCTCCACGAAGGTCTCGGAGAAGGAGAGGTAGGAGGCCTCGCCGAGGGCGCTGGGGCCGTGGTCCTCGTCGACATCGAGGAAGCGCTCGTCGGCTATCCCCTCCATGGGGACGACGGCGAGGAGGGGAACGGGATGGTGTGGGTGGTGGACCTGGTGGTGCCGTGCGTCGTGTGAGGAGGCGTGGCGTGGCGTCCCCGTCTCGAGTTGCTGGGCTGTTGGGCTTGGGCCTGCTCAGCCTCAGAGTCCTCAGTTCCTCACGCCGTCACGCACTCAGAGTCTCAGACTCAGCCACCTGAGGTATTTCCGCCTTCGAGGCGATCTGAAATACGTCTTCTTGTATCATTAACGTAATTATTGGTCGTGTTACTCGTTTCTGCGTACACGGGTCCTCCAGATATTACGCCTCTTGGTAAGCGAAAAGTAGCGCGTGGCCTGTTGAGTTCACGATTAACACGAGGTTTGATTAAACAAAGGTCTCGGTTAAGACTTAAGAGGTAGAAGTTAATCGGGCACTATCGTGGTCGGTGTCACGGAAAATGAGATTTCTAAATCAATTAGTATAGTGCCTGTGCTAACGCTACGACGGCAGTACACCCGCTTATCAATTAAATGAGAAGATAAGTATTAATACAACACTTAATAATAAAAGAGAAATTTAGAATTTTAAATGAATTTAGAAAAAAAAGAACTAAATGGAGGTCGAATGGGCGAAAACGGGCTCCCAAAAGATTTTAAATCAAGAAAGAGAAAGAAAAAAGAAATTTCTGATTTTAGATTATTTTTTTTTAGCTTCCACAGAGAACACAGCGTGCTCTCTCAGGCTTAACCAATATAAGAGGAGGGAAGGCCGGGGGTGGTGGCGGTCACGATGGTCGGCTCAAGCAGTGCGGCAAGATCGTCGACCTGGCGCTGTGGGGAGGAATCACGGTTGCGGTGAATTTCACGGAAAAGATGACGGTGATGGCTTTATTACCTCCAAAATCCGTGATCTTTACAAGAGGGAGCACTTGGGGATTTACGCAATGCGATGGGTGGAAGAGAGCTCATGGCTTTTATAGCCGAAACAAGCATATTTATGGAAACCATAATTTAGGATCAAATCAGATTGGGAGGAAATTTTGGCAATAGAGTCTGAAATTTGGGAATTAACACCATAGATGGAAAGAGGAGATTTGGTGTGGGATTGATGGAGCTTTGGAGCTTCTTTATTGCTTTAATGGAGGAGGAAGAGAAGAAGCTTCTGTGCAAAATTTGACTAGAAGAAGCTACATGTGAGTTGCCTTCATTTTTTTAAATATAGAAGGATTTTTGAAAAGACAGCACATTAGGTTAAAAAATTCTAAAAAAATTCTCAAAAAAACTTTCGATTATTTTGTACTTAATAAAATTATTTTTAAAAAATTTTAAATTATAAATTTGCCGAGGCACGACGGCCGCGAGGTCGTTGACCAGCAACCTCGCCGCGTCGGTAATGCCACCGATGGCGACCGTAGAGCCATTGCAGACCTGCGTTCTCCCGGTCACGCTGCCCCATCTCCCGATTTCCTTTTTTCAGCACGTAATGTATGGTCCTTTCCTTTTTCAGAACGTTTGTTTCCTTTTCCTTGATTCCAACACGTTTGTTTCCTTTTCCTTGTTGATGCTTTGGAGGTGAGGAAGGTGCATTGTGGACCTCACGGATGATTTCAAAAATATGAAAAATAAAGCTGCGCTCACCACGATCATTTGGATCCGCAAGGGAAAAAAGATAAAATTAAACAATGCTCGCCATGGCCACGTTCGCGAGAAAAATTAAAAATTAAGCGGCACTCACGCATAGTTGGTTCCTTAGATAAAAATGAAAACAAAAATTCAGCGCTCTCAGTGCTTGTTGAAATTAAACTCTATGGGGCTAGATCCGTAAAAAAGTCTCAAGAAGGGTCACATTCGGAAAAAAATACGATCACAATGCCAGGACAATAAAAAATTCAAGTCTTATTTCCTTGCATGAGGATCCTCTCTGTTTATTTCCTTGTTTGATTCACCCTCCTTCCAAATATGTAGTACGTACAATTTTGGCCAGTAAAAAATTCAAGTTTGATTTCCTTGCATGCGGATCCTCCTTATTTATTTCCTTATTTGATTCGCTCTCCTTCCAAATATGTAGGTGGGGGAGGTCTGTTGTGGGCCACAGGGATGATTAGACACAATAAATAATGGCCATCAGATGTGGGTGAGTAAAACTGAGGAAAGATCTGAGACGTTCATTTTGATGAATGCAAGTTTTTGGGGACGTTTTGCTAGGTGCATGAACATTGGACCATCTCTAATAAGGTGAATTATTTAGGGTGGACGTAGAAAAAATTGTTTAGATGTATTATAAAAGGGTATAGATAATCAAATCGATGATCTCGGTTCCCATTGTTGTAGGTCGTTAAGTTTCTTCCTAAATATGGCAATAAGTTTGTTCACTCACAAACATCGACGGCCATGAATTCTCTCTGTCATATTATGTTATCGGGCTGTTTGGTACTTTGGTTTACGGCGTGTGAACCTTAACAACGTGTGCCGAATTTTGAAATTTCCAAAACTTTTGTCGCCAAAGTTTTTTAAAACAAGATGAGTTACGGGTATCAAATTTAATAAAAAAATAGAGGACGAGCCGTAACTCGTTTGGTTGGGAGCTAGGTGTGCTTGCGGCCGGTCACGAGTTCGATCAAACTCGTAGATCTCACTTAATAAAATTAGGTTTAGGTACACGCGTGTGTGTTCAGTAAAATAGCATGTACTTATACTCCAGAGACCAGAGGGTCTTTAATAAATATTTTCTTAGCATGTATCGAGTGCGTGTGTGACGAATACTAATAACAGGGGTACCGCAACGGCCCGAAGCGACGAGCCAGCGGCCTCAAGCATATCTCCAGCCCAACAGCCGCGCGCCGCCATCACGCCGACCGAATCGCTGCGAGACCACACAAGACATCCGCTCCCGACCGGCGAGAGGAATCGAATCCGGCCGATGGCGCTCAGACCCCCTTGGCGGAGCGGGATCTCCCGACTCGGCCGACACGCGCTCCCGACCCTTGGCGGGGCGGGATCTCCGACTCGACCGAACCAAGGTGACGGACGCCGAGGGCAGCGTGTCGAGCCCTCATCGACCTACCGCCACGTACCCCGAACGAGGTCAATCGGAGTGACTATACAAGGGCGGTGGCTCCTTCCAAGAAGGTCCGGTGGATCTTGAAGACAAAGCTTCGGCCAATCAACCGATCAGCGTCTGATCTGACGCGCGCTCCCTCCGAGGGCGCCAACGTCACGCGACCGCAGCGTCGGCGTTCGCAAGGATCACGAGAGGGCAAGCACGCTATTTCCGGGAATACCTAACCTCCTGACCACCAAGGCTACCGACCAAAGCATGGGCAAGGCGGGTGGCGACCGATCCTCGGGACGAAGGACCGGAGCTCTAACATAGGTCACCTCGCTCTTCCCCGACTCTCGATGTAACTTTCCCTTCCTTCAGTATAAAAGGAGGCGGGACTAAGCGATTCAGAGAGGAGGAACACATAAGAACACGAGGAGACTAAGTCATTTAGGGGCCTCGTCAGAAACATAGTGCAAAAGCAATACAATCGCCATCTGAATCGAGTAGGGACTTTCGGCCGAACCAAGATACATCTGGACTCACGAGTCTAACCATTCGAAGTGGAACGCGCGACCCTTAGACTTACAAATTTACTTGCCGCGCCAAAACGCCGGCGGTTGCGCGCGCTGTAAGGGATCTTCGCGTCTTCGTCACCATCTCCGATTCGTTTACCTCCTGATGGCATCCACCCATCTGCGGCGGCATGATCTGGCGGGAACCGGATCCGCCGGCTCCTCGACTTGCCGTCACCCGACGGGAGGAGCTCACGCTGCGTCCGCCGCCTCGGAGGACAGCGCCCGAGAGCTCAGGCGTCCTCTTGGCGACCGCTAAGCTCGGCTTAGGCGCCCTGCAGTCCCGGCCGGAACCCGAGGAGTGCTCGCCACTGTGGCGAAACTCCGTAGGCAGGCGGTGACCATGTCACCCAGTAGGCTCGCGACTTGTGGCGATGGTCGGCTACATGCCGGCCTCCATCCACGAGCTTGGAAGACTCTTCCACCATAACTCCAGCTCCGACACGGAGTACCACCAGCAGCGGCACTCTCTTGAGTGCAACATGGCGGCACGGGTCGATTGACCAGTGGCCCTCGCGGTGCGGACCTCCTATCCGCGCGCTCGAGCGCGGGAGGAGGAGTACCAGCCAGGAAGTCTTGAACGCGCTCGGGCCGCCGCGCGAGAGCTCCAACAACAAGCAAAGAGTTGGAGGAGCGAAGAGTGAGCTCGACCGGCTCGAGCCAACCTAGAGCGGGAGGAGCTCGAGACCCGCATGTGCTGGCGGCGACGCAGCAAGCGCGCGGTCGTCAGCACACCCCAAAGAGCGGAAGAGTCCGACGGTCCTCGATTCTTCCCCACCCGGCCAAACGTGGCGCGGCCGCAATGCGCCGAGGCCTCCGAGCCGATCGACCCGAGGCCAAGGCCACTTACCAAAACCTCCGGTGGTAGTAGCACGCGGCCGTCAAAGACATGCACGCCTCGGCTCCTATCGCTCGGAGCCACCTCACCACCGGGCCGTGTCTGCCGTCTGGGCCGGTTGGTCCGGCTACAGCGTCGCCGCGCGCGAGCCACACGAGCCTCGCGCGCCCGGCGCCTAACGCCTCGGTGATGCCTACGACATTCGCGCTACCCTTGAGGCGCGAAGAAAGATGGCGGAGAGGCCGCCCGCTCACGAATTGCGGGCGGCGGCACCACCACCGCGGCCGAGCCCCGACGGTCTGGACCGCGGCGTTCGCCAGGGGATCCACCAGCGAACTTCCCGCCGATTCTGGCGCCTACCAACATTGCCAAATACACGGGCCACAAACCCGGTGTCGCGCTCAAGATTACCGGCTCGCATGCGGGCGGAGGAGCAACGGATGACCTCTTCATCATCCAAGACCTTCCCATCTACCTCGCGGACTCGGCCGAGCACGGCTCGAGTACTTGCCCGCCAAAACCATCGAGAATCTGGACCGACTTGAAGGCCTCTTCGTCGGCAACTTCGAGGCACTTTACAAGCGCCTGAAACTCCTGAGACTGAAGGGCGCAACAGCGAGCGGGAAAACCCTCGGGACTACATCCGACGGTTTTCCGCCCGATTACAACGAGCTCCCGACATCTCCGACGCCGATGTCGTGGGAGCATTCATCTGACACCTCTGCAAGGCCTTGGTACACAAACTAGGTTGCCTCAAGCCCGGAACTACCAAGGAGCTCCTCGATATCGCCACCAACCACGCCTCGGCGAGGCGTGTGGGGCCATCTTCGAGGAGGAAAGGCCCAGCTAGAACCCGGCGTCCGCATCGGGTCCCCTTCTGACCGCTCCGACAAACGGAGGCGGCACGGGAAGCAGATCCGCGAGACCCAAGTGGTCGCCACCGTCGATCGCCCTGCCAAGCAGCAGGTGCGACCGACCGTCGCGCCCGACCACTTCGAGAAGTTGATGGGCGGCCCGTGCCCAAACCACGGGTTCTCCGTCAAGCACAAGTCACCGGATCGCGAGGTCTGGCGTTACCTCTCCGGCGTCCCACAACGCCGCGTGGCAAGGGAAGAAGCTGCGCGCCCCGCGGTCGCGAGAGAAAAAGCGACGATGAGTTCCACTGAACCCGGCGGTCGCCTCATGATCTTTGGAGGACCGGCTGCTATGCCGACAAGCGCCGGCTCAAGCTCGCTTATCGCGAGGTCCATACCGTCGCGCCATGCGTCCCCCAATACCTCCGGTGGTCAGAGTTCCCGATCACCCCGACCACGTTCCACAGCCGGGGAGATACCCCCTGGTGGTCAGCCCCGTCGTGGGGAAGAAGCGCCTTTCAAAGGTGCTTATGGACGGAGGCGGCGGCCTCAACATCCTCGTCGAGGCGCTCGGCGCTATGGGGTCCGCGCTCGACCCTCCGACCCGGCAAGGCGCCTTTCCATGGCGTCATTCACGGCCAGCGAGCCCATCCACTCGAACCGTCGACCGCCTGCTACCTTTGGGGAACCGGAAACTTCCGCACCGAAACCCTCGCTTTTGGTCGTGGATTTCCGGTTCTTACCATGCCATCTGGGAAGGCCGTGTTACGCCAAGTTCATGGCGGTCCCCGGCTCGCCTACCTCAAGCCGAAGATGCGGGGCCACGAGGAGTCATCACGTGGCATCATCTTTCGGCTTGCCTACAATCGCGCCTTGCGGTTGTGAAGCTTGCCTCGGCGATCATCGCGTCTGCCGAGCTCGACAACCTCGGGAGGAAGCCTCCGAATCCGCCCCGAGTCCGACAAGTCGGGCGGGATCCTTCAAGTCCGCCGAGGACACGAAGGAGGTCGCGGATCGATCCACGTGATCCGACCAAGACCGTGCGGATCGAACCACGCCCCGCCAAATAGGAAGCGCTCGTCGACTCCTCCGCACCAACAAAGACGTCTTCGCATGGAGGTCCTCCGACATGCCGGAATCCCAAGGAAGTCGCCGAGCACTCCTTGAGCATCCGGCCGGGCTCAAAGCCGGCCGCCTAACGCCTACGCCGCCGACGAGGAGAAGCGCAGGATCATAGGGAGAGATCGCCAAACTTACGGCCGCGGGGTTCGTAAAGAGGTGCGCCACCCAGTGGCTAGCCAACCTGTACTTGTAAAAAGAAAAATGGGTAATGGAGGATGTGCGTTGACTATACGAGTCTCAACAAAGCATGTCCCAAGGATCCGTTCCCTTTGCCCCGCGTCGACCAAGTCATCGACTCCACCGCGGTGTGAGTCCCTCTCTTTCTCGGATGCCTACTCGGGCTACCACCGATTGCGCTAAGGAGTCCGACCATTTCGCGACTTCCTTCATCACCCCGTTCGGCTCATTCTCGCTATGTTACAATGCCGTTCGGCCTAAAAACGCGGCGCTACATACGGCGATGTATGCAAGCGTGCTTCAATGACCGGATCGGCCGTAACGTTGAGGTGTCGTCGGCGATATTGTCGTAAAGACCAAGAAGGCCGACGACCTTATCCCCGACTGGAAGAGACCTTTGCGAACCTTCGGCGATTCGCATAAAGCTCAATCTGAGAAATCGTCTTGGGGTCCCCAAAGGAAGCTCCTTGGCTTCATTGTCTCCGGCGAGGCATCGAGGCCAACCAGGAGAAGATATTGGCAATCGCAAGGATGGGCCCAATCAAGAACCTCAAGGGGGTCGGTGGCCGGATGCCTAGCGACTTTGAGCCGTTTCATGTCTCGCCCTCGGCGGCGAATGCCACTCTACAGGCTACTCAAGAGATCCGCCGCTTCATTTGGACCCGAGGCTCGGAGGCCCTCACACTTTGAAGGCTCGGTACCCACAGTCACGAAGCTCTCGTCAAAGAACAACGGCCTAAGAACAACGGCGGTTTACTTCATTAGCGAGGTCCTTTCAGAGTCAAGGCTCGGTACCCACAGTGCGAAGCTACTCTCGCGGTGCTCATTGCGAAGAGAAAGCTCGTCCACTACTTGATCGGCACAACATCACCGTGGTGACCACGTCCCGCTAAGCGAGATCGTCATAACCGCGACGCCTCGGGAAGGATAGCCAAGTGGGCGCTCGAGCTCGTGACCACGACATCACATCGTCCCTCGGACGGCGATCAAATCGCGAGCCCTAGCCGACTTCGTCGCCGAGTGGACCAAACCGAGCACCACGGTGATCGAAGACCGAGCTTGGACAATGTACTTCGATGGGTCTTACAACAAGAATGGCGCGCGCGGAGTCGCCATCATCTCCCGCTCGGGAACAAGCTTCATCGCCATCGGTGCGCTTTTCGATGCCACCAACAACGTCACGTCGAGGCCCTCGTCAGCGGTCTCGGATCGCTGCCGACCTCGGTGCTCGCCGACTCCACGTCCACGGGGACTCAAGCTTGTCGTCGACCAAGTCATGAAGGCGCGGAGTCGAGAGCGCCGTATGGCGCGTCTTGTCGAGAAGTCGCGGGCTCGAAAATCTTGATTCAAGGGCTTGAGCTTCACCATAGCTACCGACGCCTTCTGATAGCGGCCGACTACCTAGCCAATCGGCCTCCAGTGACCGGTCCCGCCGGATCTTCGTCTGCGACCTCCTGCGACCTTCCATCCGGTGGGTCCGGTGGCGAATCGGTCCCAAACCTACCTAACACGGCGCCCCAACCGCCGCCGCGCGATCGGCGTGAACTTGGCCGGTCGAGCGCGGCGTGCTAGCGGCCGAGTCCGACCGAGAAAGCCCTTCATAGATCGTTTGTGGACGGGTCACTTCCCGACCGACCGAGGGCCGCGCCTCGCCCGGCGGGATAAGTCTTTCATCTGGTCGGCCCAGGACCTTTACAAAGAGCCCTCAGGGTCCTCCAAAAGTGCATTCAGTCGACCAAGGAAACAAGCTGGCAGACGACATACAGTGAATTTGCGGTCACCACTGCGCCCGACCTCTTGTGGGAAAGGCCTTTCGGCAAGGTTTCTATTGGCCGACCGCCATGTCCGACGCCGAGCACATCGTGCGCTGCGAAGGATGCCAATTCTTTGCCAGGCGGACACATCCCCGGCTCGGGCCTTGCGAGACAATCCCCATCCGTGGCCTTTTGCGGTTTGGGGACTCGATCTGGTCGGGCCTTTCAAGAAAGCGCCGGGGCTTTACCCATTTGCTCGTCGCGGTGGACAAGTTCACCAAGTGGATAGAGGCCAAGCGGCCGTGGCGTCACGCGTCGGCACAGCGGCCATCTTCTTCCGCGACATAGTCTTTGGTTCGAGTCCCAAACTCCATCATCACCGACAACGAGCGCAGTTCACGGGAAAGGAGTTCCTCGAGTTCTGCGATGACTTCAACATCTGCGTCGATTGGCGCTGCGTGGCCCATCCGCGGACCAACGGCCGGTCGGTAGCGCAAAGCGGCATGATCCTTCAAGGGCTTAAGCCGTGGATCTTGATCGGCTCAAGCACTTCGCGGGTGGCTGGGTGACCGAAACTACCCTCCGTCCTCTGGAGTCTACGGACCACGCCGACCCGGCGGCCGGGTTCACACCGTTCTTCATGGTATCACGGTCTTGGCCGTCTTCTTGCCGAGAACACAGGTATGGCGCCCCAAGACTGCAAGCCTTCGAGGAGGCTCGGGGGCTCGCCGCACAACAAGACGCCGTCGACCAGCTCGACGAGGCGCATGACATGGCCGTCCTGCGATCGGCCAGGTATCAACAAGCTCTGCGACGTTATCACAGCCGCCGAGTTCGAGGCGGTCTTCGATCTTTGGCGACACAGTCTGCGTCGGTCGGAACCGGCAAGGATAAGCACTGGTATGCGCCCCTGGAAGGCCCCTTCACCGTCGTGCAGATCCTCCGACCTGGCACCTTTCGGCTCAAGGACGCCAACGGCCGCATCCTTCCAAATGCATAGAATATAGAAAAGTTAACGCGATTCTATCCCTAAACTCTTTTCCTCTTCCTAGCATGCTCTTTACTTTTTTCCTTCCGAGCACGCCATGCGACGACTCGGGGGCTGCCCTTCGGCGCCCCCGTTCAAGCTGCTCCCGGTCGGCGCTTGCGCGAGTTGATGACCCAACCGACCACAAGGTCCTTCCGGCGGTAACCCTTCGACCCAAGTGCTCTGACTTCGCCCGGTGCTATGGTTGCTAACACTTCGCGGAAGAAGGAAGTACCGAGTGGAGTGACCTTTGGTCGGCAGGAACACTCCTCCCCGCACGAACTCGGTGTCCCCACGCGCTTATGAGGGTACGTGACCCGACTGGTCATGATGTCCATCCCGAGAGGTAACCCTCTCAACCAAAGTGTTACGACCTACGCCCCAGCGGCTATGGTTGCTAAGTAGCACTTCGCGGAAGAAGGAAGTGCCCAAGTGGAAAGATCCTTGGCCGGTCTAGAACACTCCTATCCCTCACAAGTGCGCCTAACCGCTGCATAGCCAAGTCTCCAATCCACCTCGCTCCTCCCAAAACGACCCAACCTACGCATAAGTGACCCCTGCGGTCCTTAAGGCTATGGTCGGTCAAACGCTCACCCTAAATACGAAAGAGGGCGAGGCGATTCGGAACTTGATAAATTCAAGATTGTTTACATAGCGTCTTTACAATCTAAAAGGATAAAGCTAACTATTTTTATTCTTCTTGGTGGCGGCCGGTGGCAAGGCGGAGAGTTGGCGCCTCAGCTTCTGAAGGCGCGGCTGCGGGCGGGATGCGGTGGCGATCTCCGGCGTCGCGGCTCGACCAGAGCTCAAGCCGGTCGATCTCCTCGTCGATCCGGTTCCGGCTCGCCACTGCCCACCACCATGGTCGATCACCGTCGTAGTGCGAGGCGGTGTTGACCGGCGCCAGCTCAAGCTCAGCGCGGCCGGTGATCACCGCCTCTTCTACGGTCGCGCTCGGGCGGCCAAGACGGGCAAGGGCACTCGGGCTGCCGGCTCTAGGATGCGATCGCGAGACTTCCGACCGACCTTGCGGAGGCCTCGATTCGGTGCTCATCTCGGCCCGGCCGTCCTCCGCAACCTTCAATGCGCCGGGCCTCGCGTCGAACCACGATCGCCACGTCGCGAGCATCGATGCCGTTCTCTGCGCCTCCACGGCGGCGCTTCAGATTCTTCTGCGCCTCTGATTGCGGCGATTTTGGATAAGTTCGCCTGTGGGTCGCACCCAGACTTAATTGAAGAATTGAGACACTTACCACCGCGCGAGTTGGTCGATTGCGGCTTCCGACTTGGCGCCTCGTATGAAGTCTCTCGCTCGGCCAGTTCATACGGCGATCACGCTTCGAGCGAACTCGGTCGGCGTCCCCACGAGCCTTGTTTCGCTCGGTCCACGAGCGTGTTGCTGCGTCTGCGGTCCCCTCCGCGGCAGCGGCGGCATCCTTTGCCTCGGTGACCTCGTCGAGAGGACTCGGTTCCACCACTTTCGCCCTCAAGACCTTGGCTCCTAGGCGCTCATCATAAAGGGCCTTTGTGGCCTCTTCAAACCTGGCGGATCTCCACCGCCTCAACCGCCTAATGTCCATGGCCTCTGGACTAGGCGCACTCAAGCGTGGCCGATCGCACTCCTTCACCGTTGCCCGTGGATCGTCGGAGCGCTGCAGAGCTCAACTCGGCGCCGCGGCGAGCCCGCAAGTCTTTGCAAACGTGGACACTCCGTTAGTCGCGCGGAAGAACTATAAAAATGTGCAGCAGTCGAACTTTTGGTGACCTACAGGCGTGGCGATGGACTTCCCGACCATCGT
The DNA here is from genome assembly GCA_036346275.1 of Otatea glauca. Lineage (NCBI taxonomy): Eukaryota > Viridiplantae > Streptophyta > Magnoliopsida > Poales > Poaceae > Otatea > Otatea glauca. Next base: position 61,145,514 of record CM070722.1, read on the forward strand.
GCCCGGTATACACGGTGGAAGACTCGAGCAAGAGCCGGACCTTTACGGATCGCCTATCTCGGCCGGCGTCGGTCGCCTTCTTAGCAGGCGGCCCCCTCGCTCTCCTCCGCGACCCATGACGCCCGGGCAGGTTTACACCCGGCAGACGCCTCGCTTCGCCCGTTCGGGCGGGGCGTCGCCGTCAAAGCACCATGGGCAAGGGTGATGAGGTCAACCCTTGAAACCCCTCGGCGACTGCACTGAGGAGCATCGGTCGGCATCTCCCCTGGACAAGGGTCGAGCACCTCCGTCGCCCGGCTCGCCACGATCGGGCGCGATCGCCGGCGGCACCGTCGTCTCATCCTCCGAAAGGGCGATCACGTCGTCCGGTGGGGTCCGTCGGGCGGCGGAAGTTCTTCGCCACGACCTCGGGTGAGGCCCGTCCTCGAAGGCGACCGCGCCCTCGGGCCGCCGACCGCGACCGCCACCGACCCGTCGGAGTCGCGAAATCACCGTATATTTACTTGCGGGCCGTGCGGCGCCCACAGTCACCCCGTGTAAGCCGCCACGTTGCAAAGATTCAAGAGTCGCTCGGGCGGCTTTGCCAAAAAGTGCTCAATAAAAGAAACACTTACAAGGCCGAAGGTGCGTGTGCGCGCGCCCTCTTTGCCGCCCCGCCAGTCAAGTCGGTGGTCGCTTCCAAAGCCACCTCCACCGAGAAACCTTTACGATCGCGATGACGCAAGATCACCTCGCTGGGGATCCGTGGCCACGGGCCCGTGGTGCCGCCTCTCGGCCAGGGTCCACGCTTCGGGCGCCGCCACGGCGTGGTCGAAAAAAACCCACCATAGGGATGGCGGGGCGCTCCGCCATTGTCGATGGAGGTTGTCCCCAGGTGGTGGTCTCCGACACATCCTCGCCGCGCGTTCCTTATGCTTCTTCTTCCTCCTTTCCTCCTTCCGCTTCTTGCGGAGGAGTCGACCTCTGCTCTTCGCCGGCGCCATCGCGCCTCCTTATCCCGGGAGCGGCGCGGAAGACATCCCGTGAGCCCCTAAGAGGATGCGGGAATGCTTGGTCGGACCAAGTGCTAAGGACAAAGAAAAGAAAGCGAAAGAATTTCACCGACTTACAGTTTGGCGGAAAGTCGCGAGAATAACTCGGGTGGCCACCGTACCACCGTGGCATTCGCGTAACGGCGCCACCGGGCCTCCACCTCGAGCGCGGCGGCTCGAGTTACGCCATCCTCGCCCGGTTGGGCGGCCCGCATACCGGAACAAAGTGCGGCACATGCACAAGGGTTACCGCGCATCCCCATAAAGCGCGCAACAACGCGTCCCGGTGAGCCCCGCCTCCTTTGAGCCACGATCGCTCCACGATCGAGACCACTTGTTCTTCTCCCTCTTTTGGCGCCCGGTTCCACCGCTCCTCCGCCATGGGAAGCTCGCCGGTGAAACGAGGGGCGCCGCCGCCGACGTTTTGAGCGTAGAGCCATTGAATGCCGATCCTTGTTGGGCGAGGCGGTTTACCTCCAGTACTCCGTGCTCGGCCGGGCGAAGGCCGAGGGCGAGCCACCGAGGCGCCACGGCGTCCGGCGGCTGTCTTTCGAGCCTTGCACGGAAGAAGTGCCTCCACAACGCCAGTCGGCTCGATCCCAGGAAGGCCTCGCCTGGCGTGATGAAGATGGCGATGTGGAAGACCCCATTGGGGTTGAGATGGTGCACCTCCACCTTGTAGTGAGACAGGCCACTGGACGAGCGGGTGCGTGGCGAGCCAAAGCCGCGCTCGAAGAACGAGGCGGGCACCACGACCTCGTCGCCCATGGCGCGGGTGGCGACCCAATCGGCACCCTCCGGCGAAAAGGTCTGCGGCATGAGAAGCCCTTCTTCACCAAGCCGAAGCGCACTGGCTGTCTTGGCGCGCGAGCACTCCGCCACGACATCTTCACGAGAGAGGCAGTGGAAGGTGAGAAAGAAAGGTGGGGTTTTCTTTCCTTGGCTCTCTGGTGCTTTTCTTGTTTGGTAGAGGCGAGACAAAGAAGGCAAGAAAGCGTGACTACGGAGCACCCAACGGGCGTATTTATAGAGGACAAGCAAGCGCCGCCAGCGAGCACCCCCTCAGCGAGCGTCGCGTCCACCTCGCTTATTGCGCCACTGTAACTCCAGGTTCCAATACCACTCGCTTTTAATCCTGTCATGTCGGTGACAAGGGCCATAAAGACGCCACCAACAACGTGTCCGTAACCTCTTGGTCTCGCCTTTAGGCGGAGCGGTTGCTCGGGTCTTGCGAGAAGCCCATCGGGCAGCTGCGGCCCCAAGGCACAAAAGCTTTGTGGCTTGCGCCAGGCCCAGCCGAGGAGTGGGTTCAAAAGGCCTACCCGCGAGATGGGTATAAGGCCGCCCAAAGAAAACAGAGCAAGGGGCGGTATGAAGTGAGCCCCACGGTGGGCCCTCGGTTAGGTCGGTGGCGGCCTAATCACCTCTACTCGCGTCCGAGACTATACTTCACACTCTCCCGGAGCTCATCAATGGCGGCAGTACCGTGTGCTCTGGGTTGGCGGACGACCCGAGGTCCATCTGGATTGAGTAGAAAAGGTTTTTATGGGTCGCCCCACGGCGGGCCAGGACACCCTACTGCAGGATCGTCGCTCGGAAGGGTCCCCTTGGGCGGGACCTCCCGGGACCCACTCGGACTACACGCTATTGGCTCCACGAGCACGGCGTTCAAACCAGCGCAGTGGCGTCGTCGCTCGCCCCTCCGGTCCCACACTGTGGATGGGGTATACATGTGGGATAGGCGGTGGTCATTCTTCTCGCGATTACCCTCGCCGACGAGGACTCGGGAAGGATGCCCCACGTCCACTACGACGATAACGGCGCTCACGTCCGGCTACGACGGTAAGCGGCGCTCACGTCCGGCTCACGACGGTAGCGAGCACTCACGTCTAGCTACGACGGTAAGCGGCGCTCACGTCCGGCTCACGACGTTAAGCGAGCACTCGGACACCGAACCTCACAGAGGCATTGGTCGTCCTGCCACCAAGGTAGTCGGACACCAACCTCACAGAGGCATCCGTGCGTCCTGCCGACCAAGGCACTATCTAGCTACGACGTTAAGCGAGCACTCGGACACCGAACCTCACGAGGTATCCGGTCATCCTGCCGACCAAGGCACTCGGACACCGAACCTCACAGAGGCATCCGGTCGTCCTGCCACCAAGGCAGCTCGTCTTAGCTACTGACGTTAAGCGAGCACTCGGACACCGAACCTCACAGAGGTATCCGGTCATCCTGAGACCAAGGCACTCGGACACCGAACCTCACGAGGCATCCGGTTGTCCTGCCGACCAAGGCACCGTCTAGCTACGACGTTAAGCGAGCACTCGGACACCGAACCTCACAGAGGTATCCGGTCGTCCTCGCCACCAAGGTAGTCGGACACCGAACCTCACGAGAGGCATCCGGTCGTCCTGCCGACCAAGGCACCGTCTAGCTCTGACGTTAAGCGAGCACTCGGACACCGAACCTCACAGAGTATCCGGTCGTCCTGCCGATCAAAGCGATCGGACACCGAACCTCACACGAGCATCCGACGCCTGCCAGGCCAAGGCGCCGTCCTACAACGTTAAGCGAGCACTCGCGCGTTTGTTCCTGCCGATCAAGGCCGGTCTATCCACGGCGATTAAACTTAAAGCAAACTCATCGCGAAGACATTTTCATAAAGAAAAAGAAGATTTCATTATAGGCCAACAGCTCGGACTTTACGACTTTACACGATGCAAGCGGACACAAGAGTGGCCCGCGCGCACCGCGGCGGGACTTTACCACGCTAGAACCTATCAAACATCCGTGCGGCGTCGGTGGCACCGACGCGCATCTTTGGTAGGCCCTTGCACAGTCGGCGGGACGGCCGCGCGCGCCGCTGGCGACACGCCGATGCCTCACGCTGTTCAGCGACATCGGCGCGGCCGCGCCAACTACGGTCGGCGCTCTTGCGCCATCGCCTCGAAGGGGCCCCTTACCACCTCGAGCCTCGGGCGGCCTCGGCGGCAGCGTCAACGAAGCGGCATCACGGTGCGGCTTCCTCCTCCTAAGCTCGGCCATCGCTGGTCGAACTCATTAAAGCTTCGGCGGAGGATCTTCTTCTTCCACCGCGATGTCATCGCCAAAGCTAAAGACTAGAGGTGTCTCAAGCCATTTGAAGGAGCAAAAGAAAGAACTCTCGTCTAAAGGGTTATCCTTCAAGCAAGCTACAGTAGCATATATATATATATACCGGACGAAGGAGGCTAAGCATCTCGAGTAAATGCGGTAGCGGAAAGCGAAGCATCCTTCACTGAACCCGGCGATCAAGAAGGCGAGCGGGCGGCGCGCCAACTATACTCGGCATGCGCAACGAGGCGAGTAAAGCCTTCGGCGGTTCAAATGCCCGGCCAAACTCGAGGCGTGTCGGATCCATCGAGGCACACCGACGGAAATCGCTAACCGGATCGGCTGGCCGACCGACTGTGCCCGCCACCACTCGTCAAGTTCAACCCCAACCGAATCAGCCGAAATCGCTCGGGAGTTCGGGGCTCTTGACGAATACTAATAACAGGGTACCCGGCGGCCGGCGGCGAGCCACGGCCTCAAGCATATCTCGACCAACAGCGCGCCCGCCCGCCACCGACCGAATCGCTGCGAGACCACACAACATCCGCTCCCGGCCGGCCAGAAGCGAATCCGGCCGGACAGCGCTCGACCCCCATGGCGGGCGGGATCTCCGACTCGGCCGGACGGCGCTCCGATCCCTTGGCGGGCGGGATCTCCGACTCGGCCGAACCAAGGTGACGGACGTCGAGGGCGCGTGTCGAGCCCTCATCACCTACCGCCACGTACTTCGAACGAGGTCAATCGGAGTGACTATACAAGGCGGTGGCTCCTTCCCAAGAAGGTCAGGTGATCTTGAAGACAAAGCTTCGGCCAATCAACCGGATCGCAGACTGATCTGACGCGCGCTCCTCCCGGCGCGCCAACGTCACGCACCGCAACGTCAGCATTCGCAAGGATCACAGAGGGCAAGTACGCTATTTCCCGGGGAATACCTAACCTCCCTGACCACCAAGGCTACCGACCCAGCATGGGCAAGACGGGTGGCGACCAGTCCTCAGGACGAAGGACCGGAGCTCCTAACATAGGTCACCTCGCTCTTCCCCCCGACTCTCGATGTAACCTGTCCCTTCCTTCTGTATAAAGGAGGCAGGACTAAACAATTCAGAGAGAGGAGGAACACATAAGAACACGAGGAGACTAAGTCATTTAGGGGTCTCGTCTGTAAAACATAGTGCAAAAGCAATACAATCGCTTATCCGAATCGGAGTAGGGACTTTCGGCCAACCAAGTATACATCCTGGACTCACGAGTCTAACCATTCAGGGAGTGGAACGCGCGACCCCTTAGACTTACAAATTTACTTGCCGGCGCTCGAAAACGCCGACAGTGTGTATGCCTTATGTCCTTATACCTCTCAAAAAAATAGTAAAAAAACTGATACTTTTTTAACAGTGAGCCAAGCGGATGCTAAAATCGACGAAAGTTAACTAATTTTGGTTTATCTCGCCTGAAAAGAATCTTGCGGTTTTTTTTATCACGCACCGTCCACGTGCACCATGCCTCGCCATTTTTCATGCTCCATTTCTATCGACTGAGGCCGGCAGCCGGCAGGTGGAAGCGCAAGCGCCCATTGCAGCGGCATACAAGCGCAGGAGCGAAACCGCAAGATGGCCAGCGACGCGACCAGGAGAGGTGCACACCAGGGGTCCAATAACCTGGTACCACCACACCGGCTCGCCCCCGCACGATTCCAAGGAAGCGCAAGACAGGGACGCGAGCAGGAATCGGCCAATCGGCTTTTGCGTCGATATCGATGGGAACCACAGTGGGCAAGAAAGCAAGAGCTGTAGCGCGTGACAGCAAGAGGTTTGGATTCATTCATTGATTAATTACCTTAACTGGAGGCAGCTCTGCGTTTCCTGGCTATAAAACGAGGCGGGGTAGAGCCGTGTTGTGGAGCCTGGAGAGGCGGCCCTCCACTAGTTCCTCTTCTAGCTTGTTTTGTTTGGTTCCGTCTTCGTTTGCTCTCTAGTTTCAGATCTGGGAGGCGACTCAGGGAGCCGTATCTCGGCAAGGTAATGCCCTTTTCTCTCTCTCTCTCTCTCCCTTTTCCTTTTTTCTTTAGTATGAATTCTTGGTGAGGATTCTTGCTTGGAATGGGGGAAAAAATCATTTCTTGGGGTTTTGTGATGGTACTGGGTTCATTGGAAGTGCATTATATAGTGAAAGGCTGTTATTTTTTCAGTTGTTTTTAGGCCGATTGCTGGATGTATGTGCTAGTTGGCATGGACTGCCTGCCTTCCTTTGGTTATACAGAAACGTTGTATCATAAGTTGTGTTTGTCTGTTGGTGCGAATTGTGTTGGAAAGGTTGGATTTTGGAGGTGAGCTTTAGCTGGCTTAGCTTGCCCTTGAGTTAAAATGGTTCGGAGTTTATTTCTTCATGCGATTTTGTCTCGTGTGCAAGGCAGATTTACTTCATATTACTTTGATTTAGTGAATCCCGCTCCTTAAATCTATGTTTTAGCCCTTGGTGTTCTCTTCCCTCTTTTGTTTTAGGAAGCTTTGGTGTGTGAAATCTAAACTATGAAAACTATGAACAACTTTTGTTCAGAAGTGTCTTGTTCTTTCCTTAGATCCATATTTGCATTAATTCAAAACACACTGCATTTATCTGAAGAGAACATCCAAGGTAAACAGCATAAGAAATGGAATTCGAATTAGAGAGTGTCTAATTCAAGCTAGTTAGATCTCACCTTAAGAAGTATACAAGACAAAACACAAAACATACTGAGTTATTCAAATCAATAATATATTGCCCTATATCGCTGACTGAAAAGCTTTGCCACTCAGGAGAGTGAAACAAAATGGGGATCGGCAAAGAAAATGGGAGACAGCAGACAGCGCACAAGGAAATACGAGATGAGACCACGCCACTTCTTCCGGTCAAGGGGGAGGAGTTTCATGAATTCAATGGAGCTTCATTTTCTGGGGCAGTTTTCAATCTGTCGACCACCATTGTTGGGGCTGGAATCATGGCCTTGCCAGCGAGTATCAAGATGCTAGGCATCATCCCTGGGATTCTGATGATCATCATTGTAGCATTGCTCACTGAGGCATCCATTGGCATGCTTGTCAGGTGCAGCCACCAGGGCAAGATTACATCATATGGATGGCTGATGGGCGAGGCTTACGGGCAGTGGGGGAGGATTGCGCTGCAGGCCTCTGTCGTCGTAAACAACATTGGTGTGATGATTGTTTACATGATTATCGTTGGTATTCCTTCTAAGCTCAGTACTTCTGCTGTTTTTTCCGTTGCTTTTGAACATTTTGATACGCACAGCTGAAATTCACTGAGCTGGACTTGGTATCAATAGTTTAGTGCTCTTTTGTTGTCGTGGACTGGTGAAAAAATTTGTGGCATAGCTCTGGGGACTTGTCACAAATAATTCCAAAAATTTCTTGAAACTCTCGATAGACCATATTTTTAAGTTAATTTCTTAGCTGTTAGACTTGGGTTTCTTTAGTGCATTGTTTTCAAGATAATTCAAACAATTCAATCATGACCTCCCCGACAAGTACTTTTGCAAGTTGTTTACTATCATATGGAATCCTTTCTATCTCTCCAAAGAAATAATTGGACACTGAGCGATTTGGTAAGAAACATAACATAGTTATTTGGTAAGAAACATAAGATAGTTACTACGCACTTGAACTAGTGAGAAAATTAGTTTCTCGTCTTTGAGTACATCGTGTACCTTAAAAATGACAATTTTATTTGCGATGAACTAAAATTGACATTGGTTGTTAAACTTTTAACAGGCGATGTATTATCTGGAACATCGTCAGCCGGTGTTCATCATCATGGCATATTGGAGGGCTGGTTTGGAGCTCATTGGTGGAATTCCCGTGCCATTGTTCTTCTTGCAACAACTCTTTTTGTGTTTGCTCCATTGGTGAGCTTTAAGCGTTTGGGTATGTTATCATGTTCGCATGGGGAAAAACTATTATTCAACAATCAACATATTTGCTAGGTTTAGCCGCACGATATTAATCATAAATCTTGTCATTTCCTATAGATTCGTTGAGATACACATCCGCCCTATCAGTTGCTCTTGCTGTGGTTTTTGTTGTCATTACTGCTGGGATTGCAATCATCAAACTCATCAATGGAACTGTAGCGATGCCCAAGCTTTTTCCAGAATTAGATGGTCTTAGCTCCATCTGGAAGCTCTTTACAGCTGTCCCTGTTCTTGTCACTGCCTACATCTGCCACTATAACGGTATGCAATTGCAGTCTCAATGCACAATATTCTTCCCATTGTGCTATTATGTGGATTCTAAATGCATGTTTTCATGATTCTACAGTGCACAACATTGACAATGAGCTTACAGATAGAACACAAATTAAACCGATTGTGCGAACATCACTGGCCCTCTGCTCCAGTGTTTACATTGCCACAAGTTTCTTTGCATATCTCCTCTTCGGTGAGGGCACGCTGGATGATGTGCTCGCCAACTTTGATTCAAATCTTGGCATTCCGTTCAGCTCTGTCTTTGATGATGTAGTGAGAGTGAGCTACACTGCTCATGTTATGCTTGTCTTTCCCATCGTCTTCTTTGCCCTTAGGCTCAACTTGGATGGACTGCTCTTCCCCACGTCGAGGCACATTTCTCATGACAACAAAAGATTTGCCATCATCACTATCTCACTTCTCACAGTAATTTATCTTGCTGCCATCTTCATACCAAGCATTTGGGACGCATTCCAGTTTACTGGTGCCACAGCTGCTGTCTTGATTGGTTTCATCTTTCCTGCCATGGTCATACTTAGGTAACTAAATACCTTTTCTGTTTTGTATATATTCCCACTTGCTAATGCAACATAAACACATCACAACTTGGCTTTGTTTTTACCAGGGATCCATACAGAATTGCAACCAAGCGTGACAAGATCTTGGCTGTAACCATGATCGTTCTTGCTGTTCTCTCAAATTCTGTTGCCCTATACAGTGACTCAATGAACATCTTCCTTAAGAAAGAGGTGGCCTGAACTTCTGACTTCAAACTTCAAATGAAGGGTGTTAAATGTCAATGATGCAGGAAGTGCGGCTTTGTGTTACAAAACCCAAATTCTGTGAAGGGAGATGATGTCCCAGGATGCAGTTAAGGATGATGATTTCTTGGTCAGCACTTGAGGTTTTGGTCACTTGAAAGAAATGGAAGGTTTAATTTGTCTAGTTTTTTGTACATAAACTGGCTCAACATCGAATTGAGCCACTCGCAACATATGTATCTTCTGTGTGCTTGTATCCACACAGACAAAAAAAAAGCATTGCTTGAGAAAGCTTGCTCTACAATAATGCACAGTTTTGATAATATTTGAGCTAAATGTGTTATGTTTGGACTTTTGACCTGAACTCAGCATCTGATTAAAATGAAATGGCTATTGTTGCCATCTTTCAGTTTCTGCGGGAAGAAGCAGCTTGTTTGATTTAGGCGCTATGACAATACAAATTTGCGAAAATCCGTAATTACCAATGATGTTTTAAGGGTTGCATTGTCACCTTTGAGGTGTCCAATTTGGTACCAGAAATTCAGAAATACCTCTTAGTACATGACTACAAATATATATATATATATATATACAACAAAACTGGGCCTGTATATAGATCGCCGTCCCACTGCATCAGTGTATATCAATGATAGAAATATAGAACTACACATGGAGTTCACAAAAGAAAGATTCATCACACCATTGTTTGTTTTCGCCTTCTGCTGTGACCAAGAGGCACCTACCTCCTGCGCTGAATCTTTCTGCATCTTGAAAGGTCAAAGCGCCAAGCAATCAAGAAAGCAAATTGTTCTTTGTGACTCCAGTGCCCAGGCTGCTGCTAACAACCACTAAGGTGGTGGGCCCCCCATGGAATAAACATTGTTCTTTGTCGCACAATTTTTCTGTAAATATTCTTTTGTTGGGATTATTAGCATCCGAGCCGGCCAGTGAGTACACTGACAGAATCCTGGAATCCCTAATTGTGATAGGCTTATCTTTTAGTCACTAACAATTTGTGCCTAGTACTAGCAAATTAGCACTCTTAGACACCTAGTGTATGATTGATGAGTTCCTAGTTCATGATTGATGCAATGGACTATGAAAAGGAGAGCTTGAATTGGAGGAAACTCTTCGCATGACGACAATTCAATCAAAGTATGAATACGATAAATAAATTGCAGATGGCGGGTATAGATCCACAATTTTAGTCCGTCGGACAGGAATCATTCAGAGATCAATTCATAGAGGGCTCCAGATGATATTTCCTTTATTATAATTTATTCTGCATTTGGCAAGCTAGTTGTGAATCGTTCAAGGCTGCTGCTCCGCATCAATCTACAGCACTTGGACGGTGAAACGATGATTCGGGTTTCATTGTGTTAGTCGGACAAACAATTATGCTCTCACTTGTACACCTTTTCAATTATGTAGTTTTGTCCAAAAGGAAAAAATATATTATAGAGTTTGAGCAATGCGAATGTGACTATATAAAGACTTTTGCAAGTTAAACTTAGCCAGGATATGGTAAATCTGCCTCTTTCAGCTTCTATCTTCATCCATCAAACACAAATATAACATCTGAAGGCAGATTGATGTCGGAACTCGAATATACATATCTGAACTCTAGTGTAAAATATATTAGTCTAGGATCATACTAGTATATATAGTGGTAACATAGATAAAATATCAACTTCATACAAAACGAAATAAGAATAAATGAACTATATTTGATAAATAAATAGGTGTTATGACTTTATGGTCGAGTTTATACTTATTATGTCATGCAGGGCTTAAGCACTTAGATAAATAAATGTAGCGAAAAACAAATAAACTTTGAAGTGACCCATCGACCTGCCACATGCAATTGACTGGGGCTTGAATCCTAACAGCTTGCCTCTTCTCAATATCCTCCAAAGCTAGTGTTGACTGCTCTTGTTCTCCAACGAGTGATGTTTATTGCAAGGGTAAGCATATGTAGTACTTATAAGTTGTGCATAGAATGCAAGTCTAAATAACTATATGCAAGCTTATTACCAAGGATGACTAGTATGGTTCATTTTGCATAAAAGCAGTCTTTTGCAATCAAATACAGTAAATAGATTGAAAAAATAAGTAAAACGAATAACAATAATAGTATGAATTTCTTGAGAACCTTCACAAATATGCACACAACCTAAACCAGTTTCTTTCACATAGCTTTCCACCCATTTTTATTTTATAAAATATAACCCTTATGTGAAATTCCCGAACATTGTCCATAATCGAGGACACGGGTATTCGAGTAGTTTTATACTCTATAGAGGCTATACATTTTACTTACAAGATGCAATCCACTTGATCGGAGAAGATCACAACAAAGCCTTTCCGAAACACTATCACGCAGTGCTGACGAGGCTAGTACACTGCTACTGACAGGGTGGTGACGCGGTGGTTGACTTCAGCGACAACGTGCTGGGACCTATGGTCATGGCGATGCAGATCTAAGGCTCATGACTCTTGTCAGACCTCGAAGAAACACTTCTGAAATTCTCTATGTATTCTGCACTAGTCCAGAAAAAGCTAGTACACACAACAAAGATGATAACATAATATATCTATCGTATTTTATTAATAATCAGAGTTTACATTAAAGGTGGCATGCAGGCCAAATAAAATATTACAACAGAAGCAAAATAAAATCAAAAGTAGAGCCCAATAGAATTGCCATTGGCAAGCAACTGGGGCTGCGACTTAGTGAAAGGACAGGGGATGTCGCCTAGAGGGGGGGTGAATAGCGAATAAAAAACTTTGTAACTAAATGCAGCGGAATAAAAAATTTGCAGTTAAATAAAATCTCCCGAGGGTCTAAGTCCGGAGTGTCCGGGATTTTTATCCGGATACTCCGAAATATCCGGACTGTCCGGGTTCTGGAGTCCGGATACTCCGGATTGGATCCGAGGGACTCAGGCCGGAGTGTCCGGGACTTATCTCCGGATACTCTGAAATGTTCGGACTATCCGGGTTCAGAAGTCCGGATACTCCGGATTTAAGACCTCGAAATGAGATTTTAAATCCCTGCAATTTTCAACAATCTACTTGAATACAAAAGATCTAAAAGCTATCGATACACAGAAATTGTAGATCCGGAGCCAAACACAACAAAAGAGTAGATCGGGCAATTTCAAGATTCAAAATCAAATACTAAAGCATGAGTAAGAAGCAAACTTGGAGACGATGATTTTTCACCCGGTTCGGATCCTTGAGGATCCTACGTCTCCGTTGAGGCGGCTCGGTCACACTTGAGCCGGGTCTCTTTCAACCCTCTTCCTCCGGTGTTGCACAAATGCACTCGCGGTCTTCACTACTTTGATTCCTTCCTTACGGAGGCGGAACCGGCCTTCACAAACTTCCCACGGCCAACCACACAAAGCTCCGGTGGCTCGTAGGCGACCTCCTAGCCGTCTAGGAGTCCTCAACCTCCAAGAGTAACAAATGCTCACGAAGAACAAGCTTGGAGATGAAATCAAGTGCTCAATCAACTCAAATCACTCACTCCCCAAACTCTTCCCAACCCTTCTCACAAGGGGATCACTTAGATCTAAGGGTAAAAGCTTCCTCAAAGCCCCCCACACAGCCTCTCAAAAATCCACACCAAAAAGCCTCTTCAAAAAGAGGGAGGATGGGGCTATAAATAGAACTCCCCAAAAACTAGCCGTTGGGGGCAGGCTGCGCACAACCCGGAGACTCCGGACATTACCCCGGAGACTCCGGATTGGAAGGATCAGCTCATCCCGAGAGAGCCAACACGAGACTCGGACAAACACCCGGACACTCGGACTAATTCAACCCGAGTGTCCGGACTAAACACCGGATACTCCGGACCAACCGAGAGCAACCACCGAGGGTGCCAACCCGGAGTGTCCGGACCAAATGTCCGGATACTCCGGACTGTCCGAACAGCACTTAGCAACCCGACGAAAACGAGCATAACTTTTGACTCCGGACTCCGATTCCAGAGATCTTGGACTCTACCAAAAGCTAAGAACGAGGGCTACACAACTAACAAGGTCTCACTACCCAAAACTCAAAGGATAAACACAGATTTCACAAAGAAATCAAGAGAGACCTACAACCCTCACTTTCCTAACTACCAACACCACTCTCTTTCTAAGATTCACAAGGATGGATCACTTGAGCACTTGACACATCTAAAAGTCATTCGACATCGCATCCCTCTTAATAGTACGGCAATCCTTAGACTCAAATTAAATCAAAGATAATATAAGTCTAGAAATAGTCACTTGTCAGTCTTCTTTCTTAATGTCGATGCATGAAGACTTTCACTATATAATTGATGACATCTTCGCCTTGTCCAACTCGACTCGATTCACCTCATGAGACTCTCGTCCTATCAACCTTGACTTGATCATCCTCTCTGACGATCTCCACGCCAAGTCAATCTTTGACTTAGTCCTCAGCTCTTGGTGACACCGCCGTCTTGTTGACCTCGGCTTAATGATCATCCTCCAAGATACCTTGGTCATCATACACAGACGGGACCTAATTCTTTCCAAACTACTCATGAAAGACATTAGTCCCAAAAGCTCAATAGATATGAACAAGTTGATATTTGTGAGCAATTGATTACAACAAGTGTTTCATAGGAAGAATCACAATATAACTGGAAACACTTGACATAAGAAATGTTCTCTACTAAGTACATCATGATGAATATGTAATTGATCTATATGCACTAGAGAGATAATTGCCAATATGATGAATCAATTAAATCATGGCAAGGATCACAGTCTTTACTTAAATGAAGCACATGATAGAATGTACACGAATTGTACATGTGCAAATAATATTTGGAATAAGAGTAAATATGTGATCCAACTCTAGATTAACTTCACTAAGAGAATTGCATGAGAAGATATACAAATAAAACATGCATGCACCAAGTCAATCTATAGCAAAACTCTAGTTAATACATGCATACCATAATGAACTCAAATGAATATATATGCACAAATAAATATGACATGAACCAATGTGCATATATAAAATCAACATGCTACTTGGAGTTCACTATGCATTTGCACAAAGGAATGCAATAACAAATATAGAAGAGATACCAAAATTGCATACCTTATCTTTGCTTAACCATCCCACTTGATTTTCCTCTAAAAGATGAGACTAATACTCAACTAGGCAATAACAAGTTAGTCTCATACCAATATAATCATATTAGAGGTTTGTCATTTGTTAAGCACTAAGTTAAGCATTTACTTAATTACATAGATTGTCATTATGTGCGTTTGTCATTAATCACCAAAATAACATAAGTGCCTAGATGCACTTTCAATCTCCTCCTTTTTGGTGATTTATGACAAACCTATTATCAATTGCACCAAATGACAATATTAAGATATTTAATATTAAAACAAGCATGAAGAAACAATAAAAGATCATACTTACAAATCATCCCTTTTTGTCATTCGATTAGGGGACAATTGATAAATCCATAAATTCTCCCCCTTTTGTCATTAATCCCAAAAAGGTGCTTAAAAGATTCTTATTGTTTATTCAATAAAATCTGTTCTCCCCCTTGATTGCACACTCAATAAAAAGATTAGGGAGAAAATAAAATAAACATAAGGAGCTAGTAATAGGACAATAATATTAAGCTCCCCCTAAATCTAGGCAAGGTATGATACCAATTATTTTCAAGATTTAGGTAATAGATTTTTCTAGTTATACAAATTTAAAGTAGTCATGATTCTTAGGATATAAGTGATGCTTAAACATGACACACGAATATGATTTCACATATTCTTTAAACATCAAGATCATATAGCAAATTTATATAATTTAAGCACATGCTCATGATCAAATTAAATTCTAACAATCAAGATCATATAAAGAAGATTACATAAGAAGGAATTGCTTATATGATCACAAGATGTATACAAGATCATGAATCAAAATTGTATAAGTAAGATGCACTTTCATGATCAAGAATTTCATAAACTTATCAAGGGTATACCTCTTTGCAATGTGTCACCCATATGTACCTTTTAGTTCTTGATAATGCCGAATGCAAGTTAGATGACACTTCAAAACAATTTAGGATTAGAGGATACCTCTTGAAAGATACCAAATAATCATACCAATTGAAAGATACAACACCATTTAGAATAGCACAATTTAGCATAATGGTGTGCACAGACATTATTGAATATGGTCAGAAAAGAAACACGTCCCTTTGTCGATTCTTGTCCACCGCATGTTCGAATTGGTCATGATCACCGCGCCCGGTCTTAGATCCCTCGTACTATGGAGCTCCTCTCCATTTCCTTCATCCCACCGTCGAAGATGACCCCTTTTCCAATACCTTGAACATCAATAGACAAGCACACGATTTCTGGGAACAAATATCTTTTAATATGACCCAAGTTGGTTTGATAATGTCTAAGTACAACATGCATGATATATATGATATACAAGATAATACTCTTTGCATGCAATTTAAAACAATTCAAGATATCAATTAAAGATTTTATTACATCACTTTATAATGAAAATATTTGAAACTCATTCAAATTTAATCTTGACATCCACTTGTAAGAGAGACAATGGGTGAAACACATTCAAACTCACTCTTGAGCTTACAAGGGAAATTTTCTCTTTTCCATAATAAACTCCGAGTTATGCAAGAGAGGAAACATTTTGAGGCTAAGATACAATTAAATCCAATTTCCAAAAGAACTTAGCCAAAAGATGCACTTTCATTGGAATGAAAACTTAAATAGATATGCTCCACTTTGAATCTTGGAGCAATGAATAAGTTCACTTAGTTTTCATCTTGAAAGGCTTGCCAAGATTCCAATTTAAAACTCTTAAAATCTCAAAAAGATGCAAATAGCAGCACAAAATCGATTAAAAGTTTTTAAACCATTGCTCAAATGCAAAAATCATCAACACGGAACAGATCCGTCTCAAATCCTCTTCGAGGGCTATGAAGACTGAATATTGATTTGAGCAAAGGAGAAACCCCAAAAATAGGATGAACAAGATATTACAAGAAAGTATAGATAGCAATTTAAGAATTTGGGCCGAGCAGTACAACCCGGATACTCCGGTGTTTTTGATCCGAGTGTTGGATAATCCGGATACTCGGATAGATCACCGGATACTCGGGTTGTTCACTCATCCCTAAAACTGAACATTTTGAATTTGGATCAAATCTTGATCAAATGAAGTCCAATAGCCATAAGATTTTGCGGAAATGATCCATGAACATCCAAGAGACTTTTTCCAAAAGGATTTTCTCAAATATCACTCTCCAATCAAAAATAGGTCATTAGAAGCATTGGAGGTTTAGTTTTGACACTAAGTCAAATAAAGTCAACAATCTTGCAAATGAGTTCAAATAAATTTGAGAATTTTCATATATGAACTCCATATGTGAGAGAAGGTTTTCCAACAAGGATTTTCAATAAATAAATTTCATTTCGAGAAATATGAAGAAAGATGCATATGAAACACATAAAAGATTAAGATTTTCACCAAATCCTCAAGATGGAACCAAATGAGTTTTGAATGGTAATATGCACTTATATGGCTTCATATGATTTAGAGAGATGTTTATAAGCCTATTTGCATAATCAAATCCATTCAAATCGTAAAATCCAACTTAATGCGAGAGTATGCCAAATAAGATCAAAAGAGAGAAAAAGCCATAACTATTTCAAATTAAGTTGAAATTATTGTAAATTGTGCAAAAACATTCTTTAGACTCACAAGAAACTTTTCCAAAAATAATTTTCCAAAAAATAGTCTCCAAACAAAAGATATGCCAAATTTTGCTTTGTAGGCATGATTTTTACTCAAAAAGAAGAAAAGTTAAAACTTTTTCAAATTGAGTCCAAATGGTTTGAAACTTTCCAGAAATAAACATTGGACTATTTAGAAGGTTTCCCAAAAATAATTTCATTAAAAGGAATTTTCGTTCAAAAGATATGGCAAAATGCGCTTTGTAGGTTTGAAAAGAAATTGAATTTTCACCAAATGCTCAAAATGAATTCCAGATTGAAATTTATGGAGATTTAAACTTTCATAGCTTTGTATGAGTTAGAAATACTATTTCAATCCAAGATATACAAATAAATCCAATTCAAATAGCGAAATCCACAAAATGCAACAACGGTTCATTTTGGGTCAAATGGATGATTTTGGCCAAATTCAAATGGCTATAACTTTTGAACGATTGGTCGTTTGGAAAAACTTTGAACTAAAGAAATGCTTAAAATGACCAACCCTATGAGTTTTGTATTGACCACTTTTTCAAACTCCAAATGGATATTGCTTTAGAAAAATTTGAAGTTAAATGCAAAAGCAAGATCATAAAGATCCTTTTTAGGCCAAGGTTTGACTTTTAGCTTCTAACCAAGGGTTAGATACTTGAAAACATTTGAAATACATTTGAAAACATTTTAGAAGACTATTTTCATAAGATTTTGCATTTCAAACAAATATTTTGCTTTTAACCCTTTTTGAAGTAAGTTAGATAGGAAATAGTTTTTCATAAAAAGCCTCAAAATACAACTCAATTTGGATTCCATGCAATTTCAATTTCCATGGCTTAGAATTGATTATCAAGATGGTTTCTAGCCAACATTTATAATGAAATCCAACTTGAATGCTAAGATTTGAGCAATATGCTTAAATAAGCTATTTTAGTTCAAACCAAGAATTTTGGCCAATTTTGATTTCAATATAGAATTTTCATTTTGAAAGCTTGTAAAACATTTGAAATACATATTAGAATACTTTTACAAAGCTTTTCACAATTTTGGGCCTTTTAAACATAAGATTTGACTTTTGACCAAAATGGTCCTTTTGAAATAGCTATTTGTAAAACAAAGCCAAATATTTCAACACAAGATTCAAATGAAAAAATAAGATGAGATATAGAGATTTGAATTTTGTGTATGAGTCTTAAATATCATTTTGAACTGAGATACTACACAAGATCTAGTCCAAATGAAGAAACTCACAAAGTGCAATAGTATGATTATTATGGGTCAAATATAATTTTTGGGCGAGTTTCAAAATCAAATAACTTTTGATTAGTTGGTCTTTTGAAAATCATTTGAACACGAAAGTTGTTAAGAATGACCAACACTAGCTTTTTCCTTTTGGAGTTATTTTCAAAATCCTTTTACATTTAATTCTATGATAATTATAAGTTTAAATTCAAAACAAGATACTAGAAACTTGATTTTGGGCATGAAACTCATTTTCTTTGTAAAATAGATTTTTTTGAAGCCAAAACCCTTTGAAAAACGTTTCAAATACATTTGTATACATTTTGCAATTAGTTTTTCACAAGAATACTAATAGTATACAAAATTTTGACTTTTGGCTAAATGGCTTGATTTTGAAAATATATGTTAGCACTTATATAAATATGGGCACATGTAGGGATGCAATATACATGGATATGAATTAACACTCCCCCTTAATGTGCCACTATCCCAAACTTACTCAAGATTTCAATCAAAACAATTAATCAAGCATGAGCAAGCATATAATCAAGCAATCTAAATTGATTTTCATGAATAATGCAATATAACCTACACAAGGCTATAAGCTATAAGAATCAATTTAAATACTTGTTACCCGAGATGGCATTGGTTCATGATTGGAGTGATCATCCGCATGCTTGGCTCCATTTTGCAAATGATTAAGTCATCTTCCCTTTTGAAGAAGCCAAACGTCCAATCCATCTCATATTGCCTAAAAATCTTTTAGGCGGTTTTTGGTACCCAATCCTTGTTGGGTCCAACAATGTTAGTCACAATAGATTTTGGAACCCAAATGGTCCTAATTTGGATATTATTGAATTGACTAACATAATTAGAAATAGGTTTGCAACAATTATTCCTCCTAGGCAAATGATTGGCATGAACCCAAATGAACTCAAATGAATATATATGCACAAATAAATATGACATGAACCAATGTGCATATATAAAATCAACATGCTACTTGGAGTTCACTATGCATTTGCACAAAGGAATGCAATAACAAATATAGAAGAGATACCAAAATTGCATACCTTATCTTTGCTTAACCATCCCACTTGATTTTCCTCTAAAAGATGAGACTAATACTCAACTAGGCAATAACAAGTTAGTCTCATACCAATATAATCATATTAGAGGTTTGTCATTTGTTAAGCACTAAGTTAAGCATTTACTTAATTACATAGATTGCCATTATGTGCGTTTGTCATTAATCACCAAAATAACATAAGTGCCTAGATGCACTTTCACTTAGTTATCCTAGTCCTGACCATCGTAGGGATACTCCTCTAAAAACAACAACAAAGCAAGGGTGAGTATTGAATTGAAAATACTCGCAAGTTACACAGGAGATGCATTTTAATGTAGAGCTGAGCTGACAAAGGAAGGTCATATGATTGAATTTTGCACAAAGCAAGTTTTTTAATACTCTATTTAATTTTTCAATGGCATATTTTTAGCTAAAGAATATTTCCTTTTTAAACAAATTTTAACACAGGAATCCATCCTGAAGATAAACCATCGTTCCCACAATGGAATTAACCCACTTGATATCACTTTTCTGAACTCATTTTTGAAAACAACAAAATCTAACCTATGAAAAACTTGCTCAGCATGCCCATGACCACAGGCGCGGCTAATCGATTAGTTTTAACTCTACAGAGGTTGTGCAACTTTACCCACAAGACATAATTATCTTCTTTTGCCAAAATACACACTTTCTTTAGTGTGTTGGCAGAGAAAATCACTACAAGGCCCCTATTAAGCTCCATCTCATGTAGTTATACCCGTTAAGGTTCCACCGCTGGTAGGGTTGAAATCGCCTAGTCCAGAAGCCCCCTCTTGTACAATGTGGTAGACTAACTATCTCCACATCCTCCCAATGGCACAACTATCAATGAGATATCGCAAAACGGATAGCCAAGTCTGTCCCATACCAGACTTATGGAAGCATGGTTGCGCTTCTATACCCCTTTATAATGCACCTAAGCATTTTTTTCTACGTCCACCCCAAATAATGCACCCCACTAGAGATGACCCAACCTTCATGCACCCAACGAAACGTCCTCAGAAACTTGACTCCATCAAAATTAACCTCTCAGATCTTTCCTCAGCTTTACTCACCCACATTCGATGGCCATTGTTTAATGTGTCTAACTCATCCCTGTGGCCCACAACAGATCTCCCCCAACCTCCAGCATCATCTCAAGGAAAAGGAAACAAATATCCTGGAATTAAGGAAAAGGAAACAAACGTTCTAGAAAAGAAAAAGACCATATATTACGTGCTGAGAAAAGGAAATCGGAAGACAGGGTACTATACTAGTTACATTCAGTAGCTCACAAATCGGTCCTTAATTGACTATGCGAGCTTATCATCAAACCCAAAGACCACTAGTCAACCATTCTCTCCCAATCTAAACCCACATTTTCATTTATCATAACTTTTCATAGCAGCCAAAGCAAGTTTCACTTTAGCAAACTTTTTTTGCACAAATTCCCAAAAAAGCCTAGTTTTTGTTTCTAAGGGAGTCTAAGCATTTATCTAATTATTTTAATTATCATAATATATATAAAAGTATAATCTTAAGGTTTCAATGGTATAATAGAATCAAATTTACAAATATGGACATAATCAATCTGGGTATAACTAGTCATTTTAAACTGGGTTTAAACTATATTTGATACAATTAATGCATGCAATTACATTTAAAACAAATTATAATTTAAAAACTGGGATCAAATATGGCCAAGATGTGCAAATTGCCTAGATAGAAGGGTAAGTGATCAAGATTGTCGGTAGCAAATCCTTTCGGTTCTTCAAAAACTATACGTTATAAATCAACCAAATTCAACTAAAATCCAAATAAATTAAAATAAAATACAAAATTGGTATAAATAGATATATTATAGTTTTATATGATTTTAGGAAGAAAAATGAGGTCAATCGGACTTAGAATGAAGGAGATCGGACCTTTTGAATCTCACATAAAATGTTAAAATTCCAAAAATTGACCTCTCGCTGGACTTAGAGAAGAAATGGGTGCGGGCGGTGTTCTGGTGTGAATTTTAAAAATATGATTTTACCAAATGTAGAGGACACAAAGAGAAAGCTCAAGTAAAAATTTGAGGCCGAATGGATGTCGTCGGGAGAGCTTGCCGAAAGTTCGTTGGAGATCAAAAATAAAGTCTTGTGCAGGGAGATCCAGAGGTTGGATTGCAAAAAATCTAATTTTTTTGTGTGGGTAATGAGGAGAGGAAGCTGTGGTTAAATTTATATGGCAATCGGACCAGCGGATTGTCGGAAAATGCTGTCGGACTTATGGCTAGAATAGTAACCGGGATCCTCGGAGTTAAATGATGAAACAGGTGGATTTTTAATGCGGGTTGGACGGTTTGGGTTTACTGTACCTGACGGGTGGGCTGGAGTAGTGGATCGGGTCATGAACAGTATTTTTATTTTATTTCAGAATTAATTATTTCCAAAAACAATTATTTTACTACTAAAAATTTATATTAAATCCAAAAATTAGCAAATAAATTCTATTAAATATGGGAAATTGAAGAGATACTGGTTCCAACAATAAAAGAATGAATAAATATTAATAAATAATATAATTTGTTTTATTTTAACACATTAATTAATGTTTTTTATCCATAAAAAAATTTACCTTGGAAAAATAATAGAATTGGTCCAAAAATTCTATAAAAATTTGGATAATTTAATTAGGGCCTTTTTATCATACTAAAATTATTTCCTATTTATATTTAGATACGTTTTGTTTTAAATAATTACTAAAATCTGAAAAGATTTTTAGAAAATAGCAAATATAGTTCAAAAATTTGGGAAAAAAATCACACAAATTCCCAAAGAGATTTTGAACTTAATAAAATTTTCAAAATTTAAATTTTGTTTTTATTTTATTATTTAAATAACTTTTTCATTTTTGAAAATAGGAAAACAGTTTTAAAATTCACAAAATTCAATGAAAATTATTGGAAAAAATAGGAAATATAATTATTCTTAGTAATTCCACAAAATCCTACAAACTAATATTTTGAAATTTTAATAACAACTCCTTTATTTTTATAAGCAAAATTCTGGGATGTTACAGCTCCCCTTTTATCTGTAGAGACGAAGTTCCCGACGGATATGGCAGTGGCACGATGTTCAGCTTGTATGTGGAAGAAGCACAGTGCTAGCTGATAGGTTGGGCCCATTGGTCAGTGGCTTGGTGTGGAGCCGGACATGACAGCATGATGGGCTGGTTTGGCTAACTAGGTTGTCGGGCCGAGCGACGCAGGCGACGTAGGCAAGCCTAGACGGGAGAGAGAGAGAGATAAAAGGGCCAAGGCAATAATTTTGTCCCAAAGATCTTCCAGCATTTTTAATTAGTTTTTATGTTTTGGAAAATACCAAAAAGAGCAAAAATAAAATAGAAAATGCACTCAAATAATTCACAGAAAAAATTGAAAAATACTTCAAAGCACAAGGAGCCCAAATAAAATATTTTTGACAATTGTTGACCTTGAATTTAATGATATTAAATTATTTCTTATTTATGAAAGTCCTAATTAAGCTTTATTTAGCGAGGAAAATTGGTGAAATTTTTTGGAGGGCTAAAGTACACAAAATAATTTTTAGGGGGGGGGGGGGATTGGGATGTTACGATTGAGAAACGGGTAACACGGCTGTAACTTATATAATTTGCAGAAGCTTTCACGACATGTTCTTTGCTGTAGGTAGTATGATTTATGTAGTTGCAAAAGAAACATGCTTTAAAAAGCTTGATGCACTGAACAAATTGGAAAGAGCCTCACTGCAGCATAAAGCCATAAACCATAGTATGAATGCACTGAATGTGGACATAGGCATGATTTTGCTTAATCTGGGCATGCAATGGATTCAGCAGACTGATCTACTTGAGCTTGTGACATGTGCATTAAGTAGGATCAGAATCAATTATTAATCTTTCTTAACAAGACTAGGATCTGCCATGCGAATTCTTTCATTTCAGGGGAACAACAACTAATTATTGTTTCTGGAGAAAATGAATCACTGCGTGTCAGAATGGTAACTTTTAAGCACTTCGGAGAAACAATGGCATTTCCAACTTGTCCATTGTATGATCGCCTTGACTGATAGGGAATCTCTGTCTGATATCAGATGTAAACTGACCCTGACTATGCAATTACGTGTTCAGAGGTTTTATCATTGTCGTTCTGTAATTTTGCAGCAATGGTTCAAATGGCATTGGGCTGTGCAAATTCTATACAAGATCCTTGCAAATATTCAAGTGCAACAATCCCTCGTCTGAACTGATTACTGAAATTGTTAGTTGAAGTCTTTGCCACTGAACTTCTTTAGTAAGACGTTTCACATGCATTCCAGTGCCTTCAGCTTCACCCATCAGATTTCACTGCTCTAAGGCTTAGCACTGAAATTTACAGAGTCTTTGATACTACTTTAAGCACTACTTTGACCTGAAAATTTTTCATCTGCAGGACGCTTGGCTGAGCTGGCTGTTGACATGTGAAGTGTCTGCCATTAAAAAGTTCTTGAATTTCCAGTGAGGTGTAGCAGCAGTAACATGCAACCCCGCATCTTATGCTTCACACTATATCAAAGTTTACTGCGTTGGCTTCCAGATCGAAGTTTTTGGAGTGAGATGCGTAACATGCAACCTAGTCACTTGACCTCGTTGGGGAGTTAAACAAGTGTTCTTAAAGTTATTTTCAACTGAGCTGCTTTGAAAAAGACAGTGTCAGTTCCTCCTGTTTGAGAGTTCACAAGAAACTGAGACAGGAATTAAGGAAATGAGGAAAAGGGTTGGTTTGAAGTTAACCTGGCTATATAGCGACCATATTAGCAGAGCTTACTGTCAGGTGGGGGCTAACACGGTTCGGGCCCACCTGTCAGTGAGAAATGTTACTGTTGCTCTCGATCGCATTTAGCAAAGCTAAGCAAAGCGAGGGTGTCCTCTTCCGACGGCAATATAGCATAACGTCCCCAGCCGCAGCCTAAGCTTAAGCTAAGTTGCTTCACATGTTAGCTTTCCGTACCTTTATTAAGGCTTGTCGCCAAAATTGGCGCCTCAACTTTTCTTTTCCTAATTATGCCTTCAAAAGTTCAAGATTTAATTATGTTTTGGAGTACTTTCAAAGTCCTATATATGTATTTAATTTCTTTCTTCTCTTGTTTACTTACTCCAGTTTTGACCTAGGAGGCTAGGAGAGAGAGTACTGTTGTGAAGATTAAGAGGACTAGCATCGTAATACTACTATACTAGTAGGTTGTGTTCTAATAATTGTAACACTAGATCTACAACGATGCGATATTGACTTGATATTACTCCAACAAAAAACGGCTAGTCCGTGTAAACCAGCTAGTTACCTCCTTATTTATCGCATAACATATGTGAATATTTCTACAAACATAAAAAATATTTCCACGGCAAAAAGCTAAAATCACAACCAGTATGGCACTTGGGAACTCCAACACAGTCCAAATTTCATCATCCGTGTTTCAAATTTGAAGTGACACCTCCGGTCTACAATTTCCAATTTCACACGCTCTAAAACAAGTACAATAACAAAGATACCTGTTTACTTTATCTCTCATCCATATCATCTAGAGTAAACATTAAAGCCAGATTGTACAATAGTTATTTCTAAAATTTGACTTTAGATGTAGTGCATTAACTATCTCTCCTCTCTTGCACATAAATAATTTACTTATGCTTATGTGCAATGCTTACTACTAAATAAGAGCCAGCTCTCTTCCCTCTTCTTTTTTTCTCACTTTTTCATATAGAATAAAATTGACGTGAACATACTAAAAATAAACTAAGATGATCTTATTATACATGTCCTAGGCTTCGTTTGAAAGACGGGAATTTTTGCTAGGCCTCAAACTTTTCCCGAATCCTGGTTAAGCACCTCCAGGGTTTCAGCTTTTAAAAGCCTAATCACTCCTCTAATCAATGTCGCTAAGCACTAATCGCTAAACCGCCTGCATTAACAAACCACCCTTGCCGTTTTCTCCGCTTCCCTTTCCCCTCCGATCGCAGCAGCTTCCGCGAAGAAGCGGTGGCCGCCATTAAAATACCAAACTCGCCACGCGCATCGGCTCTCCTCCCTCCTCCTCCTCGAGTGCCACTGCCGCCACCTCCACTTCCCCAAACCCTAACTCTAGCGTGCTCTTCTCCCTGCCCGGCGGCGCGCGAGGCGATGGGCGCCGTCGCCTCCACTGTGGCGGCGCGCTTCGCGTTCTTCCCGCCGTCCCCGCCCTCGTACGGGTTCGAGCCGCCGCCCTCGCCCGCCGCCGCGGCCGCGGACGGGGCGGTGGTGGAGCTGAGCGGGGTGCCGCGGCGGGGCGGCGTGGAGGCGCGACGGCTGCCGACGAAGCGCGGCACGGAGGTGGTGGTCATGTACGTGCGGCAGCCCGGGGCGCGCCTCACGCTGCTCTACTCCCACGGCAACGCGGCGGACCTCGGGCAGATGTACGAGCTCTTCGTCGAGCTCAGCTCCCATCTCAACGTCAACCTCATGGGGTACGCCACACCCGCTTGGATAAGATTGGAACGAGATCCTGTTCGTTATATTATGCTATTATACTGTCGGGCTGCTTGATTAGGGCAAAAGTTTGGATCTTTGAGCTCACGATTGTGGGACGTTCGTGTCGGCATCGGAGGTCTCGATTGTTTTAGATTAGTACTCGCCGTCTTGGTTGTGCTTGGTGGGATACGTTTGGTATCTTGGAATGGATCACTAGGAATGCTATAGGCTCCGCTGTTTTGTCTATTGCATTGGCGTTTAAATGTTTTACTCAGGACCAGTGCCATTGGTTCCTTATTTTGTATTCGGACCGAAAAAATGCATTATGCGTTGCTGTTAGTTCTTTTGTTCACTAGTACAAATCGTAGGCGTGAATTTGATGTAAGTTTCTTCATCAGATAATCTTCAAGGTCGTGCTTGGAGTTGGTTTGTGTATTCGCTGAAGGCAGCTTTAGATATTGTTGCTATGTATAATTGTTTGGAAACATTGGGTCAGCAATTCATGTGTTATTGAATCAGTGGGAAATTGGAAATGTCTATGGAGGCAGCTGTTTATCTGGCTGTGTGGTTCAAGAGGTTAGGCTATTCTGGTGAATAATAATAGATTTGATTGAAGTTGATCATTATTTTTCTAATAAATATTATAGCTAATTGGAAAGTTTTGGATGTTAGTGTGCTGTACTAGCGATGGGTGGGCATGTCTGCTTCATGTCACTACTAGAGTCGTTTGGGAATTCAAGGATCTGTGGAAGGAAGATGAAATATTTAGATTCGAGCAATTGGTTTGGTTGTGAATCTTGTGATTGGGCGTTAAGTAATTCGGTTGGTAAGAACTGGTACATTAGTTGTAGCGGGACCATTTTGGTTACCATCTTTGGTCAAAATTTGAACACCTCATTGGCTCATTCTTAACATTTGTAAGATGATATTGATATTCTAGTTTTTTGCTCATTCTGTAGAACATTTTCCTAATATAGGCATCTTCTGCTGATTGCTGTTTATAGTGACGTGTAGTGATGAAAATGAGAATTTTTTTACATTACAAATTTTGGTTAGATTGTTGAATAATCGTTATGGTATATCATTTCTGTTGTCAGCACAAAGTCTGAGAACCAAAATTGGTTATGTTTGATCAGAAATTTTATCTATAGATTTGTTCGCAAAAGTTGGTGATGTGTTAGGAAATGTTAGGACAATTAGATATCTTTTAGAGGTATATGAGAGCAAATTTTCATTCTTCATTGTTCTATTTATTCATATTTTGAATAGAAATGTCTGATCTTGGTAGAGGGATCTTTAATGAAGTTCCCATTTGGGCATGCTTTGATTAGAGCTGCTGTCCATTGGCTTTTCCAGTTATAAGTTTGGATTTTGCTGTTAGTTTTGGTGGCAGAAGTAAATAAATGAAGCCATGAAGGAACTTTGGCTTATAGCTTACGCTCCATACACCCATTTGAGTGGACCAGGTTTTTAGTGAGAGAATTGGGTATTTTAGATCCGATGACTACGGTTATTGGATAGGCTGGCAGATGAGCTTTTGGTTGGTTAGATTCATTTAGTTGTTCAGTGGATCTAGCACTTATATCCAGTTTCAAATATTGTGGTATGGAGTAATTAACCTATTAAGTTCTCCAACTTAACTCTTCTGAGCATTCATGTTGTTTCTTATTGAGTAATATAAACGCCGTTTGTCTCCGTCTTATAGCTTCAATCCTAGTTTGTCGTTTTAGTTGTGGGACCTAGCTATAATTTGATATGTAGTTTGACTTTTCGACAGGTCTATCAGCTGTTGTCTTGACACAATGGCAGCTATAATGTGTTGATATTGATGATTACACAAATATATCTATACACGGTTTTTAAGCTCTGTCTTTGTGCTTATGATATATGTGCTTTTCATTTGATACTAGTTAATACCTCCGCAGCCATGATCCTTTTAATGCCATGTAAGTTTTGCTGACCATAATGGCCATTTTGGCTTCACAAACAGTAACTTGTGCAAAATTTTTTGCAGTTATGATTATTCTGGGTACGGGCAATCATCTGGGAAGGTAAAGACTCAACCTTCTTTTTTAGGAAAGTACTTTTCCTTTTCCCCCCTTTTGCTTTCATTTTTATAAGGTCCAGCTCTCCCGGTTTGCATAATCACTGATTTATTCCTATTTGATTCTGCAGCCGAGTGAGCAGAACACTTATGCTGATATAGAGGCTGCTTATAGGTGTCTCATAGAAACTTATGGAGCCTCTGAGGAAAACATCATTCTGTATGGTCAATCAGTTGGCAGTGGTCCTACTTTGGATTTGGCATCCCGTTTGCCTCATTTGAGAGCAGTTGTTCTACATAGCCCAATTTCGTCTGGCTTAAGAGTGATGTATCCTGTAAAACATACATACTGGTTTGACATATATAAGGTGATTACTTTGTTCCTGTCAATTTGATCTTTTACTCTTCTTTTTTCTTGTGAGAATTTGATCTTTTGCTTGATCTAATCTCTTATAAATATATTTGCAGAACATTGACAAAATTCCATCGGTCAAATGTCCTGTGTTAGTAATTCATGTGAGTATTCTGCTGACAGCATGATTTCCTATTAGTGTTAAACTCCATGTGCTGATGTGCACACATGCATGTGCGTTTATATTGTTATAAATGTTGGTGTTGTGGAGTTGGGATGGAGCCTTTAAATATTTGAATTTGATTATTATATATCATTTTTATCCATTCTTTTCAAAATATGTTTCAAGTTGCAAGTTTGTTGTTTTTACTGATGTTGTTAAACTGCATATTAAGCTCTCTATTTTTTGTGTCTCTGTGGAGAAAATGTTTATGCAAGTTTGAACATCCACAGATGTTACTATGTGGCTTACATGCCAACTTTTACTTTTGGTGTCAATAAATTGGTTTACATACTAGATATTCTGTATCATCATACCTTATTATACTGTTGTATTGAGTGAGTACCCTATACCTATTATAGCGTTGTACTAGGGTATAGGATACTGTTTTTCATTTCCAGATCATAAGGCCCTTTTGGTCAGTACTGTGACAGGCACAAATTCCTGCACAGAAAATGCTGGTTAAGGGTGCCGTACTTAAGGAATACAAGTTCAACACAGTTAAACTGCTGTAATGTTTGTGTGATTGTTGTTTCCATATAGAAGGGCACAACTCTTCCTTCTTAGGCAGAAACTTTAATAATTATGGACCTCCTTGCTACGGTGTTTTGGAATGAGATAACTGTTGAATAGCTACATAAATATTTCATCACCTATTAATGGCACTAAAATGATATCATCTGCAGGGTACAGCTGATGAGGTTGTCGACTGTTCTCATGGGAGGGCACTGTGGGAACTCTCTAAAGTAAAGTATGAGCCTCTTTGGGTCAAAGGAGGAAACCATTGTAATTTGGAACTCTACCCAGAATACATTAAGCACCTAAAAAAGTTTGTCACAGCCATAGAGAAATCACCACCATTGAAAGATGAATCTCCAGAGAGCTCAGGTCCTTCAGATCTTAGTGAAACAGGGTCTGAAAGTATGGACAGCTCAAGGAAAAGCACAGATGTCAGGGAAAAATCGAGGTCAAGCATTGATTGCAGGCATAGCACGGATCGGCGGGACAAACCAAGGGGCAGCGTAGATAGGAGAGAGAGAAGCAGAAAGAGTGTAGATCATCCTGACAAACCACGGGCTAGTGTGGATCAACCTGATAAGCCACGGAAAAGCATTGACCGGTCTGTATATTCTTATATGCGTTCTGTTTGTTTTACAGTTTCATGTGGATTACTGTTACAAGAGATATCCTTTTTTACGTCTTCTTGATCTCTGCGATGCGTTGATGTGACAGCTTTGGAGGCATGATGAGGTCCGTTAAATTGTGCAATATTGACTGTTTCAAAGTAACCTCTGCTTCTGGGAGCTGAAAAATGATGGAAGGTTAGTGTTTGGTAGTCATCTGTATTTATTTCATTTGTATAATCTATTCAATTGGGTGTTCAGTTTGGCTGTGGAAGGTGTATTGATTTGGATGAGGGTTTGTCTTGTTCTCCTGAATTGTTTCTTGAGAAGAAATAATCATTCATTCCCAACTCCGAGTTTTTGAAGTCATCATTTTTTACTAGTAAGCTGCACGGCCCGTGCAGTTACAACAGAAACACATATTTTGCACCAAAAATTTTCTATGCAATGTGCACTAATGAATCATACTATTCACTTGAATGTGCAATTATTGAATGTTCAAATCATTTCGTTGTGTGAACTGTGAAGCACATAAATTGCCCACACTTTTTTACAAACGCAAACTGAGAACATCTCTAATTTTGCAATTAATAGAAGGCATGCACGGTACAAAGTATTTTGTAAAATTTAGACGCATTTACATACGTCTGCAGAGTATTTCGCAGGAAACAATACATATCTGCAAGAATCCTATAAAATTCGTGCGTTCCACGGGGCCTCATTGCTGACAGGTAAGAGCTTTTAGCCAGAACATCACTATCTTCGGTTCTGGTAGGTTTAAAACACATCTGAACAACCTACCACCTGTAAATCCAAAGATCTCATGAATAATCTAGAATCAAATATGACAAGCAAACAACTAAAGAACACCCTCGGATGACATGCTTTCGAACAGTTCACTCCTTAGTTTTTTATGCTAAGAAAAACAAAAAATTAGAAACAACAATTTCTAAACATCGATTCAAGCATTCAGTAACACAACTCTATCTTGATACAGTTTCAAACTCTACCGATCAATGTACATGCGCACTTCTGCATTAGGCAAGCCGCCAAGCCGGTGTTCGTTGCAAACATCGCCGATCTGTCCCATAGGTAGGGAACAACAATACATGAAAATTCCCTCCTATGTCTTTGTGATCCAGCTAGACATGGATCGCCAGCATCACTCTTCTGATGAATCATCCATGCAGCAATTACCCAGTAAACGTTTGGATCGCCGCCATTCTGTCTATCCGTTCGTCTATAGCTCTGCGCAGCCTGATGTGGAGACCTTGAAATTCAAGAATCAGGGTAGTAGTAAAATCAGGAGCAAAAACATGATAAACAAGCTGCAATTGACCGGACAAAAACAATGGTAGATTTTAATAGGTACCTGAACTCAATGCCTTCTGATTGCTAAAACCTTGTTCATCTAAGCCAGCGATTCTTGCTCCCTTTGGAGCACTGCACTGCACATTCGAGCTTTCAGCCAGTCTGTAGAAAGCGCCATGGACCCCACGACAGTTTGTAGACCAATATCCCATCATATTGGGACTCATGCCATCATGCACCCCACGACTCTGAAGAGGATTATAATCAGATAACTCTTCACCTGGTCCTGAATTCAGCACACAGAGATAATCCAATGTCAGTCAGGAAACAGTGTGCACTTGAATTCAAGGCACAATCCCATAACCGATTGCAAACATGTTTATGTAACCTTATTACAGATCCATCAGAACCGCCTACGAGACCCACAGACTCATCCTCTTAGCAGCAGTCGAGAAGCGCCGCCTCCGACTGTAGAGTAGACGAGTCTGCGCCGTACAGCCGCAGCCCGAGCAAAACAAATCCAACGCAAAAACCCTACCAAGCATCTCCCCAGCAGACACAGACTCCCCCAATTTCATCTCAAGAGTAAACGCGTCGAAATCGGAAGCCGCAATGAGCTAGAACGGGCACGAGTACCACAAATCACCCCCCAAAAAATTACACCCCCCCCCCCCCCCCCAACACCCACCCACCAATATGAACTTGACCAAATCAGAAGTAAGCAACGAGATCAAAATGGCGAAGTAGCCATAGATGACGAGGGGGAGAGAGATCTCACCGAATACAGGGAGGAGACGATCATATTGTTGGAGACCAGGGCGAATCAAAGCCTAGAGACGGACGTCGGTGTGGGTGTGAGTGTGGGCGGCAAGGGGAGCGGCGGCACCTGACTTGGTGGACCCGGGGGGCGAGGCGGTCGGGTGGAGAACGTGATGTGTATAAGCGTCGAGCGCGTCGCTGATGGAGCGCAGCTCCCCCGCATATGCCGCGTGCGCCCCCACCAGCACGCTCGCCCGCCACCTTGATGGGACACTTTCTGTCATGGCACACCGTCATGGGGTCCCTAGCCACGCCGCCGCCGCCAGATCTTGATGGAGGAAGCTCGCCAGCCGCCAGATCCAGATGGAGGGAAGCTGCTGCAAGGACGGCAAAGGGAGGCGGTAGTGGGGACGATGGAGGGAGGTGGGCAGGCAGCGGTTTAGTTGGAGATGAGGGAGGGGCGGCTTTCTTTCCGTGTGTCGGCGGCCCGTGGAGAGACGCGAGGGAATCGGGGCTAAGGGCAGATGGAGTGAGAGGGAAAAAGAAAACCAGCGAAGAAGATCGTCGACGTGGGTTGGACCGTTGGCGGACGTGGGGATGGTACGGTTTGGGGGAGGGAGACGGGGCGCGCGGAGGAGAAGAGGGGCACGGAGCGGTTGATCGTTGATGCGGCGGGGTTGGATGAACAGTGTAAACCCCTTTTTTTTATTAGTTTAGAAATGAAAAACGCGGCCCCTGCAGACCACCATCCTTACGTATCTGTACACAGGGTTCCAAATCACGGCGAATTTCGGCGAAATTTTGGATTTTAGGCCTACGCGAAATTAAAATTTAAAATTATTACAAAAATTTCGTTTTTCGGTGAAATTTCGTGTGTTTTGGCCGGTTTTTGAACTTTTAGGGCCATATTTATCCAATAACCCTTAGGAGAGTCATCTCTTGTGAAAATTGGTTGAAAAACTGAATTTTTGAGACATTTTAAAATTTTTGGTAGAAACACTATCAGAATTTTATAGAATTGTACAAGCTTGATAATGAACTGAAAATTTTATGATACTATCTTTAATAGTTTAGGATTATACATAAAAAATTTCAAAAATGAAACTGTCCCAATTATATTTCAAAAATCAAAAAGAGAAGAACATAAATGGTACTGTGCCTTGTAAGAATTTTATAAATTCACTGGAGTGTGATCATGATTCAAAAATTTATGAGATATTAAGAACTTCCCTATCACCTTTCTGTAAAATTTTCAAAAAGTTTAAACTTTTTTATTGCTAAAGCAAATCTATGTATTGATCATCATGCTTTTATCAGGATGTAGCACTGTCTGAATTTTTAAATATTATTTGAGAATGATCATCATCTAAAAATTTTAAAGAAACATTAATGTTACATCAGGACCATCTACAAAAATTTTCAAAAGTTTTTAATGTGGTTTAGATAATTTTTCATTTTGTTCAAGTTTGCGGGTAAGCCTTTTACAGGACAGTAGTACTGTTCAAAATTTTTAAAAATTCATGAAATTTGATCATCATTTGAAAATTTTATGAGAACATTAAAGATGCATCATAACCATGCAAACTTTTTTTCAAAAGTTTATAACGTGGTTTGAACCATTTTGCATTCGGTTCAAAATTGTCAGTCAGCGTTTTATCAGGACAGTAGTAATGTTTAAATTTTAAAAAATTCCACATACTTCATAATTATCTGAAATTTTTATGGCAATATCACCTATGTGTCATGACTCTCCAAAAAAAAATCAAAATTGTTCGACATCGTTTGACCTATTTTTCTGCCGTTACAAAAATGCCGAAACTTCGGGATTTCTCGGTAGCAAATGGACCGGATTTGAATTTTGTTTTTTGAATTTCGGACGAGATTTGTCCGAAATACCGAGATCGTCGAAATTTCATCATCCGGTCATAGCCAAGATTTTATCCCAAAACGAAATTTGAATCCTTGCCTGTACGTAGATATACTGCTGTATCACTACACTGTCCTGGTTTTCTTTTCTGTATAAACATTTCATAGTTGTGATCAAACTAAACTGGGAATTTTGTTTTACCTATTTGGAAAGTTATATTCTCTTCAAATATGGTTTTGTGTTGTTTCATTATTATGTACCTCCGAAGCAAACATTGCCACTTTGACATGGGAGTTTGCGGCTTTGAGCTTGTAATGGATCATGATTCATGACTGAGTGATGGAATGGCGTCAATTTAAACATCACCTTTGCTCAGTTTAACCCTTATACTTGTTTTTACTATTCCATTTCTGCAATTACTGTGTTACTAGCAAATTCATCAACCGTGAATCATACAAGACCGGGTTGACATATTGATGTTTATGGTTGATTCTTAAAGAAGAATCGTTCCTACGTTGGAATTTGCTGACTACGGCTCTAAAAACTGTAATTAACGACTGGCTGGGAACCTCTGGTAGCGGTTATGAGTTACTGCTAGTCTCTCAAGCGGTCAAGCCATTCTCTCTCCTCTCTCTCTCGCGAATTACGGTCTGTTTGGGGAACCATAGTATTTTTGAAAAGTTGACTTTTGGTTTCTAGATTAAAAAATAGCTATAGCTTTTTATGAGTGATCATTTGGCAAATAGCTATTTTTTTACAACAAGTTGTGATAGCACATCTCATCCGACTTTTGGCTTTTGCTAGTTATATGTGGCTTCCAGCTTGTGCTAAAAGCTGATCCATTGTTGTGGTGGTAGGGGGTTACTGGCTTTTTGGATGTTGAAGCTGGCTTTAAGTCTCTAAATAGCGTTTAGGGGAGCTGTAGCTCTTCTGAAAAACTGTTTTTTTTTTGCTTTCTAGACTGAAAAACAGTTGTAGTTTTTTATAAGAGTCTGTTTGACGAAAAGTTAATTTTCCTTAGCAATGAGCTGCAAAAGTAGGTCTAGTCCAGTTTTCAACTTCTGGTTTTTTTCTAATTATATATGGCTTCTAATTTATATCAAAAGCCGCTTAAAAACTAAATTGTTTGAGGGATTTGCTGGTTTTTCGAAAGATGAAACTGGCTTAAACCCTCAATCAGGGCAAGTTTGAACGGCTTCTCCTGAACTAAGCGGTTTTCTTTCTTGCAACTAGGAAGCTAGTGAATTGTTGACGTAATTTCACTCAAACAGGGCAAGTTTGAACGGCTCCTCCTGAACTAAGCGGTTTTCTTTCTTGCAACTAGGAAGCTAGTGAATTATCGACGTAATTTCACTTTAGTAGCCGGCGATGATTTATGGAGTCGTAGCGACTGGCTGGACGGGAGCGGCCGGGGCCATCCAAGCTAGAGAAAACTCTGGTGCGAAGGCGGCAGCTCGGGCGATTTGGACGGCCGAGGCGCGAGGCCGCCGATATGTCGTGGGCGCACGAGAGAACGGACGGCACCCGGACGGGCAGCGGTGCCACGCTCGAGGCCTGCCAGCTCGTGCACCCGCCGGAGGCAAGGTGGCTCGCGCAGTGGGATAGCTGTGCTGCCGGCAGGGCACCAACGAGGTCTGAAAGAATGGCGACGCGACGACATTCTTTGAGGCCTCGTTGGATGACTACACTTCGTTATACCAAGCAGCCTGACTAGTGATCTCTGGCCTACAGCCGCGGCCCAGCCTAGGGCCTGCGTTTCCACCCTGGCCACCTCATTAGGTCAGGATTGGATCGAGGTCTAGTGACCCGAAAGGAACCGGGTTGAGCACTGGCCTAGCCCGCAGTTTGCTCTGGCCCGTTCCCATTCTTTTTTTTTGGACGAATTTGCCTGTCCTAGACAGCTAGACTATCATCGTATTTCGGAGTAAATTTTTACAAAACTATAAATTTATAGTACAAAATATCATAAAATTATATATTTTAACTCCTATTTCACAAAACTATATATTCAAAACTACAAGTTTTAGCCCTAAAATCTATAGTTTTATAAAATAGAAGCTAAAGCATATAGTTTTCTAATAGTTTGTATAGAAAACCTGTATTTTTCTAATAGTTCATACTAGAAATACGTAGTTTTGTAAAATTTACTCTATTTCTAAGGATATAGAATATCATCAATTGATTGGCTAGCCGCTATTTACAAAGACAAACTAGTACTCCAAACGAAGCTACTACTCCTACGTCAACTCTCAGCTTGGGCTGCTGCTACAAGGAAGAAAATCTGTCGCCGCCAGGAACGCGCGACTTGGACTTGGAGGGCACGCCCTCGTGTTCCGGGCCCCTCCTATTCCGAGTGCGCCATGAATGCAAATGATGCGGTCGCCGGAGCCCGAGGCAGCGTCGCACGTTCGCCCGGCGCTCGGTTTCATGTTCTCTCTCGGTTTCCTTCTTGGCGGTTCTGTCGGGTGGGCCCAAACCGGCGTGGGGAGCTGCGTGGCGGCCTTGGCACGCACCCGGTGTCCCGTTCGATTCCACCGCGCGGTCCACGAGTGCAGCGCCTACGTCGCAACTCAGCTCGCACGCCGGCAGCGCACGGACGCACGGAGCTGAAGTGCTCGCTTTTTCAGCACCTTTACCTCATTTTATTCGCAAATATAACCTCGTCGGATTGGTCCCCTCTCGCACTCGTCTGTCTCAGAAGGATATATATATATATGTTCCGTAGTTCGGGCATGACTATATTTACAATTCTATTTAGAAAAAGACTATATTTTTTTAAAAAAAGACTAAAATAGTGATAAAGCACTCGGCAAGTTAACAACGAATAGTCCATTTTATCTTTGTGATGACCAAAAGGGCCGCACAGGGTTTATAATCTATCCAGATCCAAGAAGCTAAGAATCCAGTCTCCATCGGTCAGATCTACTTGATTCGGTTTACATGCTACAGCCGGCGTAGCACATCTGGATCTGGCTATCACTGTGCGGAACATGGTATCCACGCATCAGCCATCTGGTTGTGCCAATTCAGACCGGCCCAAATTGATCTCACATTGATAATCGCGTCTCAGAAGTCGATTCCCTCGTGTACGATTAGAGATGAAAACGGATCAGAAACAGTTGGCAAATGGTTGTTCTGTTTCGGTATCCACATCTTTTATCGGTAACGGAAATGAAATCGAAAACCCAAGAAACGGATGCAAAACAAAACGGAACGGATACGGAAACGAGAGTGAAAAATTCCACAAGAACATAGTATATGATCACAATATAAATGACCGCAAAAACAATGTAACTCATTCCACCTCCAAGACGGACACAAGAACAATATTATGTACACCAGTATCACTAGGAATTTTTTTCTCAAATTTGTCAGTTGAAGACTCGCTATTTGTCCCACAGATCAGGCCATCATGTTCTCCTCCATATCATTATCATCGGCATCCTCTTACTCCTCCAACTATCAAGGTGTAACGCCCTAAAATTTGCATATTATTATTCAATGTTCATTTATGATGGTCTGAAATTTATCCCAGATTTTCTGGAGTTTATAAATGCAGTTTTGCTATTTTTTAGATTTATAAAAATAATTTATTCATGAAAAATGAAACCAAAATTATGCTATAAATAATTTTTCTAGGTTCAAAATGTTCCAAAGTATTTTTGAGAATTTTTTTAGAATTTTTGAACTCTTTTTGATATTTTCTATAAAGCTATTTGTATTTCTAAAATTATTTTAATTCGAAAATAAATATAAATTCTCCGTTCTCCTTTTTGGCCAAGTTTCTGACGAAAATTTCGATTTCAATTATACGGAATTTCCTTTTCCGTACTGATATTTTCTGTTTCCAAAAAAAGATTTTCGTTTCTGTTTTTCTCCGAAACGATCGGAAATTTCATTTCCGTTTTCATCCCTACTTATGATGGCCCCGGTGACGACATACTGAATAACTAATTTACAGTCGCCTGCACTAAGTCTTGCGTGCACTCGTTGTTCCAGTGATGACACGTGGTAGCTCATGCTTTGATGCGTGCCCTCGTTACTTGTTCGCACGCAACGCAATTGACTAACACAAATTTTT
This sequence comes from Otatea glauca, assembly GCA_036346275.1. NCBI lineage: Eukaryota > Viridiplantae > Streptophyta > Magnoliopsida > Poales > Poaceae > Otatea > Otatea glauca. The sequence goes on from CM070722.1 coordinate 61,183,018, forward strand.
TGAGTTGAAATTTTCTAATTCGATTTAAAGTTTTTCTAGTTGAAACTTTCCGATTTGATTTTTTTTGTAGAAAAAATTTCAACTTGAATTTCAGATCGAAACTTTTCCAACCAAAAATTTTTTTAATCGAAAGTTTTCTAAGTTGAAACTTTCTGTTTTGAAAATTTTCGATTTTAAAACTTTTCGTGTCGAAACTTTCTGGTTTGAAATTTTTTGATTTAAATTTTTTTAAAGAAATAGCCAGAACTGCATTGAGGAAGTAGCCTAGAACAACTCACCCACCAGCACGGTGGACGGCAACGTGTGTAGAAGGACGGGGAGGCTACACGTGGCTATCCGTGGCTTGTTGACTTTACGGACGACCATAAAATAGTCATGAAATCCTATTTTACGGTCGCTCAACGACCCTTCTGTGCGCTCCGCTCCACGTGGCAAGTTAGGGGCGTGCTTGCACCGCTTCAACGTGAGCGAGCGAGCGACCGAGACAAGGACGTACATATGTACCCACGTTAATAGTAATTAAACTAGCTACAAGCCGGGGTAACATATGGGTACATATATGTATACGGAAATTCTATTTTTAAAAACAAATCTGAAAGCTTTTCAGTCAAAACTTTTCGATTTGAATTTTTTCGAGGTGAAACTTTCTAGTTTGAATTTTTTTTGATTTTTTTTAGTTGAAACTTTCTGATTTGAATTTTTTGGTTGAATTTTAAATCAGAACTTTTTGAACCAAAAGTTTTTTGAATCAAACTTTTCTAACCGAAAGCTTTTGAGTCGAAAGTTTTATGAGTTGAAACTTTTATGATTTGAAATTTTTTTATTTTAAACTTTTCGTGTTGAAATTTATCGATTTGAAACTTTTCGATCCAAAATCAGTTTGACTTGAAATTTTTCGAGTTCAAACTTTCTAATTTAAACTTTGACGATTTTAATTTTTTTTTTTAGTTCTCTGGCCGCAGCCATCCGCGTCTGAACTCCATAATTACTCCTCATCGCCATGTGTCGTGCGGCTAGATCATGAGCGCACGGACGAGCAAGTGGCGCAGGCCACCGTAAAATAGTCAAGCCCGACGACATATTCCTTCCTCTGGCTAATCTGCTTGTCCATGACGAAGTTGCTAACTTGCTGTTCTATACAAGCATAACCCTCCAGCATCGAAATACCGCAGACGCTGCAACGAAAATCTCTGCCTTCCTCAGTAATGATTCATGAACTTCTATTAGTGGAAAGCTTAAATCTGCGTCATTGTGTTTAAAAAATTAGACCTTATCACCTCAGTGATTCGACCACACATACGATGTGTTAAACAAACATCCCCAATTTGACTCTACCGAATCTGAATGTACAGATTTTGTAAGCTCAGAGAATGGACAAACGGAAAGCGATTCAGTTCTGTAAACCCTTTCGCGCAATGTGAATTGCGAATACATGACGAACACGCGGCTGGTACAACTTGAATCCCAGAAGACCGAGTTGACTGTCTGAGAGAGTACATTCCAGGTACAGCATGAATCTTCAAACCAGGGCCAGGGGCCTAGGGCCTGTTCCCCAACCCATGCCCTCAAGCAGCAGTACCGAAGCTCAAAGCCGGCATCCTGCCCGTGCTTTTCTAGCCATTTGCCACGATCAACACCCGAAAAGAGGAACCGTCAAGTTAGTCCATGCTCGAATCATGTGCTCATAACTCTGAAAAACAAGACCAAATTCAACCAGCTGCAAATGGACTGGCCGTGCGTTCACTCCTAAGCCCCCCAATTCAATGCTACGTACCGACAACAGCGGTAGATCAACACAAGTATGCTCTTGAGTGCCGAGGGTGTCTGATTCACCCCCACTGCCAGTTATTTTTAGGTTATCACCTAGAAGGCTGATGCATCAATATGGTTTAAGGTACATGTGGGGGCATCGAAAGCATTACTTTAGATCAAAGGGAGGTAAAACCCTAGGTTCTGGCCTTGGTCACCGAAAACCCTTCTAGTTGGCCACTAAACTTTGCCTCTTCTCCCTCGTTTGCATGCATGCGCAGCGTGATGAACTTAGATAAATTAAAACATGAACATTGACTAGTCTAAATCAAGATCACCAAAATAAGTTATGCGAAAATAAATCGTTAGAACATTGACCCGATGAGGATGAAGTTGCCGTTAGGGTTTCGGTGATGTTCTTGAGTGTCGGTGGAGATTAGTGATGAGGATGACACTGACCGCGTGAGGAAGAAGAGGGAGCATCGAGATTGTCTCGGTGAAGGTAGCAGCCTTCGACAACTTTGCACTAGCTTAGTAGATCCAAAATGTCGGGATTGAGCCAACTCGAGAGAGGAACATAACCACACGAGCGCCAGCCTCTCCTGTTATATCTAGCGCTGGCTCACGGGACTACAACCAAAATCTGTTGAGCGCTCCCAATCAGAACGCGCGGTTAGTTGAGGTGAGTCTAGCCCTAACAAAACTCCAATTCTTTAGCTCATGCCAGAGATCACAACTAACACAACGACGGAGCGCAGAATGCCCCAGGCACTCAAAATCTTCTATCCCAAGCAATGGCAGATGCTTGGAGCACTATTACCATTCACGCGATCATTGGATAGTACTGCTTGGCAAATGACAAGCTAGGGACAAGCTTTGCGTACTCCCAAGTACGTGAATCCAAGCCAATAAAAAAATGCTGAGGCCGCAGACTATTATATGGATTAAAAGTACAGGTGCAGCATTCTATGCACAGGAGATACTGCAACTCTGACCAATGGAGTGGGTCTATGGACCTATAAATCTACCCTTTCTTTGTTCTTCTTTCTCCTTCCCTTTCCTGTTAGTTACATGACAGACATACCTAACAGCAGGGACAGACAGTTAGTCATGCAGCCATTAAACTGTGTAAGCTTCATGCTTGGGTTGGCCATCTTATCGGCCACCCTTGGGGCCTTCGTCGCCATTTCACAGAGAGGTAGGCACTGATACTTTTCTTTTTGCATGTGAATACTAGAGCCAAGGCTTTTCATTCATGTTCATTTCCTTCTTGGTGCAAATATGCATGTGCGACACACTGACATACGTTTTTTTGGTGGGAAACACACTGACATACTTACTGTCTGTTCTCAGAATTGATGATGGTAACTAGCAGTGAGAGTGGACTAGAAAACAAGCTGGTAAGAACTGTAAGCACTGCCAAAACTTGTAACTATTTTTATGAAAATGCACTATCCAGGACTCATGTCTAACTGAAGTTTCTCCTGGTATGTAGGAGCTCAGTGTTGAAAAAACCAGCACAGATGAGGAAATCAGAAGCAATGTATTGACAGGACGAAAAATGGCTTTTGGAGATGTAGTCGTGGAGAAGAAAGACGCACAGAATGCTGGAAGCAAACCAAGCTCAGGTGCAAAACATTCTGTTGGAAACTGTGGGCATCGAGGAAGGAAGGATTTGAGTATGAACTGTTATTTTAGAAGTAGAAAAATTCCTCCAGGGGTTAACTTTGATGGTCACATACCCTTCACCGCTGATTATCATACACCCCGGAACCACCCGCCCAAGAACAACTAGAAGTAGATAGGTTATAGCCACATAAATATGACTAGCTTGTTCTCCTTAGTTTCCTTCCTCCTTTGGTTGGCCATTCTATTTGTCAGCTATGGCCTTCCTTCTTGTTAGATATAGGTGTTTAGTCATGATATAGCAGTAATCATTGTGTTTTTCCTGTGCCATAATAGTAATGTTAATGTGCCTTCTTAATAAAAGGAAATATTTATGCTCCAACTCTATTCAACATATATTCATATCTTTATATTTTTCTAGTTCCCATAAGCTTGATTTCACCCAAAAAAAATCAACAAAGGAAAAGAAGAAAATCCTAAGGAAACATATGAATTGGTTGACATTTTCTGTTCGATTTGAATATTCTCTCGTTCTTAATGCAGGAGAGATTAAGAATTACTCAACTAATTCATGTGCGCCTTCAAGTCTAAAGGTGATCTCCTCCACTTTCCTCGACACCCTATATGTTTTCTCTTTGTCAAAGGCTGGCATAAGAGATGAAACTGCAAATTCATACTTCTAAATTTGGTGCTATGAGAGTGCTGTTACCAGCGATTTATGAACATGCTAGAGGAAAAAAAAATACAAGTATTAGGTAGGTCAAAATTCTTTCTATACAATATTGTCAAATAATATAGTGGGAAAGGCACTTTGTGCTACAACCTGCGAACCATACTCTTAACCTTTGAAATTCAAGAACACCGGCACACACGTGCACACACCCATTCTATATTTGGCCAATGCTTCCCTAGAAACTACCCTTTCCAAATATATAAAATCTGTCCAAGAAAGTCATCATGCTCATCATTCTTTTAATTCCCTATGTTCTTTTATGTTGACTAATTAATGGATTATCGGTCAACACTAATTTCCTGACAAAATCTCTCAGGATAGTAGTAGCTCCAGGATGATGGCAGGACAATCCATGGACAGCATAAAACTAGGAGGGAGCACATCAGAGCTAGTACTGAACATCCATATCAGAACACTGCCATCCAATCCTTCTTCCAGGAACCCGAATTCAGTCTCCAAAAAAGAACCGAAAGATTTGATTGTTCGCAGCACCTTATATAAAATTAATGAGGACTGGAAGGAGAAAATGCTAGAGGCCAGTGATGAAGTTCTCAAATTGCTTAACAAGGATTACCATGCCTCTCCCCGTAGGAGGACACCAGTTCATAACTAAGGAAAGGCAAAGCATTTATGCTGAGTCCTAGTTTTGTGACCTAAGTTAATGCTGTGGTGGTGTCTCAGTATAATTACATGCTGTTTCACTTTGTAATGTATGATAAAGAATAACAATTCAGTCGTTCGAGTTAACTTGTGGCGTGTCATAAATTATTTAAAGAAGTTCGGCTCTTGAAACACAGCCGTCAAAGATAAACTGGCACAGTCAGATCCATGAAACAATCATCTTATGGAGAGATGAAATTTGACATAAATGTACAAAAAAACCATCAATAGTTTAGATGAAAAGCAAATAGAGAAGCATGCAAGCTGAAAAAAAATGATTCAGACTGAACAAAGCTACCTTGCTAAAGTCCATTATGGGTAATGCAAGATATGCCTGCTATTGCCTCATTTGAACCTGAGAGAATCGTGCTCTGTTCTGAATCAAACTTTCATGATGGATAAGACCAGTTCCTTTTCCCCTCTCCATTTCTGTTTTAGCACAGACATCATCACACAATTTGTGTCAAAAATAGATATTATCAGAAGAGGAAGAAAAAAATAGAAAATTCAAAAACAGAGTGATATGGGTTCTATTTTTTCATGGTCCATGTGATTCTTTTGGTTTCTTGAATGTGAGATGTTGTGAAATTCAGATGATAACCACGCACCGATACCCACTTTTGTTCAACCAAATGACACATATTGATACTAGCAAATTTTATGAAAAACATTTGAATGGTGTGCAGCATCACATGGTGAGTACTGGAGAACGAGAATAATGCAGTCTTCTCAAGATGCATTAATATTTAAAGACAGACAACAAGAACAACACAGTGTGGTTAATGTTACTAATATCATATTAATGATTGAATCAATCAGCTGTCTACATATACAAAATGAATAGAACGAGAAAATCCTGATATGTAATGTACCAAGACAAATACCAAAAGGCACAAAATGTGCACAAAGCAAATGTACTATTAACTACCGGCAAATGTACTGCTAAGTGTACGTTCATCCTTTGAGATTAAGAAAGGGATGCTATTCCATCAATTGCTCATGCTCATTCTAAAAGGAAAGCAACACAGCTATGAACAGTAAGAATAGTTATTTTCTGGGGATGTACTTCCGTGCTTTTTAAATAAATCTGCATAAATATTAGAACCATTACGAATTTACGATTGGATCAAAAGAAGTATATTAGAACCATTACTAATTTACGATTGGATCAAAAGAAGTACTAACTGCCTAACTAAAATTGGTGTGGTCTAGTCTCAACGACTCACCTAACAGGAGCCTCTTCAAAATGAAAGCTCTTTTTCATTTGCTTCAAACTTACCGGTCAGCGTTTTATCAGGATAGTATTAATATTCAAATTTTTAAAAATTCCTCAGACTTGATAATCATCTGAAATTTTTATGGGAATATCACTGATGTGTCAGGAACCTCCACAAAAAAATTCAAAAAATTTCAACATTGTTTGAACTATTTTTTGTTCAGTCAATTTCGTCCGAAATTCGGTCCGAAAAATCCGGATTTTGTCCGAAATAACGAGATTTCGCCGAAATTTCGGATTTTGGTCATCGGCGAAATTTTATCCAAAACGAAATTTGAATCGCTGACACGGAGAGACTATATTAACAAAATACCAAGTACAGTGGCTTCAAGTAGAACTCAATATTTCATTTCATCGATACGTTCTCAGACATACATGATCTCCTCCTATACTGACCCACGCACACTGCCCACTGGGACCCAGCGCCCATGGACTAGGCCCACGCAAACAGCATACAATGCCATAAGATCAATGCTCCCTCCGACACAGGTGTGACGGCGCACTAAAACAGTTAAAGAGACATGCGCCCGCACAAAGTGAGGTCGCGAGTCTGAGAATTGCTCTCCTGTGGTAATGTCAGAATCGACATTTTTTTTCCAGAAGAAAGTAGGATAGCTACATCTGATGCACGAGGTAAACGATCTAGATCAACCAAGAAGCTAACATAGCAAAATTCTGGTCTAGATCATCTCCAGATTAGTATAAGTCTATAAGATTAATACCGATGACCAGTAAACCTGGTATGCAATACTAGCTTGATTGCAATACCACAGTAGAATGAAGTTTTCCTCGTTGACATGCCAGAATAAAGAAAGCAACACTATTTCACAGATGTACAGCAGCGCAACAAAAGACCAAACAGAAGTCTCTGGTCCGGTCCAACCAACGTTTCCATTATCTGTAAGCCTATCAATACACATTCATTACATAAACACAACAATCAGTTCTGCTTTTGCTTTGCTGTCTCTTTTGAATCAGAGGCTGGTGGTGGCAGACTGCCAGGCAGCATACGTTCAAAATCAGGTGTACAAACTATCAATCGAAGAACAAAATGATCCAGTATGAATGCATCAGTCCTTTCATATATTACTGGATCCTGAGGCCTTGTCCAGGTCCCTCCTGTTCATGTAAAAGAAGGATTGTTTGTCCGTGAATGCTGATTTTATGAGGATTGGTGAAAATCCTGCATATCCCTTGTCAACCTTAGCCAAACAGACATCAAGAATGTACTTCGCGAATTCATGTTTCTTGACAAATGGTTGCGCCGCAAATTCCTCCACTGGCATCCACTGCATTTGATAAGTGGTGTCAACAGAGCATTCACACAAAAGTAGCTCAAATATTGAAAAAAAATACCCTTTTGAACAGCTTGATGCTGAAATGCTGGTTCCAAATACCTGAGCTGCCTCAATTTCTGATTCTTGCTTAGTAATGCCAAAGGAAAGCGGCCGTAGCATGCACACAAAGAATAGATTCGATTTATCGAAAAAAGTTTTGTGGCTCTGCCTGCACATTGTAGTTAGATACCCACATGAGAGAGACAAAATTTAGTTCAAACTGCAAACGAAACATATAGATCGATTGAAATAAATTGCAACAAAAGAAAGGATTCACTATTTAATTTCCATTTGGTCCAAAACTTCATGTTTCATTTCCATTTTTCCTTAACTAATCTCACTAACTGTAGCCTGTAGGTTATGGAGTTAATCGTCAGCAGGCCCCAGTAAGATTCTTCTCATCTTATGCCGGCTTTACCAGAACAATCAAAATTATGGATAGGCCAAAGGAAAGCGAGAGAAGATAAAATTTGTCAGTTTAAGGACTTTACATCTTCTCACTACCATTTCAATTCGACAAAAAATTGATGCAATCTCCACATACAGTATACACTATAGAAGACCACTGATACTTGAAATATAGTTGATAGAATGGGAACAACAGAGCTTGGTGTTACATAAATACATACACTTGTTAAGTTGATATCAGACTGACTTCTACAAGTTCCTTAATTATTCTTTGGATTTTTGATAAGGGACAAAACTAGGACCAGAAGTCCAGTGGTTACCTGAAGGCAAGCACTTCAACAAATTCTGTATCAATCTGAGACATGATCCAGTAAGAAAAAGAAAAGGAGTATGAGCAACGATAGCAGCATTTTATCAGCATCAGTTTATAAAACACAATTAGTACTTCTTTCTTGGCTAATACATACCCCTGTCTCTTCTTTTACTTCTCTTATAGCTCCAATGTTTATATCTTCCCCCTGCATGTATCAAGATCTTGTAGATTATAAAGAGACATGTGGTAAATAAAGTTCTATGAATAACATCTCTACATGTCCAGAGCAGAAATTTTTACTGGTTCAACCACTCCAGTTGGAAATTTCCATACACCTAGCCCTCGAAGTACACCACTTTTTTCTTGGACAGCCAATACCTGAAAAAGTAATTAGGATTTCAGGGATAAAGCAAGACACATAGATTACCTAAGAAAGATGCTACCTAACAGGATGCCCTGTTGTGAGATCCATATATAAGCTCTTAACATCAATTTTAAAGAGGATGTAAAGGAGGTAACAGAACCATGACTATATGAATCCTTCAAATAGTGCTTTCATATTCATTTGTACCTCTCTTTTGTCATTCATTACAAAAGCTCCAACCCCCACACAGTGAGTAGCATTTGCAGGTAATGTATGAGTCGTGGTTGGAAGCCAGTATGCAAGCATTAAGTAAGTTTCCTCTGCGTGATGGTACCAGAATCCTTCCTACATCAAAATGAAGTAAAAGTGATTCAGAGATGAAGTTCAAACAGCTTCTTGTACATAAGCCTTGCCTCCTTTTTCATTTATACAGTAAGATACTGTCTCACTGTTTCTCTTTAAAAAGAACAAAGATCATGCCTAAACAGAGTTATAACATAATGAGCATACCAAGTACTATCAAAACCTAGAATTATTGTTATTTTCAACTAAAAAATACATTCTTAGACTAAAGTATTGTGATTCGAAAATATTAGTTAAGTGACAAGTTAAATCAAGAACGGGAGTTCATGAAACTAATTTGCAAAGGAATATGAAATGTGTGAGTTTTAGTTACCTCTACTGCAGGTTGAATAAGGTTGGCAAGGCTGATGGGCAATTTTATCCAGACACCTCTTATTCCCTACAATGAGGACAGCACAAAATTGCAATTATAGAGATAGTCAATGGAAAGCTCCTATAGAGAATTATATTTAGTTAACAACTGGGTGTAGGCTATGCATTGTAACATTATCTCCTTGAGGTAGCCATGAATAGTTCAATTTGATAATAATATACACTGTGTTTTAATGAGTCTGTTTCCTTGTTGGAATAATTTAATCTCAGGGATTATCATTATGCATAGCACTAAGAAACACTTAACACTACAATACCTCATATGGGCCTTTGCAGTCACATCTGTACAACAAACATTTGCAAAAGTTGCATTTAAATGATCCATACCAAAATCAATGTACATTCAGGGCATGTTTTTTGCTAGACAATGACTTCTATGTACACCTACAACACAGAATATTAACTTATTGATCCTACGGAGCATAGCATAGTTGCCATGGATTTTTGCGATAAGCCGATAAACTATCCACAATTCAAATTTTAATCATTGGGATATTTATATCGCACACATAGACATGCATTTATAGGAGGATGGCTTTTTTAACAAGTAATCTCAGCACATACACTACCATCCTTAAAAAAAATCATATGAACTGTAGGGTATACCCATGGTCGAGGAAACAACCTTCTCCCTCCATTTCGACAATGACTCTTTCAAGGAAGCTGAAAACACTTGGGGATCCATTGGGGTCGTCATGTCAACAATGACACCTCCATGTTTGTCATTCACGAAAGGTAGCATCTCGACGTCCCCAGCCCTCTCAGCCAATGCCGACTCTGCCACCACTATTGAATTGGTAGAACTTAACATGGCTCTGCTTCCCACTCCACCTCTCTGTCGTGTCCCTGCACGTACTAAATTTCAGCAAGCGAACTCATGGACTGCCATTGCGAAAATTACACATTTATAGCTTTGCAAAACATCACCTTTTTTTATAGAACTAACAAGACTGCACTACGTGCTACCAATCTTGCAAATTTCAGGTCCGTACTCTGTACAATGACCAATAAATTGACAAAATGGAAAGGGGAGTGGTAGTGATGACTGCTGAGGATGGGCAGGAAAGGTATAGCCACCACTAAATTGTCTCCATCCCATTTCTTTTCCCTATCACGAGCATCTTTTTCATCAATCCATCTTTGTTCTTTCTCCTAGGTCTACGATCCAGCATCCCAGCATCTGGGAATGGGACGCTCCATGTCTATCTACCCCTACCACACCTATTCCCTTCCGTCTTTATAATTTTTACAAAATGACGAGAAATATTTCACGCGAGTTCAGACACACAACACGCAGAATAAGAATCTAAAAACACACACCGAGACAATCCTAAATCGATGCGCAGAGAGCGAAACTATCGATCGAACGCAGCGTAATTGCGTCGGATTTAAGCACACAACGACAGCTTTGCAGGCTTCGCTTTCGAACCTGTTGAGAGTTAAAACACACAGCGACAGGCCAAGCACGGGCTGACGGGCGGCAGTGCTGGATCGAGAAGGCGCCTCCGCCTCCGAGGAGCACGCCGCGGGGGCGCGGAGGAGCGGAAGCCTTGGGTGGCCGGCACGGCGGAGCCCGCTGGGAGGAGGCGTTGGCGGCGGGGGTAGAGCAAGAGAGGCGTCCGGGTGGGGACCCCACGCGGTGGGAGCGCGGAGGTTTATTAGAGATGTACAGAACAAACTAATACGAGAGGTGCTTCAATGCTTTTCTTTTTGACAGTTGCACAAATATTAAAGCATGAATAAATGATAGATGACGATTACTTACCCCTTCGCTTGCTTCAAGATTTGTGCAACCTGTATTGAAAGGGAAAGCATTGAAGCGCTACTCAACTAATACGACTGATGTTTATGTATTTCTTTATATAATCTAGAGATAAAATTAAAGACATCTTATACCATAGATGATATTTTAATATTATCTTTATAAGATTATATAATCTTTTAATTCTGATATGAAAAAGTGTTTATTATATACAACAACCCATATAATTATGTTTTATACCGTCTATATAGTCGTCTCTTTACGAAAAGATAGCTTTACTCTCTCCTTAATTTTTTTCTTTTTTATATCAGCAAAAATCTTCTATGATAACACATGTTGATATTGTATCATTTTACATGTTGGTCTAGCAAGACGTGACACAGCGAGGTGGCATCGGGCGTGGCTCGGCGAAGTGGATTGTGCCGAGGTCGCGACAACGCCTGCTTGACGATGAAGAAGAACTGCGCGTGGGCATGGCTCGGTCTCGGTGCGGTCGTCGTTTTCGTTGCACTGCACGATCGCGTTTGCTCCACCGACTACCATCACGGCATAGGCCGCTCATCACGTGCCGTGGTCGCAACACGCAAGCTCGGTAGGCTCCTCGTGTCTCCGCAGATAGGTTTTTGCGTGTGATTGCAAGAATTTTCTGGTGAAGTCTATCTGATCCCCTCCAACTGGTCCTTAGGGCAACTCCAATAGAGTCCCTATCCCGTTGCTCATCCGAGAAAATGAGGAATCAGCGCGCTACAGTGCAACCAAAGTAAACTCCAACAGCTTTCTCATCCCATTACCTATTTTTGAGGAGAGGAGAGAGAATCCCAAAATATCATGATTCTCTCTCCCTTCCCCATTTGATTCCTCATCGGCTCACCAATCACTGGCCAATCCATCCCGCACCCACGAGGAATGTCGAGGGGGCCAGCGCCCTAGAGGTTGGGTCGATCCCGCGCTGCTCCTTCCCGCGCCGTCCAGGAGGCGAGGCGTCGCTCCTTCCCACACTGTCTAGGAGCCGAAGCTCCGTCGCTCGGTCCCGCGCTGTCCAAGAGTCCAGCCGCCGCTCCACCCCACACTGATCTGGTCCTTGCCGTGGACCTCTTCGACCTCGGCCGTTGCAAGGTATGAACCCTAATTGCTCTTCATCGTGTGAGGTGGGGTGATCTGAGGTGGGGAAGAGGGATTGTATCCGCCACACTCCTTGATTCGTGATTTCACTTATAGCAACTCCCTCCTCATCCTCTTCTTCATCGTTGTAGCAGCAGCAGGACGCTCCCTCTTCGAGATCGCCATGGCGGCCGAGCCACCCGCGGCGGCGCAGCAAGCTCTACTCTTGGGTTCTTGGTTCTAAAAATCGACTGAAAAATGGAATATCGACTCACTGTCTAGTGTTTTTTGGTAAAATTTCTGTTATTGGTAGTTGTTGCAAATTAATCTATGTTGCATATGTGAATTTATCAAAACGGGTAATATTTCTGATGCATTAGTTTTTCTCAGTATGAGCAGTATGTCAAAATGAGGAATTTGTTATCTGAACATCAAATCTTGTTGACTGCAAAAAAAAAAGGTTGGAGATGCAATGCTTTCTAGCAAAGAATTGGAAGAGAAAAATAGTGAGGTGGCAGCCATAATCTTAACTTCTCACAATAAGATGATAGAAGCCGCTTGTTTTAACCAGAATGGTCGAATGGACCTGTCCACATTTTGGAGAGTTGGCCCTTATTGTGGTATGGTCTCGTGGATAATGAACTTCATTTTGTCTCTTCTGGACCATTTACATGCATAATTGCTCTCCAGTTACATCATCTTTGTTGTGGTTTTGCAGTCTTATTTCGTATAGAATTGTAGTGTGCGGTAATCCCCTTTAATGCGCAACACCCTAATTGAGATGTAGAGTTCCACGATTTAGCTTGTAAATTCTTGGAATTGTGAAAGTTTTTGCCTTTGCAGGCATATTATTGATATGCAGTGACAGTAACTAGCAAAATCTATTGTATCTTACAGTTAACTGCGCATTTGAGGTCCCTACTCCTAACGCTCAAATTACTTTCTTATGTACGAATGCTCTCTTTTTTCTTTCCAGAATAATAATAAAAAGATGATCTCACGATGATTTGGTACAAAGATTGCATAAGGATCTTATTGTTTTAGTACAATCTGAGGATTCCTAAGTCTGATATGCTTTTCCTCCTGCAGGCCCCTCCAGTTATTGTATTCTCTTCTGCGTGCGCTGGATTAGCAGGTCAAGCATTATTCTTCTATAGTTCACTCTCTTTTTTTGTTGCTATTTAGCTATTTTCTGCTTATAATTCTGTTGTTGAAAAAGTCAATTTTGTAAAAAACTTTCTTGATATCATGGTCAGTAGATTAAGTTACTTGGGACCGCCGATAGAGTTTACTTGGGACTGGATTATTGGGAATTAAATCCATTCAGAATCTCCGATCTTAATTATTTACGTGTGATTATTTTATGGTATGAGTTGTTCAATCCTAAGATGATTTGATTGCATTGGTTCTAATTTGTTGCGTTGCTTAAGATCATTGGGTGGGCCACGTTGGGGCTCCTGATGTATGAAGTTCAGGCAAGCTTGATGCTTGGTCCTGAACCTGCACTTGAATTAGATTTTTAGTCAATCTGATATTTTCAGGCATGTCAAATTTCCTGTTTGAGAGTGCATTTTATTAACAGATGATGCTGCCATTACAATACATATAAAATATAAGTACATAATTAAAACACTACTGAATTACACCTCTCCATAACGCTGCCATAAGTACTCCACTAGATCGTCTTGAAGCTGGTGGTGAGTTTACCTGTTCTGAATGGAATGATGAGTTTGAATAAACTCAAAAAGTTCAGATGTATGTTCGTGTGACACCGAAACTGTTTCTCCCATTCCTTCGTAATTGTAGTCAAGTGGTCCTTCGTCTCGCTCATCTTCAACTATCATGTTATGTATGATGATACATGCTGTCATGATATATCTTAGTGTTTGTTGATCCCAGAAATGTGCTGGTCCTCGAACAATTACAAAACGAGATTGCAGAACTCCAAAGGCTCGTTCCACATCTTTCCTAGCTGCCTCTTGAGCTTGGGCGAAATATTTCTTCTTATTCCCTTGGGGAGCTGGTATTGTCTTCACAAATGTTGCCTAGCACAATTCCTTTTTTGAACAAAATAATCATTATGAGCTTCTATAGCATGCAATATGCGAAGAAATAGAGAATGACTCATTCTAAACCTGCGCCGAAAAGAAGAATGAGCCATAGACAAGATGATCAACCAAAAATACAAAGAAATAAAATATTTCTCATTGTAAACCTACGACGAAAGAAGGTTGGGCCGTAGACCGGATGATCAGCAAAATAGTCTCGGTATAGCCTGGCATGCCCTTCCTCTCAATTGCGATGTACGTGTTGATGGCCAAAAATAGAACCCTATGGCGTCGAGCATTCACAATCTCATCTTGCTCATGTGCTAGGTATGCTACTGTAATAAGAGATTTATCGTTGTCATCTGACGATAAGTCTTCTGAGAGGAAATGCTGAACTAAGTTCTGACGACTCATTGAGATATGCTAGATAGTGAACATTCAGAAATGGGCAAGGTTTGAAAGTGCAAATGGCTATGTGTATATAGCCTAAAAATATAGCCGTTACGTTGACCGTTTGAATAAATTTCAAATTTTAAATTCCCGTAATTAAAAATAGGCGATCAAAATTTTTCTAGTAAAAAATAAACGTGGCTCATATGGTGGTTATGAAATATCATTATAATATAAGAGAGAGAAAATAGAGAGTGGGATTTAGGGAATGCTGTTGGAGAGGGAAGAGATATAGAGAATAAATCTTTTTAGAAAATTCTTTATATGAGGATATAGGGATCCAGATTTAGAGAATGCTGTTGAAGACGACTTTAGGGAAGAAACCATACGGTCTACTCGCATTTTCAAAGAAGTAATACGATCTCTTCGTAGTACAAAACTTCAAAAAAAGAGCAATTCCCAGTTCAAAGGAGGGCCAGGATTTAGAATACATCACAATACAGTAAAACAAAAGCCTGAAGATAAGTCCCACGAAATGATGACAAAACATTCGACATCAGCGAATCGCTATCTCACGTTTGACATTAGCACGCAATTCGGACGCCACACCCTCCGGGTACAGAGTTGCCGATGCGAGGCGACAAGCTAGATGCGTTTGCTTTGCTGCAAATAAAAGAATCTTGCCTGTCTGACAAGCACGGGTCACTGTCCGCAATCTCTCCATCATCTATGACCCAGGAATTTTTCCTTATTTCTACGGAAATTAAACCGTTTCGTATGAAATTACTGTAAAATTCATGCATTTCAAATAGAGCTTAACAGGGCACAGATCCATAAATCCATTTCTTTTTCTTTCTTTAATTGACTACCAATGACCAGAACACTATACAGTCCATTCACGTTCCCAGTAGAGGTCCAAAATCTAAATACTTCCCCCGGTTCACAAATCGATCAAACATTTGAAACTTTAGTTATCGATATCTTTTTAAATATTTCGATTGAATGCATGAAAATCATACGTGTAGATTCGTCTCGAAACGTACTTTCATAATATTATAATTTTATTGGATTTTTAAAATATATTACAATAGAAAGTAGGTCAAAGTTGAGTTTTGAGAACCGTGTCGATGTCCAAAACGACAATTATTTGTGACAGGAGGGAATAATATACAAGCTGATGGATAAACACTAGACAGATAACAGAATAAAACTGAACAAATGCAGTACTCAACAGGTGATCCGACCCAATTTTGGAGGTCCTGGGGTGTAGTGATGTTGTCCCAGTCCCAGCTTGCTTTATCTCAAACTGCATTATCACTTGTATAGCTGAAAGGAACTTGGTCTCAGAGGACGTCGCCTGTGCCTCCTTCGCGCTCGGGGGCCCTGTATGAAAACCCTAGATCTTCTCCTGATTGTCGCCTTACTATGCTAGCCCTCTGCATTAGGCGCACCAGTTGCTGGACGACTTCGGACATTGGTGGACGGAACTCTGGTTCCGGCTACAAACATTGACGACAGAAGGGCAGACAGAAAATGATGATCTTAGTCTACTTCTGGAGGGAATAATTTTGCTTTAAGATTGGCTGGAATGAACGGATTGCTAACGAAGGTGTTCATATTTAGATGCAAGAACAATGTTTGAACAAACAATAGATGGTCATATGCAGCACAACCAATGTGAGCCAAAAAAAAGGGAAAAAAAAGAGAGAGAATGTACCTGGACACACAATGCAATTATATCAGCAAAACGGGAGAGAGATTTTGCAGGGTACATCCCATCCATTGCTGGATCAACCATCTTGGCAAGTGCATCGATGTCATGAAGCTGCGGGGTAGCCCACCCGACAAGAGACTGTTCCGACCTCTCTCTAGAGCTGTAAAACACATTGGTCCACATTACAACAAAAGAATGGATGGTTGTCATGGTTTCAAAATTACAGCAACACACTTTACCAGGTCAGAAATGATACGGTAGGGTACCTGTCTAGTGGCTTTCTGCCTGTCAATAGCTCTAACATCACTACTCCAAAACTGTACACGTCACTCTTTACAGTATATGTTCCTGACATGGCGAACTCAGGGGCACTGTATCCAAAAGAACCAACCAAATCAGCTGAAACCTGGCATAACATAATAATACCTGGTTTAGCCCAACTAACAACCACTACAAAAGCTAAAGATGAAAGTTTGGTAATAACTACAATTGATAGACGTGCCACTACATTACTTACCTCTCTCTCAGGATTTGGTGACAGGGCAGCAAGCCCAGAGTCAGACAAATGTGGACTGTACTCTTCATCAAGCAGGATATTTGATGTCTTGAAGATTCTATGTACAACAGGGGGCAGGCAAACCTCATGCAGGTACCTAAAGAAAGTTTGGCATTACATGGTAGTATTATAACAGAATAACATAGCCTTCTCATAGAGTGAAAAATACTAGATTGCTCAAACGACATACTCTAAAGCTCGAGCAGTGCCTAGTGCTATCCTCACACGGCTGTTCCATGTGAGGTTCTTGCTTGCTTCATCAGAAAAGTGCAATATATCATGCAGTGTTCCATTTCCAATGTATTCGTACACAAGAAGCCTTTGCCCATGTTCAACACAATAGCCCATAAGCGGCACAATGTTCGGGTGCCTAAGTCGAGAAATGTTTGATACAACCTCAAGAAAATTATCTTCTTCATACAAGGAAAGTGCAGCACTGTCTATCTTCTTCACAGCAAGTACCTGTGATTGCGCACACAATTCAGTTCCAGTGTCATGATGATTTTTGTTTTTAAAAAAAACACTGAAGTATACAAAACCGAAGGGGCTGACTATGTAAAGTTGTAAATAACTTCATGACATGTAAATAGTAAAAGTATTTTCTGTTGACTGTATGTAACTAATAATCCATAAAATGGTTCCATTATCCAAACAGCCAAATATGGAAACCAAACCTGATCAAGCCACTGCAAATATTGATTGTACAGAGGTATAACCAAGAAACGATTGTCAGTAATTACACAGCTCACAAATTTCATTTAAGTCAAATTTCTAAAACAACACTTTTACCTTTCCATTGGGGAAACCAGCCTTGTAAACACGACCAAGTGAACCCTCGCCTAGGAGAGAATCTTGGCAGAAGCTGTTAGTGGCAACTTGGAGAGAAGCAACAGTATAAGAAGTTGCCATGACGGGAACCTTTATCTCTTTTGCTGGAGAACAATTTGTACCATAAATCCTCTCAGGAGTCATTTTTCCCGTAGGAGAGAGCACTGAAGTTGCTACAGGAGCATCTTGATGGCTGTGGTCCCAGATTTCCCTGTTCGAAGCTGCAAAATAAAAACACCAAGAGGGGAGTAAAGATTTGAATTACCGACCAGCCACAATTTCTTTTGGAGAATACCAGCCAATCAAAATTTAGTATTTAAAGTTGGGGAAATGAGCACTTGGGCCTTCCACAGCTGTTTCATTTTTTACTTTTTTATGATATATTGATAACAGAAAAATCACAAATTTCTGTTACACTTCACCTCAAACAGGTCTTTGGATATATTGATATAATGATATTAGTATATTACCATCAATCCTAGGTTTTCACAACCAGGTTTAGGCAATCAAATTGTAGAGCTGCACTGATCCTGACTCCTGAGATTTAGACACTATGCAGTGGCTACAAATGCCATGAAAGTGCCCTATATTGGAGGCCACACATAGTAAATGTAAGAATTGACTTGACCTTTAACAGTTGGTCACATTATGATAATATTACATGTTCTTCCTAATGCCTGCTCATTGTCATCTAGTCTAAGTCAATCAGTGGTCCAAATTCCAACATTAACACATCAATCAATGATAAGAGAATAATCTTATGATTATAAACAATTATATGACAAATATGCTGGTATGACAAAGGAATAATATCATGCACAGAGAAATAGGAGCATACCTCTGTCTATGTTTACCGCAAGAGAACCTACAAAATCTTTAGACTCACTGCTCCTTCCATCCTTTCTTTTCCGGACATTGTGAAGGAAGAATATCAACGCGAAAAGTACAAACGAGGCAGTAGCTATTGAGCCAACAACTACCCCTGTAAGCAGACCTGTTTGCAGACCTTGCTTCTTGTCACCTTCATCAATAGGAATCTCAGGGTGATTCGGAGCACTTGTTGGTCCTTGAGGATAGTTTGGCTGATCATGTGGACTCCGAAGCGGTGGCATGAGAGTTGGTGATGGAGAGACAGGTGCATTGACAAATGAGTTTCCTCCAAGTCTATGGTTGCAATTGCACTAACCCATCAGCATGTGGAAATGATGATTTCCATATAAAAAGAAGTAAGACATGTTGGTGCATACATCAAATTTGGAATTGAGCTGAACTCTTGTGGTATCAAGCCGCTGAAATTGTTGTATGCTATATTTCTGTTTAAAGGTACAAGATCATATGTAATCAGATAATAAAAAAAACAGGTAAGAAATATTAGCAGCCATATTGACGTGTGGAAAGTCACTTACAATGTAGTGAGGCTTAGGTTACTGAGGACATTGACTGTGCCCGATAGTTGATTATTTTGCATATATCTATACAATGGGTTAACATAACTGTCAGAATGAAGAAATTGAAATACAAAAGTTGGAAGTTTGCATTGAAGACTATTGAATACTTACAGGCTAGAAAGATTTGACAGAGAGACAAGAGAAAATGGAAGATTCCCTGACAAGTTGTTGAAAGATACATCTCTGCAAGGATTTTAAATAGCATGACATGAAGTCATGAAACCAGGGGAAAGGCTGAAAAGGCATACAATATTACTTTCTACCGCATACATTCTACTAGCATTTATACAGTGCTCTGCCTATGATCATCAGTTCATCACAGATTTCACAGGTAAAACTAGATAGTTAAATTCAGTATCACTCAAGTTGGGATGTTACCTCTAGAGATCATTTTTTTTTTCATGACAGAATTGGTGCATGCTTTGCATCAAGATTGGAAAGTACTACACTTGAGGTAAGTAAATAGCCTGCACTACATGATAAACCCTCCTTAACCTTTTATCTACTTAGCCAATGTAAAGGTTTTCATAGACATGAATGCAGTTTAACTATTTTTCCAATGATCATGCTGATTGAAGAGAGAGCAACAGTTGGACTACACAAAAGAACAAAATTCCTAGTTAATTTCTGAATCTTACATCTCCATCTAGGCCAAGATTTTCTAGTCTGTCAGTTTAGACAGTTTTCATGTCTTCGCATTACGTTTCTCTGAACGGTAAAGAGCCAGATGGTATTTGGAATCCCTAGATATTGTAAGATATTCAAACAGTATTGTGCATGATTTCAAGTTGTCGGCCACACATGATTCAAGACATCAAGCCTTGCAAAGAACGAAGGTTCAGGGCTCCGGCCTGTGGCCGGATGGTAAAGAGTGTCAATTGCACCCTTGTCCACCTGAGTTCGAGTCCTAGGACCGACTTGGGTGCCTCTCCTTATGTAGTTGAATGCCAAAGCTTCTAGCCATTTAAAAAAAAAAATAAAGGATCAAAGATTCAGCAGGCCTTACAATTCAGAAAGCGAATTGAGGTTTCCAAACAGTTCACCAATTTCCTGAAACAACGAGTTGTGGCTGAGGTTGCTGCATGTAGAGGTTTTTTCAGTTAGATTATGTCAACAAAAAGAAAAAACGCCACTAAATGAGTTACATATTTGCAATTGTGAGCAACTTACACGTAGTCAAGCGAGACCATGTTGGATATAGAGTATGGAAGGTTACCAGAAAAGTTATTTCTCGCCAAATTCCTGCATCATCACTTCATCAGTATGAATGAAGCTGCAAGCACCAATTACTAGGAATCAACATGTGCAAGGTGGGAGGCATTACAGATATGTAAGATTTGGTGGCAACTGATAAGGAATTGCATTATGAAAGTTGTTGCTACTCAAGTCCCTGTAAGTAAAGAAATGAACGATATAAATATGAAGAACATAAAACAATGAAGATTTGTACTCAAATGTTAGCTCATACATCGTTTTTAACGCCTGTAGATTGGACAGTTGGTAACCAAGAGTACCATTCAACCCCATACCAGAAAGCTTGCTGCAAAATAGGGGAAGGAACAGGATATTTCGGCATTGAGTATCTTCATTTAAGGTAATTTCATATAACTACAAAGGCATGGTGTTAAGGATCACATACACTCTCTTCTGTCCAATTATTTATATTTTACATCAGATTTGAATAGGAAAAGAACAAATGCATAAAGATTTCTCCAAAATTTGGTACCAAAAGGCTAGTCAAACAACAGTACTTAGTTTCACAGAAGAATTACATCGATCTCAAATTCTCACAGCATGCATGCAAAAAAAATAACTTTTTAAATGTAATATCCCAGAAATCAACAGATTTTTTTTTGCCAGCTTGTATAGTAATTATTCTTACAAACTTTTCCAATCCAAATTTAGCTCAAACTAGCAGCATTAACAATCGCAAAAGATGCAAATGCTAACAGAAATTTCCCTGCGAATATGTGAAAATCAGCAGACTTCAGGATTTCACCAGCGGCTTTCCGTGTCCACAGAAAGATACTATTATGTCAAAAAATTCATGTAGCCGAAATGCGGTGAAGAAAAAACAAGCATCGACTTTTCTTCCTTTCCATAAACATGCAAGGCATCAATACACAATGTGGCAAATTGCCTTGCCCTTTTCACCACTTAATAATTTAGGACTACATGAGAGGTCTTTACATTGAGGTGATGGCAGAGCCAGAGCAGGAGACGCCCATCCAAGCGGCGCCGCAAGGGTCGCCGCCGCCCGCCGACCAACCGGTGAGCTGAGCCGGCTTGTTCCAGGAGGTGTAGAGATTCCCCAAAGCCGAAACTGCAAGAATAAATGCACCGATCAATCGTACACACATACACCGACATGCAACGCAAACATCAGGTAGTGAAATCACAGAGTGCATTTCAAGAAACCAAGAACTCGGAGTTGGGGAATGAATGCAGCCTCCCAGAGGCGGCATTACCATCGGCGGCGTCGGTGTCGGCTCCCACCACCGTCACAAGGGCGAGGAGGAGGCCGGCCAAAGCGGCGGTTGTGGCCGCCATTCTAGACCTCTCCCTCTCCCCCTCCCTTCTCTCCCTCCTGTCCTTTCTTCCGTCCCTGCTCTCTCTCTAAGAAAAATCTCTTCTAGTGCTCCTTACTGAGCTATGTTTGTTTCTTTAGGACATCACATGACCGTGATCACCATGGACAATGGCCCATGCTTCCTCTCTCTCCCCCCCTGTATGGCTCTTATCTATCTAGGACAGCTAATATGTGCGCAGGACTTGAAGGACGTGCTCGATGCCATTCTTGCTTCAGGTAGGAGATGCAGTGTGGTGTCGGCAAAGGTTAAATCCTGTCCCATTCTCTCCCTGTATCTGGGTTCTGGGTTCTTGGGTTGTCTTGGTCTTTCTCTCTCTTCTGCTGTCCGCTGTGGGGTACCGCGGCGGTGTGCTTTTGGTTTGATAAATGCTGGAGAGAACGAGCTGTTGGAGGGGAAGGCTTGATGGATAAATGTGGAGAGTGACTCGAGTCCCTCTCGCACCGATCGATGATGTGCTTCTTCTCTCTCTCCTTTTTTATTCGCTTGGGATTCGGGTTAAGAATTTACTCTCTTTTTTTCTTCTAATTTTTACTACGAATATAAACCCTATATCCTAAAATAATTCAAATTTAATGAATCCGGTTTATGATTTACGATGTTTACAACTAATCCGATAACTATGGTATCAAGTTTCAACGGCAAATCACTCTTGCTAATGAAGAGTGCGATTGTAAGCTCTAAACAATTAAAATGAAAATATTGGAATCGACAACATGTGTTACCATGATATACATACAATCAAATATTATAAACTTTGATCACTAACGTGTATAAAATTGTCCAAATTTATTACAGGCGAATGGTATAATAAACATTACAATTTTGGTAACTTTAACTATCTTCGATTGTCACTAGGCTCTAGTTTTGAAAATCATAAGAAGGCACGGAGGGTCTGTATTTGGAATCAAGGATGAACAAAAAGAGAGCTGTAGTTGTTGTGAATATTCTAATCCATATATACTTAAACGGATTTCTATTAGGTTTTCAATTAGAACTCAGAGCCCTGGTAAATTACTCTAGAATCTAGATTTCTTCTCCTACAAGGAAAGCTAGCGCCATCTTTTCCTATATATAAGTGAGGTCATATGAGCATATTATACACACAAAAAAATATCAATAAAAAGAAGAGTGCTATGGATCTACATCGTATGTCTCTATTTTGATCTCATATTTATGTGATCTTAATTGGTCAATAACGGCCTTGATACAGTAGTCTCCAAGTCTGCAAATTCGACCCTCGAAGTGGATATTGCGTAGTTATTGGTTTGGTAGAGATACTCCTAATTGTAGGTAGCTGATCTAGTTAGAGCATTAGGAAACCATTAGTCAAAACACACCGGATCTACTCCAGCCCAAAACCTGTGACGTGTGACCAAACTGAATAATGTTCCCAGCAAGACTAGAGTTGAGAGGACACAAAACTGTTTGGATAGATTGGTAGCTGTATAACTGTGTTTGCAACCCACTAGAAATCTTGCTAATCAGAATGCTATAAAAATTGAATTGGCAGAGGTTTCAACACTGGAAATATTTGAGAACGGCAATCTATTTATTTGTCAACATCCTCCGACGCATAAACTCACCCAGTCTTAGGATGTAAGCTCAAGAAAGGTTTATCAAAGGGCTGCAGCCATTGAGGGCTAACAGTAAATCCACCTAGTTAACGAAACTCAGACTACGGTCTTTACCCACAAGACGCACTATACTGGTCGAATTATCCACCAGTTGGCAAAGCTCAACAAATGTTGACAGCAAGTCTATCTTGAAGACCCTCATGTTCACTGTGAAGCTAATTTTTCCTTATTTTTTTCCTCATAAATATTCTAGGCAGCTCAGCTCACCTATTCAGGACATTTCGATGCACCAATCAACTCACCAATTAAGGCTCATATATTGATATGAAGGAAGAGAAAACAAAACACCCGTGAGTACTGAGGCAGTGCTTGTGACAAGTGGGCCCCCCGAAGCTATGTAGGCCCCAAGCGAAGATCGCATCAAGCAAAGTGATCAATCCTCCAATAATTAACCACACAACCTGCAAGAATCAAGATTCACCTCAGCCAAACACGTCGTTTATGCCGGATCTGATCTCGCGGCCATGCAACCTAGCGCCGCAACGCGTCGGATTTGGCGTTGTCGCGTCCCATCCGGCACCGATCATTAGCACGCATTTACAGCTAAAACCGCACGTCTAACTTGTCGGCGAGCTCCGGCCTCTCATGCCGCGTGTCGTCGAGCGCAGAAGGCGGAACGGAAGGAATTCTTCGCGGTCGTTGGAATCATGAGGCGAATGGACCATGAATCCATGATTCAGATGGGCCTGGTCGATGGGAAGAAATCATCGGGTTTTCTGGAGCTGGGAAGGGACAGCAGGCAGGCAGCTGATGCTGCTCACCTACTTGTTGGATTGGATTGGATGGATGGATGGATGGACGGACGGACCAACCAGTTGACGTAATTCCTTTGTTGCGATCAATGCCATTTATACTTGTGTATATAGCCACATTGCAACTTGCAGCAACTGCTCTCGGGGAGGGAAAGAAAAGAAACGAGGAACGGGGCCGTCATGATGATGATGATGGAACTAGGTGTCAATTTCTCATCATTCAGTTCAGAAAACAACTCGCAACTAGAAAGGGGACGCAGTTCTTCTCCTACTTTTGACCCAGAGCCGAATCCTTGGCACTTTGCTCTTCCGAGACATAGAAGAGCATAGGCAGTTGAGTTTGGTCAGTGGCTCAGTGCATATACATCCCTCGCTGCATCTGACATCAACCACGAACAGAAGAAACCAACAGGGTTTTTTGTTTTGGCGCCACTAAGGACATCCATGGTTTATGACTATCAGACAATGTCAGCACAGCAATGTTAACCATTGGAAAAGACTGTAGGGAAAAGTGAGATTTGTCCAAACAGAAATGTCCTAAACAATAACCTTGTAAATCAGTCTGCAAATTGGAACCAAAACTCACCTCGGTCGTTTGCCAATTGCAATCAGCTTCGGGGCATCGGTTTGATGACAACCGCGAACAGGAATAAATGAGCATCCGTTGCAACCAACCTTGTCCATACGTGGACATTCTGCCAAACATGGCGTTAGATAAGAACAAAAGGACAGTTTAAAACACCAAAGTTGATGTGGACACACAAGCCAAGTATACACTATAGATGAATAAGATGGAGATACCAAAATCTCACTGTTTTACACTCTTAATATCGGAAGCAGCTAGTGAAGGAAGCCATGGAAGGCTGAAAAGCTAAGTTCAAGAAAACTTAGAAAGAAAAGGATAAGGAAATTTGCACGCTTCAGATGGACAATGTGTTCGATTATGAGGGTCAACAACTGTTCTGGTGAGCTAGACTTTCTGAATGATCACCGAGTTGGCCACACCGGCTTCCTCGATAGTCTTGGTCACATCATCGAGCGGCTTAGGGGGGAACCCGACCTGCAGTGTGTAGTCACTGGCTTCTCCTGACCTTGTTGCATTAATGAATGCCCGCACATCACCGATTGTGTGGCTAGTGTTGAAACGTGCAACCACGCGACTGCCATCTGCAAACCTGATCTGGAGAGAGGTTGATGGCACCGTGTCATCCACTGTGTGTGTCATAGTCTTAGTGGCAGTGGCTGTACTGGAAGCAGCAGCGGCAGAAGTAATATCTGAAGGTGCAGAGTTATCAGAAGGTGTCCCCAGAGTTCTTCCTCCTTGAAATGGAGCAGGGAGCTTGACGGGCTCCTGTATCAAAAGGCAGTGAAGGAGACTGTCAAGGCCAAGTATTTTAGAAACAATTGAAGCAGTACAAATTTAGGCTGAATATACTTACAGGATATTTCTCTTCCTTCCGAACAAGATTCACGTTCACCTTAGACCTCCCATCAGCCGGCTCAAGCTCAGTTGGGCATTCAGAATTCTTGATGCTCTAGTGAAAAGGAAAAGGCAGATAAATTGATTATTTACATTCAATTCAGCAGATACATAACACAGCCATATATAATGCAAGAAAGGAACTAACATGCATTGCAACAAACTTAATAATAAAGTTGAACGGAAAGGCTAAGAGTAATATCAACAGATGAAGCGAGGGAGTAAGCATACAAGAATAAATGATAACACTAAACAAAATTGTTCCAACAAAATATGGAAGAATAAGCCATCACATTCCTTTGATGTTGAAATTAGGTAGAGGTTTTACTGAAAAAGCTAATGCAATAAAATGTGAAACATGACTTACTGGGAAAACAGGTTTCTCACACAAAAAATCTATGTTCCCTAGTGGCAAAATTGTACTGGGCAATTGATCACTAAAACATACACCCTTCCTACCAAAACAGCTCATACCCTACATTTAATTAACTAGGACCAGCACAAAAATAAGACAGAGTTGTGACTTGTGAGACAACACTATGATGGAAGCCAGCTGAGTTTTTTTTAAGGAAAAAAAAACATTGCCAGCTGAGAAATATTAATGCCTATTCAAAGTGAAAAGAGGCCATCCACAGCCACATGATCTCTTTTCGCTATCAAATTTATTTCAACTAAACATTATGTTATATTGCAAGCATAATCATGCGCAACATAATCTTAAAATATTGAAATACAATACCACTCCAGGTTGGACACAAAAAGGTGAACTAAGACATTCTAAAATAAATGAAAAAGAGAGAGTAAAATCTAACATATACCAGCGCATAAGACAGATAAGGAGAAATATGTATACACACAGTTGCTTGCACACACCAGAGTCGTTTACCTCTAAAAAGGATGCATTTTCTGGATCATCAAAACTTCTGAGTGGACCATCATCTACTGAGAACCCACTGCTCCAGAAGTAGATGTTGTGAACAATGTTTTCTGGTGGCTGTGGCGCATCAGGCTGTACAGTTGCACCTGTTAGAAGTCTGCCAGTCCCAGAAAAGCTCCTTGAACTAGAAGGCTGCCGGCGAGCGTCAAATGGGCCTTGATTAGCTCCCTTCCTCTTAGCTTGCTTAAAAATCTCATCCGCATTATTTTTACGTTTGGGTCGATCTCTAACAACCATTCCACTGAACATAGTAATACAAAAATTATAAGATTGTCATATATACGAAAACACAGAAGTAGAAAGGGTGCACAGCATACAATTCATAAGATCCTTCACTGCAAAACGATGGTACCTATTGAACTATCATCCTACATACTACAGACCATGCTGTCACAGATTTTACAATTTCTTTATGTGTACGATGCAATTACCATCCCAAGGCCAGTCAGGATTAACTTCTTGGTCAGTTCAGGATGAGGGAAGTGACCAAGTCAGGCCAATTTTAAATGTGCTACTGATGTAATGACGATTCTTCATAATATTCTAGCAAAAGACATAAAAATACATATTTGATTTCTTGTTCCCCAGTTCACCGCAATTTGGCTAAAATCATGCGGTTAGAGCAGTTCTCTTGGCTGGTTCCTGGATTTTTTTTCCCTATGTTTTTCTGTAGGTTTGGGCTAGAATATAATCCTATTGATTGCCACTCAGAATCAGAAATTAGCATGTAACTACTACAATGGCTGATGAGAGGCAGTCTCAAAATAGTTTTAAATCCTGATATATCACCAATGCTTGCAATCTGATTGCACTATTGTAGACAGGGGGAGTTTGTTGCAAAAGGTCTGGTTGCAAATAGAAAAGGTGAAATAGGATAGGTGAAAATCAGCGATATTTTTATCATGGCATCAGTTTTTTACTTCTTATGCTCACGCATGACACAGTCATTGCCAGCATCACCTAATAGCAACTGCTTTTGCCTTTCTTATGATCTCACATGGCCAGCCAAGATACGCTTGGTGATGGATTATAGTAAACAGCACAGTACACCAGTCCGGAATCAGGCAGGTTCAACTGACATCATCTATTTGCCTCACTAACATAGGAGAAGACACTAAAACTATGGACTTAAATATCATACCTAACAAAACTCATCCAGTATCACCCAAATCTAGTTTTAACATAATAACTCAGCAGTCACAGATAACACAAACAAAACAGCTAGGTAACAAACGAGTACCCAGTACTAGGGCTCACACAATTGACTTGCTAACATCAGTAACTAGCACACACCCTAACAATTTTCAGAGATCTGGCTCTTACCATGAAATTAACAAGGCAAGCATTTCAAAACTCTCCACGTCATAATTTTCTTCTTAATTACACATAGTAATTACTATCAGAACTTCACAAACAGATCATATTAGGAATAACTAATTCTCAGTTTTGGAAATTAGCCCATCGATTCATATAACAAGAACAAGAACAAAAACATCGTGGCTTCAACCATCGTGGGCTCAGGAAAGACAGTTTGCTTCTGGAAAGATCTATGGAACGACACCCTTCCCAGTCTCCAATACCTGGCTCTCTACTCCTTTGCTAAAGAGCCAGACAGTTCAGTCTGGCTTTTATGCAGCTCGAAGACTGCCTGAATCACTTCAACTTACCTCTATCCGACCAAGTGTTTCATGACCTGCAACACCTCACCGTCTTTCTTCAGCTGGTTCATTGCTTAGGGCCTGTTTGGGGGGGCATGTGGCAAAAAAGCTGCTTTTGGTTTACTGGGTTGTAAAGCAACTGTAGCTAGCGGCTGTGGCTTTTCTTGTTATGTCGTTTGGCAAACTGGCTGCTGCAACTGTAGCTTTTGGGGGGCAACCGAGCGGGAAGGCAGTAACCTAGCGAAGCACAGCGGCGGACGAGTGGAGAGGTGACATGGAGGTGACGAGGCAGGGTGGCGGAGGTCGGGGAGACGGAGTGAGCGAGATGGGAGATGGTCAAGCGAAACCACAGCTGAAAAGCTCATCCTCAGCGGCTGCAGCTTTTGGGGATGCTTCTGCTGTGACTTAGCTTCCCACCGCTTCTGACCATGTTTGTTTGGGGAGTCATTGGCCCAAAGTCAAGCACGCTTGAAGCACAAGTGCCCAAACAGGGCCTTAGAAATGCTGCAAGATCAGTGGAAGTACATATGGGGCAGCACGGAATTCAAGGCGAAAATATACTACAGGTACTTATTTTGGTCCGTCCAAACCCCGCCACCACTTCGTTGGATATGGAAGTCAAGGTGCGAACCCAAGCTTAGAGTTTTTGCCTAGTTACTAATTCAAGACCGTCTAACCAATAGACAAATGCTGATTCGAAGAAGATTCTACATGGGGCAAGATGATAGCTGCGTCCTTTGTGCTCAATCAGAGATAGAATCATCCAAACATCTGTTTTTCACCTGCTCCTTCAGCTCACAATGCTGGAACTCCCTTAACATTCATTGGAACACGTCCTTCGACGTCGTCAACATGATCCAGCAGGCTAAAAGGAGCTTCGCTTAACCTTTCTTCATGGGGATCTTCATTCTGGCTACCTGGGAGATCTGAAAACAACGAAATAATCTAATTTTTAGCCAGCTCACCGTGTTTCAATCTTGGAAGAACAACTTTGTTCGTCATGCCGGGTTGCTGCTGCCCAGGATGAAAGATCCCATGGTGACTCTCTTTTCGGCCTGGATTAGCTCCCTGTAATTTCGTTTGTTTCTATGTTTGTTTGTCTGTCTTTCTTTCTATTGCTGTTTGCTTTCCCTAAACCCCTCTCTTCCATCCCAGGTAAGTTCCAAGGTTTGTATGGTTTTGTACTTTCTTTCTTTTAATGCAATTTTCCAGTAGGAGTCTCTCCTGCTGTTTCTTTAAAAAAAAGAACAAAAACAACAACAACCAAGCCTTTTGTCCCAGACAGGTTGAGGTCTGTCTGAGGTAGGCTACGAAAGAAACCCAATCAAAGTCAATAAAGCCCCTAAACCTTCGATCTTAGGTCAGGGTTCCTCATAAAACAAGAACAACACATGAATTATTTTATAACTACAGCTAAGAACCACAATTATGACATTTAAGTTGGATGCCATCAAATTTCTCAAATGTTGTATACATCTACCAAGTAAATTGACCCTCACCACTTTCTAGCTATAGAGGAACTTTTGGCACATTGTGAGCATACAGGCTAGATACAAGCAATTTATTAAACTTTCCTCTCGTAATTAAACTTCACAATCAACCCACGAGCCTCCAGAAATGCCAACTTGCCAAGCATAAACCTGTAACAACATACCATAAACTCCTAATCTGCGCAAGCACATTACATCATTATCACAAGGATTGCAACATAGATCAACAATTTGTGGCTATTGATACTAAGGAACAAATCAGGCACTGTACAAGAACAGTATCTAACTATCACATCATCCAATGACCAATGCTTAACATTTGTTCAAACTTCATCATCGTATCTGTACCAGACTAGGCATACGATGCGGACTTAACTGCAAAACAATTTTAGCTGAGCGCCTGAACCGAGAGCCATCCAGAAATTCACCAAAGTCGATACTAATCGGTAAGCATGAAAGCACCCAGCATTTTGAACACACTTGACAACACTCCATCACACCAGAAGTCCAACGCCCCATGAAATCTGACCATGCAAGTCCACTAGCTCACAAATTTAGCCAAAAACAAGCAAAGTAATCTAAAGCCTTTGAAATTAGTGCGTCTGCGGTCTAGATAGAAATGAAGCAGGCATCCGAAAACCCTAACATAAAAGTAGCACCGACCTCTTTTCGCCGCCGGTGTATAACTCGGGCGGCGGCGGCCACTCCTCGTCCTCCTCGTCCTCGTCAGCGTCGGACCCCGCGCCCGTCCTGCCACCGCCGAGATCGGAGAGCGTTCTCACATTTCCGCTCCCATTCGCACCACCGCTCCCGCTACCACCCCGCGCGCTGTGGCTCCCCTTCTGCATCTTCGTTGGCCTCCTCCTCTCGTCCGCCGCCGCAGACGCAGCGGCAAGGGCAGCGTCCTCGTCGTCGTCCTCGCCCACGTAGTCCTCGTCCTCATCGCCGCCGCCCACGTAGACCCCCTCATCGGTGTCGGAGCCATCGTAGGTGGCTGGGGGAGGCGGATCG
The DNA here is from genome assembly GCA_036346275.1 of Otatea glauca. Classification (NCBI taxonomy): domain Eukaryota; kingdom Viridiplantae; phylum Streptophyta; class Magnoliopsida; order Poales; family Poaceae; genus Otatea; species Otatea glauca. Next base: position 61,213,619 of record CM070722.1, read on the forward strand.
GGCCCATTGGCGTCGGCGTCCGCGGAGTCGTAGAAGGAGCGGACGGCGGACTCGAGGGCCCAGTTGTGGCTCTCGAGGAAGAAGGCGGCCTCCTCGGGGGTCGCCGAGGTCACGGCGCAGAAGGACTCCACCAGCGACTGCGCCGCCGCGGCCGACGGCGCTTGGCCGGAGTCTCCGGCGGCCATCTCGGCTGCGGCGGCCGCGTACCCGTCGGGGCTGGGTTGTTCGGCCTTCCCTTCGGTTTTTTCCCTTTGTCCTTTTCTTTTTCGCTTTTGTTTTGACCGACTCATAGTTTGGGCCGTGACGTAAGAAATGGCTATTGGAGCAGGAGCCTTGGGCCGAAACAGTTGGGCTTTGAGTTTGACATTTTTGTGGGCTTCGAATTCTGGTCTTAAAAGCAGAATAAAAAACAAACAACCCGATTCTAGAATCCGATTCTCACATTCCAGCCCACACGTATACACTATAATCCACAATCCACTTCATACTAGTATAGTGCCCGTGCTAATGCTACAACGGTAGTACACTTGCTTATCAATTAAATGAGAAGATAAGTAAGAATATAACAATAAATAATCAAAGTGCCCGTATGCGATTACAAAAATGAAGATATAACACTCAATAATATTTTTCGCTAAACGTTTTCCGTATGCTCTTAAGACTTGTTCTTATGTCTTGAGGGATGCTTTATGCGTACTCATTCCACTTGTATTTTAGTATTTCAATTAAGAAACACTTCCTGAGGATAGGTGAACCCTGTAAGTACATTGTAGAGCATCATCAGTATAGACCTACTTTACAACCTTATAAAAAGTGATTAATAAAATAGAGAGTACCGACCATGCAGATCCGCATTAAACGTGACCATTCGGATGTGCATGAAGTTCATGACCAAATAACTCGCAAGTTCCCGCACGGATTGGCATATATCGATCATCAGTTCATGAGCTAGCAAGCACTTGAGGCTAAGTTGGACTTAGACAGTTCTGTATGTACCTTTGTCCAGGCATGAAAGAGCCGACGTCGTCGGTCATCGTCGCCGCACACGTGCGTATGTATGTACGCCGACGTCGCCGGTTGTTGTCGCCGTCGCCGCACGCCTGCGTATGTATGTACGCCGACGTCGCCAACCATTGTTGCCGCACGTAAAAGCCTCGCGGCCTTGCCGAATGGCGGGAGGTATGGCACCTCTGTCCCGGCGTTTGGGCGTTCTTTAGTTAGGAATTCCCGGGACCTGCGCAAGGAACAGGGAAAGGAAGGCATGGATTCAATTTGTGTTTTTTTAGAGGATTCTGGTGCATATGAGATCATTCAAGAAAGAAAGGATGTGAAGATACGAGTGTCTTTTTAAACGCCTGCAGCAACTTTATCTTGTGATCATATTGTACGTACTACATAGTTGGAAGAAGAGCGAATCAAACAAGGAAATAAACAGGGAGGATCCGCATGCAAGGAAACCAGACTTGAATTTTTATCGTCTCCGCCAAAATCAGACGTACTACATATTTGGAAGGAGAGCGAATCAAACAAGGAAATAAACAGGAAGGATCCGCATGCAAGGAAACCAGACTTGAAGTTTTTACTGTCCTGACCTCGTGATCGTATTTTTTTCGAATATGACCCTTCTCGAGAATTTTTTACGTATCTAGCCCAATAGAGCCTAATTTCAGCGCGCGGAGAGCGTTGATTTTTTTTCATTTTTTATCCACGGAACCAGCGATCTGTGAGTGCTGCTTAATTTTTTTTTTCAATTTTTTCTCGCCGAACCAAATGCACGTGAGTCTTTATTAATTTTATCTTTTTCACTGCGGATCCAAAGGTCACGATCGCAGATTTATTTTTATATATTTTCCCGGAATTATTCAGTGGACGAGCACTGCTTGAATATTTTTTTATTTTTTCTCCCACGCTTGAATTTTTTAACGGCCACCGAGCATTTAATTTTTTGCAAAATTATCAAGCGAACGGGCACCGCTTGATTGTTTTTTTTTCGGGAATTTTTTACTGTATTGGTATCATCGTTATAATTTTTTCCGATTCAGACTCTCGCGGCGATGAATTTGCGATTGTAGCCTCAAGCCAGAAAAATTCAGTGGAGCGACGGCGCGGTATTATTTACCAGCACCCAGGCTCGAATTTTTTACTATATTAGTATCATCGTTATAATTTTTTCTGAATCAGGCTCTCGCGGCGATAAATTTGTGATTATATCCTCGAGACAGAAAAAATCAGCGGAGAGGTGCTAGAATTATTTTTTTCGCGGTCTAGAAGCACTGTAATTTTTTTCCCATGCCCGAAATTATCCAGCGGTCAGGCAGAGCTTGGTTTCTTTTTCGTGCCTGAAATTACCCACTGCCCGCTGGATAATTTTTGACGTGGGAAAAAAATTTCAGCACATCTCTGTTGTTTTTTTTCGGCTCGAGGCTATAATCGCAAATTCATCTCCGCGAGAGCCTGATTCAAAAAAAAATATAACGATAATGCTAATACAGTAAAAAATTCGAGACCGGACGCTGGTAAATAATACTATCTCCCTGTTTCCTTTCCCCAGCATGTAATGTATGATCTTTTCCTTGATTTCAGGACGTTTGTTTCCTTTTCCTTGATTCCAGAACGTTTGTTTTCTTTTCCTTGATGATGCTGGAGGTGGGGGAGGTCTGTTGTGGGCCACAGGGATGATTAGACACACTAAACAATGGTCATTGGATGTGGGTGAGTAAAACTGAGGAAAGATCTGAGAGGTTAACTTTGATGGAGGCAAGTTTCTGAGGACGTTTCGCTGGGTGCACGAATGTTGAGTCATCTCTAGTGGGATGCACTATTTAGGGTGGACATAGAAAAGAATGTTTACGTGTATTATAAAAGGGTATAGATGTGTTTTTGGATTTCAACTTTTAAAGAATCTACTTCCCTATTACCATAATTCAGAATCATCTTTCAGAGAATCCAAAATCCAAACAAACAGAACCTAAGTTTTGCTGCCGTGCCGTGTTGAGATGCAACGATCGCGAAATGCAATGTGCTCTCGGTTGGCCATCTCCGTACTGTTTTCAATTGCGTCGTACCGGCACGGATGTGATCGTTAGCGTTGGGCACGAAGTGTCAGCCTCAAATCGCCAACTTCTGCCTCCCAGGCCAGTAGGTATGAAATTTTTACCTTTTTAGCCTCTTTGTCTGTAATTTTTTCAGAATTAGCCCCATGAATGAATGAATTGCAAAACTAGCCCCCTAACAGTATTTTCCAGCGGTGAGCGAGCGCATGAAAATTTTTCGAATTTTTACTTGAAATCCAATACCGAGCGACACTGCTTTTTTTTAAAATTTTTTGTTCAGATTTCCAATGTCAATGATCACGGTTTATTTTTTTGTGTTTTAATTTTTTTGCTTTGCGTGGCGGAAAAATTGTTTTTAATCGGCGCGGGGATAATGGAATCCAATGATCGCGATCACTGGATTCCAGCGACGTGGCGGCGGAGGCGGCGGGGCGGGCGGTGCTCGGCGCGGCGTGGCGGTGCGGGGTGAGCGTGGAGAAAAACGGCGGCGGCGGTTTTTTTTTTCAGAGCGGCTAATATTTTATTTGTATGTATTTATGATGAGAAAAATTATGTTGAAATATAAAGTTTTGGAATTTTTCAGACAATGCGACACCTATAATTTTTTGCACGAGTAGCCGTTCTTCGGATAAAATAACAGAACTAACGGGAAAAAATAAACCGGGGTTCTGGACCACTGGAAATTGCAAAAAAAAAATCCGCGTCCCCTGGATTGTACTGTTTAGAGGCAATTTCGATTTTTTTTATCCGATGGACGGCTAATTGCGGGAAAAATTATACGCGCCAGGCTCGAACAGTAAAAAATTAGCCATAATCGAAAATATGGTCGCAATGAAATGTTGGAAATTAACCGAACTTAATACACAATATTTTTGTGGGAGGATACATTCATATTTCAACGGCCTCTTCCGATAGTGTTTGAACGCCAAGGTGGAGGTGATACGAAATCGTCATCATCATTTAGCCCCTCTCTGGTGTTGTTTGAACGTCCTCTTACATTGTTTTTTGAAGGGCCTGCTGTAGTAGTGCTTGAACGGCCTCTTCCTATAGTGCTTGAACGCCAAGGCGGAGGTGAAACGAAATCGTCATCATCATCATCATCGTCAGTTGTATAGTTAGGAGGATCCCCCCCTCCGGTGGTGCTTGAACAGCCTTTTCCGATAGTTCTTGAACGCCAAGGTGGAGGTGAAACGAAATCGCCATCATCATCGCCATCGCCATTTGCATAGTTACTAGCATGCCCTCCTCGGTGGTGGTTGCATGTCCTCTTGAAATTGATGATGCAAGATACTCCGTGTCGATCTCTACCCTCCCGTTAGATCCGCTTTTGCGTCTTCTGCGCCAACCAGGCATCACACCCCTACCGAAGAGCATGTACATCGCTAAGAATTCTGGGATTGTTTTGTTTAGCAACTCTTCATCCTCTGGGAATGACTAACATAGAAGACGAACATACGAAGTAGTCAACTTATGTATAATGGTAAAAAGATTAGTATGTGAAAAAACATGAAATAACTAACCTTAATATGCTCTGCATACCGATCGGGTAGCATCAGTACCTTGTAATATCTTGTAGAGAAACCTGTAGAAGAAGGGTGGTCGGCTAATTCGCACACCCTGAAATACCTTTGACGCCACCATTGCAAGTGCGCCTTCAGGTCGTCGGCGGTCAGAAGGATTAGGCCAGATGTTGTCAAGGCTTGCCTCCGCAATGTCGGGCGCCACTCTTGTAATTTGGACACCACTTTACTTAAGTTCTCCTCCTTGAATGGATCATCCTTCCCGCCACGCGTAACCTTCAACGTGTGATGAAGAGCTACGTTGCTCATATCAGGTGTCCACGAAAATGCTGTGCTAGAGGATCCAACCATGGTGAATAAGTGTGAGTGGGAGCTGTGGTTGTGTGCCTACGGTTTTGCCCTTTATAGACTCAAAGGAGTGGTGTATGGGCTAAGTGTTGGAAAGTAAGATTGAAGCATACAGACGGGTTGCAAAACAACGCCGCAGTGTGTAGTCCAGTCGGGTTGAAAAGGCGACTATGCATGCAAATTGTCAGCACTGACAAAAGTAGGCAATGAGTGGTCACTTCGAGTTGTGCCAGCATGTATGACAAAGCCTTTATGAGAACGAGTAGAAAAAAGATTAGAAGTCCACCAGCGTGTGGTCAAATCGACGTGAGGAAGCTACAGGTGGAGTGTTGTGTAATCGACCTAAAAAAGTTGGAAGCATTGGGCACGTCACTTTGCTAATCGCTACTGAAAAGCCATTGCACTGGCCGTCGTCTCCATGAAAGGTTTTAGAGTTCGGAATCTGCGCTTGTAGTGATTGTTTAGGGTGTTTCGGCTATTACTCTATAATTTGTCATCTAAAAATTTTATTTTATCGAGTATCTTTTGTGGTTAAAATTTTAATCATAACAATTTGATGAAGATAATATCCATTAATGACAGAGTGATCGTCAAACCGGTGATGTTTTTGAAGTGCTTGATGGTTTGATGTTCAAAGATGGCTTCATGCATAAAAGGGTTGCTTCTCCTCGTGAGTTGTGTAATCGTGATGGACCATGGTCTTCATCAGTGATGTGAGTAAACAAAAATTCATATGTGATGAAAGCAACATTCCATATGTACATAGTAATAAGGATTATCATTATTAGACCAATACAAATGGGTCAAAGCATACATCAATTACACGTCACGCTGCCGCATTATCACTATAACCGATCAACGCCTCGTAGCGTCGACTCTGATCTTATCGCCGCTTCCGCTGACCGCGGATTTGGTCCTCCGGGAATGTGAACCGGTCAGGCTCGTGGGTCGTGCTACGCAGCTCGTAACGTGTGTCCTCTGTCTCGCGAGGTGAGTCGCTCACCGGCCGAAGCATGTTTGGCGAGTCAACATGTCTCCCACCCACTCGGAGGCCGCATTGGAATGCGAGTTAATGTCATGCCTAAAAATGAGTGCATTTAAATTACACGAGACACTTACCGATGAGGGTTGCGGGGCCGTAGACTGCGTTGCCCATTGGGAGAACTCGTCCCGCGAAACCTGCGCAAACGTACTGTTAGCATGACATCGTGTTGGGAATAACTTGACCTGCACAAACTTACCGGCCCTGGCGCCCACCAAGTCTGCTGAGGTGGGTGCTGCGGTAAGTGTGGGGTCGCAAACGTACCCCAGCCATAGCTTACTGCTGGTAAGTACTGCTCGGGGGTGTCCACGTGAGTGGGTGTATCTACCTCAGCAGCTCTCGACGGTGGCAGGAGAGTTTGATCCCTACGCACGTCCTGTAAAAGAACGTGATACGAACAGGAATGTTAGGTACCTCCGAGAAAGTAATGTTCAATGCAGGTATTAACTTCAAACAAAAGTAACATACCTCATGTGGCGCCTGTGTAGATGACGTGCCACCACCGAAACTATGAAAGGCGTGTGGGGTATAAGCCTGACCGAAACCGAAATCCTGCGGTAAATGTGCATGCGAGGACTCAGGCAAGTCTCGATCGTGCCTGACGAGCGAAGGTATGAGAGTTTGATCTTGTCGCTCGCAAAAGGATGTGGCATTACCAATTAAGATAATTTGGGTGAGTAGTTCATAGTACGAGAGTTGAATGTATGTGTCGTACCTGCGAATCCTGATGCCCATGCTTTGAGAGGAAGACGATCGTGAAAAGATCGATCGTCTTCCGCCCATGCTCGGGCGTGACGGCCTGGGAGATGAAGGACGAGCGCCTCGCTCACCACCCCGTATGCCAACGTCACTGTGACGGCCGGATGTCAATGCCCTTATGGTGCCCGTAGACTCTCTCATGACTCGACGTAGAACCCCTACTAGGCTAGACTTAGGCGTTGACCTCATCTCAGATCGTGATCGGAGCTATCTTCGAACATACGGCTATTACGGGCGTCCTGCAAGATAATATGATTAGTACAAGAAATATGAATTGAAATATAATGTATGTCCGTACCGCATCATCTAGACGCGTCTTTGCGTGTGCTGTGGTGGCGAGGGTCAACCGCCGACGTCCGTGACCTCCTCGCCTTTCAGAGGTATGGAAGTAAGGCGTGAAGTGGTACGAGGCACGTACCACCTGGCACGTGACGTCGACTCGAGGTCGTATTGTCGACCCTCCGCTACTACCTCGCTGCGTGGCGATCGCTCCCATGCGATCGTCCATGGTAATTGCGTGTCGCGCCATTCATCGCTCCTCCGCCCTCCGAGTTTGCTGTGGGAATGAAAATTGTAAGTTATACAATGTAAATACAAATTACAATTCATACTTATGAATCGAACGTACATATGCACTTTCCGGGGTAATAGCCAGCCAGCTTGAGGCGGGATTTGCTGGTAAAGTCCAAATTGGCGCATCACTCGACCTGGACGGTACGCCTCCACCATATGGCAAAACACGAGGTGGCACCTCGTCAACCAATAAGCATCATCCTGCCAACACAGATGCGACAATCCGTCCGCCGCGACCGCCATAAATATGGTGCCCCTGTACTTGCCGGATAGGAAAGTGCCATCCATGGTTAGCACAGGCCGACAGTACTTGAAGCCCTGAATGGTTGGTCCGAATGCCCAAAACACACGGTCGAGGATGAAACTGTTGGGACCCTTCGTGGGGTGTGGCCTATCCACCTTGTTGATGTAAGTCCCGTGATTGGCTTCAAGAATCGGTGAAGCATGCGAGGAACAAGGTTGTAGCCCTCTTCATACGTCGCGTACATCATCTCTATAACTTTCGCTTTGCTCGCGGACCTTACAGTAGCTAACGTGGCATCCCACCATGTTAACCACGCCGGCCAATAGTATCTTGGCGAAACAATCCACGTCCATTGTGACCAAGTGGAAATCGACTTGCCACATATGAGGACGTGACATTTCGTGCTTCCGCGCGGCTCGGCAAGCGCACAAGTATGGTCCGTCGGACAGATTACCACAAACCCGAACTCCGCCCTTGAACTTCGGGCACGGATCTTGCTCGACACTCAAAGATCCGTGCACTTCACAATGTAGGTCTCTTGGTTCGACCTGTACACCCGGTACGTGCGGCTGATGTTAACCGCATATCTAGCTATTGCTTGCTGGGCGGCACTCTTCGTAGGGAAGCGTTGCCCTACCAGCAGAGTGTCCTGATCGAAGGCCCACCCAGTGCCGCCTTCGTCTGGCAGCACAAGCGACGTCATCGCCAGATCGTCCAACCGAGAAGAGACATACTCCACATCGGTCGACACAATGCCACCGACTGGAGCTGCATCGTCGTCTCCGCTGCTATCCGTGTCCACTTCCTCATCTTCATCGGATATTGCTTCGTCCGTCATGCCTTCTAGGTCCTCGTGGCAGTCAATGCGAGCGGACCACCACCGCCCGATGTCTTCATTCGCTTGGAATTCATCAGCACCAACGTCCTCACCGATGGCCCCAGAGGATGCTTCAACGATGACGTCACCGCCACCGCCCAAGAGGGGATTAGAGGTTTGGCCTCCGTCCAGGAAGCGCACATACACCATCGGCCGACGGTGTATCAACGCTTCAGGGTTCATCACAATTTGCATGTACTCCTCCCACATTGTGCTTCCCACGATCTTGCATAGCACCCACACGTAGTTGGTGGAACCTTCCACGACTCTGGCATGCACCGCCTCGATGACGAGCTTCTTTCGGGCAATCTCCCGATCGAATGCGCTTCTCACGCATGTACGGAGGTCTGTCAGACTCATCTCCGTTAGACCCGGAGCCCTGATCACCTTCCTTTCGCAGTTCGAAAGGTCCGCCCCATATGGACCCTCTCGAACAACGCCGTCACCATAAAACACGGACAAATCTAGAATTTCTGCCATTTAGTACCTACCATAGCGAAAGGCACAAGCACGCGCATTAGGTACCAACGTAATACTACAGAAATTTCGTTCAAACAAACAAATATTCCATTAATATCATACAAATGCTACACTAAATATTAAACTGTTCGGACCGCAATTTTATTAATTGTCCAACAAATTTTACGCCCGACAGTGGTGTCATTGTACTACTCACTGATGCTGTCATTTCAAGCACGGCTCATTGCACTGAATTTACCATTTCTTCGGCTACTCTAACTTCTAATGTCGTCATTTTGTGTACTACCAGTTATTCTAATATTGTACTACTGCCACAAATGTTGTCATAACATTACACTGATATTGCTCCAGTGTTCCACATATCGCCGTATTACTACACCAATTTTCAACTAATAAAAGGACCACATTATTGTCATTCTAAAAAATCCGTAATTGTATGAAACAAATATTCCATTAATATCATACAAATGCTACACTAAATATTAAACTGTTCGACCGCAATTTTATTAATTGTCCAACAAATTTCGCCCGACAATGGTGTCATTGTACTACTCATCGATGTTTGTCATTTCAAGCACGGCTCATTGCAATCGAATTTACCATTTCTTCGGCTACTCTAACTTCTAATGTCGTCATTTTGTGTACTACCGCTTATTCTAATATTGTACTACATACAAATGTTGTCATAACATTACACCGATATTGCTCCATGTTCCACATATCGCCAGTATTACTACACCAATTTTCAACTAATAAAAGGACCACATTATTGTCATTCTAAAAAATCCGTAATTGTATGAAACAAATATTCCATTAATATCATACAAATGCTACACTAAATATTAAACTGTTCGGACCGCAATTTTATTAATTGTCCAACAAATTTTACGCCCGACAGTGGTGTCATTGTACTACTCACTGATGCTGTCATTTCAAGCACGGCTCATTGCACTGAATTTACCATTTCTTCGGCTACTCTAACTTCTAATATCGTATTTTGTGTACTACCAGTTATTCTAATATTGTACTACTGCCACAAATGTTGTCATAACATTACACTAATATTGCCCCAAGTGTTCCACATATCGCCAGTATTACTACCAATTTTCAACTAATAAAAGGACCACATTATTGTCATTCTAAAAAATCCGTAATTGTATGACAGAAATCTTCCATTAATATCATACAAATGCTACACTAAATGTTGTCATAATATTATACTAACATTGCCTAAGTTATACACAAATCGCAATAAATGTACTAATCCCACAAATATTATCGTAATATTACACTAACATTACTGCAGTTGTTCCACATATCGCCGTAATATTACACCAATTTTCAACTAATAAAGGGACCACATTATTGTCATTCTAAAAAATCCGTACTTGTATGACACAAATATTCCATTAATATCATACAAATGCTACACTAAATGTTGTCATAATATTATACTAACATTGCCTAAGTTATACACAAATCGCAATAAATGTAATAATCCCACAAATATTGTCGTAATATTACACTAACATTACTGCAGTGTTCTACATATCGCCGTAATATTACACCAATTTTCAACTAATAAAGGGACCACATTATTGTCATTCTAAAAAATCCGTAATTGTATGACGGACATACTAATCTATATGACAATTTCGAACTAACCTTCCTGAAGTTCTTCTGGGAATTAAATGTTCCAAGGGATGTATGATGAACCAACGTTCTGGACTATCTGTAACAAAAAGATCACTCGTCAAATGATCGAAAATAAAAACTCCAACAAAACTAATACAAAGTATGAATATCATAAAAATTCCTCCAGAAATACGCTTCTGATTTTTTTTTCCACCTCGCTTTCCTCTCTATTTTCCCCTGCTCTCCGCTCCTCTCCTCTGCCTCTCAGTTAGCAGCGCTCACACAGCCTCACTACCTCTGTTTTCTTCCTCGAATGCGCAAGGCAGATCATCGCAAGAGAGCTGCAACTTATAGCACCTCCCTGCGCACATACACCGAAGAAACAGTAATTGGTCGTTGCTTTCGGCGTATGATAAGACATAACGATGTCAATTAACCAGCTTTTTTGCGCAGTTGCTGGCAAATTTGTACTGCGCTTTCAGTGCATTTGCCGAATCTTTTTTTTTCTCCATGCGTCGCACCCTCCACCGCTGCACCATCCGACCCGCGCCACCGCTTCGCCGCCACGCCTGCGCTACGAGCAATGCCCCCGCCTCCGCCTCCCGCGCCCACACGTCGCACGGAATCCAGTGATCGCCGATCACTGGATTCCGCCGTCCCCAGCGCCGATTAAAAACAATTTTTCCGCCACGCAAAGCAAAAAAATTAAAAACACAAAAAAATAAACCGATCATTGATCATTGGAAATCTGAGCAAAAAAATTTTTAAAAAAAAATAGCGGTCGCTCAGCGCTGGATTTCGAAGTAAAAAATTCGAAAAATTTTCATGCGCTCGCTCACCGCTGGAAAATACTGTTAGGGGGCTAGTTTTGCAATTCATTCATTCATGGGGCTAATTCTGAAAAAATTACAGACAAAGAGGCTAAAAAGGTAAAAATTTCAGTAGGTATTAGCAGTCAACAAGGACCCAACCGTGGGTCGGCTGGGGCTATAGCTCACTTTACCCCGATGGTCGGAGTCAGTGGATACTCTTCTCGAGTACTCATATTCATCGATGGGATAATTGAGTTATCAAATCTGAAGACAGAAGAATGCTAGCTACGAGAATCAGAATAGGCAGGCGCAGTGTAATCTATATCTATACCTCTTTATAATGCACCTAAGTAATTTTTTTACGTTCACCCTAAATAATGCACTTCATTAGAGATGGCCCAATGTTCGTGCACCCAGCAAAACGTCTCCAGAAACTTGTATTCATCAAAATGAACGTCTCAGATCTTTCCTCAATTTTACTCACCCACATCCGATAGTCGTTGTTTAATATGTCTAACTCATTCATTCTGTGGCCCACAACAGAGAGCCCACATATATATTTCAATTGAATTATATATATGGAATTTATGTTGCAAATCTAAACCCATTTAATTTCGATTCAATATTTACCATACCGCTTAGTACCATGAATCGCGCTTAATTTTCTTCCATTCATGCATGTGCACCACATCCTATACAAGATGCTCACGTCATACCATAATATTATTTAGCTAAAAATATTATATAAGGAATGTATGTATGAAATGCAATTATCGTGTGATAGATATAAGGAATAAGTTCATTTTAGGACTTATTTCTAAATACACTATAGGAAGTAACAGATATTCTGATAATAATTAGCCTCAATCAGGACGCACAAATGGTGCTATATGTTAGCATTCATATTTAGATGACAATTAGGGAAGCCATTATTGGTCCAGCTTTTCAGGATGACATACTGCTGCCCGCGCGGCGTTCGACCCGCCCGGCGCCGACTACACCAGGGGTTTGCGCCGCGCGATCGGCTTGCCGGAGATGGACGCGTACCTTCGCGTGGAGCGGGAGGCGGCGGAGGCTGTCGACGCCGCGCTCGCGGAGGCGATGCTGGCGAGCGCGGTACGTGGAGGAGATCAAGGGCAACACCATCGGGCTGGTGGTCGCGCAGGTGGAGAAGATCAGGAGGATGAGCACGCTGGAGGGGTGGGATGTGCGGCGCGTGGATCGCATTTGAGGTCTTGATGCGCATGGCGGGCGGCATGAATGGAAGAAAATTATGTTGCAAATCTAAACCCATTTGATTTCGATTCAATATTTACCATACCAGTCAGTACCATGAATCGTGCGCTTAATTTTCTTCCATTCATGCATGTGCACCACATCCTATACAAGGCGCTTACGTACCGCCGCCACTTCCTACGATCCAGCACGTATGCTCGTCATGCACCGATCCACGATGGACGCTGCCGCCGTGATCAGCCCGACGGCCAACAAGCCGAAGGTCGTGTTCGTGCTCGACACGACGGCCACCGGCAAGTCGAAGCTGGCCATCGCCCTGGCGGCGCACTTCAGTGGCGAGGTGATCAACTCGGACAAGATCCAGGTCTATGCCGGCCTGCCCGTGATCACTAACAAGGTGACCGATCACGAACACGCCGGAGTGGCGCACCACCTCCTCGGCTGCGTGCCGTGCCCCAACGCCGACTTCACCGAGGACAACTTCTTTCGTGAGGCCGCCTGCGCGGTCGAGAGCATGCTCTCCCGTGGTCGTCTCCCCATAGTGGCCGGTGGCTCCAACAGGTATGTCGAGGCGCTGGTCGAGGGCAGCGGTGGGGCGTTCCGCGCCGCTCACGACTACCTCTTCGTCTAGCTGGATGCCGCGCCAGAGCTCCTCCGGCGGTTCACCGCAGCTCAGGTAGACGACATGTTGCGGCGCGGGCTGGTGAATGAGGCCCGCGCGGCGTTTGACCCGCCCAGCGCCGACTACACCAGGGGCTTGCGCCGCGCGATCGGCCTGCCGGAGATGGACGCGTACCTTCGCGCGGAGCGGGAGGCGACGGAGGCTGTCGACGCTGCGCTCGCGGAGGCGATGCTGGCGAGCGCGGTACGTGAAGGAGATCAAGGGCAACACCTTCGAGCTGGTGGTCGCGCAGGTGGATAAGATCAAGAGGATGAGCACGCTGGAGGGGTGGGACGTGCGTCGCGTGGACTGCACAGAGGTGCTGATGCGCATGGCAGGCGGCGCCGGCGGTGAGGAGGCGTGGAAGGAGGTGGTGTGGAAGCCCGTGGAGAAGATGGTGAGGCGTTTCGTACTTAGGGCTGACTGACTGGGAATACATAGGTCTGTTTGGTAGAGCTATAAATCCCAGTTTCATCTGAGATCTGAAACTTGTAGGTTAAAATAAAGTGAATTAAATTTATATTTTTAGTCTAAAATGTAAACAAGATGATCTATCTAAATATTCCAGATTGTGCGCTTTTTGGCAAGGTGTTATTTGGAGAACTGTTAATGTTGTGCACTAACTTCTCAGGGATGCTACTTCACGGAAAGCCCTCAGTTCCTCAAGGTATGCATGCATGCGTCGATTTTCAGTTGCCCCCAGATTTGATCTTTACTTCAAGCGCTAATTCACACGAGATGGAGCAGCTAAGTGCAGCATCTGTTGTATCCATATGAAATTTTAATCCAGGATAGATGAATGACAACGGGTGCATTGTTATTTGTACATAGTATTTTCTTGATTTTGATATGTGCCACCCTTCTTTATGCACAAGCTGCTATGTTGTTTACATCTTCCCGATTAAAGATCAGGTGTTTTGGAAAAGCCTAGAAGCTCGGTTATTGGCGATTAGTGAAATCGCATCCCGATTAAGAGCATAGGATTTGTGGAGAGTGCTCAAACGTGCTTTTGTATTTTATACATTCAGTTTGTCTAATCTTCTCAAACTTCTAGCATTTCTTGATAGTATAAACTCCATGAGACGAGAAAAATAATAATAAAACAGCTGTCGATTTAGAATCTTAAGGTGTACATAGATTCGACTGAAACCCCTAAGACACATGACTGCATCCCGAGTTTGGTTTCCATTTGGCATGGTCTACTATTCCATATATGATATATATCCAGTTTAAAAGCCCGAAAAGAGAGAGAGAGAGAGCGATCAGCCGCCGTAATCCAAGTTAGCCTTGAATTCCCTTTGCTTAATAAATTGTTTGACGCTTTATTATGTTATATATGTATGCAAAAGATATAATGTCTATATTTGTAGATTATGCTGCCTTTTTATCACGGAGGACGATTCAACATGTTATCGTTCGACATGAAGGACAGGGTTATCTCCGTTATTGATCCAACACCTCTACCTAGATGGGTTCCAACGGATAAACCATCCAGTTACTATCTTGATAGAATACAAAAAATTGGTATAATATTCGATCGTGCTATAAGGATAGTAAATCCCTCATGGAACGACGATATCTATGATTGGCGTATTGTAGCTCCAAAGTCTGTTCCAAAAACAATAGACCGATAAGTTATTTACACATGATTAGTAAATAGTTAAATTTTTGTGTACTTACATGTAGCAATTCAATGTTGTGTGGGAACTTGACAGGTTATTTTGTCATGAACTTCATGCACATCTGGAATGGTCAACAATTTAATGCACGGATCTGCATAGTCGGTACTCTCTATTTTATTAATCACTTTTTATAAGGTTGTAAAGTAGGTCTATACTGATGATGCTCTACAACGTACTTACCGGGTTCACCTATCCTCAGGAAGTGTTTCTTAATTGAAATACTAAAATACAAGTGGAATAAGTGCTTGTGAAAACATCCTCAAGACATAAGAACAAGTCCAAGAGCATACGCAAACGTTTAGCGAAAAATATTATTGAGTGTTATATCTTCATTTTTGTACTCGCATACGAACCTGTGATTATTTATTATTAAGTGTTATATTCATACTTATCTTCTCATTTAATTGATAAGCGGGTGTACTGCCGTCGTAGCGTTAGCACGGGCACTATACTAGTGACGATCAACATCGATCAATTATATATGTTCCGCTGATTATTGGAAATTGCTGGAATGTTCCGTCGAGCAGATCGGAATAATAGAAAGGTTCGAGCAAATCGGGTCGGAATAATTAATAATGTTTGCCTTCGGTTGCTTCCACGGTTCACAAAACCGAATTTCGAAATTCACTTCGAAATTCGCGGTACGAAAACCGCAAAAACCGCTCGGAAAACCACTCAAAAACCGAAGGGTTAATAATTCAAATTTTTTCTGAAAAAATCCAAAAAAATAGAAAAACCGTTGCCAATTAGATGTTCATCGCAAAACGGTTTTTGTGAGCGGTTTTTGACGAAAAACCGAGAACATAATTTTTTTCAAAATTTTTAATTTTTTTTAAATAGACCGGTTTATCGAACGGTTTTTGATTTCGAACCTCAGCGGTACGCTCGAAAACCGCGATTTTCGAGCGGTTTTCGTCGGTTTTGTGAACCCTGCTTCCACGGTTCAGCTTTAATTTGTTCGCAGTCATTTCTCATGGTTGGGACGAACACTGAGAATTGTTCCGGTCCGGCCAATCCAGCACGCCGCCCGGGCACTGATCACCAGAATTTTGCAGTATAAACAAGAGAGTGTCTAGATAACATTCGCATGTTTTTATCGAGACAAATCAGTTATATTTTTTAAGCATCCGATGAAGATCGAACCCGCCTGACTGAATTCCCTTTTATTTTTACGCCGTTCTTGTTTTGTTGCAAGCCGCATGTCTCGTAGCGTAGGTCTCCAGTCGCAACCTATTTATGAGGACTTACTCCATTATCTCTTGACCTTAACTTTTTAATTTTAATCTTCACCGCTCAGCCCTAATCACCAGGTGGCAACACAATCAGCGGCATGCAATTTAAGATCAGCATCTGGAGCAACGGCGGTGCGAACGACGGCAAGGTCAGCGTCGACCTGTTGCAGCAGGTGGCCGGTGTGTACAAGATGCTGCCGACGGTGCATGAGCAGATCGGCATGCTACCGCCGGCGTGGATGGGCTCGCTGCATAAGGACGGTGCCGAGAACTGATGGTCGTGGAATACATTCGTCGTTCCATATCCCCTGCTACTTACATATCTTTTTTCTCTCTCGATACATGCCATTTTTTATGCAGATAAAAATGAAAAATATTTTTTCGAAGCTAGATAAAGAAAAATGTGATTGGTGAACCCTAATAGAAAATAAATAAATCGCAGAGAAAAATGAAAAATAATTTTTCTATGCTAGACAAAGAAAATGGGATTGGTGAACCCTAATAGAAAATAAATGAATCGCAGAGAAAAATAAAAAATAATTTTTCTAAGCTAGACAAAGAAAAATAGGATTGGTGAACCCTAATAGAAAATAAATAAATCATAGAAAAGTGACTGAAATCAAAGGAAAAACAGACGACAAATTTCTAGCAATTCCCTATAAACAATGCAAAGTTTATGTTTTAATATTTGAAATGCGAAAATAAATCAACTAGTAGCTACAGCAACTTGCATGTGTTCGAAAGCGCGTGATCTAAAATAAGTATATACCTACGGTATCACGTGTGTGAAAATTTTTGTAATTTTTGGACGTCGAGTTGAACTAGTTTAGAACATTAAATTGGAGTTGCTGTTAGGTATGTATTAATCTCACTGATTTTATCAGCTGTAGCGAGTAGCGTACAACTGACCACGGCCCCACCGCATGTACGTGCGGATCAATATATACAAACGGCTCCAAAAATTGCACAGTGTACTGTGCGCGCTTCTCTCGCACACTTGAAGTACGTAGCTATATGCCTATATCTAGCCTCCGGTCCATGCAGATGAGATCGATGGGTGTCGTAGATGGCAAGACAGAGGCGACGGCGAGGACGAAAACGGCGCGCCGTACCGTGCTCACGGCCGTCTTCTCCGTCTTCGCGCACGCGGATGCGGCGGACGTCGCGCAGATGGCGATGGGCTTCCTCGGCGCCGTGGGCGACGGGGTTTCGAGTTTCGACGCCCGCGATGCTGCTCATCACCAGTAGGATGTTCAACGACCTCGGTTCCGGCCCCGACGTCCTCCAGGAATTAATTCACCTGCATGATCAACCTGGTATGACATATGCGTGCATGGATGCAGCGTTCACCTCCTCTCACTTTGCATGCATGAGATCATGTACGTCACTAGCGATGTCTCTCTCCTGTCCTGGCAGAACGCGAGGAACCTCCTCTTCCTGGCGTGTGCCTCCTGGGTCATGGCATTCCTAGACAAGCATGCATCAACTTGCATTTGTGATCAGGACATGTAGTTTATGCCATTGGTATGTCGTATCTGATTTGTTTCTGTAGAGGGGTACTGCCGGTAGCGAACGGCGGAGCGGTAAGTAATGTAAATACTATGAGAAAAATAACTAAAATTTATTTATTCTTAAACAGTTATATAGAGCGAGGAAGATGTGCTCAACACGGGCGAGAGAAGGGGCAATGGACGAGAAAGAAAGTGAGCGAGACAGGCGAGAGAGATTGAGAGGGAGATTGAGAGAGACAGGTGAGAGAGAGAGCTGAGAGAGATTGAGAGGGACGAGCGAGAGAGAGCAGTTTCTTACACCATCTCTCAGTCTCTCTCAGCCCTCTCTCTCATTTTGTCTGTCTCTCTCAGGTGTCGGCGATAAAGGTGGCGTTCATGTTACTGGGTGCATCCATGGCAGTCATGTTCTGTGAGTCGGTGACCTTTATGCTAGGCTTCTTCCTTACGTCCTAGGTCATCGGGCCTGGTACGGCCCATTCTACAGTATCGTGCCGGGCCGTGCCGCCCATTGTGCCCGATTCTCAGGCGCGGTACGGCCCGTGCTACAGTGTCGTGCTGGATCGGGCTTCGTGCCGAACCGTGACGTCGTAACACAACAGTAACATTAGCACCGTAACGCACGTATTAGTACGTGACATGCATTCTGACGCGACGCATGCATGCATGCAGAGCGCTGGGGTCGATGCTGTCGAACATGAAGTCCCACTCGGAACTCGGAAGCGAGCTCGGCGGTGGAACGGATCATGGAGGTGATCAGGCGCGTGCCACGGATCGACTCGGAGAGCAACGACGGCGAGGACCTGGCAAACGTGGCGGTTGAGGTGGAGTTCCATCAGGGCTGGAGCACGGCGCCACTGCTACATAAAAGTCTACCAGAGATGGTTTAAAAAAGTAATCACAAAAAGTATGTGTTAGTGATAATACGGCGCATCACAGACGATTTCTGAACGGCCTGCAAAACACATAAGCTGTCTATGATCCACATTAATTAGTTTCTTCCTCTCTTGGAAGATTTCCATATTCATTAGTATTTGTTGTTAGTAATTTTCTTCTTTTTATATATTTCTGCAACGATATTTACAAGGTACAACTAGTTAAGATTTTGTAATTGAATATCTAAACATCCGAGATATTTCGAGGCAAACAGCTTTTGTCTGATCAATATCGTCTTAAGGTATGAACGTTTATAGCACTTTCATTTACTTTCTAAATCTAATGTTTGATGGATTCCAAAATAAAATCCAATTTCATCCACAATTCATTCTGAAAGATGTCATACTCTGATTTATCTTCCACTTCATCTTTATCCCACTACTACAAAAAAACCCTTTCTTACCAATCTATCACTGCCGGTTCGACTCGAACTGACAGTGATAACATTGTCACTGTCGATTCATAAGCTAGACCGGCACAAATGCTGACTGAAGAAGAACCAGCAGTGATAGTAACTTGTCATTGTCAGTTATTATTGTCGGTTCTTAAAAATAACTGGTAGTGATAATGGAGAAAGTATCACTACCGATTCGGCTTATGAACCGGTAGTGATAATATTCTTAAAAAATCATAACTTTTTCATACGGAGTTGGATGGAGACAAAATTTATACAAAAATTGTAGCTCTCGATGAGATCTACAACTTTGTAGTTGACAAATTTTTATTTGAAGTCATTTAGATGTCCAAATAATCGTTGAAACTTTCGGATACGAAGGGATAAAAGGAAAATATATCTTATAGTAGTTGAGAAGTGCATGTTAGGTGAGATGGTAAGGGGAGTTTGTGCGGAGCAGCAGGTCACGAGTTCGAGTCCTAGCAACCGCACGTGCGCGTATTTCGCGTGACCTACTATCACTGCCAACCAATCATTGCCGGTTGCAATATCCGGCAGTGATGCCAGTTTGAAATCGGTAGTGATATGGTGTTTTGTAGTAGTGTCCTCTAATGAGAATATCACAGACAACCTATTTTAATTTCACTCTGGTCTAATGTAGGAACAGGATCATTTTTATGATTCTCTATTTGATGAACCACTTCCCTTGGCTCTGAATTTCTCCCTTAAGACCATATTTGATAAACTCCTTCCTTTGGGCTCTGAATTTCTTCCTCAAAAGTGCTGATGCAGTCACTTCAGTATTCGCCATTCTCGACAGGGCAACACTTATCATCCCTGACAACCCTTAGGGCTACAAGCCAGAGAAGCTAGAAGTTGAGGAAGACATCAGCGGAGTTGTCTTTGCATACCCATCAAGGCCAGACTTGATCATCTTCAAAGGATTCTCATTGATCATACAACCAGGCAAGTCGACAGCGCTGGTCGGGCAAAGTGGTTCTGGCAAATCGACCATCATAGGGTCTGATAAAGCAGTTCTACGACCCACTTAAGGTGTCAGTGAAGATTGATGGTAGGGATATCAAGGCAAACAATCTCAGATCCCTCCGAATGCACATCGAGCTGGTCAGCCAAGAGCTAGCATTGTTTGCAGGCACCATATGGGAGAACATCATGTATGGCTTGGATACTGCAACGGAGGTAGAAATTGAGAATGTAGCAAGGTCTGTCAATGCACATAACTCCATCAGCAACCTCAAGCACTATTACAAAATGGGTTATATTAGACATGTCAACACTGACTGTTTTTTATGAAAACCGTTTGCAATGGGTCTTAGGCACATCACAGACGGTTTTTGGCTAAAATCGTCTGTGATGAGAGGCACATCACAGATGATTTTAGCCAAAAAAAACCGTTTGTAATGAGGGGTAGAATATCACATATGGTTTTTGGCTAAAACTGTCTATGATAGGGGGCACTTCACATATAGTTTTAGCTAAAAAACCGTTTGTGATGATCATTTCTGGTAAATAAGAACAGAGAGTCTAAACCTCCTCTATATTTTTAGGGTTTCTGAGCTATTTTTGAGGCGACTGCAATTGAGAGACGATCTGGTGGAAATAGACCCTAGATTTGGAGGTGTAATTGTAGATCCTTGTGCTCTAGGTCATCTAAGGTTAGTAATTGGTTCAAATTTGCATTATATTTAAGATCTAGCTTGGAAAAGAGGGAAATGAAGCTGGTTTCTAGATCTAACTTGGTGTAGATCCATTTGTTCTCTGTGTTGTAAAGTAGTAATTGGTTCTAATTGTATTATACTCAATATGTACATAGTTACATTTGTTCTTTTTTATCTAAAGTAGTAATTGATTCTAATTGAAGATGGTTTTGATATAACTTGATGTAGATTCATTTGTTCTTTTTGATCTAAAGTAGTAATTGATTCTAATTGCATTATACTCAAGATGTAGCTAGCCATGTAAAGAGAGAATTGAAGATATTGAGTTTAAATGTAGCTTACATATGTTTATATATCCATTCGTTCTTTTTTATGTTAGAAGCTATATAAGTTAATCGGCAAGTTTAAATATAGCTTATATGTAGCATATATGTGCATGTGCACTCCTAGTGTATTTAATTCATTATTTAACACCTATTGTTACATACATAGCTAGATGGACCGAAACTGGATGTATACTGAGAACCATACAAGCGTCGAGTACATTAATGGTGTCTTCACTTTTAGAAGAGCTGCAGAGGAAGATATGTTAAAGAAGGGGGTGAAATTTATGCCTTGTCCATGCATTGACTGTGAGAATGTGAGGATGTTTCAAAACCCAGTGCAGATCGAAACACACTTGATTCTAGGGGTTTCAAAAGGCTTAAAAAAACTACTTAAAATAGGCTTAAAAAACTAATTGAAACAAAAGGCTTTAAAAAACTACTTAAAAATCAACTACTTACCAAAATAGCCTTAAAAACTACTTAAGAAAAAACAGGATTAAAAAATCTACTTAAAAAACAACTTTACAATAAACAGGCTTTAAAAAATGGGAAGGTTAGTAGCATACTCATCACAGACGGTTAAATATTAGAACTGTCTGTGATGTCTCGGGCACTATCCACTGCCTCTCTCTGTCCCGGCCCACTGGCTCATCATCTCAGATGTTAAATATGAAAACCGTCTCTAATGCAGCATTGCGCAAAAATTGTTTTTCCTTGGGGTTCGAACCCGATACCTCACGTACGCAAACCAAGCCAGTTGCCAACTGAGCCAAGTACACTACTTGTGGAATTTCATGCGCATTATGTGCAAGAGGTAGTAGGGTGGCTCAATTATCACAGACGGTTCTGGGCTTGAACCGTCTGTGATGAGCCTTGGCCCATAAGGCCTGAGCCACTCACTGTCCTCACACCGCCCTCACTCTCTCATGCTCACCTCCAAACCCTAGCGCTCACACTGCTGTCGCCCTCACACGCCCTCACCTACCCGCCTCCAAACCCTAGCGTCGGCCTCTCCTCATGTGACCCTAGCGGCGACCTCTCCCCGTGCCGTCCTCCTGCCCCCGTGTGGCGAACTCCCTACGCCGTCCTCTCATCGTGCGACCCTAGCTGCGACCTCTCCCTTGTCGGCCTCCTGCCCCGTGTGGCGAACTCCCCCCGCGCCTGCCTGGCTCCTGCCCCTGTACGGCGACCGTCAGCCCCCTCCCCGTCGACAGCACCTACGAGACGCACTCCCTTCCACCTTCCCCCTCTTCTCATGTGTTGGTATGAGCTTACGAAACTAAGGCCTCTATTATTGACTTGCCTAGTGATTAATTGAGTAATAACATATTCGCCTTAAATTGGATGTTTCTATTGCGAAAGGGAAAGACATATTATTCCTGTGTTGTGGTTTGGAAGATGATATATTGTTCTTATTACAAGTCGTGGCATAAAGAATACTAACATCTACAACCTGTTGACTAGGAGATCATCTGCGCATTTGACATACTTTACCAGAGAGCAAATGTAAAATAACTCTAGAATTTTTGGATATTTCAAAGTTTTCCTAGGTGAACCTTACAATTGTTGGATGTACATGTCAAGACCTAGTTGTATCAAGCAATTTTGGATTTATGAAGTAGTCATGAAAGCCTTGAAAAAGGTACCCAAACTTTTATGTTAAAATGTAATTAGTTCTTGGTGCTAGGTTGTTACTAGTGAATACTTATAGGGTACCTGAATTGAATCCAGCCTTTGTATGTCTTCTAGTAGTTATGCTGGTGATTGCAGCATATATGGTCAGATTTGTCCTTTTATGATTATAAATTCTGATTTTTCTCTATGCTTGGTGTATCTCTTAGATAGTCCTGGTACTTTGCAAGTTAGCACTGCAAAAGTATTCATACATTTCTAGCTAGCATAATCTTTCCATCAACCTTGATCCGTCCGAATAATTTTTAACACCTCTTGTTTACTTATCTTCACCGTCCTATTCAAGTGTGAGTTAGAAGCACTAGAATATATGCCGCATTTTTTATATATGCAGTGATGGCTTGCCATCTTCACTTGGATTTTGAAGAAATGCATATGATCTTAGTTTAAAGCAGAGACTAGGATTTGTGATGAGTAATAGCAACTAATATACACATAGTTGAAAATAGCTTAAAGTAGACTAGGCTTTAATACTTCACATATTGTATATCCCATTTGTTTAAATGTCATTTGTTTTAATAGTCTGGTGATTCTAATATGTTTTGGTTATGTTTCTGTGTTGAATTTTCTAGCATGGTGAGGTATCAATTTAGCTCAAGGAGTTAGGACATGCCTATTTCTTTCTATGATCTATTGTTATTTTCAGCTACCATATAGCTTCTCTTTTGTGGAATCTCTTAGTCTGGTATGCTTCAATCAAAACTGCAAATTGCATTAAAGATGCATATATGTTCTATGATTTATAACATGTTGTTCTATGATTTGTTATTGTTTTCAGCTGCCATATAGCTTCTCTTTTTGTGGAATCTCTTAGTCCAGTTATTTTTTATTTTGTATCTTTTTTGTTTGTGTCATGGAAACTCCACCTTGCTGTCTTCTCGTTGTTCGATGATGATAATGGGTGAAGTAATGATCATAACAGTTAATTTTGCGAGTTTGGCCTTGAACCGATAAACTTGCATGCTAATAAGTATTGATTCAATTCACTGATTTGTCTAATTAGTGTTCAATACCTGTTGTCACTTTACTTCTATCAGTAGCACTTCTCTGTCTATATTTTGTTTTGTTTAGTTGGTAAGATTGTTTGACATTGATTTGAATATTACAGTCAGATTCGGTTGATTTCTAAAATGGATACGCGGTATGTTGATATGTGATCGAAGCTCGTTTCTGAAATGTATGTCATAATAATGCTGGTGATGCTCTGTATTGTCTTTTGTTTTAGAGGGCATGGCTAACATTTCCTAAGGCTAGCCAATAAATCAAAATTTAGTAAAAAAAATGAAATATCAACATCCCAAACGGTTCCAAACTGGAATCGTCTGTGATGTGCCCCACATCACAGACGGTTCTAGTTTGGAACCGTCTGTGATGTGGATCTGTGCAGTGGTGAAGGATGGTTTTGGCACATGGTGCGGTGAGCGGAGTGTTCAGCTTTCAGGAGGACAGAAGCAGTGTGTCACAATCACCCGCGCGATTATGAAGAATCCTGCCATACTTCTACTAGACGAGGCAACAAGCGCACTGGACAGTTAGTTCGAGAACACAGTGCAAGAGGCGTTGGACCGGGTGATGGTTCGAAATTTGGAACCGGTCGGTAAACCAATCCAATTCAAATTCAAAAAATTTAAGAAATTTAAAAATTTATCCAAAAGTTCCCTAAAATTAGTATTAATAGCTTTTTTATATCTGTCATGAATTTTTTTTGAAAAATCAAATTTGTGTGACGTTTTTGAGAAAAATCGAATATATATAATAGAAAAAATGGGGCAAAGCAGTCAGCAATTCCTGATTTAATTGAGCTGTCATATTGTGCTGTAAATTTTTTTAAAAAAGTTGTGAGGTTCTGAGGCATGCTAATGATACTGTAAAATTTTCAGATAATGATCAGATCTATGGATTTTTTAAAAATAATTCTGGCAGTGTTATTGTCTTTGTAGATGCTTTTCTATTTTTGATTTTATAATAGGCACTAAATGAAGTCTAATATTTCTGGACATTGTACTGCATGATCCTTGGGCATTGTTTATGATACCATTAAAATTTCAAAGCATGATCAAGCTTGCAAATGTTTGTAAAAATCTAAAAGTGTCATTGTTCCTTTTTATTAGTTGTTTTTTTATTTTCTAGAAGCACTAAATAAACTTAAGAATTATTGAAATTTCTCGAGGTGTTTTATAGATTATTTGGGATTTATTTCGATTTTCTAATTTTTTCCAATTTTCCTAATGTGTTTTTATTTTTTATGTAACCGGTCAAAAATCGAACAAAACCAGTGAAAAATCAAAATCGAAAACCTGTCCTTGAGTGTGCCGATCTTAGACAGAAAATCAAACAAAATCGATTAAAAATCGAATAAAATCGGTCGATTTTTATTTTTTTTGCCGATTTTTGACCTCTGAATTAAAAAAATTTGACTTTACAGTCTATTCGAATTCTACCTATTTTCAATAAAAATCGATACCGAGAGGTGGCCGAATTTTATCTTGGTTCCGTATTGTTTTACCCTGGTCGAGAGGACGGGCGTCGTGGTGGTGCAGCAGGCCCAGCACCATGCAGAACTGCGACACAATCACTGTGCTGGAGAAAGGCGTCGTTGTGGAGGAGGGCACACGCACGCGTCCCTCATGGACAAGGGTCAAACCGGGACAAACTTTGCCTAGGTCAGCTTGCAGCAATGTGGCAACCAGCACTGAGTTTTACAATAGTGTTAGCGTCAAAAATTTGAAGTAGGATTTCTGACAGCAGCACACAAGACGAACACCTGGTTTAAGAGCGTACGAGTCGATTTGACTCAGAACCGACAAGGTAAAAAATATAAAATTTAATCAAAAACCGATCGTAACGATCAATCGGCTTAGACTCAATCAGCTTGAAGCCGATTAAGATCAAAGTAACAAGGTAAGTCTAATTAGCCGATTAAGGCTAATCAGAGGGTAAAGTTAGATCGATTCTGAAGAAGACGATGCGCAACAAAATCAGAACAAATCAAACCTAAGGTGTAATTAACGAAGATCAACAATCGGCGATGCGCAACTTTATTGATCAAGATCGATTACAAAGACTAAATTACAAAAGCTACTCCTAGTCGACAGGAAGGAAGAAAGTAAAAACTTGTTGATTGTATTGTGTTGTCGTTGTCGCAGCTTGCTCTGGTCCTTCTTTTATACCCTTCGGTCGATCGTGTCCGATTACAACACGTTCCAAGTTTTGATTCGTATCGGCCTTATCTCGGACAGTTGTTTCCTTAAAGATCTTGTCGTTACCAAAATATCTCCAAACCTTTTCATCCTGTCCGTTAATTCCGTATCTTTGACTTTATTGCCGATTTTGACCAGATTTGCCAAATTTTTGTACAAACACAATGATAATCACAGAACTGCAGTTTGGAGCTTTCGCGAGATCTGAGTGTGTAATGGGTGATGGTGATTTCTAAAGAAATTCAAGAAACTGAATTGTATTAGTAGTATTTCTTGATGTTTTCCTTTCTTGATGATTGTAGAACAAAAGATAAACTGCTCACTCAATAAAGTACTAGCTTGTTGTGTTCTTGGAGCCTAACCATCCGTCTGAACGACAAATCATTTCAACACAGCACTAATTTACCAGTAAATACTCAACAGCTTCCTTCTGATTTTAAGAATTTGCATAGGGTACAAGTTGTTCGGGTTCTGATGTTGAAGTATAAATGAATTGTCCTTTTTTTCTTATAAGTTTAAGCTTTTGGGTGAACTGGTTGGTACATGCAAATATAATATTAGAGTCAAGAGGTCTCGAGTTCAAGATTTGGTTGACGCAATTAAAAAACTAGTATAGTGCCATTACTAACGCTTCTGACGGCGATATATCGCTTATCAATTAAATAAAAGATAAGTATGAATATAATCCTTAATAATAAATAATCTTGTGATCACATTGTACGTACTACATATTTAGAAGGAGAGCGAATCAAACAAGAAAATAAACAGGGAGGATCTGCATGCAAGAAAACTAGACTTGAATTGCCAAAACTGTATGTACTACATATTTAGAAGGAGAGCGAATCAAACAAGAAATAAACAGGGAGGATCCGCATGCCCGAAGGTGTTGCCCTCGATCTCCTCCACGTATCGCGCTCGCCAGCATCGCCTCCGCGAGCGCGGCGTCGACAGCCTCCGTCGCCTCCCGCTCCGAGCAAATGTACGCGTCCATCTCCGGCAAGCCGATCGCGCAGCGCAAGCCCCTGGTGTAGTCGGCACCGGGCGGGTCGAACGCCGCACGGGCAGCAGTATGTCATCCTGAAAAGCTGGACCAATAATAGCTTCCCTAATTATCATCCAAATATGAATGCTAACATATAACACCATTTGTGCGTCCTGATTGAGGCTAATTATTATCAGAATATCTGTTACTTCCCATAGTGTATTTAGGAATAAATCCTAAAATGAACTTATTCCTTAAATAAAAGATAAGTATGAATATAATACTTAATAATAAATAATCTTGTGATCACATTGTATGTACTACATATTTAGAAGGAGAGCGAATCAAACAAGGAAATAAATAGGGAGGATCTGCATGCAAGAAAACTAGACTTGAATTGCCAAAACTGTATGTACTACATATTTAGAAGGAGAGCGAATCAAACAAGGAAATAAACAGGGAGGTTCCGCATGCCCGAAGGTGTTGCCCTTGATCTCCTCCACGCGTCTGCCGCTCGCGCATCGCCTCCGGCCTGGCGTCGGCGACCTCCGCCGCCTCCGCTCGCGCGCAAAGCTACGCGTCCATCTCCGTGAGCCGATCGCGCGCGCAAGCCCACGTGTAGTCGGCGCCGGGCGGTCGAACGCCGCATGGGCGTGATATGTCATCTGAAAAGTTGGACCAATAATAGCTTCCCTAATTGTCATCCAAATATGAATGCTAACATATAACACCATTTGTGCGTCTGATTGAGGCTAATTATTATCGAATATCATTACTTCCATGGTGTATTTAGGAATAAGTCCTAAAATGAACTTATTCCTTATATTTATCACACGATAATTGCATTTCATACACACATTTCTTATATAATATTTTTCGCTAAATAATATTATGGCAGCGGTACGTAAGCGCCTTGTATAGGATGTGGTGCACATGTATGAATGGAAGAAAATTAAACGCGCTATTCATGGTACTGACTGGTATGGTAAATATTGAATCGAAATTAAATGGGTTTAGATTTGCAACATAAATTCCATATATATAGTTCAATTGAAATATATATGTGCGGGCTCTCGTGTTGTGGGCCACATGAATGAATGAGTTAGACACATTAAACAACGGAAATCGGATGTGGGTGAGTAAAATTGAGGAAAGATCTGAAACGTTCATTTTGATGAATGCAAGTTTTTGGGGACGTTTTGCTGAGTGCACGAACATTGGGCCATCTCTAATGAGGTGCATTATTTAGGGTGGACGTAGTAAAAATTGCTTAGGTGCATTATAAAGAGGTATAGATAATTGCAGTCCACTTCTATTCCACGTCCTAGGTCTGAGTATATCTTGTAATTATACCCGACGGACGGGCATCCTTTGTGGAGGAGAAATAATGCCTCGGCACCAGGGCGCGCCGGCGTACCGCCTCCTACAAGCGCCGCCCGGCGAGGAATCTCGGCGACGAGGACGAGAGGGAGAGGTCCATCACAAAAATTGGAAAAGGGCAGGACAGCCGTCCGTGCGCAAACGTGCTCCATAGTATGAGCATTTTTCTTTCCCAACCGGTCAGCGGCCATCTACCTTCGCCCGCGGCATAGCCACCTCCGCCTGTAAGCGGCCAACCTCCCAACCGCGCGGCCGCGCCCGTCTGAGAGCACGGCGCAGTAAAATTTCGGCTTTTCACGTGCTCCACTTCCGGTTCCGGGCACGGCTCGCCTCTTTCCGACCTCAGGAATTGGTGAGAGCGGGGGCCATCTGAATGATTCAGCTCAGCGTTGCCGAACGGGCCATGCCTGAAGGTTCTCCTCCGAAGAATCTTGCCATAGGGCCCGTGCTCAACAGCCTAACGTGCTTGGTTCTGGGAAACGTGGTAGGTCGACATGCGTGTCTTCTGACATGAAGTTCCAATCCAATGTGTTGTCAGCTACACGATATGAATTGAACTCTAGATTGCACGGTGACAAAAAAACATACGATTTTTGATGGAAATGGGGCTGGGGCATCAGGTTCTGATGTTCTTTTGATCTAAAAAACATACGATTTTCAAGGGAATCTCAAGTTCAAATTTTTGTTTACGCTACGAATTTATACACAACCTCCGTCTATCATGGCGCGCTGGAGCCTGGAGGTGTCTAATGAAAACATCTATCTTAAGTAAAAAAATTTGAAACCATTCTGACTAAATCGATTTTACTGCATTTTTAACGGTGTCTATACGAACCCTTTTTTCAGCAAAAAAAATCGATTTTTTTTAAGGATAAAAAATATATGAGAGGTGCTTCTTTCATTTCATTTTAAAAGTTACACAAATAATATAATATAATAAAAGTTAGATAATGATTATCTACTCTTTCACTTGTTTTAAGATTTATACAACTTGTATTAGAAGGAAAAGTATTAAAAAACTACTCAAGATACCTAATTTTAGACTACAGGAACACCTAAACCGCTCCTCCGCCGCCTTCTCCATTGTTCACCTCCCCTATTGTTAACCACCCTCTCCTTCGTAGACTGCAGACTGCCTGCCTTTGTTTGGATCAGAGCCTGGCCTCGTGGACAAAAGAGAAGACGGAACTATTTCCTTTGTTCTGGAACCAAACAAATCCATCTAAGAAAAAGGAACCAAACTAACCTTTAAATTTCATATATCCCAAACAATTCACACCGAAATACAAGACAGGAAACTCTTGTACGAAAAGCCAAGGAATTACAAAACCAAAAAGTTTACATCGTAAAATTTGCTCTACAACTTTTGTCGGTTTACAACACGAGATTTACACCAAGCTGCACTGGCTCTGCAAACTAATGCAAACTCAAACTCTACAACGGTCATTTACAACTTACACTGCCGGGTGTCACGATTCACGAGCAACCAACTCATAATTTACAAGCCATAATACAAATCGCTAACATACATACACGCATGTGTACAATACTCACAAGCCACCCGCACACACAAAAAAGCCGCCTCGTTTCTCAAGGATCAGATGCAAAACCGCAAAAAAAAAAAGGAGAGAGAGAGAGAGAGAGAGAGAGAGCAACGAAATCGAATCACGTGTGAAGAAGCACCACCTGTAATGGGATATGTTTCTTCACGAGAAACCAACCGTCTTGCCAAGCAGCCACAAGAACAGCGTCCACTCGAGCATGAAAATCGTGTGGAGGTACGACCGGTCCAACGTGAACCCGAACACGGTGATGCCGGCTCTGTTGTTCTCCAGGTAGGTCACTGCACGAGCGGTTTTGATCAGCTAAGGGGTGAGTGAGTTCTCTATCAAGAACAACAACACAAGGAAATTGGATGAATGGTAAAGAAGAAACGGTAACTGGAAATTACCTAATGCCTGTCTCTTTTGGAAGGAGATCACGTGCGCGTGTGGAAGCATGATCTTGGTGTTCTCCAGCAGGTCCTCGTCCCCGGTCTCTTCGCTGGATCCGCACTCGCTGTCACTCTCGGGGTCCTCTTCGAGCATGGAGTTCTGGTTTGATCCGGGCTCTCCGTCGTCCGGGACTGGCTCGATGGTGCAGCAGGCGTGCCATTTGGTGGTCTGGCCTGTGAGGGCCTGCGCCTGGTGAGTGATCTTGGCGGCGCTGCTCAGGATTATGATGAGCCCGGACATGAGCACAACTGAACATAGCTGCAGAATTTCAACATGAAGAAGCATTAGAACCAGGATCTGGAAGGAAATGTTGTTGAGTCCGCACAGGTGACAAAATAGAGTAACTGTCCGAAAATGCGAGGACCAGGAATTGCGAAGAGAGGTGAAGTAACAATGAAACAGGAACTTCTCAGTTCTGATCATCAGTTAGTTTTGGTAGCGTAGCTGCACCGTTCCAATCTCTTTCTGTTTGTGATGTCAATAAGGTACTATCATGGTTTGCTACTTTGCCTTCAGAAACGAAGGAATAGATGTGCAAGAGGACATCTTGCCCTTTTCAGATGCGATCGATCGCCAGCTGAGTAAATCACAACGCACCTTAGCCTTGTTGTTTTTCACACCATACTACTACTACCTAACTAGCTACGTTGAGCCCAATCATTGAAAACTTCCTCTACTTTACAGGCCAATGTGTGCCTATGCACGCAACGCAATCCAGTCAAATTCAGCATTCAAACTGTTTGTTTTCCCCATTTACTTAGACCCAATTCTTGATCCCCTCGTATAGGAAAGCACTCCATCAGTTCATCGATTCTACCATACTGTTCTAATTGCGCTTAATTTAACATACCGCATCAATAATTATTGGTTCCGTCTAAATTAAGATAAGATGATGTAAAGTTCCCTCCTTGATCAGGGATTGCCATTTCCAATTGTGCCTAATTGAACACACGCAGAAGATCAAGAATTGAACTAAATAACTGGAGCAATTAAGCAATCGAGGCTCACCGCGAGCTCGCCGGTGTTGAGGAGGTCGTCGACGGAGTCGCGGCGCGTGGTGAGGAGAACGGAGGCGAACTGGCTGGCGGTGCCGATGAGCAGCGCGGCGACGATGAACCGGCGGAAGCGGTGGCTGATGACCTTGAGCTGCTTGCGGATGTCGAGGTGCTCCCGGAGCACGTGCTCCACCCCGATCCTCCCTTCCTCGACGTCGACGAGCAGCGAGCCGGCGAAGTCCTCGAGCCTGAGCCCCTGGAGGTGGCAGATGAGGCGGAAGAGGACGCAGGTGAGGAGGTAGATGGCGCTGCGGTACATCCACGAGGCCATCTCGAGGGAGCATGAGAGGACGTCGCTGAGGACGTCGTTGGCGAAGAATGGAACGCGGTCGGCGGAGGTGGCGTACCACCAAGCCTTGTAGGCGGCCTCGGCGGCGAAGCAGGGCGCGACGAGGGACGCGAGGAGGCGGAAGGAGAAGGAGAGGCGCGCGGTGTAGTTGAGCCTGACGCGGTCGCTCTTGGTGCGGAGCTTGTCGAGGTAGAGCAGCCTGCGGAGGCCGACGCGGCGGAAGCTGGAGGAGAGGCAGAGGAAGCCCGCGGCGGAGGCGGCGGAGAGCGAGAGCTGGACGACGGCGGAGAAGGGCCGCCGCGAGGCTCGGAAGGCGAGGAGGAAGTGCGCGGCGGTCGGGACGACGACGGCGAGGAGGAGGAAGAGCAGCCACGACAGCGCGGCGCGGCCCGGGCCCGAGTGGTCCATGCACACCCACCGCAAGCACGACCGGAACCACTGCAGCTCGTCGTCCGCCCGCGACGCGCGCCGCTGCATCATCGCCGGCGCCCGGCCCCGCCGCCGCCCTTCAGCGCCGCCGGCAGCAGAGACTCCGCCGCCCCACCGACGACCCGCTCGACTGCCACCCCATCGAATCAAATCAACCAATCTTGTTGCTTCGCGCGCGCTCTGCCTCCTCCTGCTGCTTGTCCCTTGGACGTGGCGTTTCTTGGGTGGTGATGGTGGTGGTGTCCAGTGGAATCTGCGGGAGGAGAGAGAGAGACTTATATAAAGGCGGTGAGATTTGGGATTTCGTGTGCTTGGGATCTTGGTATCTCCAGTCGCGTGTAGGTGTGTGTGGCGGCAATGGAGGTGGAGGAGTTCGATACTTCCATTCCATGGGTGGAAGCGAGGGGAGGAAGGAAATTTATGGGCAAAAAAGTCAATTTTGATATCTCATATCATGGCACAATTGCAATGGACACAAAAATTGACCTAAACTAGTTATGTGCCCGTGCGTTGCAACGAAAACTCAATTTGCGACAAAAAAATTTATTTGCAAATAAAGCTAACTTTAGTTATATTTCAATAGTAGGAAAAGTTTGTTCCTCCGAAGAGATTTGACTATCGGGTTAAATCCTCTTCCATCTCAACCGTTCATGTTAGATCCAACGAATCAAGTACTCTGAAGGAGAATGGACGATCGCCACCAACTCTTAATTAGAATTAGTAGAGATATCAATTCTTACCATTGAAGGAGGAGAAAGTTATTGTCTTCTCTTGCAGAAATCTTCTTGCTTCTTGCACGAAGCCTTTCTCTTCTCTTCTCTTCTCTTCCTGCGTGTGTCTGCACTATCGACCGGTCTGTCCTCCTAAAGATGAGAGTGGGTGCCCTCTAATAGGGAGTAGATGAAAGCGGATAGCGTCTGTGCAGCGGATGAAAGCCAGTATCCCGACATCTTCGTGATTGTACGTGATTTTGATTGCATGATTCTTTCCTTTTAATTTATGCATTTCGGATATGATGAAATAGAATTCCGTATTATGAGATATGGTGAGTATATCCTTCTAACCATACAGACATGATGAGAAAATCCTTCCATTTATAAGATATATGAATAACACCCTTCCATAGTAAGAACATGTGAATAGAGATATGCTAAAATAATATGACGAATACTAATAAAAGGATACCCCAACCCCAAACAGCGAGCCAGCCAGACCTCAAGCATATCTCCACCCAACAGCGCGCCGCCCGCCAAGACCGATTCACTGCGAGACCGCGAAAGGCATCCGCCCGGCCGGCGAGGGAAGCGAATCCGACCGAACGGCGATCCCGACCCCTCTTGGCGGGCGGGATCTCCGACTCCGACCAAACCAAGGTGGTGAGCGCCGAGTGCCGCGTGTCAAGTCCTCGCGGCCTACCGCCACGTACCCTCGGATAAAGTCAATCGGGCGACTATCACGAGGCGGTGGCTCCTTCCCAAGAAGATCTGGTGATCAGTAGAAGACAAAGCTTCGGCCCATCAACCGGTCACGTCTGGACGAGCGCCGCGCTCCTCCCGAGGCACACCGTCACGCACCTCGGCGTCGGCGATTCGCAAGGATCACGGAGGGCAAGTCGCTACTTCGGAAATACCTAACCTCACGACCACCAAGGCTACCAACCCGGCATGGGCAAGGCGGGTGGCGACCAGTCCACAGGACGAAGGACCGGAGCTCCTAGCGTAGGTCGCCTCGCTTTTCCTCCTAACTCTCGATGTAACCTGCCCCTTCCTTTTGTATAAAAGGAGGCAGGGCTAAACGATTCAGAGGAACAACGAGCAAGAACAAGAAAGGGAGAGAGCGCTATCAAACTCCTCTCGCTAAGCCATTGGCATTCTCGCTTGTAAAACTTTGTGCGATCATACGTACCAAGAGTAATACAACACCACCACACACGCTGGGTAGGGACCTTGGCCGAACGGTATACATCTTGGACTCACGAGTCTAACCATTCGAGGAGTGGAACGCGCGACCCCTAGACTTACAAATTTTACTTGCGCGCTCCCAAAACGCGGCGGTTGGCGCGCCAGTAGGGCCTTCGCGCGTCTTCATCACCATCTCGGATTCCGTTTATCTCCCGATGGCATCCACCCATGCGACGGCATGGCTGCGGCGGGAACCGGATCGCCGGCTCCTCGACTTGGCCGTCACCCGACGGGAGGCTCACGCTTCGTCCGCCGTCTCCGGAAGACAGCGCCACGAGAGCTTGGCGTCCTCTCCGGCGGCCGCTAAGCTCCGGCTTAGGGCGCCCTGCGGCCCGGCCGGAACCGAGGAGTGCTCGCGCGGTCGTGAAACTCCCATAGACCGGCGGGTGACCATGTCACCCCGTAGGCTCGCGATCGGTGGCGATGGTGGCTACATGCCAACCTCCGTCCACGAGTTCTTTGGAAGACTCTTCCGACCACGGCTCCAGCTCGACGCGAGTATCCGCCGCAGACGGCACTCGCGAGTGCAACGTGGCGAGCACGGCCGATTTGGTCGTAGCCACCGCGGCTCTGACGGTCCCCGTCCGACGACCGAGGCACGGAGGGAATACCGGCCTGTGGCCTGAAGCAGCCTTCGACGCTCGCCGGCCCGAGCTCCAACGGCAACGCGAGAGGCGAGGAGGAAGCGAAGTCGAGCTCGGCCGGCTCGAGCCAACACAGGCGGGGACGAGCCCGAGCCCGCAGCGCAAGTCTTTGGGCGGCAGCGCGCGGACGCGCGCCAAGAGCACCACAAGATGGGGCGAATCCGCGCCCCGCTTTTCCCTCACGCGAGCCAAAACGTGGCTGCGGCCGCAATCTTGCTCCGAGGCCTTCCGAGCCCGCAAACCCGAGGCCGAGCTACCTACGGAACCTTGGGTTGGTGGAGCGCCCGTCAAAGACATGCAGAGCCTCGGCTCCTACCACACGGCGCTGCTTCCGCCATCGGGCCCGTCTGCGCCATGTGAGCCGGTGGGTGCGGCCAAGACCGCACCACCCCAGCCTCACGTACCCGGTGCGCCAGCGCCTCGTGCGCCCTCGACATCCGCGCCACCCTCGGCGCGAAGAAAGATGGCGGAGGACGCCGCCACTCACGTGTTGCGGATGGTGGCGCCACTATCGCGGCCGAGCCACGATGGTCTGGACCACGGGCTTTTGCCAAGGGATCCGCCAGTAGATTTCGCCCGATCCGGCGCCTACCAACATTGCCAAGTACACCGGGCCACCAACCCGTGTCGGCTCAAGATTACCGGCTCGCATGCGGTGGGGCGACAGATGATCTCTTCATCATCCAAGACCTCCCCATCTACCTCGCGGACTCGGCTCGAGCTCGGCTCAGTACCGCCAAAAACTGTCGAGGCGGTGACTTGAAGAATCTCTTCGTCGGTAACTTCGTGGCACTTACAAGCGCCACGAAACTCTGAGACTGAAGGGCTGCAAGCAGCGGCCGGAAACCTCGGGACTACATCCGGCGGTTTTCGCCAAAGGATCTGTGAGCTCCCGACATCTCCGACGCCGATGTCGTGGGAGCCTTCATCTGGCACCTCTGCAAGGCCTTGGTGCTGGTGGGGTGCCTCAAGCCCGGGACCACCAAGGAACTCCTCGACATCGCCACCAACCACGCCTCGGCGAGGCCGTAGGGGCTATTTTGAAGGAGGAAAGGCCCAGCAGAGCCAGCGTCCCAAATCGTCTCCTCCCGACCGCCCGACAAGCGGGCGGCGCGGAAGCAAATCAGTGAGACCAGTGGTCGCCACGGTCGACCGCCGCGCCAAAGCGGCGCGCCGACCGTCGCCCCGACCGCCGAGAAATTGATGGGCGGCCCATGCGAACCATGGGTTCTCCGTCAAGCACAAGTATCGGACTGCGAAGTCTGGGCGCTATCTCTCTAAGCGTCCCCACCACGCTGCGAGCAAAGGAAAGAAGCCCGCCGCGCCCCGCGAACAGCGGAGAAGAAGGCGACGACGAGTTCCCGAGCCCGACGGCGCCTCATGATCTTCGAGGACCGGCTTGCTACGCCGATAAGCGTCGACTCAAGCTCGCTTCTGCGAGGTCCACACCGTCACGCCGGGCGTCCCCAATATCTTCGGTGGTGGAGTTCCGATCACCTTTGATCGGACCGATCACCCGATCGCGTCGAGGCCGGAAGGTACCGGCCGGTGGTCGGCCGTCGTCGAACGGCGCCTCACGAAGGTCTTGATGGGCGAAGCGGCGCCTTAACATCCTCTACGTTGAGGCGTTCGGCGCTATGGGGTCTGCGCTCAAGCCTCCGGCCAAGCAAGGCACCTTTCCATGGCGTCATCCGGCCGACAAGCCCATCCGCTCGGCGGTCGACCTACCGTCACCTTCGGGGGCCGGAAACTTCCGCGCCGAGACCCTCACCTTCGAGGTCGTGGATTTCCCGGCGCCTACCACGCCATCTGGGGAGGCCATGCTACGCCAAGTTCATGGCGATCCCAGCTCGCCTACCTCAGTGAAGATGCCCGACGCATGGAGTCATCACGCGGCATCGTCCTTCGGCTGCCTTCAATCGCGAAGCGGCGGTGCGAGCTTCGCCTCGGCCGTCGTTGCCTCTGCGGAACTCAACAAGCTCGGAAGGAAGCCGCCGAGTCCGTCCTCGAATCCGAAGAATCGGCGGGATCCTTCAAATCCGCCGAGGACACGAAGGAGGTCACGGTCGATCCACGTGATCCGACCAAGACCGTCGGGTCGAGCCACGCTCCCGCCAAATAGGAAAGCGCGCTCGTCGACTTCCTCCGCACTAACAAAGATGTCTTCGCATGGAGGTCCTCCGACATGCCGGGCATTCCAAAGGAGGTCGCCGAGCACTCCTTGAGCGTCCGACCAGGCTCAAAGCCGGTCGCCCAACGCCTGCGCCGCTTCGACGAGGAAAGGCGCAGGGTTATAGGGGAGGAGATCGCCAAACTCTTGGCGGCAGGGTTCGTAAAAGAGGTACGCCACCCTGAGTGGCTAGCCAACCCTGTCCTTGTAAAAAAGAAGAACGGGCAATGGAGAATGTGTGTTGACTATACGAGTCTCAACAAAGCATGCCCCAAGGACCCATTCCCCTTACCTCGCATCGACCAAGTCATCGACTCCACCGCTGGGTGCGAGTCTCTTTCCTTTCTGGATGCCTACTCGGGCTACCACCAGTTGCGCTAAGGGAGTCCGACCACCGCGACTTCCTTCATCACTCCGTTCGGCTCGTTCGCTATGTCACAATGCCCTTCGGCTGAAGAACGGGCGCTACATACCAACGATGTATGCAAGCGTGCTTCAATGACCGGATCGGCCGCAGCGTTGAGGCATATGTCGACGATATTGTCGTAAAGACCGTAAAGGTCGACGACCTTATCGCCGACCTAGAAGAGACTTTCGCGAACCTTCGACGGTTTCGCATAAAGCTCAACCAGAGAAGTGCGTCTTGGGGTCCCCAAAGGAAAGCTCTTAGGCTTCATCGTCTCGGCGAGGCATCGAGGCCAATCAGAGAAGATCTCGCGATCGCGAGGATGGGCCCGGTCGGCAACCTCAAAGGGGTCGGTGGCCGGATGCTGGCGGCTTTGAGCGTTCGTGTCTCGCCTCGGCGACGCGAATGCCGCTCTGGTGCTCAAGAAATCCGACCGCTTGATTGGACACCGAGGCTCGGAGGCCCTCACCCGCTTGAAGGCCTTCTGTCCTCGCCGCGATCTGATCGCCCGCACGGGTGAACTGCTGCTCCTCTACATCGCCGCCACTACCCAAGTCGTCGGTAGCGGCCCTCGTGGTGGAAGCGGCGGAAGAAGGCCGTGAGCTCAAGGTACAGCGGCCGGTCTACTTCATCGATGAGGTACTTTCCGAGTCAAGACTCGGTACCCACAGTGCGAAGTTACTCTCGCGGTGCTCATCGCAAAGAGAAACTCGTTCACTACTTGATCAACACGCCATCACCGTGGTGACCACGTCCCCACTAGGCGAGATCATCCACAATCGCGATGCCTCGGGAAGGATAGCCAAATGGGCGCTCGAGCTTAGCGGCCATGGCATAATATCGTCCCCGGACGGCGATCAAGTCGCGAGCTCGCCGACTTCGTCGCCGAGTGGACCAAGCCGAGCACCACCGGTGGTCGAAGACCCGAGTCTTGGACAATGTACTTGACGGGTCTTACACCAAGAATGGCGCGGCGCGGAGTCGTCATCATCTCCCACTCGAACAGGCTTCAATCGCCATTAGGTTGCTCTTGACGCGACCAACAACATTGCCGAGCTGAGGCTCGTCAACGGTCTCGGATCGCTGCCGACCTCGGTGCTCGCCGCTCGTCCACGGGACTCCAAGCTTGTCGTCGACCAAGTCATGAAGGCTGCGGAGCCAGAGACGCCCGCATGGCAGCAGCTTGTCGAAAATGCCCGGCTCGAGGCGCTTCAAGGGTTTCGAGCTTCACCATAGCTACCGAGCGTTACAATGGCGAGGCCGATCACGGCCAATCTTGCCTCCAGAGAGCCCATCCCGCCGAGATCTTCGTCTCGACCTCCTGCGGCCTTCGTCGGTGGACTCGGCGGTGGCGGCCACCCGACCAATCCAAAGACGGTCCGCCCGGCCGACGCTTGATCGGGCGAAGACTTGGCCGGATCTGCCGCGGTGTGCTAGCACTCGAGTCCGATCGGAGGAGGCCCTACATCGACCGTTTGTGGACGGGTCACTTCCCCGACCGACCGAGGCCGGCGCCTCGCGGCCGTGAGCAAAATCCTTCGTCCTGATCGGCCCAGACCTCTACAAAAGGAGTCCCTCCGGGGTCCTCCAAAAATGTATCTTGACCGACCAAGGAAAACAGCTGCTGGACGACATACACAGCGGAGTCTGCGGTCACCACGCAGCACCCCGATCTCTTGTGGGAAAGGCCTTTCGACAAGGTTTCTCTCGCCAACCACGTGTCGGGCGCCGAGCATATCGTGACGCTTTGTGAAGGATGCGGTTCTTTGCTCGGCAGACGCATCTGCCAGCCAAGCTTTACAGACGATCCCCATCACGTGGCCTTTTGCCGTCTGGGGACTCGATTTGGTCGGGCCTTTCAGGAAAGCGCCCGGGGGCTTCACCCACCTACTCGTCGCGGTAGACAAGTTCACCAAGTGGATAGAGGCCAAGCCGGTCGTGAGCGCCACGTCGGTACAAGCGGCCATCTTCTTCCGCGACATCGTTTTTAGGTTTGGAGTCCCAAACTCCATCATCACCGACAACGGAACACAGTTCACGGGGAAGGAATTTCTCGAGTTCTGTGACGACTTCAACATCCGTGTCGATTGGGCAGCAGTAGCCCATCCGCGGACTAACGGCCAGGTCGAGCGCACTAACGGCATGATCCTTCAAGGACTCAAGCCGCGGATCTTCAGTCGGCTCGAGCATTTCGCAGTATTTGGTAGCCGAGCTGCCTCCGTGCTCTGAGTCTGCGACCACGCCGAGCCGGGCGACCGGGTTCACACCCTTCTTTATGGTGTTCGCGCCAAGCGCGGTTGCCCATCGACACGAATACGGCTCCTCGAGATTGCAAGCCTTCGATGAGGCTCGGGGCTCGCCTGCAACAAGACGCCATCGACCACTCGACGAGGCGCGCGGCGTGGCCGTCTGCGGTCGGCGGATATCAACAAGCCTCGCGCCGCTACCACACCGCCAAGTTCGAGGCGATCCTTCGGTGGCGACTTGGTTCTGCGTCGGGTCGGACAACCAAAGATAAGCACAGTCGACGCCC
This sequence comes from Otatea glauca, assembly GCA_036346275.1. NCBI lineage: Eukaryota > Viridiplantae > Streptophyta > Magnoliopsida > Poales > Poaceae > Otatea > Otatea glauca. Next base: position 61,253,351 of record CM070722.1, read on the forward strand.
ACAGGAATCCTTTCACCGTCGTGGAAGTTCTCCGACCGGCACCTTCCGACTCAAGGGCGCCGATGGTCGCATCCTCCCTAATGCGGAACATTGAAAAGTTAAGGCGATTCTATCCCTAAACTCTTTTCCTCTTCCTAGCATGCTCTTTACCTTCTTCCTTCCGAGCACACAGTGGCCAGTCGCGACGACTGGAGCTGCCTTCGGCGCCCGTTCGAGCTACTCCCTGTCGGCACTTGCGGGTTGATGACCCAACCGACCACAAGGTCCTTCCGGCGGTAACTCCTTTGACCCAAGTGCTCACGCACCTACTCCGGCCTATGGTTGCTAACACTTCGCGGAAGAAGGAAGTACCCAAGTGGAGTGACCTTTGGGTCGGCAGGAACACTCCTCCCGCACGAACTCGGCTATCCCACGCTTATGAGTTACGTGACCCGACCGTCATGAGGTCCATCCCGGCGGTAACCCTCTCAACCCAAGTGTTACGGCCTACGCCCAGCCCGGCTACGGTTGCTAAGTAGCACTGCGGAAGAAGGAAGTGCCCGAGTGGAGAGATCCTGGCCGGTCTAGAACACTCCTATCCTCACAAGTCGCGCTAACCACGCATAGCCAAGTCTCCAATCCACCTCGCTCCTCCCAAAACAACCCGACCTACGCACAAGTGGCCCTCGCGGTCCTTAGGGCTATGGTCGACCAAACGCTCATCCTAAATACGAAAAAGGACGAGGGGCGATTCAGGGACTTGATAATTTCAAGATTGTTTAAATAACGGTCTTTACAATCTAAGAAGGATAAAGCTAACTTTTTCTACTCTTCTTGACGGGCGGCCGTGGCGGCGGAGAGTTGGTCAGCCTCGGCTTCTCGAAGGCGGCTGCTGGCGGATGCTACGCTGGCGATCTCCCGGGCGTCGGCTCGACCAAGAGCTCGAACCGTCGATCTCCTCGTCGATCCGGTTCCAGCCTACGCCGCTCCCCACCACCGCGAGTCGATGCCGTCGTAGTGCGAGATGGTGTTGACCGGTACGATGAAGCTCAAGCGCGGCCACGGTGACCACCGCCTCTTCTACGGTCGCGCACTCGGGCAGCCAGCGGGCAAGGGCACTCGGCCTGCCCGGCTCAAGGATGCGTCGCAGACCTCCCGACCGACCTTGCGGAGGCCTCCACCTCGGCGCTCATCTCGCCCGACCGTCCTCAAGAACCTTCAACGCCGCCGCCTCGCCCCGCCACGATCGCCACGCCACGGGCGGCCGGCCGTTCTCTGCGCCTACTTCGGCCTTCGCTGATTCTTCTCGCCTCTGCAGATGCGGAGATTTTGGATAAGTTCGCCTGTGGTCGCACCCCAAACTTAATTGAAGAATTGAGACACTTACCGGCCATGAGTTGGTCGATTGCCCGCTTCCGACTTCGCCTCGTATGAAGTCTTCTCGGCCCGCTCATTTCGAGCGGCCGCCGCTCGGGCGAACTCAGGCAGCGTCCCCTCGAGCCTTGTTCGCTCGGTCAGCAGCGTGTTACTGCGTCTGCGATCCCCTCACGGCAACAACGGCATCCTTGGCCTCGGTGACCTCCGTCGGAGTGGACTCGATTCCGCCACTTCGCCCTCAAAGCCTTGGCTCCTGGCGCTCATCATGAAGGGCCTTTGTGGCCTCTTCAAATCCTTGGCGGATCACCACCGCTCAGACCGCCTAATCACGCGGGCCTCTGGGCTAGGCGCTCAAGCGTGACCGCGCTGCCTCCTCCGCTGACGACCTTGCCGTATTGTCGGGGCTTGCAAAAGCTTCGACCGGCGCACGCAAGCGATCCATAAGTCTTTGCAAAATGTGGACACTCAGTTAGTCGCATGGAAGAACTATCAAAAATGTGCAACGAATCGAACTTTTGGTGACCTGCACAGGCGTTGTTGAACTCCCGACCATCATATCCGGTATACAGGTGGAAGACTTTAGAGCAAGGCTAGACCTTCACGGATCTGCCCTATCTCGGCTTCGGCGCCAGTGGCCTTCTTAGAAGGGTGGCCCGCTCGCTCTCCTCGCCTCACCCATGGCCTTGGGCGAATTACACCGGCGCGCCTCACTTCGCCGGATTCGGGCGGGGCCGCCACGATCCAAAGCACCATGGGCAAGGGTGACGAGGTCAACCCTTCAAAATCCTCGGCGACTTGCGCTGAGGGCATCGGTCGCACCTCACAGACAGGGGTCGGGCACCTCCGTCGCCGGCTCGCCACGGCCGGGCGCGATCACGGCAACGCCGTTGTCTCATCCTCCGAAGCGACGATCCGTCGTCGGAGGAATCCCAGCCGAGGCGGCGGAGAGTTCTTCTTCGCACGACCTCGGGTGGGAGCTCTGTCCCCTCGGCGGCAGCCTCAGGACGCCGACCCGCGACCTTCGCCGACAACCGGGTCACCGAAATCACCGGCGCCGTTACTTGCGGGGCGATGTAGCACGCCCACGATCACCCCAAGATAGGCGCCGCGTTGCAAAAGATGCAAGAAGTCGCTCGGCGGCTTTGCCAAAAAGAAAATGCTCCAAAATAAAATAATAATACACTTACAAGGCCGGCGGAGTGCGTGGCGCGTTGCGCTCTTCTTTGCGACCCGCCAAAGTCAAGTCGTCGGCCGCTTCGCTTCAAGCCACCTCGGCCGAGGCTGATGCGGCAAGCGCGAGATCACCCCACCGGAGGATCCCGTGTAGCCACGGGGCCCGTGACTCCGCCCTCGGCCGAGTCCACGCTCGGGCACGCCGCCGATCGGCGAGTCGGAAAAATCCACCATAGGGGTGGCCGCGGAGG